>CM051256.1:51955113-52670113 GCA_027921565.1 Artemia sinica | reverse complement strand
GGATCGTACTGACTTCGTCAATGCCCGATGAGCCTTTCCATTTGAGTCTACAGATGGCATCTTCAACAGAGCGGGTACTGACGATAAAATATTCATCGGGATCAGAAGATAGAAACTGATCTAAGGCAGCCTCGTAAGATTGTTCGATGGAGGGGTCAGGAGCTGAGAACTCCGATTCGTAATGGGCATACCATTCATCTTCAGGGATGTCAGCTGGGGATGGTGAAGAAGAATCTTTTGCAGAACGAGAGACAAACTTGAAGATCATATTTCTATCTTGTTTGGCACGGGCAGAATAATGATTGACTAGATTTTTCCGATGCCGAGCCAGGGCCTTAGAAAACTTTCGCTTCGTCAAAATCCGTATGCTGTTCACAATACCCATATTCGGACGTCCACACTCTTTCCAAACTGAAAACCAAAATTTAGCTTGACTACGTGAAATGACGAGATCTGGATTTGACGACCACCCGGGAATGATTCCTTTACGAATTCGTTGTAAAGGAACAGCTTGTTTTTCTGCGAAGCGGAGAGCATGGCAGATTTCTGCGCAATATATATCTAGACAAATCGAAACCTCTTTTTGAGGTAACTGGAGTGACTTCTGAAGGAGATGAAAGGGGACGCTGATTTTATTCAGGACTGAATCTACCGACTCGATGAATAAGGCTTGATCAATTTTCGACCAGTTACGACGGTGTCGAGGTGCTGAAGGAGCAAGAGGTGCGGTTTGGCGACCAGAAGATGTCATATCGACAGAGCAAGTTATGGGAAGATGATCAGACAACTGATAATCAAACACAACCTTTACTATATCCGCTCGCCAATCTGACGATACTACAACGTGGTCCAGGTTGGAAGTTCGCGAGGACGTGTGAACATACGTAAAATCGGACGATTTATCTAAAACACACAAGAAATCACTAAATAAGCCCTTAACTAATGTTGTACGCGGTGAAGCTTGAGAATTTGTCTCGGACAGATTACAATTAAAGTCACCAGCTATAATGCAAGGTAAACCTAAGTGTCGAATTTTGTCTATACATGAACCTAGTTTTTCACAAGATAGCGCAAATTTACCCTCAGATTGGTCATTATTGTAGTCTGTGGGAGGATACACACTAATATACACAGAACAGTCCACTCTCACAGCTAGATAATAATCATTTGCTTCGAAGATACTAGAACGGAGAGCTGATTTTACAAACGTAATAAGTCCACCCGAGGGTCGGCCTCTATTGTTCAGCTGTCTAGCGGGTACACAATAAGTTGTCATATCCTCAAGCTCAAGTATGTTCAGACCATGTTTAGTAACAAAATGTTCCTGGAGACAAATCCCACTAAACTCAGAACGGAGGCTTTCCAGAACCGGAAGTTTATTAATAAAAGAGCCGTTTATATTCCACGATAAAAGAGTTAGTGACGAGGTCATTAGTTCGAGGGTTTACGGTTTTTCGGGCACTTCACACTATAGCAAGTATGACCCTGCTTCTTGCAACCAATGCAAAAGGCTGCCTTCTGACACGGGGTATCGGACGTGGATTTGTGATCGGCGGAGCCGCATTTGGAACATAATGAGTCGTTCTTACAATCTGCGGCTAGGTGACCGATTGCGTGGCAATTAAGGCAGCGCCGAGGCAAGAACACGAACTCTTCGACTGGGAGGCGTTCATATCCGATTTTTACTGAGACTTTAAAAAAGGTATCGAGGTCATTTCGTGTCGGAAAGTAGACTTTAAATGTTCGAGACTTGCCACACTGTAGGGTTTTATTGCACTTGGGGATTAGCTGTTTAAGAGACTGTTCGTCTAGATCCTCCGGCACTCGCATGATCGCGGCTAAAAAAGCAGGTTCCTTGAAGGAGATGTTGAGCGACGGTTTCGCACGTTTAGCTGCATCCACTATCTGGCTCGCGGTTTGCTTAGAACGAACCACGAGTTTCCACTCGGTATTAGAGCGGCGTAGCTCGGTTATATCGCCGTCTGGACATGGGCACAGTTTGTCGATAAATGCTTTGCGTTCGCTTGGGCATTTTAAGTCTGTTGGAGGGTCTTTGAGTATCACAGAGTAAAGTGGCCTCGGGGGTGCGGTTTGAGACGATTGAGATTTATCTGGCAGGGTGACTGTAGAGCGGCTATTACTTAGCATAAATCCATCCAATTTTCTGGAGATTTCATTTACTTTGGACACCACTGTAGCGTGAACTGCCTCACCGATGGCAGGTACTTCACACGGACTAAATATCACAAATTTTGGGATCGGGACATTTTGCTTTGCCGCAGAGACTAGCGACTTGCACATATCAGTAATGTTATCCTCATCTTTGGCATACGAAACCATCCGGCTTTGAATGTCCAACTCGCTGTGAAGGGTCTTTTTGGCTTGTATGATTGTATCATGTTCGAAATAGTTTACTTCGCTTTTCACAATCTGATCGAATTTCACCCCTTCAGTGAGTGATCTGCTCAAAAAGTTCAGAACTGGGTTGAATACCAGCTTTTCAATCATTACTTTCACACAAAAACAGTCAAAATCCACTGAATCACACAATACTAGGAACAAGGGAAGCGTCGGGACCCGCTCACCAATTCCCCGCAATTTAAGGGTAACTAAATAGCGGCAGGTGCATACGGCGCTTGCGGCAGGAACCCTCCCCTCTTCTGCTTATTGCCTAATATATGTTATTAGTATCGCTGCTATGCACAAATAATACAATCTTCTAAGGTAATTAAATCATTTTTTTCTGAATCTCAGTGCTTACTAAGTCACTAAATCCCAAGGGAATTTAAATTCAAGCAGCAAAACTGTCAATAGCAAGTAATTAAAATAAGCCGATTATAAATCTCTGTAGGGAATCGCACAGGTTGAAACCTTACTTTATTAAAAGGTTAATATCCAAAAACAAGGTGTTAACACAACGAACTCTCAATCAAGACTGATATATATATATATATATATATATATATATATATATATATATATATATATATATATATATATATATATATATATATATATATATATATATTATATATATATATATATATATATATATATATATATATATATATATATATATATATATGTGTGTGTGTGTGTACAGTATATAAACATCTACCCAAAGACCCCTCCCCCCCTCCTCTCTTCTGAAAATTGTTAATGTACAAACTTTTGTTTCTCCCTATACTCTACAAGAATATCCACTTAAGGAACCTGTGGACATCTATAAATCTACCCAATTGTTCTTCAAATCTAAAACTAAAAGCACCTCTAAATAGTTCCTTTGTATCTTACTGTTGTCAAAATATTTAATGAAATGAAGTTTGATGTCAAGTTCCCTCAAGTTGGGCTCTTAAATATTCATTAAACTAAAGAAACAAGTTTTTTCAGATGAAATTAGAAAGCAACATTAAAACTTAAAACAAGCGGAAATTATTTGTAAATCGGGAGGGGGCTTACTTCCTCCTAAACCTGCTTTTCCTTACTCCTACTTGGTTAAATGAAGCTTTAAAATAAGTGTTTATATTAACCATTCATTTTATATGGACTACGTGACAATTTAGGAAAGAATGCATCACTGTACAGAATAATTGCTCTTAAACCCCAAATCTCAATATATAGCCTAGTTTTCCAAAATTTTTAATCAATTGGCTACCTCAGAGTTGTCTGTCAATACCTTAGCACCTTAGTCTTCCTAGGGTCAAAATTGTAGCTTGGTGCCACAAATGGCAGCAAACACCACTTTGCTGTGGCACAATCTTTTTGGCCACATAGAAAGAGCACTGGAAGTTGTAATTTCTGTTTGAATGACCAAACTCCTGGTTCTGTAGGACCATTAGTTCAAAACGATAACCCCGGCATGAAAAAACAAAAACCAAACCCTTTTTTAGAGTTTTGGTTACTATTAGTCCTTTTGTTTTTTCCTTGCTTACAGTTTGTTACCACAAATTCTTTGATACTCTGAAATACAATGTTGATTCTTAGGTATTTTTCATTTTTTTTTTTTTTTCTAGATCCTCTTTCTTACCAAGTAGTGCATATCAGCTCTGAAAACATGGATGGAATTAGTGACCAGACATCCGGATTGTCTTCAGTATTTACTGCCCCGTTGAATGGTAATGGCTTTGCATCTTCTTTACATTTAGGTGTTAAAGTGTGAAATACCCTTTTTAGGTGAACAGTCTTTTTTTATGAAGAATTCTTAGTGATCACACCGAGAAACTCTACTACAAGGGAAATCTGTTTGCAATTAAGACCTGCAAATAAATAACGCAAAAAGTTGGATGTGGTATTGATTTTTTTTTTTTTTTTTTTTTTTTTTTTTTTTTTTTTTTTGTATTGATGCTTTTTGTAAATGTAAATTTCAAGTTACTCAAAAATTAGTAATAAGTTCTTAACTAGTTTTTGTCTTCGGTGTTTTTTTTTGTCTTATTTCTATTAGCCCTCTTCCTTGAATTCTCAACCCTATAATTTTTCCGAGTCTTTTATGTTGTGATCCTTACTTTAATTCTGGGCAACCCAGATGACACTTTTCGATCTTATAAGTGCCTTACTGTCAAAACTCGAGTGATTTCCGTCCATGATTTCTCTGTGTCTTGCTTTTCTCTTTACCATTTATTAACTTTTATTCATTTGAAAAGTTAAAAGAAAAGTCTAGAGGGGACTGTGGGGCTCATGGAGCTTGATTTTGCCAGGTGGTCTTTGGGTGCAAAACAGGCACTTGGGGAAGAATTTATTAGGGGAGTAAGCATACATTCAAAATGACACAAACATAAAAGAAATATACAGAAAACAGAAGAAATGAGAGGATCAATTGTAAAGATGAGGGGCTGTTATTGTCATAATGGGCCAAAAGCCTCCACCCTCTTCACCCCTGAGTGTGAATACACTCAGGGGTGAAGATGCCTAATGGCTTACTTTAAATAGCCATATTTTGTGCCTTAAAACCAACCTGGTGCTAAGAATAGAAATGTACTATGTCCTTTAGGCTGCTGGTGACCTCTTGGGCCAAAATTCTTGTTCTGACTAGACATAATATAATTTTTGTAATTAGGATAATTCTTGGATAGAAAGCATATCCTTTCTTAGATGCTTTAGATCTAGTGGTTCCCAACCAATTTTTGGTTGTGCCCCATCTACGCTTTTCTAAAATCTTCATGCCCCCTCGTGATTCTTAAATTTTGTTGTTCAAAATTTTACGTGTATTCACCTGAAGGAAGCTTAAAAGGCCACAGTGGTGCCAATTAGTGGGGGGGGGGGCAGCTCTCGCCCTAGATTTTAAAAAAGACCTTATTACTTTTATTTAATAGCTATTTTGTATTTTTGCTGTGCTATATTGAACCAGCAAGACTGACTGACCGGTCGCTTGTATTGTTCAGCCCTGTGCTTTTGTTTTTTTCAGAGCCATTAATTTTTTTTCCAGGTCTTTGTGAAGAATGAGAAAGGGTACCCTTATTTTTGTCATCAGCATGTATACCAGAAGGAATTGTTGGTTATTAATCAAAGTTGGCGAGAAATAAGAACTAGGGTCCTAGTTATGTCTTTTGGGTATTATGCCTGATCTGACCTTTGTAGGGGATAGAAAGGCTGTGGGTCTAAATTATGGTCATCTGGCCAGAAGGGGCTGTTGGATGTCAACTATAGTCAGAATAAACATTAGAATTACTGGCTCTGCCTTTTGGAGTCAGGAACTGAATTGACATCCGTGTGGAAGCAGCAAAGTCTACCTTCATTTCTTGTCATCAGGACGTATCTCAGAAATAGCCGTCAAATCCAAAAAAAAAACTTAATAGAAAGTAAGAACCAGTGTCATTTATGTGCCTTTGGATGTCCTATGCAAACTGTCCTATGCATGAGGGGTCACTGAATTTTGTCGTCTTGTCTGATCTCAATCAAGCTGGGTGGAAAGCTTAAGAAAGTCTCTCGATTTCGCGTTTTGAGAGTCTGTACCCAACTCAGACTTTGTGGGGAAGGGGATCCTTCCATTCTTGCCGTCACAATACCTACAGGAACGGGTAGTAAAGGATAAATTCAACTTGGTGCAAAGTAAGAACTATTGTATTCCATGTGTTATTTTTGTGTCCAGAACTGATGTCACCGCTGTGGGGAGGCGGGGGGGGGGCTAAATTTCTGTATTCGTTACACCTAATTGAACGAGCTGATAAATATCAATAAAATGTTTAAGAAGTGGTAGTTATTTTCCACATCTCCCCATCCTAGCTCTGTAGGGGAAAGGGATCTCTAAGTTTTGTCAAAAATAAATTTACTTGAATAGTTTCTTTGATTTTAGATGAAATGCATTAGAGGTGACTGTCAGTGTGCTAATAGTGACTTTAGTGGATTGGAGACCAGTTTGATCTCTCAGGGGAGATGGAGATGGGGATCTCTCAGGGGAGATGGAGAAGATGAGGATTACTCAAGTCGTAGCAATCAGGATACCTACCAAAAGGGGCGGTCAGATTTCAATCGAGCTTTTTTAAAAGTAACAGTTAAAGGCTTAGTTACGCCTTTAAGTGTCCAGAATCAGTAATTTGATCTTAATGGAGAAGGAGAAATGAAATCCCTAATTGCTTGTCGTAAACACATATACCAGAAGAAGAAGTTGGATCCTAGCCAAGCCTCCTGGGTAGTAAGAACATAGCTTATGGTTGTGTTTTTAGGCTTTGTTCCTGATTGATCTTTGGAGGGGAAGGGTCAAATCATCCTGCCATTAGCCATATTATTAAATGGGCTGGCGCTAATCATTTAACCAAACCTGGTCAAGGGCTTCAATTAAGGTTTTGGGTCTCCTGTCTCAATTAGACCCCAGTGAGGAAGAGGCCAAATGCTTGCCACTTGCATCCATCAAAAGGGCATAGTCTTTGGATCTTCATTATGTTTGGCAGGAACTGGCAGATAAGGCTTTAGTTGCGTCATTTGGGGTTTTAAGCCTGATCTTATGCTGCATTTAGCACTAGAAGTAATTGCTATTTCAGCTGTTAAGTCTTGCTTCAGTTTTTTTCAAGGTCTGTCTTCACATTTGTAAGTTGACTGTTTTACGGAAAGTCCATTTCCATAGGAAATAGTGTAAGGCCGTCACGTAGGGATCGAAGTAGAAACTTCATGAATACAGATAACAATCACAAGTCATTTTGGATGCATCCATTTTATCACTCCCTTGTACACATAAACATTTCTGGAGTTATCTAATTTCATGTCAGAATGGAACAAAATTCAAAAATTTTTCCAGAGGTTTCATAGTCGCATATGTCGTTCCTATAGGGTCGATCTTTGGACAGGTCGATCTGGTTGCTCTTTTCTTCTTCTTTTTCGCTCTCTCTTCTTTAAATAATTTCAGGGACCACATTGGCTAAGCATGACAAACGAGAAAACGTAGGAGAATTAAGAAAAACGAGTTTAGTTCCAGCCAAGAAAAAGTGAGTGAGAAAATGTAAACATTTCTGCAGAGATTACTCAACCCTCCTCAATGCAGGAATAAGCAAAAATATAGATGCAAGTCACCAGGATAATATAAAGACAAACCTTGAAAAAGAAAAAGGGAAGAGAATGGTTGAGTGGAGTTTTAGACCGAAATATTTCCATTTGTATCCCTTTTTTAGTGGCTGAGATTCACCTTATTTTTCTTCCTTCTCCTACGCTTTCTTATTCTGTTTCCCTTTTTTCTTCTTTCTCCTTTTAAGGTAGTATGACTGAAACTGTTAGAAAAAAAACTCGAGAAAGGAGAGACAATGAATAAAGCTGGGATTGGAATAAGAGATCAAATAACAAATCTATCAAAATTAAAATTCTCTTCTCTCCCCTTTGATCCATTTGGAAAAGTCTGATCCCCTTGGACTCTTCCATCCTGATCCATTCTGATTGATACTATGACATTGAGTCTGGGACGCACCATGACTCCTTTGGATTTATACGGCTATAAAAAAAAAATAATAATAAAATAAAAGACAAATGTGTCAGAATACAAAATTACTAAAGATTATTTCACGCTATTCTCAGTGGTTATTAAGCAATGGGTATCTATTTTTTCTAAAGTGTTGAAAGGACCAAAAAAACTACTCTTGGCGTACTTCGTCGTTTGGTGTAAGGAAGGGCTAGAATTTAGAAGGAAAAGCATTTTTATTTAAATTTGGGAGCAATTGCAATGCAAAGTCTGGAAAATCGAAAGCATATATCGAAGTGAGAAAAAGCTGTTTTTTTTTAACTGTGATATAAATATATTTATAGCATTCCTTTCAACTCCATTTCTGTTGTTATTAAATTTAGAAGATTAAAGCATGTGTTTTGTTTTTAGGAGTTTATCTTATGACAGATCCACTGAGTGGAAGAAGCACAGATTACTATCGTCCAATTGCTCCTAAGAAAACCCAACCAATTGGTCAAAATAAGTCAGGGAATTTAAGTACTGTAAGTAATGAAAAGGTTATCACTTTCTGATCTTAATTAGATAATACTACACATTTTGTTTTCCGAAAGAGAGAACGAAACTAGGATGGGTTCGTGGTGGGTTAAGTTTATTTTAAGACGGAATGGCATTCGTGGTAATTGCTATTTTTGTTAATTATTGAATGTACAGGCAGTTATCCCTTATAACAGTGGACAAGAATTCCCCACGGAAAAGGCTCTGTCATAAATAAGGAGTAGTCAGTAATTTTATCCCTGCCCAAAGTGGTTTAATCTTTGAAAGAGACTAGAACCAATAGCTGGTAAAAGGCTGTTGACCAATCGACACCTATATGGGAGAAAGACAAAACAAGGATTTCCAAACCCCATCCCCTTCCTCCAAATGATTTTGGTACCCTTCTCGATTTTATGTAATGCGTGTCAATGAAGTGCATCAAATATTTGTATTGTCTTCAGTATCTAAAAAGACCGTAAAATAATGCCCTTTGGTCCTGTAATAATTATTACAGGACTAGGAATGGTTTTCCAACATTTTCCAACCTTTAACTTTTGAAAAGAGTTATTGCGGCTACATGTTAGCCGAGACGGCTATGGGCATAATAATCCCGTGCATTCCAGTACAAACATAGCTTTTTTTTTGCAGATCCCTGAAGGTATGCTACTTTTTACTATTGCTGTCTCTTTTTAGTCTTTGTCTTAAATTTCGTATCTTTTTTTCATTTTTGAAAATATTAAAGTGTTTGTTTATACATGACGTCCCTTATTATTCGCTTATCCTTCATTTTCTGGGGTGAGCGGGTGTAACTGATTCGGCAACTAATCCAGGCCGTGTCAAGTAGCAATTCTCCTAACCTCTGACGTCATACACGGGTCTCGAAACGCTAAGGAGAAGTAATAGGGCTTGTCGGATAATTAATACAGGTAATTTTGAAAACACTATTAATTGCGATGTAAAATAGTGTTGCTTTGTTTTAAATTTGTATTTTTCGTAAAAACTAACATTTTAGTTCGTGGAATTACAAAAATCAAGATACGTAAAGGTTCTCCCTTTGTCAAGCAGTTGAATTAGTTCCTCCTTCTTTCCTCCTCCCCTTTTCTGTTCGGTATTGGCCTGGTGGGCTCAAAGATTTTCATGAGATGGCTCTGACACACGTATTTTTGTTTAAAGAAAAGTTTTGTCGTTGCATTTGCTGGACAGGTGTTGAGTGGGTCGAGGCATTTAACCAAACACCTGTCATTCTTTTCATAGTTCTAGAACCCGGTGGCCTCTGGGGAGAATAGAGCTTGTTTTTCCTTTTTTTTTTTTTTGTCTTGGAAAAAACTAATATCGGTGAATGACGCGTGTCATGCATTGAAGTCCTGTAATCAAATTGAAAGTACAAAGAACGCGTTAACAGGGACTTGTTTTTCCATTTAAGATATCTATAGTCTAAATCTTGCTGTTTCTCTGATTGAACAGAAACAACGTAATTTGGATGTACTTGCAAAACATAACTGTAATTTTAGAATAGAGTTTATCTCTCCTCATTGAAAGATCAGAAGGTTTAAAAAAAGTGATTCTTTCTTTTTAAAACAGTTTTTGAGTATTTAGAATTAAAAAATAAATAAATAATTACTGCATAACTTATGAAAATAAAGGGAATTGGGTAAGAATAAGAGGACCTAAACTGCAGAGTAAAGGATTGAATTCGGTTTAGATATTCACTAACTCCTATTTGTTCATTTGTAGAAATAAAAGGATGTTTACTGTTTTTTTTTACTCATAGAGGGAAAACCGAAGAAAACAAAATCATAACGAGATAGAAAGAAAACGAAGGGACAAAATTAATGAATGGATTACCACACTTGGAAAATTAGTGCCTGGGATTGAAGGGAGTGAAGGAAAAGGAAGCACTCAGGTTAGAGTTTTATTCTTATTTATTTGTACATCCTTTATTTATTTTGCAAATGAATTAGAATCCAGTTGAAAGAATAATATTTTTAAAAAGAGAGAAAAAAAAGTGTTACAGCTAGATGTTACTAGGGTGACAAGATTCGAGAAAATATTCTAAGCGTCTGTCAAACTTTTTGTAGTAATGAAGGGCAATTCAACTACAACCCTTTTCCATAAAATAAGTGGAAGTCTGAGGTCGAAGAAACTGAGGTCTCTAAAACAATATAGGCATTAAAAATGCATGCTTTAATTGCTTATTTCAAATATGCAGTAATAATTAATTTCAGATTTACGTGTCAAAAGGTGCCTTTGAAATTTGTGTAATATCAAAAAAAGGCAAAGGCACGTAACAGTCCCCAAAATGGGTGAAATCTTGATGAGAATTATGCAATTCAGTTTAGCGTATCTGAGAGCCGTATTATAGAGGTATCAGCCACCATTTTCAAAAAAGGACGAAATGTCTCGTTTTTTTTTAAACGTAGTGATGGAGAGGCGCATGCATCGGAATTTGTTTTTTTGTTGTTTTTTTTTGTTTGCACAGGTTCGAAAAAGTACAAAAATAAGGGATTTTTTTCGAAAACGGAATCGACTGTACGAAAAAAAAAATACAAAATAGGCGAATGTAAACAAATCAGAAACGGACGTTGACAGTAAAGTTTGTATGTATGTTTGACGGCTCTAGAACCTCAAGGTCCAAACCAGCAGTGCTAATCTCCGTTTTGTCGCCCAGGAAGTGCAATGGGGAGTTGGGGGCCAGCCATCCTGTGCTTTTGTGCCCCCTTCCTGCTTACCTTCTCCAGATTTCTCCAGGTGCCCATTTCGAGCTGGGTTGACTCTGGCTGATCTTACAGAGTCACGCCACTAACCCCCAACCCAGGCCAAATAACTCATTACACCAGGAATCGCACCTGTGCCCCTCGGACAAAGGATTCCCAACCCAGCGCGCAAACCACTTAGCCAGGACGGCTTAAAGACAGTAAAGTAGCCAAGATTTCACTCAAAGAGCGTCCAACTCATTTTTAGTGGGGAGGGGGATTTACAGTCTGTATAGGAAGATCCATTTAACGTCATAATCCCCACGAAAAAGTATTTGTCTCTTCAGTTGTTTGAAGCCCCTCCCTTTAAAAAAAAAGAAGGAAGGAGAAAATCAAACTTCTTTTGGAATACACTCTTGGATATACTATTGGCCGTAATTGTGTTTTTCCGTTTGCTCTGATTCTCTTATTGAAGTTGCAAACATTAAAATTCTGAGTCAAAATCTAGAAACCGGAATTCTGTTTCGGCACCGGCAAGCATTTGAATCATCGTGGGAATCAAACATCTCAAGCTGACTGATGTCGTACAAGGGCCACTTACGGCTATTTAAAATCGTTCCTTAAGGAGATTAATTTAAAAAAACTTTCCACAAAATAAATTTTTCAAAGGAAAGTAAAGAACTCCATTAAACCAAAAATGAGCAAAAATCAAATCAAATAATCTACCAAACGTGAAACTACCACAAATCAGCATCGATAAATAAATGAAACTCAAAACGAACAGAAATTACAATAAATAACCGAGTCAAACTCAAAACGAGCAGAAATTAACATGAGTATGCCTTCTAAAGGCTAGAACATAATTTGCACTTTACTGAAAAATTATAAATGTTTTTACTTTTATAACTTCAATAGATCAAATAACATTAACATTTTGATTACTAAATATCAGTATATGTATATTAAACTGACAGTGTACATTCATTTATATTTTTTTCAGTAAAGTGCAAATTATGTTCTGGCCTTGGGAAGGCATAGGGGTTTTGAGCCCTACTACAACCCTTTCCCTGAAGGCCTTGAGGAGGTTATCATCCTCAAAGACCTAATTTCTAAAACTTAACTACGTTAAACAAAATGGCTATCTAAAAATTTTGATTGGATGTGTTTGGGGAAAAGGTGGGCGGGAGAGGGGAGTTAATTGCCCTCAAACACTTTTGACGATTAAAAAGGACACTAGCCCTTTGAATTTCCAATCGAATGAGCCCTTTTTCAAGTTTCTACGACAAAGCTTTCAGTACAAACCTTATATGCCCCCAGGGCATAACTTACAACCCTTACCCTGAGGGCTGTGGGGGAAGTGTCATCCTCTTAGATATAATTTCTGGACCTTTCAACTACTTTAAACAAAATGGCTATCTCAAAATTTTTTTTGGATGTGTTTGGATAAATGGTGGGCGTGGAAGGGGTGTTATTTGCCTTCCAATCACTTTCGACTATTAAAAAGGGCACTAGCCATTTCAATTTCCAATCAAATGAGCCCTTTTGGAAGTTTCTACGACAACGCTTTCTATAAAAAAAAACCTTATATGCCCCCATGGCATAACTTACAACCCTTGCCCTGAGGGCTGTGGGGGGGGGGGGGGGTTGTCATCCTCAAAGACCTAATTTCCAGAACTTTCAACTACGTTGAACAAAATGGCTATCTCAAAATTTTTATTGGATGTGTTTGGGGAAAAGGTGGGCGTGAGAGGGGGGTTAGTTGCCCTCTAATCACTTTCGACTATTGAAAAGGGGACTAGCCCTTTGAATTTCCAATCGAACGAGCCTTTTTCTAAGTTTGTACGACAACGCTTTCTATAAAAACCTTATATGCCCCCAGGGCGTAACTTACAACCCTTGCCCTGATGGCTGTGGGGGAGTGTCCTCCTCAAAAAAATAATTTCTATGTGAAAATCAACTACGCTGAACAAAATGGCTGTCTCAAAATTTTGATTGGATGTGTTTGGGGAAATGGTGGGCGTGGAAGGGGTGTTAGTTGCCTCCCAATCACTTTCGACTATTTCCAATCGAATGAGCCACTCCAGTTTCCAATCGAATGAGCCCTTTTCGAAGTTTCTACGACAACTCCTTCGATACGAAGTGCCCTGGTCTGAGACCAAGATACCAAAAAAAAAAAAAACACATTGTGCCAACATCGTTCTTTACTTAGGCAGTGCTATTGCGCTGCCTATGATACCAACAAAATGCAAACTAGCCAATACAAAGAAAGACCTTTTTTTTAAAGAAAGATATCTTTTTTTGAATAACATATACAAGGAACACAATCATAATTTTCTAATCAATGTGTTTTCCTTTAAGTTTCGCTATTCGCCCTAGCTCTTGCATGAAAATTACTCGACTCAAAACCTTAGTGCAAAGAGTGAGGCATTTATGTATAGAAGTGGGTGGCTATTTCATAACAAATTCGGTTGTTAGCATTTCAAAGTTACTCTTTCCTTTTTTCATAAAGATGTGTATTTTATGTATTTAATAAGAATGTAGGCTTTGAATATCAAAGTACATTTAAATACTAGTGATTTGGGAAAATAGTTCAATAGTTGCTGTGATGCATTTTGTAGATTTAAATCAGCACCTCTCACAGTTCTACTCCCGGCTTAGTCAGCCAATTTTAACAATTATTGTTTCGAAGCTTTGTTTCCATTACCTTTCTCAGTCTTTTGCAAAGTTGTTAAATTTGTGTTAGTTTCTGTATCAAGCCTTTTTTCTCCCTCTTTGTAAACTCTTCCTATCCCTTTTTGTTGACCAATTATTTTTTTTTTAGAGCAAAGGTTTCATTTTATCAAGAGCCTGTGATCATATCGTCGAGCTTAGACAAGACAACGCCCAACTTCTTGACGCTTTAAAAGATCATGACAGTCTCAATGCTGAACTCGAAATTATGAAACAAGAGGTTAATGATTTTTTTACCTCCCTTTTTATTACAGAGAAAGAGAGACATATATTGTGTAGGGCAGAGACAGAAAGGGGGAGAGAGATCGAGATTTTGCGAGACATATGCTGATTGGAAGAATATCTTTCTTCAGTATGTGTATAGAAAACAATCGCATGACCATTTGGGGGCAGTGGAGGACGACTCGGAAATTCATATGGTGGCAACCCCTGTAAAATGATTAAGTCTAAGAGAAAGAGGAAATAAGTTTGTCAAATTTTTCGTTTATGTTACCTCCCAGTCTTGCCATTTAGGACCAGTACGCTCGCGCTGTGTAAAGCGTGTGCGCATGTACATTAGATATTGGAAGTTGCACTACCCATTCCAAATTCAAACCAACGGTGGAGTTCTGATTTTTTTTTTTTTTTTTTTTTTTTTTTTTTTTTTTTTTTTTTTTTTTTTTTTTTTTGCAAATAACTCTCTTCAAGTTCTTGATATTTTTCAATAAGAAATCAGGTTTATTATAGAATGAATTGGAGCCGACGTTTTACCCCCACGGAAAAATCCTCCCGGATAATCCCCCCCTCCAAGGAAAACTCCCCCACACGCAAAATTGAGCAGCCAATATAAGTACATAGTAGGTGCCTCCAAATGTCGGATCAGATATTCTTAAGGGGCAACAAAAGGCCCAGATATCAAAAACAGTTTTGGGACAAGGGATGGTTGGTCCCCAGTCATTTTCAGCTTATGAAAAAGGACCAGAAGTCTCAATTTTGGATCGAATGAGCATCCTCTAAAGTTTCTACAACCATGGGGAAGTTGTTGGGGGGGGGGGGGCAGCCCCCTCCTATACGGAATAAATTCTACTCATTTTAGGGTTTAATGTTACTCTTTACTTTAAAAATAACAGCGTAGATTATGTTGCATATGTGTTATAGTGAAATTTTCACTCTAACACCGTTGCCTGATAGAAGAAATATAATTTTTGCATTTTTTCTTCTCTATGTACTCTTATCCTGTTGCCCTAAGAAGCATAATTACAATGAAGTCAAACAATATGTGCAATTCTAATTTCCACTCGTCCTATCCAAGTGGTTGGCACGCGAGACTTAGAATCCTTTGTCGGTGAGGACGAGGGTTCGAGTCCTTGTGTCCGTGAGGACGAGGGTTCGAGTTCTTGTGTCCGTGAGGACGAGGGTTCGAGTCCAAGTGTATGGAGAGTGTAGATTTAATGAAATATGGCAGGTGAATGTAATGAGGGATGAAAGTGTTAAAAATTTACGTGTTTCGTGTTTTCCTCTGTTTATGTTATGTTTATGTAATGTAAGGTAAATTATTTAAAAAAGTGAATTTTCTTTTTTGTTTTGTATTGCCATTGCCCTAGGGCTTTTACCACAATAAAACTTACTTACTTATAAACGCCTTAACCCCTCTCAATTTCAGATTTATCATGCATTTTGTATTCTGGTAAAATCTTCTATTTATATTTCATTCAAAATATTTGCAGGTAATTACATAGTAGGGTATATGGTAGGCATGACACAGTTACTTATACAACAGAAATCAATTTCATAAAAAAAAACAGGTAATGTACCATTTGATCCCCCATTTCATGCTTTTTTCAAATGTAATAGCCACTGCCATTGTAATTCCCCCCCCCTAAATAGGATTATATGTAGTAAAGGCTATACACCAAAAATTGCTTATTTCGTGGGTTTGTGCTGTTTTTCAGCTTGTTTCTCATAAATTAAATTATTTCTCTGATTATATATACAACAGACTAGGCAAGTGTAGTATGTCCTCTTTTCTGAACTAAACACTCGACCTATCGCAACAGAGTTTTTGCTTCATTACATGCAGAAACTTTCCTTTTTATTGATTTTTTTACAGTTACGTCGACATTAATTGCATCCCAGCACTCCAGTTTATTCACAGAATTTCACTAATTTTGTTGGTTTTCCATGATTTTCATTATTTTTCTTTATGCGTTATACTTAGATTAAAAGTTCCTAATAAAGCTTATTTTCAAATTAAAATAGAAACAGCACTAACAGCAATGTTTTGCACATAAAACATAAGGAATTGCTTTCTAGATCTATTATCTGTTATTCAAGTTATTGGGATATTTCTTTGAGCATATAAGTTCTCTTTTATTCTAGTAAGTATTAGTGGGTAACTGGCCGAGATGCTTAAACATATTATCAAAGTTAGTATGCCAGTGAAATGTCACCCTTTCATTCTCTCTGAAACCTGTGAAAAAAATCAAAAAAAAATAATTGAAGAGAAAAGTAAGTTTATTTACCTTACATGTTCATTTTCCTGTTAATCCAAAGCTTAATAATGCACAAATTGCTAAACCTATAATCAAAATTAGTATATCTATGAAAAGCAAAGCTTTCTTTACGTCTGAAACCTGATACTCATTGAAAACTAAAAAGAACTTGAAGTGAAAAGTAAGAAACAATATCCGTTTTTTCCTTACATGTAAACATAACTGTTTATTCTTGGCCTTTTTAACAGACAAATGGCTAAACCTATAGTCAAAATTAGTATATCTATAAAAAGCCATACTTTCATTCTTTTTAAAATCCGACACACCTTTGAAAACAATAAAGAAATTGAAGAGAAAATAAGTAAAAGTATGTTTATTTACCGAAAAATTACAATTTCATGGAACTGTTGGTTCAAATTTGTAATGGATGATCCTTAGACCTTAGACCTTAAATCCGCCTGTGCCTCCAGAGGCACCCAGGGCATCAAGAAGGAGCCACCAATCTTCCCGCAGGTTTGCTGCTGCAAGTATGTCCTCCCACTGAGGTTGGATTGATGCGTGCAGGTTACGGAGATATGTCTGGTATGTTCGACGCAGGGTGTTTCTGGGTCTGCCCCTGCGGCGTGGACCCGATGGCTGCCAATGGAGCGCTGCATTTGGTAGTCAGAGATTGTCCATACGTATTACGTGGCCAAGGTATCTCCATCGGCGGACTCTTATGATGTATGTCACAAGAGGCTGGTCAGTCTTGTCACGGATGGATTGGTTTATTATTCTCTGCTGCCAACGGATGTTGAGAATTCTTCTGAGACATGTGTTTTCGAAAGCAAGTATTCTTCTCTCTTGTTCCTGGTTCAAGTGCCAGGTTTCGGCTGCGTAAAGCAGCACTGGCATAACATTGCTATTGAAGAGTCGTAGCTTTAGCCGTATAGAGAAGCTTTGGTACCGCCATACTTTCCGTAATCTATTGAAGGCCCCATTGGCTTGGCCGATTCTTGTGAGCACTTCTTTTGTGGTCGATTCGGTACTTTCTATTATGCTTCCCAAGTATTTGAAATGGATGACTTGCTCTATGTGTTGGTCTCCGCAAGTGGTGCTCAGGGGTGAATCTGTGGTAGCCATGCATTTTGTTTTCTCATTATTTATTTTCAGGCCGACATGGCCACCTCTCTCCCTCACTTTGTCAAGGAGTTCTTGGAGTCTTTGCTTGCATGATTCTAGGACGGCGGTGTCGTCAGCGAAGTCTACATCACTGAGGCGTGTTTCTGGATTCAGCACAATGGATGGTACAGTTTCTAATACCCGCTTTGCATGTGCATGCGCTTCAAATGGCGTGTGCGCATTGGTCCAAAATAGCAAGACCATATGGTTACATTTTTCGAATGACCGTGAGACGTGGGGTCACGTTCACCACCCTGGCAGCACCGACGAGACGGCTACACTATTATGGATCTCTGCTCTGTTTTTATTACCTATAGGATTTCCTTCGGGTGTTAAAACAATACGTTAACGGTAGTTTACATACGTAAAGACAAATGTAAACCAAATAATAAAACAAGACATAAAAGCTCACATTGCACTTACTTCTTACAGAGATTCTCTGATTGGAATGGAGTCGCCTAAATTCAGAGTGAAACCTTGGTTACCAATCCCTACCACATTTCAGAGATATGTGCTGGATGGTATGTCCTCCCCTCCCAGAGTTCAAATCGAACATGGGTAGCTGAAATCATAACTGTAAGTGTTGGCTAGGTTTCACTGAATTCCGCCAGCCTGTCTAGCAGTTTGGCTGACGAGAAGCGACCTTGAAAACTGTCTTCCCTTCCACTAAAGGTCGGGTCAGGTTAGGCTCTAGACAGGCCGAATTATAAGCTAAACTATTCCATCATAACAAGTTCGGTTAAGGTCCGACCCTCTTTTAGGTAGCTGTTCTAATGTCAAGAACTTCACGTCCCCTTTCTTCCTTCCTAGTAACGTCAAATCGGTGCTGGACCTAAAAGCGCTTAAAAAGAATATGAAGCCTCTTTTCCGACAAATTCTGGGTGAGTCCCATCAACCCATGTTGGTGGATATCTAGGTGGATTCAGTTACTGTTCCGAAAAATCTTGATTGGTCGTGGACCCCCAAAGCAACCAAGAAGGACATTGGCTCTTGCCTCTCATCAATATTTCTTGAGATCACGCTACTTCTTCTGGTAGAAGTCCTGACGACAAGAACTCTACAGGGAAACATCGAAATTTTCGAATTGTCCGACACATAAGATAACACATTTGGAATGTACAAGGGAAAAGAATTAAGCTCTATGTGAAAAGAAGATGGCAGTATTTTTGCACCAAGGCTGGGATCCTTTAGTTTCCACAGCGCTTTAATGCTTATAGATTTCTTTAGGAATACCTACTTTTGGACCAACCCTATTACTTTTCATCCGTAGATTCTGAATATTTCACGTTTTTATAGGTCAAAATTATTCAGCTTTATGATTAACATTTTTTTTTTGTAAATACTTTGTTCACCTTTGCGCTAGCTTTTGTTCTACTCCTTTGCTAATTTACTCCTAAAGTGTAAGTGCTTGGAACTTATTATATTGGGCATTAACCAGACAACTTATTACAGGAATTGATTTTAGAAATTGCGTAAGTTGTCCCCCAGTGCGAGTGACATTATTACCTATCCCCCTTAGACGAATCAATATTTGAAAGAGCATGTTTTTGGCCCAATAAATAAAAAACCAAAATAATGGTATTTGCTTGACAAAAATCATAAAAATGAAAAATGGATAGTTTCGACTTCTTAAATATTTAAATACATCTTAAGTTAAAGAAGTCGCTGAGACTATTGTGAAAAATTTACTCTGCATACCTAATATGTTGTTCCCAATAATTATGATCTTTGAACACGAGGGAATAAAATGGATCTAAAGTTTGGTTATTCGTGTGCCAGAATTACTTTCAGTTAGGTTTTTTTCTAGCAGGAATTGTTTTTGGGTTTTTTTTCATACTGCTCAGTTTATCAAGTGTTCTGAGTATAATTTTCAAAATAAACTTTTGTGTAACAAATTGCATAAATCCTCTGCTTGCTGAAAAATACATTATGGTATTAAAATTATTACTCCACTTGAATATTTGTTAATTTGATGCAAAACACAAATTATTATTTTCAATTTGAAAAAGAGAATGAATTTGCTCTCAATAATTTTTCCAGTGGAAAACTAAGAGTCTGTATTTAATTAATTAGCCGAGCTTGACTAGATTTTATTTATATTATTTTTCTTCACAGTAAAAATATTATTTTTCAAAGACAACGTTTTCTGTACCATTTCACAAAGTTCACCCTGCCAAGAAGTCATGATATGTTAGAAGAGTATGTGTTCAGCAGTTTTTTTTGCAACTGCATTCTGTTTTTCTTTTTTAAATTTATAAGGTCTTTGCTCGGTAAACCACTCCCTCCTCCCTCACAAAAAAAAACTGAATACGGCCCTGAGAATAACCCATTTTTAATGCACGACTTCCGCAAAAAAAGTGGACTGGGTCCTTTTGGATTATGTCTTCATTTTGTCAGCAACAATTTTTTTCTGATTAGTCGAAAAACAAATACTGTTGAATGAAAATCTGCTGGTCAAGAATCGACAAATTACTTCAAGAATCGTAGAAGGTATATGATAAAAACTGTATTTAAAATCAGCAAAATATATAAACAAAGGCCAAAAGCCACTTGTATAAGTTTAAAACATGTATAATATAAAAATAAATCTGAAAAACACGCAAACAACTCACAGTTGTTTTCTAACTTATTCTTCCATTTTTGTTTTATGCTTCTAATTTTTTGAAAATCGAATCAAAATCTACCAACAAATGTCTTAAACAACGCTTCTTTTTTCGAGCTGGAAGGCGTATGTCTATACTGATTGCTGAATATTTTGTTTCATAAAATATTTAGCTGCCAGACTTGCCTAAATCCGGCTGCTAAATCTGCATGAATTCACGGGTGAAATTGTAAGCCTGTACAAGCTCGTTCTTCAGAATTAATTTGAATAAAACAATTTCAGGTGGATGTTTTCTGTGCAACTAAAACTTAATTCCTAGAGCAAGAACGTTTCAAAATTTTCTTTGGTATGGACCAGAATTCACAAATCAACATACAATTGCGTTATTTAAATTCACTTTTCCAATCTTTCTTTTCTATTTTCAGCTTGATACCTTGAAACAAGAAAACGCTATATTGAAGCAGCAAGTACAGTTGAATTCGTGACATTAGGTCTTGTTCCTTGAGCACTAGTGCATTGTTTTGTTTTTTTTGTAATTCGTATCTTTTTTTTGTCAATGTTAACCGGAATATGTTGAGAAACAATCATAGTAAATTACCTGTGGAGTAATAGAAAAACATATGTTCATTGAATGTGACTGCAATGACAGTACTGATTTAAATCATAAGATGCCGGCATTTTGGGAAAGGTTAGAAACTTGTCTGGAATAAAGGTCATCCTAGTGGAACTGAACAATTTTAGCCTTTCCCCTAAATTGTAATGTAACGAAAGGCTATTTTCTTTCTATTATAAACCAGTGTTAAAATTTATTGCTATCATTTACTAAAAAAATCAAAAATCTTGAGTTCTAGCCTCTTCTTTTTAGACAGATTTGTCAATATAGCAGTATTATGTTGTATAAGAAGTTGTAGCAAATAATTGTTTTTGGATTATCGTTTGTATTTAGGATTTATTGTTTAGTGTTCTGTAAACATCCATGCTTTTGGATTGAAATCAGATTGAATATTATGTACACTTACATACTTTGTATTCGTTGAGTGTTTCCTTATTACAAGTTTTACAAGTATTCATCTTTCTTTTTAGTCATTTTGTAAGGATAACGCTGCAATGGATAGGGTTCATTGATAGATAGGGTTCATTAATAGGGTCAATCAGAGTACACAGGAAAGAAGCATTGTTCTGAACCTTTCTAAAACGTTTATGTTTTTAAACACATTACAAACTTATTTGCTTTTTTTTATTCCCGCGAGCTGTTAAAACTGGCATCTTTTAAGCCGCCGTGCAAAAAGAGGAATAGCATAATAGCAACGCTACTTGGCAGTTTCCCTGGCCTAGTAAAATTCGTTGGCAGATTTTGTCTGAAAATACCATTTTTACATATAAAAAGGCTTTTTGCTGAAAGAAAAGCCGTCAAAACACAATTTGTGCTGCTAAAGTGTTGGCAGCTTTTGGAATTCTGTCGAATTCTGCTCCTGGCAGCTTTGAAACTTTTTCCATTTCTGCTTTTAAGATTAAGAATGAAAGTAATGAATGGTCTTGAGATACTTATAACTACTCAAGGACAACTTGTGTAGTGACCGACGCAGAATTTTATTCCTAGTCTACAAAAAAAAATGTCTGTCTATCCCGCTATCAGGGAAAAAAAACTGGGGAAGAGGGTGATATTTTGATTACAATGTTTAATCTTTGAACTTAAATTTATTTTTTTCATCTACGCATATCAATTTTAACAAAAACGTTGGAAAACCTGGTTCATTTCCATAACAAAGGTGGTAATGAAAAATTAAAATCCAGTAGACACATAACTAACAACTAGAGAAATCATTGCCTATATGATAATATATATATATATATATATATATATATATATATATATATATATATATATATATATATATATATATATATATATATATATATATTATATATATAT
This sequence comes from Artemia sinica, assembly GCA_027921565.1. Classification (NCBI taxonomy): domain Eukaryota; kingdom Metazoa; phylum Arthropoda; class Branchiopoda; order Anostraca; family Artemiidae; genus Artemia; species Artemia sinica. Next base: position 52,648,128 of record CM051256.1, on the reverse strand, counting down.
ATATATATATATATATATATATATATATATATATATATATATATTATATATATATATATATATATATATATATATATATATATATATATATATATATATATATATATATATATATATATATATATAATATATATATATATATATATATATATATATATATATATATATATATTTACATAGGTTGAATATACAGAAGTCCCAGTTCCCCCCAGCCTCGAGTCTTCCCTACTTGCTATTCCCACAATCGATAAAAAAAATGAAGCATCGAGGCAGTATGACTATTACTGGTGATTTAACTGTCACGTATATTCAGTGGGTCAATGGATCTGGATTCTCAGAGAGTAGTTCAATAAAGCCATTTCTGGAATGTCCATTTAATCACTCTTTTTATCAAGCAGTTAAATTGCCGATTAGATATAGAGTAGGTCAAAGCCTTCGTTACTTCATCTTCTGCTAGCTAAAGACGAAGAATCAATAATAAGTATTGATTCCCTATCCCCAAACACCAGAATTTACAAAACATTTGTATATTGATTGCGGTCTAATTTGTCTGGAACTGACTCAGTGTGATTGGTCTTTTATCGAGAGTATGGATGTGGAAGAGTCATGGTCAACTGTGAAGAGAATATTATTGGAAGCTACTGGAAATCAATCTTCTATAAAATGGAAAAGGACATCAAAAGCCCTCATGCCTATTACAATGGAAATTAAAAAGGTCAGGAACAAAAAAAAAGTAATGCTGGAGGCTGTACGTAGAGAATCACATCCAGAGGATTTTTACAGGATATATAAACTGGCGCGTAACCAATTTGAGTCTCACCAGAAATCCCACTGAGAAACACGAGGAATCAATAGCAGCTGCAACGAAATTTAATAGCAAGAAATTTTGGAGATACGCATCATCGGGTAATCCTGGAAGGTCTTCTGTCACCCAACTTATACAAGATACTCATAATCTGTGACCCAAGGGAGTCTAAAAGCATGGCGCCCATTAATATTACTAAGATTAATGTAGAAAAGCGACTGAAGAACATTAGCCCAAATAAATCTACGGGACCTAAATGAGGCTTATGAGATGTATGCAGTGTTATCTCACGCATTCACTCGGCTGCTCTAATAGTGTCCGATTACAAAATCTATTTCGCAGGTTTGGCTTACATCACACCTATTCACAAAGGGGGCAATAGAGATGAAGCCAAACTTATCGACCGATTAGTACTACATTGGCAATTGGAAAACCCCTTGAAGGCATAGTCAATTCAGCCACTATGGTTTACTTAAATGCTTACAAATTTTTATCTCCTATCCAGCAGGGATTTCTTTCCAATCGATCAGTTGATGCTAACTTCATTGCTGCATCCGAGTATGTCACAATGCTGATGGATCTTTAATTTACCTGATATTGCTGGATATACCCTAAACGTTTGATAAAGTACAAGTATGTCACAGCAGACTAAAGTCCAAACTGTGTGGAATGGGCTTCCATAATGATGTTATTAATAGGACGATGCAATTTCTTCCAATTGAAAGCAATTTTTAAAGGTATTTGGAGATAGTGGATCAACTTTCTTCTCAGCATCAGCAGATGTACAAAGTGGAGTGACTCAAGGAATGATTTTGGGTCCAACTCTATTTCATTTTTTCATCAATGATGCAGTTTCAATCATAAATAATAAGATTTGCTTATATGCGTATGATTCCATAATAATTGGTCCAATCCATAATCCACAAAGTATAAAATCATCCAAGCTCAGCTTGATACATTCTTAAAGTGGGCAAAATCCTGGCGGTTAGAATTTAATATATAGAACCACAGAGTCATTCACTTCGGAGCAAATAACCCTCTCCGTCCCTAGCTCTTCAGGGAGAAATCCAGCTGCGGTCCTCACCGTTTCAGGAGGGTGGCAACGGCCCTGCCAACCTAACCTTGGCGGAGGCTACGGTGACCCCGACGAAAAGTGAATTAGCCGACCACCTGTGGAAACATCGACAATCCCTCAGCGTGGAGTGCTGGAACGTGTGTTCATTGAAATGCACTGCGACCCGGACCTTCATTGCAGGTGAATGCGAAAGATATTGCATAGACGTTATGTGTGTATCCGAAACCCGACTAAATGGAAATTTGGAAGATGAGCCCGTCTCCGCCCCTGATGGAGAATCCGAATTCCACTTTTTCAACTCCGAACCGAGTGATGGCTATGGTAACGCGGGGGTTGGTCTCCTCCTCAGTACTAAGGCAGCAAAATCCCTAGTTGAATGGCAGCCCATCTCACCTCGTTTGGCTAAGGCTCGTCTTAAGGGTCACCTGTTCAACATCACTGTCATCTCAGCCTATGCACCAACCAGAGCCGCGGACGAAAGTACAGTTGACGAGTTCTACGATGCTCTGACCCAGTCATTGAGAACAGTCCCAAACCGTGATCTACTTATCCTAGGAGGTGATCTCAACGCTCATATTGGAAGCCGCGAGACTGACCGCGAAAAAACTATTGGAAGATTTGGATGGGGCGACAGGTGCGAGCGTGGAAGGAGACTTGTATAATTTACCCAGCAGCATAATCTTGTATTGGCAAATACGTTGTTCCAACACAAACCATCCCAGAGGAGATCATCTGGCGCTCTCAAGATGGAAAAGCCCAATCCCAGGAGGATTACTTGCTAATATCCTCCCGATGGCGAAGCTCTATACAGAACTGTAGAGCCTACCGTGGAGCCGACACAGGAGCGAAGATCGGCTCCGATCATATGCTGCTAAAAGCTTCCCTGACGATAAAGCTTGCCTCCAGGAAACGAACGCAACCTCCTCCGAGATACGATGTTGCACGTCTTCATGATAAAGTAGTCGCAGAAGAGTTCCGCTTGGAATTATCTAACCTTTTAACATCTTGTCCTCGAACGAAGATAACGAACCAACCACCATAACACATAGAAGATGAGCGGAGGAAGATCAGAGACAATATAACAGACGGCTCTAAAAAAGTCCTTGGAAGGCTGAATCGGAAGCGGGAAAAGTGGATCTCAGAAGACACCATAAAGCTATGAAACCAGAAACAACAGACCGGAAATACCAAGTCCTCAGTGTTCAAAATACTGAGAAAAGAATGCCATAAATCCGCCCGCCGTGACAGACAACGCTACTGAGACCACGTGGCAGCAGATATGCAGAAGGCTGCTAGTCATTCAGATACCAGAAAGCTTCATCAACTACTAAAAGAAGCAACTGGGAAAAGTAAAAAGATCTCAACTGGAGTGAGAGGTGAGGATGGAACGCTTCTGTCAAGAAAAGATGACATAATCGCAAGATGGCAGTACCACTTCCAGAAGCTGCTGAACCCCAGTCACAACATCCCTTCCACTCAAACACCTCCCAATAATAGCGCCACTGCACTCCAGCCAAGCAACCCTAACTTTAACTCAGTACCACCGCTTCAACAAGCCCCATACAGTAACGTCAATGTTCACTCTCGAAGGGAGTCAAGGTTAGCCCTGATTTCAGTACCACCGACCTTGATTATGCCGATGATGTTGTTCTTCTTGGCAAATCCGTTGGCCATGCTCAGAAAATGCTTCTGAAAGTCTCAGAAGTTGTTGCCCCAGTGGGGCTCAAGATTAATATTGATGAGACTAAAGCTATGTCTAATGCCTCTGATATAAATTCTACCCCTATAACCTTTAACCATAGGCAGATTGAAGTTGTCAATAAATTCCAGTAATTCGGATCATACATTAACATCAACGGCGGATGTAGCGAAGAAATCCAATGCTGCATTGAATCAGCTTCCGCTGTCTTTGCACAGCTGTGGAAGTCGCTATGGAAAAGGAAGGAAATCCACTGGAAAACAAAAATTCTTATTTACGATGCCCTAGTCCGATCAGTCTTGCTGTACGGCTGTGAGACGTGGCCCTTAAAAGTCACCGAGGCACACGCCCTCAACACTTTTGAACACAGATGCCTGAGGAGCATATTGGGGTTACGACTCAGCGACCGAATCCCAAATACGATCATCTGCCAAATATCATTCGACGCCGTCGCCTGTCCTTGTTTGGCCATGTTTGCTGAAGACCAGTCGAGACTTTCACAAATTAAAGCCTACACTGCAAACCAGCACCTGATTGGAGGACAAGCCAAAACTTGGCTTAACACCGTCAAATCTGACCTCGAGCCGATTGGCAGGTTCCGAAGGTATGGTCGCAGATGGGATCCTTCATGGCTTGAGATTATCGCCCCACTAATCCAAGACCGTAACCTGTGGAATTCAACAGTTAGCCAGATCCTGTCGCCAGGGAGAGCTACATAGCTTGTGTCCTGATCCAAGTACAAGTAAGTAAGTGAGTACCCTCTGTGCCAGTATTTTATGGAATCCAGTGATGGTTCAGGATAGCCACTCATTGGTAGTCACAGCAAAAAGATCTGGGAATCTTGGCTGATGATAAGCTCAAGTTTTATTTTCACGCATAGTCTGCAGTAGCCAAAGCCAACTAAATTATCGGTACAATGAAAAGAACTTTTAGCAGAATATCACTAGCTGTAATCACCAAGCTTTTAAAAGCCCTAATTAGACCAAATTAGAATTTAGGATATGTAGTGCCACTGCAGTCAGTAAGGGTGATCTATCAATCCTGAAATCAATGCAGGGTTTTCAACATCTCTCATATTCTACCTGACTCCAAAGGCCCAGAATAGTATCTCTCAAATATAGACCTAAGCGATGGGATGTATCATTGACGTAAAAATTAGTCTGTGACCAGAACGCGATCCCAAACCTGTTTCATCAACACGTCTAACATGGAATGTTTGACGTAATTACCTGTGCGACCACAAAGTCATCTTTGGCTGCTAATAGCACTATTTAGTCAAGGCCATACCATTCCGGCCAAAGTTAAAGCTTATTGCTGCCTGGACTCAAATAAGAAATATCCTTAGCTGTTGGAGATATTAAAGTCTGAGGCTGCCTAGAAAATCTACGTCTCTTCAAGTTTTGATATATGTTGAGGGAATGATCAGTCTAGTTTTACGCAACTTTTACAGAAAAAATATTGGTTATGGTCTCCCAGCCCTCCCAGACCAAATTCCTAGAAACGTCACTTTATAATACATAGTTGTATCCAGAGGGATATTTCTTTCGCCAGATCAGAGGCAACGCTATAGCGTTGCCTATAGTAAAGGCCATACAGCTCCAATATTTTATTATTATTTATTTGTTTTCCCAGAGGCACTTCATATGGAAGGGGTCGTCGTAGAAACTTCAAAGGGGGCTCATTCGATTGGAAATCGAGAGTTCTAGTGCCCTTTTTAATAGTCGAAAGTGATTGGAGGGCAACTAGCCCCCCCCTCCCATAATTCTCCCAAATACATCCAATCAAAATTTTGAGATAGCCATTTTGTTCTGCGTAGTCGATTTCCAGATAGAAAATATGTTTTTGAGAAGGACAATCTCCCAAAACCCTCAGGGCAAGGGTTTTAAGTTATGCGCTGGGGGCATATTAGGTTTTATAGAAGGCGTTGTCGTAGAAACTTCAAAAAACGCTCATTCGATTGGAAATTCAAAGGGCTAGTGCCCTTTTTAATAGTCGAAAGTGATTGGAGGGCAACTAGCCCCCCCCCCCACGCCCATCATTCCCCAAAACATATCCAATCAAAATTTTGAGATAGCCATTTTGTTCAGCGTAGTTGATTTCCCGATAGAAAATATGCTTTTGAGGAGGACACTCCACCACAACCCTTAGGGCAAGGGTTTTAAGTTATGCCCGGGGGCATATAACAATGATGTTGGCACAATGTGTTATTTTTTCCTGTCGTAGTAACTTTAAAAAGGCTCATTCGGTTGGAAATCCAAAGGGCTAGTGCCCTTTTTAACAGTCGAAAGTGATTGGAGGGTAATTAACCCCCCTCTCACGCCCACCTTTTCCCCAAACACATCCAATCAAAATTTTGAGATAGCCATTTTATTAAACGTAGTTTTAAGTTCTGGAAATTAGGTCTTTGAGGATGACAACTCCGCCACAGCCCTCAGGGCAAGGGTTATGAGTTATGCCCTGGGGCATATAAGGTTTTGTATAGACAACGTTGTCGTAAAAACTTCAGAAAAGGGTCATTCGATTGGAAATTTAAATGGCTAGTTCCCTTTTTAATAGTCGAAAGTGATTCTAAGGCAACTGACACCCCTTCCATGCCCACCATTTCCCCAAACACATAAAATCAAAATTTTGATATAGCCATTTTGTTCAACGTAGCTGAAAGTTCTGGAAATTATATGTTTGAGCTGGACACTCCCCCCAAAGTCTTTAGGGGCAAGGGTTATAAGTTATGCCCTTGGGGCATATATGGTTCTTATGGAAGGAATGCTCGTATAAACTTCAGTGAGGGCTCATTTGATTGGAAATTGAAAGTGCTAGTTCAATTTTTAAGCGTCAAAAGATATTGGAGGGTAACCAGCTCCCCCCCCCCTAACCCTTTTTCCCAAATGCATCCAATAAAAATTTTAAGATAGCTATTTTGTTAAAAATAGTTCAAAGATCATATAACAAAAATTCCGGTCTCGACACAACCCACAAAGGCCCGGGGTTAGGCGTTGTAAGTTGTGCCCTGGGGGCATATATGGGTCTTATGGAAGGGATGCTCGTATTAACTTCAAAGAGGGATCATTTGATTGGAAATTGAAAGTTCTAGTTGACTTTTTAAGAGTCAAAAGAGATTGGAGGGCACCTAGCCCCCCCCCCCCCTCCTCTACGCCCTTTTCCCCTCAAACCCATCCGATAAGAACTTTGAGATAGCTTTTTTTAAAATAGTTCAAAGACCATATAACGAAAACCCAGGGGTCAACACAGCCCCCCAGGGCACGAGGGCAGGTATTGTAAGTTATGCCCTGGGGGAATATACGGTTCTCATTGAAGAGATGCTCGTAAAAAATTCAGAGATGGCTCATTTGATTGGAAATGGAAAGCTCTAGTTCACTTTTTTAGAGTCAAAAGAGATTGGAGGGCAACTAGCCCTCCCCCCCCCCCACGCCCCTTTTTCCCCAAATGCATCCTATGAAATTTTGAGATAGCCATTAAGTTAAAAATTGCTCAAAAGTCAGATAACAAAAACTCAGGTGTCGTCACAACCCCCCAGGGCCCGGGGGCAGGCGTTGTAAGTTATGCCCTGGGGCATGTATTGGTCGTATGAAAGGGGTGCTCGTATAAACTTCAGATAGGGCTCATTTGATTGGATATCGAAAGTTCGTGCTTACTTTTTAATAGTCCAAAAAGATCCAAACGCAGCTAGCCCCCTCCCCCCCCGCCTTCTTTTTCAAAACCCATCTGATGAAAATTTTGAGATAGGCATTTTGTTAAAAATAGTTCAATTGTCGGATAAGAAAAAATCTGGTGTCAATAGAACCCCCCAGGGCACAGGGGAAGGCGTTCTAAGTTATGCCCTAAGGGCATGTATGGTTTTTATGAAAAGGATGCTCGTATAAACTTCATAGAGGGCTCATGTGATTGGAAATTGAAGCAAGATAAATGTAGAAAATATCGCTAATTTGCTGCTTTTATTTGCTTATTCGAGTAATTACTGTGACTCTAAAGAATGTTTCCCAGACAACTTCATGCGAAATCAATAAGCCCTCCTTTTAAAGAAATAGTAAAATAAATCATTTTGTTTTTATTGCGTAGGGTATTAACAACTTTGACTTTATTACAGGCAACACAAGGCACACTCTAGAAATCCAATGCTTTTTCCTCCTATTCATTCTATATTTAATGGCCACTATAAAAAAAAAAAAAAAATAATAATAATAAAAGAAAAAAAAAGTTAACTTGTTTAGTTTCATCACCCAAGCTAAACAGATGTTTTTGTAAGGTTAGTTTAGTATATTAAAAACAAAAATGAAATGTCATGAACTCTTTACTAGGCTAATTTTAAAAAAAAAATAAGGTTTTTTTACGGAACTAAAGAGGGAAGTTGAAGCTTGAAACGGAAAAAAATAACTGCTTAGCTGATTACTCAAAATATGTCTACAAAACTAACTCAAATAAACTGACTTGTAATATTTTCCAATATCTTCAGATTGTCAAAAACTAGCCATTTACTAAAAACCATTTACGATTTTTTTTTTTTTTAGAAAATTATAATTGTACACTATATACTACACATTCGAGTGGCACGGTTCATTTTGTTTGCGAGTACATCACTTTAATACTGACTGTTGATCTTCCATGTGGTCACAACAGGTTGGCCCCTGCGAATAGCCTACTGTAGATATGACCAAAGATCCTTTTACATTCCCTTTATATAATAGCGGTGACCTCACCAGAATTTCATTTTATTGTGCCTCATTAATGACGCTCTACGCGGCAAACATCTTGGATCTAATAAAGAAGGAAAAAATACGGTACAGAAGTGGCTTAGAAAACAACCCAAAGAACTTTATGCTAGAGGCATACACAAATTAGAACAATAATTGGACAAGTACAGAGAATGCCGCTGGAAACTGTAGAAAAGTAACCAAAGTTTTATAAATGGCCTATGCGGCCTATCCTGTCGAAGCTCCAGCGTTGTGAAATGGTGCCAAGTCTCTGTCATAAGCTTCATCCTCCATATTTATCCCCAGGAGGGAAACCCTGCTTGTGTGGCCTCACAGTGGTGTCAGTGTGGATTTTCCACGAGTGTGCTTAACTAAAACCTTGACTGCAAACAGGGCTGCAGGATGACCTTGAGGAGTGGCCCTCATTGAGGAGATTAATAAACAGTAAACGATAGGCCCTGCATTGAATTTTGAATAATGGATGATTCTTCTGGGTTTCTTTGTTTGGTGGGATTTTTTTGGGCTAGATAACCTCTTCCTAGCTGTAGATTATAGTGATTAGCGCTATATACAAGAAAGAAATTGCAGCAGTTAAGGTAGGAAGTGAGGTTAGTTGCTGGTTTGCTGCTGATCAAGAATTAAGCAAGGTTGTGTCCTATCTCCGTTTATGTGGATTATTTTGATGAATATTGTCCTAAGGAATATGGCAGAGGCTATGGGAGAGCATGCAATTAAATGGGAAAGTAAAAGTCTCCCAGACTTAAATTACGTAGATGAATTGAATATCCTAGATTACAATATTGGCAAAATGAACGTATTTTCAGAAGTTTTGACAGTTCAGGGTGCAAGATGATAAATGAATCTAAACAGCTAAAGCAAAGGCATGGGAAAAATGTGTCAGGTAATGATGAACGAAAATGAAGCAAAACCAGGTCTGCGGTTAGAAAACAAGCGAGAGCGAGAATCACATCAAATCATAAACAAAAGGATGCGCAACGTACTCTGCGGTTAGAGAAGAATAGGTCACCAGTTTCAGAAAATTCGTGTAGACCCTTAATATTGGAAATACAAATTCATTTGAGTGACATTACATTCATGTACATTTAAAGAGCCACTTACATAATTTTTTCCAGGGGTGATCCTATCGTTCGCTGATTGCATTTATTACTAGTATTGGGTATCTTCTTATCTTCTCTTCTAGTCTTCTTAGTATCCTTAACGTTAACTTTCATACCTATTCTAGCAACCTGAACTTTTGAACCCTACATAAATACGTTCAATCCACTAACTTTTAATCGACGACACATAAATCCTACATTTAATCCAAGCCTGGGAGAGTTTTACCATCCCATTTCAGGGGATAAATCCCCAGAGCGGAAGCACTGCTAATATCAACCTAGAAACTAACTGATTACGGGTCAAATGGTAGCGAAAATGTGATTCCCAGTAAAGTTACTTATTGCCGTTACACGCGTTTAAACTTTTTAAATGATCCAGTTACCCTTAATTTCATTCTCCTATTTAATATTTGTAAAAAAAAAACTGCTTACAATCACATAAAAACTCTGATGACAATGCCTGCGTTCCCATTTTAATTCTGAGAGACTCTCCCACGCCCTCATGCGAATATCTACAAATAACTACTCTACCGTGTGCAGGTTTGAAGTTTTAAAGTTAATCTGAGGTTTTAAAGTTAAATATTTTAAGTCTCAGTAGTAATATTTAAAAGACCTTCATTGTTTCAAAGATTTTTAGCTCTTACTTCTCAGTTAACTTTAGACATCTGTAATGGCCAAGGGTTCCAACCATGCCGCAAGGCACACATGTAAAAAGCAACAAATTTTTCAAAGGTCATGGGGGCCCAGAACAGAAAAAAATGTTTCTACCCTTGGGTTCCAAATTTCATTACACAACCTGTTGGCAATATTCTCGTTTCACAGCTGAAACCTCTTCCTCAGTCTAATGGTGAACCGTACACAGGAAAGATTGGCTAATTAAATTGTAAAAATAAAAAAACAAAAATGATTTCAGATTTTGTCATCAACACCACTTCTATAATTAAGGTTTGGATTAATCTGTCTATTTGTCTTAGGAAAAAAACAAAACGTATTTGTTAAAAATTCTCAGAATTTCTTGTTCGTCTTCTTTTGAAATCTGGAGTACTAAGAGGAGTTGACGAGGTAACTTTCTTCCCCTTTTTGCTTGATGTTGGTTGAGAAGGAATGAATGGCATCTCTTTTTCTGGTGAAGGAGACTTGGCTCCATCTGCTTGTAGAATCAACTGTGTGTGTATGTAATTCTAAAAAAGATAAAATATGTTGTTGTCAGTAATAAATATATAACACAGACATCAAAATACACACCTATATTCAAATACGTAATGTTTTAAAACATAAATCAGAAAAAATAATTATGTTTACTATGTCTGAATTAAACCCTAAAGGTATCCTTAGAGATCTTTAGTTTTGCTTTATCCTCTTATTCTGTTTTTGATCCTATGCGTTAGGGGATGAATGTGGCACCACGTGACATTGTCACCAATGAAACCAGGATAAATTAATATAGCTTTAAGATATCTCCAAGTTGAATGGCTATCTCAGAATTTTCACTCGATATCATCTGACACTGTTTGGGCGAAAATTTGTTTCGCAGTACAAACTAGCAGAAACTGGCACTTTGGTCTGGTAAGATCTGAAACTTGTCGGCTATTTATATACCTTGTCAATAATTTAAGCCGATTCACAATCAAACATTTCCACCCAATAGCATTCTGGCCTCATTTAGGTAAAAAAAAAGAAACAGATTTGTAGCACAAGAGGATAGAAATCGACTCAACTCTGCTACTCTGTAATCCTCAATTGAACAGCATAGCCGATAGAGGTGTATTTTTGAATTGTGACAATGCTAAAAAAGAAGAAACTATATATTGTGTTATCGAGACTAGCCCAGTGTCAGGAAATCTGTACTCAGAAAAAGTCTTAAAGAGTGGTTTTCCCAGTGTGTTAATGTGGTCACTATGAGTATTTAATGAGGTGTTTCTAATTTATGCAAACAATTCTGAGAAGAAAATTCAGTGAAGAGCCAACGAAAACAACTCAAAATATGTTGAAATAGTCCCCAATGTTTGTAAACCTAATGGGTTGCCAGGGTCAGTCCTGAATCCACTAATGCAAGTCCTCTGGCACTACGGTGCCACGGTCAACTCTAACCCGCCCCGGATTCTACGTCTTCTGCCCTTACTGATTTCCGATAAACAGTAGGGATACGACAAGTATTCTTTCCGCGGTATATATGTGCCACACTAATTGGCCTAAGGCGCTACTGTGAGGACCGCCGTCATCAAGCTAAAATATCGTCTGAAGAAACTCTTCTTTCTCCCAGAAAATCCCATGTGTTATCTCCAACCACACAGAACTCTTCCTGTAATCAAATAACCTATCTCAACACTAGGCTAATAAGAAAGTCAAAAGTAGAAAGAATAAGCTTATTTCAAATTGTTCAGGTAGTCTAATTAAAACTTAATTCTAATCTAACCTGTCTGAGACTCTAGGCGGGCGTACCTCTCCAAAAGCTAACACACAAGTAGTTGTCCAATTTGAGAGTCATAGCTACTCCCGCCGTTTGTCCATACCGTTTACCAAAACACTTGGAAAACTATAGGTCTCCCCGTTTGCCTGCGAGTCCAGGGGACTTGTCTATCATGCTTCAGTCTTAAAACACGGTTTTTCGCCTGAGGCTCTAAGCGGGCAAGCCTAGTAGGCTTAGATCACTTGATCGCCTACGAGTCCAAGCAAATTCAGTCCCCATTTTGCATATAAGTCCAGTCGACATTGTCCGTCATGAGTCAAACCAAAAATCTCGTCGATCATCCCTTAGTTCTATGGCTATCTACCTTAGTTATACCCTAGGATGGATGGATGGGTGATAGATAATATCAAACAACAAGTAAAAATGATATCATTTTTTATACAATCCTGAAAAAGGCTTATGCCAGCTTTTTAGGTTTGAATTAACTTTGAATTAGGTTTGAGTCTCAGACAGGTTACGTTAGCTTAATTCTTCATTCAAATGGTACAAAAGGACTGAAAAAATAACTCGTCTCGATTTAAAGGTTAAAAATCACCCGAGATACAACAAATGTGGACCAGCCAATCCCAGCTCTCGCAGGAAACCACGTAAAGCTATGCGTCATCCTTGAGACAATAAACTCATTCTCCTTTCACCCTCGGTGAATCTCAGCCAAATTTGGCTTTCAAAAATACATTTTTACCCAATTAAGATGAGCCATCTTAACTGCCTAACTACTGTTCAAACTAACTAGTTCGTCAGCGAGAAAAAATAATAGGCAAAAGGGAAAACCAAAGACTGGAAAGTAAAAAGAAAAGGGGGGAGGTGACACAGGGAGTCCCAGAGTGGAAACAATTTAATTTAGAAAAAGAAACAAAAAGAAAAGGACATTTATTTGGTAATCAGGGCCAAGGGCTCTAACATTGGGTCTCTTTGTTCATCTCATAACGAAAGCGGTGGTACCTTACTTGACTAATTTAAAAGAAAAAAAACAACGCCTTCTGATGAAAGTAAACAGCGAAGTATAAACTTAACCCGACAAATATTAATCCTTCGCAGTTTATACAACACATAAAGCTAGCTCAAATAAATTGACTAGTGAATACAGTTCAATATGTATGAAGAATTCTGAAAAACTAGCACTTTAAGTGAAACTTGAGCTTATTTTAGTTTTTTAGAGAACTTAAATTGTATAACAAAATTTATTGATTTAATGGCCAATAAAAGACTATTGAGAGGCTTATCAATTAGTTTTTTTATTTTCTGCATGCTTCTTAAGAATTTTTTCTAATCCTGATTCATCGCATCAGTTTTGTTTTTTCAGTGAAGCCCTATTCGTTTCAGAATTCTTATATTAAAATATTTGAAACGGTTTATCAAATATAAGTGGAATAAACTGTGAAAAAATTATTTTTGTTTGTTTCTAAGTTTCAACTTCGGTCTTTAGTTTCATCAAAAACAAACTTTTCAGGGCAGAACCAGTGACCAATTCATTCACACTTTGAATGGCAGGGAAACTAAAACCCTAATTGCGGCGACTTGGCATGGTTACACAATTAAACTCTCCTACGATTTGCCACCGTAGTGGGACATCGTTATATTCCCGAAAATATGTCTTAGTACTTTACCTTTACTAATGGGAATATACTTGGTCTTTACTAGGTTTCAGCTATATCCGATGAAACTTATATAGTCCCCATTTATAATGAACTATATCGATCAATTATGTATTTCTTATATTATCTTGTCAAAAGATAGACATGTATAAATATTACATTCACTTACTACGTCATATATGATTATAACCTACGATTATGACGTCATTCATCAAGCTTGTACACGAAAATGTAGTTTGTTTTTGTAAAAAGTGATACTATTTTAAAACTATTTGTTTTTTAATTACAAAAGGCATTAGATATAGCAATTTCCTTTAAAATGAGTCATTAAACAGCTCTCTATGATTTTCCAGTGCCCAGTTAGCTGACGAGCAAAAAAAGGGAAAAAAAAGATGCCGTCGATGCCGAATATCGTAGTTCAAGCAACTTTTCTTGTTTTTCAAGCCAGCATATTTTCTTTGTTGTTCAAGTGAAGAGACTGCAAGTTTCGTATAGAGGAGTTTCGGAGTTTCGGCGGTTCTAATAGTGTACTCTCTGTTTCGATCTGACATCATTTTTAGGAGTTTAGGATTATTGTATTTCTTAGTATGGGACGTGATCGTCTCTTACTAGATTGCTAGCTACTGCTGCAACCTGGATTTGGATGGAGGAGAAGCTTACGCAACTATATTGATCTAAGGTGGTTTGGTGCTGCAGTGAGTTTATAGTAGTAGTAGCAGAAGCATGGCTGAAACCAAAGAGCAAGCATTATTTGAATGTCAAATGTATGCAGTACTTGGTTGGATGTAAGCTTAAATTTGAATTTTTATTTTTCTTATTTCCCATTTGATGGTATGACAGAGATAGCATAACGTGTTTATGAATATCATTTTAAGAATGAAGCATTTTAATGTTTAATTTTGTGATTCAATTTAGCGCATAGTTTGTACATTTGGTTGTTTTTTCTTTTCTTCTTTGCTTTATTTGTATTTTTAGCTTAAAGTTGGCTTATTTTACCGAAATACTTCTTTTGTAAGGCTAACTGCTCATCAAATTCATTCATATCTCCAAAGCGTAATCAAGCGTAATCAAAGCGTTTCAGGAGAACGTTCAAGTGTCTCGATGTAGAAATGTTCGCGTCCCTCATCAAGTCGCTAGTCCGCCCAATTCTAGAATATGGTAGTTGCACAGTTCGTCCATCCCTGAACAAGGATATAGATGCACTGGAAGCAGTTCAAAGGCGGGTGACAAAGTTCTCCCCAAGTCTGAAAGACCTCCCATATGAACAACGTCTTCGTCTGCTTCACCTACCGGCAGTCCGGCACTCTCATACAGATTTCTAGGGGTGATATGATCGAGCTGTACAAGCTATGCCATGGCTGCTATGACAACGTCCCTGGAGAAGCACTGCTGGTCTTTAACGAAAATCGTCTACGTGGCCATCCCTTAAAGCTTCAAACTGAGAGGTTCTACAAAGATGTAGGCAAATGGGCCTTTTTAAATCGAGTCGTCAACACCTGGAACTCCCTACCCGAAGAAACCGTTCTGGCACCCTCTATCAGCTCTTTCAAGAACTCGTTTGACAAGATATACGAGAGTCGTATGTACGACTTCAGTAACTTTAGAAGATTTATCTAAATTTTTGTATTCGTCTTTTTCCTGTTTTGTAAGAGGCTCTGGCCCACGTTTTTGCATTATATTATTATTATTATTATAAGAACAAAATGTCTTTACCAATTAAAATTTTTCCACACATAAGATACATGGGGGCAATAACTCAGAAGAAATCAATTAGCATCACTTAAGGTAAACATTGTCCATCAACAACCATCTGAGAAGGGGTGGTTGGCTACATTAGATCCTCAGTACTCTTGTCTTTGTAGGAAAAAGGTTGCAAAGAATTATTGCAAAATAACATTGCCAAGGAGCTGTTTACATTTCCAAAAGCAAGGATTATAAGAAAACAAACCTGAATAATTTCAATGGAGCTTTTCTGCATTTCCATGGCCATTTCATATATATCAGATCGATTACTATTAAACATTGTTGCGTTGCAAAACATCAGCATTACATCACGATAAAATTCTGTAGTTGTTGTTATCACTCCAGTGTCAATGTTCTTTTTTATTGTGGCTAGATCCATCGGTCTTCAAAAAAAAAAAAAAATAATAAATAAGTGACAGCCTACAGAAAGTACCTGTAGTATAACGATTCTAACAGAGATTCAAAATCGTTTTATTTTATGGACCATTTTTCAACATCCCTCCACGGACACCAATAGAATTTCTGGCAGAGGATAAATCTCCAGAAATGGTGCTGGGCAAAGGACAAAATGTTAAAAAAGGGAGGGTTTTACCAGTTAGTAAACTGATAACAGTTTTATAAATATTATAAAATACTAGGTTTTTTTTGTACCTTTCATCTGTAGTTGCCTTGTTAAATCTGCCACTTTCCTGTATGACGATCACAAATTATTTGAATCAGTTCTTTTGTATATTATTCCATTCGTATGTGAATTATTAAATACTTATGCCTAATATTTGATTGGAGAGATAGCCTCCAAAAGTAAGATATTCATTTTCTTTCAGTCCAAGACTTTATGGCTATCTAAGTTCCTCTATATCCATATATTTGGTGTACCATGTTTTATATTTTGATCTTGTTTCTTCTATGGAAAAGGATAACAGTCGCTAACCACAGATTTAAGACGTTTGAGTATTATTGTGTACAGCAACAGCAATCAACTCTAAAAAAGCAGAGTTCGCGTTCTCTAGTTTGGAGACCAACCATGCCCAATAAGCTCAACAATAAAAAAAAACTTTTTTTGTGTTTACGAGCTCAAAACATACAACTTTAGGGGTTATTTTCGCCCCCCCCCCCATCTTGTAAGTCTTGCCTCTGCTAATAAAAACGAAAAGTAATCAATTTTATCTCTTTGATACAGGCATGTATGCACATATTGCATATAGGAACACATGTTAATGGATAAATAAATAAATCGTGTCAGCCAGCGAGGCAGACGTGTATATGCTAGTTAATCCATTTACCAAGTACGTGAATATTAGAAAAATCAACTAAAGTAGCATTCCTGTTTCATTGTTTCAAGGCTTATTCTGATCAACTCGTTTAAAACTACATTGAGTTTCCTTGATTTTTGAATTGTACAATTTCTGTTTGGTTTCCCTTCCACAAGTAGGAGTATAGGCTACAGAAACGAATATGTGGCGTAGTTTGAGCTCTAAAAAAAGAGAAATGATGTCAATCCCCTCATTTGTCTCTTACTTCACACATAATATTTTGAAGAAAATTTAAAGAGATTTTTTTGTACTGACCTTTTAACTGCCAGAGAGTAACTTTTAACTTTTTCGTCGCTAATGGGCTTCATGAAAACTGATGAATTTTTATGAAGACACAACTCTTTCCAGACCAAAAGTATTGATTTCCTCCATACTTTCAGATCTCTTTCATCTCGAACCTCCTCACTGAAAAATATAAATATTGTAGACTAAAAATATTTGCTTGTATAATGGTATAGAGTCTATACTTGTACTATAGTTTAATATGATAATTCATCAATCTAGGCCAGTTACATCCAACATTATTTTTATGATTCTATTTAGACAAAAACAATTTTGCAAGGCGGGGGGGGGGGATCCGCCACATAATGAAGATTGTCTTCTCGGAAGTAGCCCTGACATTCTCAACTGAATCTTTGAAACCCCCACCTCCCCATAATATCGAACAATGCACAACAGACGAATGAAAAAATGTCAGCGAATGAATTAAAATCAGGACGTTCCGATTTGTTATGTCGGTGTTTCCATTTTTCAGAAACAAATCTTTGTCAGAAACAAAAATTTGTCTAGCATTCTTCCCATGGTTCCAAGATTGATTACATGAAGTTTCATTTTTCTAACTACAAAAGATTCACTGTTTCTCAAGTTAAAGATCTCAAAAACTTGAGATTTTAAAAGGAAAGGGAACAGGCTATTAAAATCTACAAATCACTCTCTATAAACTTTATTCAAAATCTCGACCGGAGATGATATCATGAAACTCAATGAAAAAGGTGGCTCGAAGTTATGCATTCCATAATCGAATCGTAATTAATTTTCTAGAACCATAGGCTCAAGCTTCAACACAAGTGAAAAAGCCCGTCAGAAGTTTAGATGCTGGGGTCAGTGGCGTGACTCTGTTCTGGGGTCAGTGGCGTGACTCTGTAAGCTCAGCCAGAGTCGACCCAGCTCTAAATGAGTATGTGCAGAAATCTGAGGAAGGTAAACAGCAAGGGTGTTCGAAAGCACAGGATGGCTAGACCCCAACCCCCCATTGCACTTCCTGGCTGAAGGGCCACGGAACGGAGATCAGCACCACCTGTAGGGAATGTAAATTCCAATGCCGTATTCTTTACCTTTGCCTTCTTGAAAGCGGTAGCAAATGCATAGTTTTCAATTATATCAGTCTTCAGTCAAAGTCTAAGGCCATTTTCCTTAGGAAATAGGAGGTATGCTACATAGAGAAAAAAAGAACACGTGCTTCTTAATGACGGCGAAGTCATTGTGGGCAAAGAGCATTGTCAACCGACTGGGGAACAAAGGAATGTATGGACATCATCACCGCAGTAGGCACTACATGACATAAACAGTACCTCGTATATTGACGAAGAAAGCAGTAACTCACAATATGAAAGGAAAGATGATTATAGCTTGAGCACTCCAAATCTGCCTATTAAAGATTAGGTATTTTATAACAATATTTCCGTTACCAGCTTTGTATGAAGAACTAATAACAAAAAAAAAATTTTTAAACAAGAAAAACGGGTTTTAATTTTCTATAAAGCAGTGAAATACAAAACAATTAATTATGCACAAAAGCTCCGAATATTTCGGCCCCACATCCGGGAGCCTTTCTCAACGGAAAAAAAATAAAATAAAATAAATAAATAAAAAAAAAACAAAAAACTTAACTTACATCACAATACTAAACACATAAAGAGAAAGAAAAAAAAAACAAAAGAAAAAATATAAATAAATAAGA
This sequence comes from Artemia sinica, assembly GCA_027921565.1. NCBI lineage: Eukaryota > Metazoa > Arthropoda > Branchiopoda > Anostraca > Artemiidae > Artemia > Artemia sinica. The sequence continues at coordinate 52,629,641 of CM051256.1, read as the reverse complement.
AACAAAACTCACATATTAAATAAACACTTCCATGCACTGAATGTCTATAATGATTCAACTCGCCTCCTCCCAGTGTATAAATGGAAATATATTAAATAAACACTTCCATGCACTGAATGTCTATAATGATTCAACTCGCCTCCTCCCAGTATATAAATGGAAATATATTAAATAAACACTTCCATGCACTGAATGTCTATAGACATTCAGTGCATTATAGACAATATATAGAATGCCATTATAGAATGTCATTATAGACATTCAGTGCATGGAAGTGTTTATTTAATATATTTCCATTTATATACTGGGAGGAGGCGAGTTGAATCATTATAGACATTCAGTGCATGGAAGTGTTTATTTAATATATTTCCATTTATACACTGGGAGGAGGCGAGTTGAATCATTATAGACATTCAGTGCATGGAAGTGTTTATTTAATATGTGAGTTTTGTTTCTTATTTATTTATATTTTTTCTTTTGTTTTTTTTTTCTTTCTCTTTATGTGTTTAGTATTGTGATGTAAGTTAAGTTTTTTGTTTTTTTTTATTTATTTATTTTATTTTTTTTCCGTTGAGAAAGGCTCCCGGATGTGGGGCCGAAATATTCGGAGCTTTTGTGCATAATTAATTGTTTTGTATTTCACTGCTTTATAGAAAATTAAAACCCGTTTTTCTTGTTTAAAAATTTTTTTTTTGTTTTTAATGGAAAAGCAGTGTGGTCTAAGAAATTATTTATGAAGAACTAATCGACGGTAGGTTAATCTTGCAAGACGTATGCAGAAATTCAGTACTAAAAGATCTTGAAGCTGCATTTAGCGCTCAGAAAGGCAGTGGGCTGGGTTGTCAGCTGACCTGATTATAGAACAGAAATTTATGTGAAGTCTTAAAAAAATCAGGGACGTTTCTGTTGGAGACGGAGTGACAAAATTCCAGTGACATATTTTGTCACGTCTTGCTTGCATGGAAGCAAACCATCTCATGCGAAAGATTACAGGAAACAAATGCTCGACTAGCTTGAAAAGTTAATGTATTCGAAGGTTGTGAAGGACTAAAAACATAGTGAGTGGCTCCCCTAGAATCAAACAAGGAAGAAGCTCTAAAAGTGGGAAAAACGATACTTGTTCATATTGTGGACAAGTCAGAAAGGGATATTTTTTTCAGAAAGTAGTCAGAAGTAGCCCTCATTACAGCCAAGAGAGCTGGTTCATCTGACATCAAGCATATAAATCCTACCCTAATCTTTAAAAGATTCTTCGTTGTTGCAAAACATTCAATCATTCCAGAAGGGGACTGCTTCAAACACTGATTATGTGCTTTTCCTTTGTCATTCTTTGACGATGACGAGCTCACGAGAAGACAAAATACAACAAGCTTAATTATGCGACAGCTTTATTTGAAACTCGTAGAGACGTAGATAACCTGTACTCGAATAGAAAAGAACTAATGGGACCTCACCTTCACGTTTTGAATGGTGGAGCTCTTTTTCATAGACTTCAGTGGAAGATTGTAAGCAGCTTTTCGATGATACTCGATCAGTACTGGGCATCTATCAGAACGCAGTACCCACACACTTCAGTGGTTTTTGAAAAATATGACGGAGGACCTACAACACAATACCAGACCCAAAGAAGACGTGTCAAATTCAACGTACAAGAATTGCTGATTACTGCAGATATACATCTTCAATGCTTGACTTGACTTAAGGCTCCTGCCGAGGGTTCGGCGTAGAAAACGACGAGACCAGGCGCCTCCAGGTTGACCTATCGCTTGCCAGGCTCGCAGCTTCTTCCACCAGGATGTGGGCTTGGGTGAGGAATTCATTGGCTTTGTCTTTCCACCAAGTGGAGATCCATCTTCAAATGCCCAAGGACAAATTTCTATCACACAAAAAAAATTAATAAGGCAAGGTCCATCCGCATGCTTTTTTTTTCAGGAGTATAATTTTATTTACACATAATTTACAAAAAACAAACGCCAAGGAACTTATCGGTTCGTTAGGCCAACTCCAACTTCCAAGACTTAGTTCAATATAAATAGACAAAAACAAAACAATATCCCCGCCGACGGGCTAACAAAACAACACAACCAAAAATTCCATTATGGCACTACTAAAAAAAAAAAAAAAAAAAAAAAAAAAAAAAAAAAAAAAAAAAAAAAAAATCAAACAAATAGATAAATATTATTACAAAAATCCCTCAATCTTCCCCGGCAACTACTTCGGTCATGCTGACGCACAACCCCAATTGGTAAATGACTCCGGGAGCTCGGCAGAACATGCCGAGCAGAGAACTGTGACCGGGCTGTTTCACACTGCGGCCGCCGAAATGCATTTGCATTTCTTGCATTATAATTGTGAAGATCCACACCAGTCCTTGGCGAGATAATATGTGAAAGGGGGTTCGAAGTCATTATCGTAGAAGATGACGCATGTGTAAAAACCGTTAAAACTGTTGTTGAGAGTTCTAATATTCTTCATACTGTGGTAGTTGGTGATGAAAATTACATAGACGTTCTTTTACTGTTTCATGCCAATTGTGATTCCAACAAGATATGTTAATCTCCAGAAGCAAAACAAGGCGGTATAAGTATCTTAAAGCCTAGGACTTTTTTGCTTGAGCAGGGTATTCGATTAAGTTGTTTTCTACGCCTTAGTTCTTTCTATTCAATCTAAAAAAAGGTGTGTCTCAACTTAGGGTTTCAGCATAACCTAGCCAAATCTACAGAAGAAGCATGTAATTTATTTTCTGTAATATTACAATTCCGGGTGTTTTGCGGGTTATACCTCCTTTTCTTTTCTTTTTTCGCTATCTACGATCAAGAAAACTCTTGAAAGGACTCCTTATTCACTAAAATGTGATATTTCATTGATTTTCGGACTCAAACCCTCTCATTTCCAACTTTCAGAGGAAATTTGAAAAGAAATATCCCTGTAATACTGACGAGAGACCATTTCTACCTTTATTTTGGTTTTCTACGACTTCAATAATCCCATAAAAAAACACCCCTTTCCATGTATTATTACAAAAAAAACTTTTTAGTTTTTTTGCCCCCTCCTTGGCACTTTAACGGCAAATTTGACCCGTTTTACTTCTGGTTAGTGATGTCGATTTTGCTCATTTTTTCTCTATGGAATGGTATAAACATCATTTTGATTGTAATTTTTCAAGGTTTAAACACATTCTGGCTTTACTATAAGATATTATCACTATTGGAAAGTAAAAGTTCAAGTTTATTAGAAGGGTTGAACGTGAAAAAAATGGACCGTTTCATTTGTGTAGTCAGTTCCGATTCTGTTGTCATCATGTAAATCATTTATGATTTACATTTAAATCATCTGTTGTCATCATATATAGACTGAGCTCTTTTTATTCGTATATAGACTTATTATCTTTTTATATTCGGCATAAAAGTTGCGAACATTTCACCCGCAACAAATCCTCCATCTGTCAAACTCCATTGTCGCCAAACACTATCATAAGATTGTCAAACGGTGTAAGAACCTTAACGGAATCTAACAAAGAAGGACTTAACTAAAAGTAAACTGCAAAACAATTTACATAGGAAACATAAACCTTAATATGTTGCTGCATATATGCACAGAAGCAAATTGAATCAATCAATCAGTAAAAAAAAAAAAAAAAAAAAAAAAAAAAAAAAAAAAAAACAAAAAAAAAAAAAAAAAACAACTTAAATGCTAGTATCCAAGAAAGCCTACCTTAAATAAAACGTCAAAAGAGGAGTGAAAAACCCTACCGTCAAGCTTCAGCAAAACCGGGTGAATCTTATCAAAAAAAAAATTCCGAGCCTTCAAAATAAGAGATGAATTGCTCCTTTCAGGCCCAAGGTACAAAATTTTCGAGCCCTATTCGTTCATTAGAATATTGAGACATAAAAAAAAGTTGCGTTTTCTTCGTGTTTACGAACAATTGTTATATTTCCCCTCTTCACTCACTATTTCTTTTACACAATAAATTCCCCTAAATATTAATATAAATATTAATATAAATTCCCTAAAAATGGAACGCAAAACACAATTAGGGTGACTACACTCACACAGAGGAGGGGAGAAGAAATCACAAAGCACTTGCAATTACACTTTTTCATATTTTGACCTCTCCACCCCCGGTCCGAATCTGTGTGAGCCTATAAAAGACAACAGTGAATGACATTTCACTTGTGTGTGTTGTAACTTAATCTAGCGGGAAGAATACCATAATAATAAAAAAAAAAACTTACCCAGGAATTTGAACAGGAATTTCCTCTTCAGAAGGAACAGGTTCCAAAACTTCAGCTAAGAATTAGAAAAGTGATTAATAAAAATGAACAGCAACCAATGTCAGCTGCCAGTTGATTTTTTTGAAAAAAATGAACAAAAGCTCACATATAATATTTTATTAATAAATTAGAGTAAAAATAAAAAATAACCCCATTTCAAGCACTGTCCTTTACCTAAGTGATAAGTGTTTGTAACTCTAAAGACGACCCATTAACAAAAGGCCTCTTTATTTATCCTATTAATACACCAAAGGTGTAAAACCAAATAACATGCCTGGCTAGCTCAGTAATCAGAGTATCAGACTCCCAGTCACGATGTTATTGGTTCAACCTCCACGTTTAGGCTTTTTTTTTTTCCATCGGTAAATATAAAAAACTTCTTTTGTAATAATATATTTTTTTGGGGGGGGGGGATAAAAATTGCATTTTTGGAGCAAAATATCAATAATTAGACTATTTTACGCGCGTAGATGGATAATGAAATTGATTAAAATAGTGGGTAAGGGGTCTTTTCTCGTCGTAAATGACTGCTTCCCAAGTTACAGTTATAGTAACTCTACCCTGGTTTGTCTCAGGGCCTTTAGATTGAGTTATAACTTTTAGGGTTATTTTTTTCAGGGGGGGGGGGGGGGGTTCAAATTCTGGTTCGCTGATAATTCACAACAACCTAAAGATTTTTTTTTTTCAGCAACCTGAAAAATTAAACCAATATTAGTATTAGTTGCATCGGTTCCCAATGTTTCACAGTTCCAACAAGCTATGGTAGCAAAAAGATTTGCTGCTTGAGGTCAAGCGCTTGAAGGAACTTCAAATGCGATCTTATTTGATTATTCTAAACGGTGGTTTAGTATTAAGTGTCTAAACATGCAAGATGTTAAATATGGGCTTTTCACCCAAATGACCAAGCAAATGGATGGCATTCGACATATTAAGCATATAAAACAATATTTCTGCATCAATAATAGCAATGGATATCACTTATCTAATAATGGCTCCTCACCATCACATAAGAAGAATTTGGAACATTCCTCTAGCACATTCAAGAACGATATGTTTGTGCAAGTCGATATGTTGCATTCACTTATTACGTCGTATATGGTTAAAACCTATACGATTATAACGTCATTCATCAAGCTTGTACACAAAAATGCAGTTTTTCGTCAAAATTGATTCTATTTTAAAAACTATTTTATTTTTAATTACAAAAGTCACTAGATGTAGAAATTTCCTTTAAAATGAGCCATTATACAGTTCTCTATGATTTTCCAGTGCCCAACTAGCTGAGGAGGAAAAAAAACGTAAAGAAAAAAAGATGACGTATATGCAGAATATCGTGGTTACAGCCACTTTTCTTGATTTTCAAGCCAATATAATTTCTTTGTTGCTCAAGCCAAGAGACGGAAAAATTTCTATAAAGGGGTATTCGGACACGGCATTTCTAATAGTGTACTTCTTGTCTTGATCTGGCTCTATTTTTAGGAGTTAGGGGTTATTTTAGTTTTTACTATAAGGCGTGATCGGCTCTTACTATGTTGCTAGCTACCGCTGTAACCCGGATGCTTTTTAAAGTTGGGTATCGAACTAGGAGAAGGAACTTTAAAAAGTGTGCCATAAAAGATATGACAGGCAACGTTCGTGAGCGTATCAAGGACGAAATGATAAAGATAAAAAAGTTTAAAGTGTTTGGGGATGGTCAAGACATTTCTAAAGCGATTGATTCAACAACAAAAGAGCTACGCTCTTACACCTTCAGTCGAAGAAGAAATTATAAAAAACACCATTAAGTGGAAGAACTTGATTTTGCTGGACATTAAAAAGAAAGTCGATATTAAAAAACGTGTGAGAAGTTAAATCGACTCGACTTGTCAATGAAAATCTGTTACCATGCTGCGCAGCAAAGTGTTCGTTTTCTGCTCAACTTAGAAATCCAGGTCATCTTGAGAGGCCAATTAAGCCAATATGTGTCTAGCCTATTGAAGGAGATGCTACAGTCCACTTCTTTGTAGACGAGGAAGTCGAAATGTGAAGTGTTGTGGATTAATCCATTCTCGTATACCGCATTTAGTTGTTGCAATAAAATTTCTGTCAAATCATTGCAGTGATGTACCAATTTACTTCCAGCCCACCTTACAGTTATATTATTCCGTATATCAACCCAACATGGTATTTGGATTTATATTTATGCAGTAAACTTTTGTGGGGTATCTGATTCGTTCATAGATATAGCTTCGGAACCTTTCGCAGTTGATATTTAGGCTTAGGTTCTCTTTGCAACGTTTTGTTGGGGTATTTTTCTGCAGTCTTACAGTTTTAAGGTTTCATCGTAAGACGATAATTTTATTATTTGTCGATAGCTCTGGTTCAACTCTGTCTATCAACTGAATCACATTTTTGAAATTTGCTTTAAACTTTTTTCACACTGACAAATGTACTGGAAACGTGTCAGAAACATGTGAAGAGAGAAAACATTTCTTATTTTTAATCAATTTTAGAAAGTTCTCTAAGAAAACTCCAAATATTACCGTAATTCTGGCTCGGTAAATGGATAAGTCTGAAATTAATAAATACAGTGATATTTAAATATCTTGTGTTTTTGGTGCAAGTTCCACCTTTAGGTATACAACATAAAATACCGTCTTATAGCTGTCTTGACCGTAGAATTACAATTTGTCGTAGTTGAACTGCCATTTATCAGGCTTAGTTAATTATATTAACATTTTCATGTTTTTCTAATCGAGTTTTCAACAGCCATAAGTTTTAATTTTGCATGATTTTCACCTTCGCAATAATGTTTTGAGTTCACATTCAACCAATCAGTTGCATGTTTCCTATGAACAAATGTTTCCGAATGATGTCAACGGTTTATATTTGTATCGATATATTGACAGGATAGCCCATCCTAGGAATAATGTAATTCTATCTATTTTCGATTTTGTATTTACCAGGTCAATTTATGGTATTTTAAGCTTTGATATTTTCTACCTTTAGGCAAAAGTAAACATATGGTTTTATAAAAATGTATGTATGTAGCTTCTCATCGTAAAGGTTGATTAAAATAATATTCTTCATTGCATCAGTGAGGAATTTTAATTTTCATCATTGGTAAAAGACGGTGAATTACCATTAAATAGAGGCTTCGCTATTTAAGGAATTGTTTTAGTTAGCCTATGTGTAGAGACAAACTTATTATGCTAGTGAGAAAATTAGCGAAAATCTCAAAACAAACAAACTAAGTTACCTTGACAGTCTCCGATGTTTATTTACCAAGGGTAAGAATGGTACTAACAATACGTATTTCATTTATTTCTGAGATTCGGCGCCCCAAGGACACCACCTGGGTCTCCTTTTTTCGTTTCTTTTTTTTACCATAACAAAAGCAGTTTTAAAAAGTTCAATTTTCTGAATTTTCTGCCACTTTAAAAAATTTTGTTCGTCTTATTCTGGTATTCTCTACATCGAATTGGTTTCTAATAAATATGAAAAAGACGACAAACTTATCAGTTAAAAAAAAAATAACCAAGACCAAATATGATCTGAAATTGCATGCTAACTAAGAATTCTAACAAAATCAAATGAAAATATTTCCTCCGTTTCATCCTGAGTGATACTATAAGGACACTATTAAAATATAACTGGTACTAGATAGCGTTTGGTGCCGCAAAGGCGCCAGAAGTTGACAGCAAAGAGAGAAGCAGAGAAAAAAAAAACGAATAATAATTTTAAATTGGTCTTTACCTAAAAAAAATAAGTGGAGGGAGGAATTTGTCTTATCCTTCAGTCTTGGTAAGTAATTACTGTTTTCTTCTTTTTCTACAAAAAGTGGGACTCTTATTGAGAAATTAAGTGGAATGGATATCCTCTAGGGATTAGGCCTTACTCTTAGTCATCGTAATCGTCATTTTCTGTCAATTAAGTCAGCTAATCTTCACTTGAAAACCCTTTTGTCAAATACAAACGATCTAAAAATGAATTCCTACTGAAGATGGTAATCACTATTAATGAGGATATGGCGAGTTATTCTTGTCACAAAACCGGTATAGACCATACTGGTCCTTGACATGCGTACCTTTTATCTCAATATTCCCTTCCTTCTCTTCAACCATTGGCTCCTCAATTCGGGACAGTTGTTCAGGAGATTTGGCGTCATGCAGTTCTTCAGGAGACTGAACTGGCGGAGGACGTTCAGTAGAAATTACTTCAGCAGATTGTCCCAGAAGTTTTTCTTCATCTATTCCAAGCACTATTTCTGTTGTTTGGTCCTAAAAATAGCACGAGAAAGTTATCTGAAAAATTCTAGCTTATAATTAAATTACAAAAGTAAAATTTATTTTTGACAACCAAATAAATAGTGATATTACCACACTGATATTGCCACAAAGAAAAAGAAATTAGATTCTAGAGAGACAAAAATTGATCGAAAGAAATGTGAGCTTAGAAATTCCCAGTCATATAGAAAATCTGCTAAATTTGAACTAACTTTGATTCTTGTAACACGTTAGATTATTTTAAATGACTGAAAAAATTGAATGCCAGAAAGTAAATATATTCTAATTGCAAATTGATTATGAACATGCATAAACGCTCTGATCGTCTCAAAATCTTTTTATGCAGATTTTAACTCGCCATTACTTCTTGAAACACGCAGAGACATGCTTTACTGCTATAATTACCAAAATAACAATTGTTTTCTGCCAGTATATCTGACATTTTCACGGGCTAAACGTACCTTTACAATGAGAATTTGGTACTACTGAAATGCACAAGCTAATGCTAAGTTGGGAAATCAGATAATTTTAAAACCACTCATGCAGATTTAGCTAGAATCCAGAAACAGATTTAGCTAAAATACCAGTTCAATATTTGTGGCATTTTTTAAGGCTCAAACCCATTAAAGTTTTGTTGCAAACCCTTATATGTATAGACAAAAAAAAATAGGATGGGAAAACTTTTGGAATTTCTAAGAAGCTTATGTAGAGATAAAATACATTATTGACCAGTCAACGCCAAATTCATAAATTTTTATTGTGAGAACTTTCTATTTGGAGAAATTGGAACTAGCCGACCAGATCATACTTCAAAACTAATTCGATTGGCTACAAAATTTGTTGACAAAGTATAATGGCGATTACTTTCCCTTTGATAAGAAGGATACGAGTTCGGTCCACGCTGTGCGCCGATCTTTGTATGTAAAATACTCCCTCAAAATAAATTTTGTAGAAACATAGTGGTGAATTAATCTTTAAATTGTCCTTGCAAAAGCAGAATCATAGCATTAGCATCAGCCAAAGCCAAGTTTCAGCAATATGTGAATCGTATGATTGGTAAATTATCTGTGAAGGGGCCTGGACTCCCAGCAGAATCACAGGTTGAAATATGGTATTTTTATTACGGGATTTTAATGCTCAGGTTGGTAAAACAGGGACATATGCTATCCTAGTCTATGTGAATTTGGTGCAAGAAAGGAAAATAGTAACAGTATACTGCTGCTATTTTATAGCTATAAAAATCTAGTTATAACCAATACAATATTTGTACTAAAATGACCCATAAGTTAAAATAGTCCTCGCACGATGGTTATACGGCCAACCCTAGGGATTATGTTGTTGTAAACCGAAGACTGGCAGGGTCAATACAAGATACTAGGGTCTATAAAAGTGTTGTTATTGATGCTAGAAGTAAGTATCACTATCTAGTAGTGTCTATGTTTAATCTAAAGCTGAAACGTAGGAAAGCTAACTACCTTCCAGGAAGTTATGACGTTGATAGACTCCAGGATAAGAATTTGAGCAAAACTCTCCAGGAACAATTGAATACTAGGCTAGAGAGCCAAAAATGGACAATATAGAAGATAGACGGAATAATTATAGGAAAATACTTTGTGAAGTAGCAGATGGTGTCTTAGGGAAGAAAGTTACAAATGCGGCTAGGAATATTACTTATATTGCTTTAATGTATTATAAAAGAGGAGGGGCTTGTACAAGAAGTATTTGAGTGATAGATCATATGAAAATAAGATGAATGGAAAGAAAGTAGAGAAAGCATTAAAATATGAATTGAAGAGATGTGAAGTGGAGACTAAGGATAAAGTGGCATGAGTGGCATGAGTCAAGAGTGGATGACAGTGGTCAAGCACGGCATAGAAACGTGGGCGCTCCGAACAGCGGAGGATTTGTTAAATGTTTTCCAGAGACACTGTCTACACGTTTTTTTCCTAACCTATTTGACTAACTGTATTTCAAACAGTAAGCTTTACGAAAAATATAGTTCTATCCCGATTTCTAGGGCTATAACGAGAGAAAGGTTGACATGAACATGACACTTTCTGTGGATGAAGGATGACATACTGCCAACGATCGTTCTTTTTGGCCAATCATCTAGGGTCAAGCGAAAAGCAGGTCATCCTCGAAGAGGGTGAACGTTGATCGTAAGGAAGGATTTAATGGAGATTGTAGTTTCTTGGGAGGTGGCAAAGAGAGAAACTGTGAATAGACTGGAATGGAGGAGGAGCATGCACAGCTGCATTTGCCTCAGGTGATTTGGTACTGCAGTGAGTTTGTTATATGTCGTGATTGTTATGTGAGATTGCTGCAGTGAGCTTGGTGCTACAGTGAGTGAGTGGGTGCTGCAGGTTTGTTATCCAATAGTTTTATGTTAGATTCAGTCAGATTTATAACTTATAAGAGAACGATTTTTTTTTTTTTTTCTGGTAGAAAATAGCTGATATATTAAGAGGGTCAAATGCTTTGTTAAAACAAAAGCATTTGACGTGGAAAAATAAAAATTAAAACTTAACTCATCAGAATTTAGACAGTGAACGTGCACTATTTTTATAACTCTTCCGCAATGCAGACCTTGTAATACAGACAAGCCATATTTGTATCCAACAATAATGCAACAATTAAAAACGTACGAATCAAGTTCTGAAATTGGACCATTCGTGATAGTGTTGTCACTATTTATTGACCCCCCCCCCAAAAAAAAAAACTTAAAAAATAGACTGAGCATTGGAAATGGAGTGAAAGATAACACAATATACCCAAATATAAAGACGAGTAACAGAGATTAACGGGTCACGAACATGTAACACGCTGATTACCTTGAACTGCTGGTTCACATTGGATTTGAGAGTAAATATTTTATAGAACAGAAGAAAAAGAAGCTGATTTTAAGTTGGTAAGGCTAAGTGGGAATTTTTCAAAAAGGAGCTAAGTAAAAGATGTGAAGGATATTTAGGGCTAATGGGTAGCAACTACTATAACACTTTTTACGGAAACGAAGAGGCGTATGAGACTGAGATACAATGCTTGAAGTTTTCAACCAGTAGGTGGTTATTATGAGGAATCGACCAGCCAATAGGAATGCCTATGGAAAAACTTGTGTTGGTCGGGTGGAATATTAAAAATTACCAAGCCATTTCATCAGAAATAATAGTATATATCCAATTCTATAAAACCATATAAGACTTCTCAGCATTGAAATTAAGACTAGACTCGTGATACTTTGATTAGATTATCAAAAATATTCCAAAAATTTGTTTGCGGGTCGGGCTGATGTTAAAACTTCAGGATGTCGTCAGCTTACACCACAAGTAAAATATTAGTAAGACACAGAACACAAAACATCTAGCATTAATCTTGAGCGTCAAGTATATAGTTATTAAAATCAAGTGCCCCCTTGTCTTACCCCTCAGCTGCCTGAGACTGTTCTTTTATGACGCATTATTCTTTCAGTGTTTTTAGAATATTGAACCAGTAGGATCTGAAGCCAAATCTGTCTTAACACCCTGAGAATTCAAACCTGGTTTCACAAACAATCAGTCATAGAAAATTCAGGATTTTAAACCTAATTCAAAAAACATAATTTTTTAGATACATCTGCATTAAAATTAAAAATTAAAAATGATTTGTATCCTAGGTCATTTCATTAATGATGACTTAAGACATAAATAAAATCAATTATATCAACGATTTTAAATACATAATATTATCAAAATGACACTAAAAAGTTATTCCTTTGCAGAAGGTAAACAAGGAAACCGAGAAAAGGTAAAATAAAGCATCAATCTCAATGAAACGTTAATATGCCTCTAAATATGACCCAACTACTGCTAACTAGCTAATCCTTAGCTAATATCACCGATTTAAATAAACTCATTTATCATTTTTGTGAATTTTAGAATTGCCACAATTAGTAAATGTCAAATTTTTCGATAGACTAGTCCAGGTTATAAATTTAGTTACACCATGAGAAGTAGCAAAATGACTGAATTGAAACCGTTGCCCAATTACTCGTTCAAATAAGATATAAGAATTCAAAAAGTCAATAACCCGTTCAAATAAGTTCAAATGCATTCAAAAAGCTCTTGATTGTTTTGCAGATCTAAGGCTGAAGGTATCAGGCTCAATCGAAATGATGGCCCCTATTTGGAGGACCAAAGGCCCAAGCTGTCAATGGAGCGCAAAATAGGCCATCCTGGATCACTAAGCAAGCTTTTTAAAGACTTTATAACTTCCTAATTCCATACTGTTGACTAACTTATAGGGTTCCCAGTTCTCATTACTTCAATTTTCCGCCCCTTCAAAGCCCTATTTTTAAGGCAAGTTTCAGCAACCAGTTTATTGTAAAACTTTTGCTATATTGTTTTCTTGTTTTGACGGATTTATTTTATTTCAAGTAATTTTTTTTTAGGTTAAGACTAATGTAAACCCCGAAAATAACGATAAACAATGAGATTACCGTCTCCATAGAAGGTACACCCTCGTCGACTAGTTCTGCTGCTTTCCTGTCCATAATACAGAGTTCCTCAAGAGATTTTCCCCCCACTTGCGCATCTGTTGGTTCTTTTACAACAACAGACAGGGTATCTTTTTCTACATCAGCTGTGGGTGACACATCAACCGCTTTCATAGTGACTGAAACCTGGGAAGGATCCGGAGCATCAACATTTTTTGGAATGGTCTCCTTTTCTTCACCCAATGCAGCATCCTTTTTAACTTCGGCAGTTTTTTTCTTTTTAGCCTTAGCTTTTCGAGATGGGGTTTTACCAATTGCTTCCGTGTTCGTTTCCTTGCAAGTCATGTCTATCGTTGTCTCGTGAGGATAATTTTGCGTTTCTTCTGTGCAAAGTATTGGTGATTCTTTTAATGGAGAAGAAGGTGTGATTTTGAACTTCTGATCCTCGGATACCTCTTCAAAGTTTTGAGGGATTGAATTTGGTTCAATTTCATCCGGGGCTTCGGAGATTGGCTAAAAGAAAAAAAAACACAATTGAAAATCAAGTAAACCTAGATCTTTAAAAATAAATTAATGAACTTTTGGTAACAAGTAGCTTCTTTTTCCTTACTAAATGAATCCATAATATTTATTTTTTTCACTTTCTTTAAGTGCCGCTTTGTCTTCGTTAACTCTACGAAATAGCAGATTACTATATCCCAGATTCCCCCACCTCCAACGAAGAAAAAATACCTTGTAAACATAAAACAACAATTATAATTACCCTTTGCTTTGACTATGGGATAGACAAACGTTTGAAGACAAGGGCCATACACAATTTGCAATTATAACAGAAAAACTACCACAAAAAACTCGTCGCCGGATCATCAACTCCCCTGCTCTTCCATCCTATATTATTCAAAGTTTCTCATAAACAAAAGGTAATCAAAACTTCAAACAACCATAAAGAAAAGACCTTTAATCATAAAGGGAATTAATTTTGTTAACCTAATTCGCATTTTTAGGCAGTAAAACATTCGGTATGTCGCTGCAGCCGATGGACCTAAATTCAACCATCCCGGATCAGACCTATACAGCAAAGACTTACCAACTCATTGTCTTCCACTATCATATCATCAGTTATAACCTCTATTAATTCACTTTCACCTAGAGTTTTCTCAACTTCTTCCGCGGTCAGTTCAGGCGGCATTTCAAGATGAGTAATTAATCCTCCTTCAGGAACTGGAAAATCGCTCCCTTCAACAGATATTTCATATTCACTGTCTGCAATATCCACTTCTTCAGTAACACACTGAAATGGAGAAACATTGGTTAGTACTTGCCAAGCTTTACAGGTTTATGATCTTCGATGTTCAATAAACAAGAATAGGCAGCGTTACCCACTTTATGAGCTATGGATTTATATGAAAATAAAACTGTGTTTTTTGAATGCATAAAGCTTATTTGAAGGAGTAATTGGTAAAAAGGTTAGACTCCAAAGTAACCAGAGATAATTCAACGACATTAAAGTATGTTTAATTACCATTCGCATCAATTTTTGGCCCAAAACATTGAGAAAGGTGTAGCTAACTCACACAGCAAACGTAAAAGGTAAAACCTTAAATCTTCGATTGGGCATTTAAAAGTAGGTCCTTTTACTTCTTTCTTTTCTTATCTAAACCCGATTCGTGCCATTGAGTGTCATTCTTTTTCAAATAAGGGGTGTTTTATTTAAAGAAAAAAATCTATAAAAATGTTTACCTTTTATTCCTCCGATAGTATCAATTACTTTTCTAGATTTTTTGCCTTGATTTAAAATGTAATACCGAGGCTATTTTCTTCAGGGTCCCTTCTATATAAGACAATACATTCACTTATTCCATTTTTTATTATTCGTATAATACAATATCGATTCTCCAGTAAAAATATTTATTAAAAATAACTGATTTACGGTTTGCAAATTGATGAACAGATAAATTTTTCACCATTACATTCAAACCATGGGCTAGGTGGTCAAACTTATGGATTATTGTTCACATCCGAGTGTTTTACCCTTTATTTATATGGTTAACATAGGGATCTGTCTCAGTCAACAGTAACCAATTGAAAAGCATAAGTTTTAGTACTGGCATGGTAGTGAACGCTTCACGGCCAGTTATTATGGTTATTATGACTTTTTGTTATTAAGGGAGGACTCACCAAACTGAGCCGAGGCTCTGACAACAATGTGTCATTACCTCCAACCATTGATTGCTAGATGCCTAGCGGATGTTTATGTGCTAATACATTGTAATCTTTTTTCATTGACATCTGGTATCTAGCTACCTCGACCTCTTTCTGTAAAAAAAAAAGGAAGGAAGAAAAAGATGACACATCAGTGCTACCAATGCAAGAAAGTGATTTTCCTTGTTGTTCAAGGTAATCTTTACACAGTAAGTTTCCTGTATAGAGTTTTCTTTAATGACGATTCCAATGGAATAGGCCTACTTCTCGTTTCGATCCGACGAAATTTTCATGGAGTTCCAGGCTCTTTTCAAAACTTCTATAAATTTATTTTCAAAGCAACATTTTTCTAAGAATATTGCAACCATGACTTTGTCTGGCGTGTGCACGATTCTACATATGATGATCAGATATATGCCGCCACTCCTACATATGAATAGCAAGATTTCCTAAATCTAGATGGTGGCCACCGACAACCACAAGATACTGCCCCGAGTGGCTGCCCCCAGCCACCCACGAGATACTACCAAGAGGGGAGCTGTAAACTTCTTGTGTAGAGTTTCTGACAATGACAAATCAAATGGTGTACTTTTCGTTTCTATCCGACGAAATTTTTTAGGGGTTTCAGGTTGTTTTTCAAAATTTCTGTCAATCTTATGTCGAAGAAATCAAAACATGAACACAACAAAAACACTAACAAGAATCGTCAATATACAGTACCGTCCAGCTTCCTCTTACCAGATCTCTATTTGCACAAGCAAAAGCACTCAATTTAACGATAGTTAGTGGATACTACCACTACTACTACTACTGACAACTCATTGCAGCACCAAGTAACCTGAGGTCAACACAGCTAAGCACGCTTCTCCTTCATACAAATTCATTTAAAGCCTCCCTCTTTACACCCTCGTAAGAGGTTCCGATTCCCTTACATCCTTCTTTACGGTATCCTCCCATCCAATTTGGGGACGACCTGCTTTTTGCTTCGCCCTAGATGGTTGGCCGAAAAAGACGATCATTGGCAATCTGTCATCCTGCAATCTTGGATACCATCCGTGTCCTAGACACGGATGGTATCCAAGTCATCTCAACCTTTCTCTCATTACAGCCTTAAAAATTGAAATAGAGTCTGGATGTAGGATCGATGATTTTTCGTACAGCTTACTGTTTGAAATACGGTGGTCAGACGGGTACCCCCCCCCCCAAAAAAAAAAAAAATATCTGTAGAAAATTCCTCTAAAAACACCAATCAAATCCTCCTCCGTCTTTTGGAGCTTCCACGATTCAATACCGTACTTGACCACTGTCATCATCGTAGCTTCTAATTTTCTGATCTTGGTTCGCGGACTTATTTTCAAATTTCTCCAAACTATTTTCATCTCTGACAAAACGCCAAAGCCATGGCAATTCTACTTTTAACATCTTCACCGCATCCGCCATCTTTACTAACAATGCTACCTAGATAAGTGAAGCTATGCATTTACCTATGATCTATCTTCTCGTTACCCAACACCACCTCTTCACCTTCACTTATACCTAGTTGCGACTTAGTCTTCTTAGCATTAATTTTCAAACTTATTCTTGCGCTCTGAAATCTCAAAACTTCCAAAAAATCATTCATTTCGTTAACGTCTTCATCTAAGACACTCAGATCATCAGCATAATCTAAGTCTAGGAGAATTTTACTTTCCCATTTGATTCCGTGCTCTCCGATGGGCTCTGTCGTGCTCCTTAGGACTAAGTCAATCAGATGAGCCAAATAAATAAGAATGGAACGCAACCCTGTTTAACTCCTGATTCAATTCAAAACCAGCTACTAACCTCATTTCCTAACAATATTGTTCTCATACATAGGCCTAGTACAAATCATTTTAATGTATTTATCTGGTGTACCATACAAGGATGGGACCTTTGCTAAAGCTCTTGTATCGGCTGAATCAGACACTTGCTCCTTATCTATAAAGCTAAGAAATAAACGGGTCTAAGGACCCAGGCACTTCTCAATAATTAATGCAAGACTGAAAATTTGGCCGACGTACGCTCCTCCCTTCCTAAAACCACCCTGTTCTTCTCTTAAAGCTTTATCTACAGCATCTTAAAGTCTAAAAAGTATCATCATGCTAAGTAGAAATTTGATTTGAGAAATTGGCTCCAACTTTGACTCCCTTCCCCCACAGGATTTTGACAAAATTATGCCATTCGTTGGGGTATGGATTTAGTGATCTACTAAGAATGTCGTTTCAAACCATGAACTGGATGACCTCTATTCCCTTTTGAATCAAAACGCTCAACAAAATATCTTCCCGAGACATGCTTTAAAAAAAGAGTGTAAGACATTTACAGAAACAGTGAAATTATCCGAAAATGATGATATAGAAAGGACAAAACCGTGATTGAAAAAAAAAATAAGCAGGAATCGAATGCAGAATGACGCCTCTAATTATCTAATTTGATATATTGGTGTTTGTACCTTAATTGCTTAGCTTATTAAGGGGGCTTGGAGGAGGCACATACGGGAGGTGTTCTTGCAAACCTCCAGTTAAGGTTTTTTTTTACCATAATTATTACAATGATGATATCGTTTTATATTTCCAAGCTGTTCTACTTAAGAAGTGACACCAAAAGTGTTGTTTTTAGTGCTATATCACACTTACAGATGGTAGAATCGAAACAAATCACCTAGATATGAGCAATAACTTTCAAATGAGTCACTAAACGTCACTCTAAAAAGTTTTGGCAGCTCACTAGCCCCAGCTTTTCCACTCGAGACATGACACCAAAAGTGTTGTTTTAGTGTCATTTGAAACTTGCTGAGGGTGGAATTTATAGGAAGGGCGTAGGTATGAGCAATATCTTTTATATGAGCTATTCAAAATCTGTCTAAAATACTGCAATACCAATACGCGCAATAATAATACGCCCATAGCGACAGGCGTGATATCGATACGTCCGATACCGATTCAGCATACAGCTCTTTCCCCAGGTACTATGGAGGGTCATATCATCACCAAAACCGCAGATATTGGACCTTAGAACTATGTAAAACAAAATGGCTATCACAAATTTGGATTAGATAACTTTCGGGGGAGGGGGCCATTAGGGAGGAGGCCTTTAGGGAGGGGGGCTAGTTGCCTCCCCCCCAATCTTTTTAGTCATTTAAAAAAGGCACTAGATAATTTTATTTCCGTTCAAATGAGCCATTAAACACCTCTCTACGATGTTCTGGTCATTCGCTAGCCTTGGTGAAAAAAAAGAAGACAAAAAAAAGAGACACATCAGTGCTACCCATGCAAAAAAGTGATTTTCCTTGGTGTTCAAGGTGTTATTTCGATCTAAAGCCATTCTCAAGGGGTTTCAGGCTCTTTTTCGAAATGACGCAAATTTGTTTTTCGCAATAAACTTCTACTTTTACGATTAACTGAAACAATAGTTACCATTGCTGATCCAGTGTCAGATAGCAATTTTTTTATCACTAGGCAGTTATTTTTCAAAATGCGTTTTTCAACTTTTGGTTACTATGGGCTGTGGTTCGTTCTTTACTAGGTTGTAGCTACTGCTGAAACCATGATGGGCTAATTGCATAACTTACAACGCTTGCCCCGAGGGTTGTGTGTGTGGGGGGGGGGGGATTTAAATCCCTAAAGACATAATTACTGGACCTTTCAACTATGGTGAACAAAATGATTATCTCAAAATCTGATTGGATGAGTTTGGGGAATTGATAGGCGGGCGAGTGGGGATGACCACCTTCCAATCACTTTTGACGCTTAAAAGGGCCCTAGAACTTTCAATTCCCAATTGAATGGGCTTCTTCCAAAATTTCTACGACAGCTCCTATACAAAGCGTCTTGGTGAAAAAAAATAATACACTTTGCCCAGGCAGCGCTATCACGCTGCCTGTGATCTACTGTCCGTTATGTTAAGAGCTTTGGGGCCTCGCACCTCATCCTAAAACTATCCTGCGATAGCCAACGTGCATGGTTAAGATTGGATCTCCTTTTATTCAACTGTATGACTGAGGCATATTGGACATGAAATTGGCCCGTGACTCCTCAACCCCTCCTCCTCCTCATTCTGATCCCATAAACACCATTTTTAGATGCTTCGCCACCCTAGCTTGTTCGCTTCGTGGCCTTGCACCCCCAGCCAAAAACTATTCCCCGACAGCCTTTATGCATGGTTATAATTCGGTCCTCTTCTGATCTGCTGTATGACCGGAGACATATTGGGCATAAGGAGGGTCCGTGACTTTTCCACCCCACTCCTCCTCCTCCTAATACCATCAATATCGTTTTATTCTCCTATAGTTGCAGTATTTATCTTATCATAATTATTTGCGTTTCTTAAGATAGGAAAAATAATTTAATTTGCAATTTATAATAAAATATCCACATATCAAGTCCTGACCAAGAACAATTTTTGGTGTTAAGAGATTAAACAGATTTCATTCAAAAGAAAGCATCATTAGAAAAAAAATACTATTTTATAAAAAAACAAACTTAATTTTGTTTAAAGGCAGCAAAACAAAACTTTCGTAAATGACTGAGATATTCATTTAGACGGACTAAAAACTACAGCAAAATGGAGAATGAAAAAAGTTCTTTAAATTAAGTGATGGAATAATACACGCATATACCCATATTTTCTTCTTTTTTTCGCCTGTAAATACAGTTTTTAATATAAGAAAAAAGATGAGACCAACCTCAACAATGTCATCTTGAACAACCTCTTGCAGCTCTTCTTCTTCCTTTTTTTCTTGGACGGCGTCAATTGATTTAATGTCTCCTTCTTTAATGGCCTCTTTCCCTAGAATAACATTACTTTGAGATACTGAAATACAGAAGCAAATTCTGACACCCAAACCATATTTTCAGTGAGGATTTTGTTCACATTCTAAAAAATACTGAAAAATATCTTAAAAGAATTGTAAAAAAGATCTTAGTGGCAAGAATTAATAATACAACAGGTGATAAAAAAAAATTGCAGCTACAGTTTGGTGCGTAAAAATCATATCCTTTTTTAATGAGGTAAAGGTAATCTGGTTTAAAGTTCACATGCTTTTGCTTGCAAATTGATCAATGATTTGATCCGAGGGATTATGCATTTATTGATTATTAACTCTTTTCTCCAATGCCAAGAATAGATTAAAATATATTTATTCATTATAATAGCTGGAGTTAACATGAGAATATCAGTGTAAAAAAGAACAAGCAAAACAAGGATTAAGAACAAAAAACAAATAAAGAGCAACACAAAAATTTAAAGCAGCAAGAGCTGCTTCAATTATAAGAGATCAAAATGAGTCATAAATAAAACTTATATGTGTCAAGAGTCAGGCCACACGGTTAATGATTATAATATTGGTCGTGTATTATACAAATTACATCAATTAAAAATATAAATGGATATAAAATACTTTATAAACGGTAAGCCATGCACACATTTAAGTCAATTATGCCAAACATGAAAATACATTCAAAACATTCATTGGTAAATCCCTGAAATAAACTACATGAAACATTGAATATTAAATACTTTCCAAGGTGATACTATTAAAGTGCCTAGTAAAATAAGGGACAAATGATTTACGATATCTCGGTAATAGAGGCTGGGTAAGTCATTAACTAATTGTGGACATTTATTTTTTATTTGTCGGAGTCTAGTGCCTGGTCCTTCAGTAGGGGGGCTCTCAAGGTAAGGTAAGCCACGATGAGTTGGGCGTTCAAACAGTTTAGTCCAATTAGATATGTCAGCTCATGTCTACAGCTATCAAATGAATTCAAGTTGAGTTGATTCAGTGCATCATCCTATGTTGAGTATTTGTGTCCAAGTATAAATTTACAGCTGTTTTTGTGTCATCTCAAGTCTATCTGATTGATCTTTTTCAACCCCGGAAACAAGCTGGACATGCATTCTCAAGAGAAGATCTAACGTAGCTGCAGTATACAAAATCTCAGTATAAAATCTCTGCATTCTCAAGAGAAGATCTAACGTAGCTGCAGTATACAGAATCTCAGTATACCAAATCTCTTCCGGTTGGAAAATGAATGTAAAAGTTTTTTAATAAGATAGTCAACGTGCGAGTGCCGTCTTAAATTTTCGTCGGGAAGTATTCTAAGTATTTTAACTCTTTTCTTCTTCGGCAGTAGGGAATTATGAGAAGAGTGACTGTCAACCTTTAGGAAGAAAATTAAATAAAAAAAACAAGTTTTTTTTAACTGAAAGTAAGGAACGACATTAAAACTTAAAACGAACAGAAATTATTCCGTATATGAAAGGGGCTGTCCCCTCCTCAACGCCTCGCTCTTTACGCTAAAGGTTTTTATTGTTTAAAAAAAATTAGAGTTGTGAGAAAGTCAAACTTTAGCGTAAAGAGCGAGGCGTTGAGGAGGGGACAGCCCCTTTCATATACGGAATAATTTCTGTTCGTTTTAAGCTTCAATGTCGTTCCTTACTTTCAGTTAAAAGAAACTTGTTTTTTTAATTTAATTTTTGAACGTTTTTGAATTAATGCAGGGTTTGATTTTGGCTCACCATACATGAATAATTAAAACAAAATTTGCATATTAATTTTACTTTTATTTGGTTAAATGGCTTTCTCGAAACTTGTTTTTTACGAACGTTTTTATTAGTAATAAATATACTTAACTTACGAATTAACTTACGTAACAAGCTCCTATAGTCATATATTTTTAATATGCATATTAGGAGATTCGCCCCCTAGTCAATACCTCGCTCTTTAAGCTAAAGTTCGAATTTTGTTCCAATTCTTTTAAAATGACCCCTTAATCACAAAGGCCGTTATTTAGAATAAATAGCTCTAATGAAAGTACTAAAAAATCTTTGGCTTAAAGAGCGAGGCATTGACTGGGGGGGTGAACCCAATCATATACGTAACATTTTCTGTTCGTTTTAAGTTTTGATGTTGCTCCTTACTTTCAGTTGAAAAGCTTGTTTTTTATGTATAATTTCTGATCCTTTTTTAAATAATGCTGGGAAATCCGGCGCCCCCTTCATAGCAATGTCCCTTCTCCCATGAAAACTTCCTTCATAGAAAGATCCTCACACATAACCCCCGACCCCCCCCCCCACTACCAGAAAAAATCCCACCTGAAGTCTGTATATTTCCAAATAACCAATACTATATGTTAACATTGAGTAAAGTTCATAACTTTCAACCCTCCTCCCAGGGACTTTGGGGGATAAAGTCATCCTAAAGGACATAGTTATCATATTTTCGACCATGCTGAACAAAATGGCTATCTCAAAATTTTGATCGGGTGACTTTGGGGAAAAATGAGCGTGGGAGGGGGCCTAGTTGCCCTCCTTTTTTGTTCACTTAAAAAGTGCACTAGAACTTTTAATTTCCATTCTAATGAGCCCTCCCACGATATTCTAGGACCACTGAGTCGATACGATCACCCCTGGAAAAAAATTAATAATAAATAAACACGCATCCGTGATCTTTCTTCTGGCAAAAAATGCAAAATTCCACATTTTTGTAGATATGAGCTTGAAACCTCTACAGTAGGGTTCTCTGATACGCTGAATATGATGGTGTGATTTTCATTAAGGTTCTATAACTTTTAGGGGGTCTTTCCCCCTTTTTTTGAAAATTAATCAAATTTTCTCATGCGCGTAACTTTTGATGGGTAGGACTAAACTTGATGAAACTTATATATTTAAAATCAGCATTAAAATCTGATTCTTCTGATGTATCTATTGGTATTCAAAACCCGTTTTCTAGAGTTTCGGTTACCATTGAGCCGGGTCGCTCCTTACTTACAGTTCGTTACCACGAACTGTTTGATAAAGTTATAGAAGAGCCCTCAGTTTCACTAACCGTCAGTTTTACCTGTCCTAATTCAGCTTTTAGATCATTAAAAATTTCCGTCAAGTCAGTTTGTTCAGTAGTCAGAGGGCTTAGTCGCAGTGACAAGACAGTTAAATCATCAGCAAATTTCAAAAACTCAAGAATTGTTTTTAAAATACGGTTAAAAACAATAAGAAATGAAAGTGGGCCTAATTTAGTCCTTTGTAGCGAACCGAAAAAAAAAATATATAAAATCCAGATGGCTCATGATCAGGGAGTTGGACTCACTGAGATCTTTTAAAAAGGAAACTGGCAAGCATTCGTACAACAAACGGACGAGCACCCATAACCTTAGCTTCTTCCACTGTTAGATTATGGTCAAGACTGTCAAAAGCCTTAACTGTGTCAGCAAATAATGCATCAACAGAAGCCCCATCTTTTTCTAAATGTTTAAGGATGGTGTCCAACATTGCAACCAAATAATGAACAGCATTATGCCCGGGTTTAAATCCAAGTTGTTGGGAATCTAACTTATCTTTAATATCTTCAAATAAACATTCAAAAATAAAACTTTCAAACACTTTTGAAATGGCCGGTGTTTTCGAAATCACCCTCATATCAGTAATATCCTTGGAGGCCTTACACTTGGGAATTGGAGCAACATACACCTGTTTAAAAATAATAGGGAAAACACCATCAATAAAATATTGGTCAAAAATTGCTGTTAAAGAAGTAAATAAGAGATCAGCACACACAATAATTAATTTAATCGGCATCTCATTTGGGTAACTAGGTTTACGAGAATCAAGTACCTTCAACGTTTTAGCAACTGAACTAATCTATAGTATAGGCATATTTAAAACAGAGTCATTAGACAGTGATATTGTTAGTCACGGATGAATTCTAAAAATTGATGCAAAAAAAATCATGAGCTTCATTAGGTAGCAATGGTTTGCTACCTAACCATCATCATCTCTCACTTCAACTTTGGTCACTTTTTACCGATAATATTTTCCTTGGGTTGGATTTATATAATTTGCTTATTATTTTAGAACCATACTGCTTAAGCGAAAATCTTATTTTATACACAACCGTATTTCCTAACCTTTTGAATTCTTCCTCAGGTCCAAATAAATACAATTTGTTCTTCCACTTTATCAGATCCCGAATATCTTGAGTAATCCATGGTTTTTCATCAGACTTCACGGAATTTTTTTTCATGTTGAAAAATTTCACAGTATTTCTCAAATAGTTCGTTATAGAACAAACTTGCCATTTTTTCACTATCAGACAATAAGAGGATATCACGCCAGTCACGGCCTGAGAGCCATTTCCTGTTGATATTTACAAGCTCAGGTGTGTAGGGTCTAAACACCACACTTTTTTTTTCTCTATTTGGAATAAACTGATTACGTACCCAAGCAATACACAGGTGGTTAATCATACCTAATGGAGGCAGCGTAACTGGGGTATTGTAATATTCGGGACAGTTGCTAAAAAGGGGATCCAACATACGGTTACCTCTTGTTGACACATTGACAGCCAGCTTAAGTGACAAAATTACTTAGCCATTTGGGATCCAATCAGTAAAGTCGTCACACATTATGATAACGGCGTTAAAATACAAGGATCGTACATTGTCAGAGCAATGCTGTAATTAAGTCACAAGGTCTCGACGATTAAGGCTGTCAATGGGATAGTAAACAACACATATCACCACCGGTGCCACTTCTTCAGGTAGCCTCTTAGGCCTGCACCACAACCATAAGACTTCAAAACCGTGCTGCTTTGGTATATTGTTGAAATTGAGAACTCTTGTTTTTTATAGTTGGTCGGCAAATAATACCGACACCACCACCATGTGTTACTGTAAAGTCATCGGGTGTCATTTTTTGTTTAGAATGGGTATCCCACCAATCAAATACAACCAACTCCTCAGTGGCGGATCACGACTCTACTATTTTTGGAAATGAATAGAGATGAATGGCAAAACACTGCTGTCTCGAATTTGCTTGCCAGGACACTGAATCAGTTCCAAGTTGGGAAGCTCAGAAAACATGGTTTGAAGGGAGGGTGAGTCTTTGATTTCTTTGAAATTCGAAACCGGTTGGTTGTTTGGACCACATTGATTGGCGGAATGCTGGCTAATGTTGTTTCTTGCCAGTTTCTCCAGGGTTTAGACCAGGGCACTTCGCATAGAAGGAGTTGTCGTAGAAACTTCGAAAGGGACTCATTTGATTAGAAGTTGCAAATTCTAGTGCCCTTTTCAATAGTCAGAAGTGAATCGAGGACAACCAGCCCCCCCCCCGCGCCCATCATTTCCCCAAACACATTCAATCAAAATTCTGAGATAGTTATTTTGCTCAACATATTTGAAAGTCCAGTAATTATGTCTTTAGGTGCGACACCCCCCACGGCCCTCAGGGCATGGGCTATAAATTATACTAGTCACCCATTGTTAACATTTGAGGTTCTTATGAAAGGGTTTAATGATTTATTATTTATTATAGTTTTTCCATAGGCATTTCATATGGAAGGGGTGGTCACACAAACTTTGGAGGGTGCTCGTTTAATTGGAAATTGAATGTTCTAGTTCCTTTCTTAAGAGTCAAAATTGATCGGAGGGCATCTATCCCCCCCCCCCCCAGACACACACACACACACACCTTCTTTTCCCCAAATAGATGTGATCAAGATTTTGAGATAGCCATCTTGTTCGAAATAGTCGAACTTTCAGATAACAAAAATTTCGGGCTCAACATAACCACCCAGAACCTGGAGGCAAGGGTTGTCAGTTATGCCCCGAAGGCATATAAGGTTTTGACGGAAGGGGTGGTCGTGTAAACTTTCGACAAGGCTCATTTAATCGGAAATTGAAAGTTCTAGTTCCCTTTTAGGAGTCAAAAGATGTGACGGCTGCCACCATCAGCCATTCTTTAGATACTGCTGGTATTTCCTTTTCACAACCAATAAAAGAAAAAGTGTTTTTTGATTGTGTTTGGCATTCTTCTCGACATTTCTTTAGAGTTTGACCTTAATACTCCAAGCTTTTTTAGATATCCAGGATCAAACATGCTCTCTTTTCTTGATAAAAAAAACCTTATATGTTAACAATAGGCAACTTACATAACTTACAGCCCTTGCACCAGGGGCTGGGGTTGTGAACCCCCGGAGAAAAATTTATTTAACCTTAGGACTGTTTTAAATAAAATGGCTTTCTCAAAGTTTTGATCGAATGCATTTTGAGAAAAATGGCGATTGGGAGCGGGAGGCTGGTTGCCCTTCGATTACTTTAGATTGCTAAAAAGTGAGCTAGAGCTTTCGATTTCCAATAGAATGAGCCTCCTTCAAAGTTTATACGACCATCCCTCCCATAAAACCTTATATTTGATTGGCGGAATGCTGGCTAATGTTGTTTCTTGCCAGTTTCTCCAGGGTTTAGACCAGGGCCCTTCGCATAGAAGGAGTTGTCGTAGAAACTTCGAAAGGGACTCATTTGATTAGAAGTTGCAAATTCTAGTGCCCTTTTTAATAGTCAAAAGTGGCTCGAGGGCAACCAGCCCCCCCCCCCCGCGCCCATCATTTCCCCAAACACATTCAATCAAAATTCTGGGATAGTTATTTTGCTCAACATATTTTAAAGGTCCAGTAATTATGTCTTTAGGTGCGACACCCCCCACGGCCCTCAGGGCATGGGCGATAAATTATACTAGTCACCCATTGTTAACATTTAAGGTTCTTATGAAAGGGTTTAATAATTTATTATAATTTTTCCAGAGGCATTTCATATGGAAGGGGTGGTCACACAAACTTTGGAAGGTGCTCGTTTAATTGGAAATTGAATGTTCTAGTTCCTTTCTTAAGAGTCAAAATTGATCAGAGGGCATCTATCCCCCCCCCAAACACACACACACACACACACCTTCTTTTCCCCAAATAGATCTGATCAAGATTTTGAGATAGCAATCTTGTTCGAAATAGTCCAACTTTCAGATAACTAAACTTCGAGCTCAACATAACCACCCAGAACCTGGAGGCAAGGGTTGTCAGTTATGCCCCGAAGGCATATAAGGTTTTTACGGAAGGGGTGGTCGTGTAAACTTTCGACAAGGCTCATTTAATCGGAAATTGAAAGTTCTAGTTCCCTTTTAGGAGTCGAAAGATGTGACGGCTGACACCATCAGCCATTCTTTAGATATTGCTGGTATTTCCTTTTCAAAATAAAAGAAAAAGTGTTTTTTGATTGTGTTTGGCATTCTTCTCGACATTTCTTTAGAGTTTGACCTTAATACTCCAAGCTTTTTCAGATATCCAGGATCAAACATGCTCTCTTTTCTTGATAAAAAAAAAACCTTATATGTTAGCAATAGGCGACTTACATAACTTACAGCCCTTGCACCAGGGGCTGGGGTTGTGAACCCCCGGAGAAAAATTTATTTAGCCTTAGGACTGTTTTAAATAAAATGGCTTTCTCGAAGTTTTGATTGAATGCATTTTGAGAAAAATGGCGATTGGGAGCGGGAGGCTGGTTGCCCTTCGATTACTTTAGATTGTTAATAAGTTAGCTAGAGCTTTCGATTTCCAATAGAATGAGCCTCCTTCAAAGTTTATACGACCATCCCTCCCATAAAACCTTATATTTGAACAATGCGCAACTTGCATAACTTATAGCCTTTGCCCCAGGAGCTATGGGAGGTTTTGTCAAACACGAAAGCATTATTCTTCGGCTTCTGAACTATATCAAACAAAATGGCTATGTAAAAATTTTAATCGGATACCTTTGGCGAAAAAAGAGCATGACGAAACTGGTTGCCCTCCGATCACTTTTAACTCAAAACAGGCACTAAAAATTTCAATCTGCATTCGAACGACCCCACTCCAAAGCTTGTGTGACCACCCCTTCCATATGAAATGCGTCTAAAAAAATTATAATAGATAATAAATCAGTGAAGCCTTGCGGCTCTTTAGTATAGGCAACGCTATAGCGTTGTATCTGATACAATTCTGGCCCATGTACTTACAACGTAGTTTTTTTCGGTGTTTTTTTTTAGTAGTTAATGCTAAGACAGGGAGCCAGGAGTAAGTTTAGTTTTGCATCGTTATTAAATTCTAATTGCCGCAGCTTGAACTTACCTTATTTTTCCACTAATTAATTAAAAAACTTTTTCCACAAAATAAGTTTTTCAAAGAAAAGTAAAGAACTCCATTAAACAAAAAATGAGCAAAAATAAAATAATCTACCAAGCGTGAAACTACCACAAATCAGCATCGATAAATAAATGAAACCAAAAACGAACAGGAATTACAATAAATAACCGAGTCAAACTCAAAAAGAGCAAAAATTAACATAAGTAGGGCTCAAAACCCCCTATACCTTCCCAAGGCCAGAACATAATTTGCACTTAACTGAAAAAAATATAATTTTTTTTACTTTTATAACTTTAATAAATCAAATAATATTAAGATTTTGATTACTAAATATCAGTATATGTATATTAAACTGACAATACACATTCATTTGTATTTTTTTCAGTAAAGTGCAAATTGTGTTCTGGCCTTGGGAAGGCATAGGGGGTTTTGAGCCCAACTTATGTTAATTTCTGCTCGTTTTGAGTTTGACTCGGTTATTTATTGTAATTTCTGTTCGTTTTGGGTTTCATTTATTTATCGATGCTGATTTGTGGTAGTTTCAAGCTTGGTAGAATATTTGATTTTATTTTTGCTCATTTTTTGTTTAATGGAGTTCTTCAGAGAAAAAGAAAATAATACTTTAAATTTCTTCGTTTTTTTAAGAATTTATAGTTTGGCCTGCTATTTGTATGCTGGAGAAAAATTTTTAACAACATACACCCTCTTAAAAATCTGGACACAAATAGTAGTGTTTAATTTAGTTTCATACCTCCTCTAGTTGACCTGAAATGGAAAACTTGATACCATTCGCAAAAAAATCTGTTTACTTTCTTTGATAGCTTGGATACACTTACGCTATTTTGATTTGGTTAAATTTTAAGAGCAGAAGCAGCCCCAAAAGTTTGAACATAATACCCTCAGTCGTTCTTGGGATACTGCTGAGATGCCTTATTGGGAATTAGCATTAACACAGTGCATTTTGATTTGATCTTATGGCAACATTTAGTTTTTAAACATAAAGTCAAATGGGAGGGTGGGCGTGGGAGGGGGATTAGTTTCCCTCTAATCACTTTTGATTATTAAAAAGGCCATCAGCCCTTTCTATTTTCAATCGAATGAGCCCTTTTCGAAGTTCCTACGACAACTCCTTCGATACAAAGTGCCCTGGTCTAAACAAAAACAACAACAACAATACATTATACCCACATCGATGTTTATTATAAAAATGTCAAGTCTTCCAATCACTTTCGACAATTAAAAAGGGCAATAGGCCTTTCGATTTCCAATCGAATGAGCCCTTTTTGAGTTTCTACGACAACACTTAGCATAAAAACACCTTATATGCCCCCACGGCATAAATTACAACTCTTACCCTAAGGACTGTGAGGGTGGTTGGTATCCTCTAAGACCTAATTTCCAGAACTTTCAACTACGTTAAACAAAATGGCTATCTCAAAATTTTGATTGGATATGTCTGGGAAAATGGTGGGCGTGAGAGAGGCGTTAGTCTTTCTCCAATCACTTTCAACTATTAAAAAAGGCACTAGCCCTTTCAATTTCCAATCAAATGAGCCCTTTTGAAGTTTCTAGGACAACGCTTTCAATTAAAACCTTATATGCCCCCAGTGGATAACTTACAACCCTCGCCCTGAGGCCTGTGGGGGGTTTTCCTCCTCAAAGACCTAATTTCCAGAACTTTCTACTACATTGAACAAAATGGCTATCTAAAAATTTTGATTGAATGTGTTTGGGGGAATGGTGGGCGTGAGAGGGGGTTTAGTTACCCCCAATCACTTTTAACTACTAATCACTTTTAACCTCTGCCCTTGGGACTCTGGGGGGTTTGTCATCCTTAAATACATGGGGGGTGTCATCCAGAACTTTCAACTACGTTTAACAAAATGACTATCTCTAAACTTTGATTGAATGTGTTTGGGGAAATGGTGGGCGTGAGAGGGGGGTTAATTACTTTCCACTCACTTTCGACTATTAAAAAAGGCAATTTCAATTTCCAATCAAATGAGCCCCTTTTGAAATTTCTACAACAACTTTCTATATAAACCTTATATGCCCCCAGGGCATAACTTACAACCCTTGCACTGAGGGCTCTGATGGGGTTATCATCCTAAAAGACCTAATTTCCAGAACTTTCGACTACGTTGAACAAAATGGATATCTCAAAATTTTGATTGGATGTGTTTTGGGAAATGGAGGGCGTGAGAGGGGGGTTAGTTGCCCTTCAATCACTTTCGACTATTAAAAGGGCACTAGCCCTTTCAATTTTTAATTGAATGAGCCCTTTTTGATGTTTTTACAACATCGCTTTCTATAAAAACCTTACATGTTCCCAGGGCATAACTTACAACTATTGCACTGAGGGTTGTGGAGGGACGGGTTGTCATCCTTAAAGACCTAATTTTCAAAACTTTCAACTGCGTTGAGTAAAATGGCTATCTAAAAATTTTGATTGGATGGGTTTGGGGAAAAGGGTGGCGTGAGAGGGGGTTAGGTGCCCTCAAATCACTTTTGACTATTAAAAAGGACACTAGCCCTTTGAATTTCTAATCTAATGAGCCCTTTTTCAAGTTTCTACGACAACGATTCCAATATAAACCTTATATGCCCCCAGGGCATAACTTGCCCTGAAGACTGTAGAGGGAGTGTCCTACTCAAAGGTATAATTTCCTGAACTTTAAACTGCGTGGAACAAAATGGCTATCTAAAAATTTTGATTGGATATGTTTGGGGAAATGGTGGGCGTGGGGGGGGGAGGGGGGCTAGTTACACTCCAATAACTTTTGACTATTAAAAAGGCCACTAGCCATTTCAATTTCCAACCGAATGAGCCCTTTTCTAAGTTTCTACAACGAAACTTATATAAAAACCTATAAAAACCTTAAATGCCCCCAGGGCATAACTTACAACCCTTGCCCTGAGCACTGGGGGGGAGTGTCCTCCTCAAAAACATAATTTCTATCTGGAAATCCAAAACACTGAACAAAATGGCTATCTAAAAATTTTGATTGGATGTGTTTGGGGAAAAGGTTGTTGAGAGAGGGGGGCTAGTTGCCCTCAAATCACTTTGGACTATTAAAAAGGGCACTAGACCTTTGAATTTCAAATCGAATAAGCCCTTTTTTAAGTTTCTACGACAAAAATTGCAATAAAAACTTATATGCCCCAGGGCATAACTTATAACCCTCTCCCTGAAGACTGTGGGGGGAGTATCTTGCTCAAAGGTATAATTTCCTGAATTTTAACTGCGTGGAAAAAAATGGCTATCTCAAAATTTTTATTGGATGTGTTCCGGGAAATGGTGGGTGTGGAAAGGGTGTTAGTTGCCTTCCAATCACTTTCGACTATTAAAAAGGGCACTACCCATTTCAATTTCAAATCGAATGAGCCCTTTTTGAAGTTTCTACGCCAAAGCGTTCTATAAAAACTTTATATGCCCCCAGGGAATAACTTACAACCCTTGTCCTGAGGGTTGTGAGGGTGTTGTCACCCTCAAAGAACTAGTTTACAGAACATAAAACTACGTTGAATAAAATGGCTATCTCAAAATTTTGATTGGATGTGTTTGGGGAAAATGTGGGCATGAGAGGGGGGTTAGTTGCCCTCAATCCCTTTCGACTATTAAAAAGGGCACTAGCCCTTTAAATTTCCAATCGAATGAGCCTTTTTTGAAGTTTCTACGACAACACCTTCTATAAAAAACATTATATGTCCCCAGGGCATAACTTACAACCCTTGCCCTGAAGGCTATGGGGCAGTGTCCTCCTCCAAAAAATAATTTCTATGTGGAAATCAACTACGCTGAACAAAATGGCTATCTCAAAATTTTTATTGGATGTGTTCCGGGAAATGGTGGGTGTGGAAAGGGTGTTAGTTGCCTTCCAATCACTTTCGACTATTAAAAAGGGCACAAGCCACTCCAATTTCCAATTGAATGAGCCCTTTTCGAAGTTTCTACGACAAATTCTTCGATACGAAGTGCCCTGCTCTAAAGAAAAAAAATAATAAATGATACATTATGCCAACATCGTTCTTATATTCCCTCAGGGCATAACTTAAAACCCTTGCCCCGAGGGTTGTGGGGGAGTGTCCTCCTCAAAAACATATTTTCTCTTTTGAAATCAACTATGCTGAACAAAACGGCTATCTCAAAATTTTGATTGGATGTGTTTGGGGGAATGATGGGTGTGGGGGGGGGGGGGGGGGGGGGCTAGTTGCCCTCCAATCACTTTCGACTATTAAAAAGGGCACTAGCCCTTTGAATTTCCAATCGAATGAGCCTTTTTTGAAGTTTCTACGACAACGCCTTCTATAAAAAACCTTACATGCCCCCAGGGCATAACTTAAAACCCTTGCCCCGAGGGTTGTGGGGGAGTGTCCTCCTCAAAAAGATATTTTCTATCTGGAAATCAACTACGCTGAACAAAATGGATATCTCAAAATTTTAATTGGATGTGTTTGGGAGAATGATGGGCGTGAGGGGGGGGCCAGTTGCCCTCCAATCACTTTCGACTATTAAAAAGGGCACTAGCCACCCCAGTTTCCAATCGAATGAGCCGAAGTTTCTGAAGTTTCTTTTCGAAGTTTCTACGACAACTCCTTCGATACGAAGTGCCTCTCGAAGAAAGAAGAAGAAGAAGAAACAAAAAACGTATTGTGGCCACATCGTTCTTTACTTTACTATGATGGAGAGCTTTATGGCAGTGATTTGGGGAAACCTAAAACAAAGTGATTATAGGGCAACCAGGCCCCTCCCGTACCCCTTTTGACCAATCTACCCCTAAAGACATCCAAATACAATTTCAAGATAGCCATTTTGTTCAACATAGCTGAAAAGTCCAATAACTATGCCTTTAGGGATGACAAGACCCCCCATAACCCTTTTGTAAGGGCTGTAGTTTATACAATTTGCTCATTGTTTACATATGGAATTTGTGATTTGGAAATGGGGGCATGTTTGATTTTTGGTTTCCAAAAAGGGTAACGGTATAAAGGTGAAGCTCTAATGGAGTCTTAAGGGGAGTATCGACCTAGATAAAAACACATTGTGTTCATGAAGCCTGTGAATAAGGTCATGCCAACAACATCAGAGGCAACGCTATAGCGTTGCCTATAGTAAAGGCCATACGGCTCCAATGTTTTATTATTTATTTATATATTATTATTTTTTTTCCCAGAGGCACTTTATATGGAAGGGGTTGTCGTAAAAACTTCAAGGGGGGCTCATCCGATTGGAAATCGAGAGTTCTAGTGTACTTTTTAAGGGTCAAAAGTGATTGGAAGGCAACTAACACCCCTTCCACGCCCACCATTTCCCCAAACACATCCAATCAAAATTTTGAGATAGCCATTTTGTTCTACGTAGTTGATTTCCAAATAGAAATTATGTTTTTGAGGAGGACACTCCCCCACAGCCCTCAGGACAAGGGTTGTAAGTTATACCCTGGGGGCGTATAAGCTTTTTACAGAAAGCTTTGTCGTAGAAACTTCAAAAAGGGCTCTTTCGATTGGAAATTCAAAGGGCTAGTACCCTTTTTAATAGTCAAAACTGATTTGAGGGCAACTAACCCCCCTCTCACGCCCACCTTTTCCCCAAACACATCCAACCAAATTTTGAGATAGCCATTTTGTTCTACGTAGTTGATTTCCAGATAGAAATTATGTTTTTGAGGAGGACACTCCCCCACAGCCCTCAGGGCAAGAAATGTAAGTTATGCCCTGGGGGCATATAAGGTTTTTTTATAGAAAGCGTTGTCGTAGAAACTTCAAAAAGGGCTCATTCGATTGGAAATTTAAATGGCTAGTGCCCTTTTTGATAGTCGAAAGTGATTGGAAGGCAACTAACACCCCTTCCACGCCCACCATTTCCCCAAACACATCTAATCAAAATTTTGAGATAACCATTTTGTTCAACGTAGTTGAAAGTTCTGAAATTATATCTTTGAGCATGACACTCCCCTCCAAGGTTTTGAGGGCAAGGGTTATAAGTTATGCCCTGGGGGCAGACATGGTTCTTATAGAAGGAATGCTCGTATAAACTTCAAAGAGGGCTCATTTGATTGGAAATTTAAAGTTCTAGTTCATTTTTTCAGCGTCAAAAGATATTGGAGGGTAACTAGCCCCCCCCCCTCCCACGCCCTTTTTTCCCGAATGCATCCGATAAACACTTTGAGATAGCTATTTTGTTAAAAATAGTTCAAAGATCATATAACGAAAACTCCGGATTCGACACAACCCCCCAGGGCCCGGGGGCAGGCGTTGTAAGCTATGCCTTGGGGGCATATATGGTTCTTATGGAAGGGATGCTCGTATAAACTTCAAAGAGGGCTCATTTGATTGGAAACTGAAAGTTCTAGTTAACTTTTTAAAGTCAGAAAAGATCGGAGGGCACATAGCCCCCCCCCCTCCACACCCTTTTTTTCTCAAACCCATCTGATAAGAACTTTGAAATAGCTATTTTTTGAAAATAGTTCATATAACAAAAACTCCGGGGTCAAAACAGCCCCCCAGGGCCCGAAGGCAGGCGTTCTAAGTTATGTCCTGGGGGAATATATGGTTCTTATGGAAGAGATGCTCGTAAAAACTTCAGAGAAGGCTAATTTCATTGGAACTTGAAAGTTCTAGTTCAATTTTTGAGAGTCAAAAGAGATTGAAGGGCAACTAGCCCCCACAAGCCCCTTTTTCTCCGAATGCATCCGATAAAAATTTTGATATAGCCATTAAGTTAAAAATTGTTCAAAAGTGGTTAGATAACAAAAACTCAGGTGTCGATACAACCCCCCAGGGCCCGGGGGCAAGCGTTGTAAGTTATGCCCTGGGGCATATATGGTTCTTATGAAAGGGATACTCTTATAAACTTCAGAGAGGGCTTATTTGATTGGAAATTGAAAGTTCAAGTTCACTTTTTAATAGTCAAAAGAGATCCGAGGGCAACTATCCCCCCTCCCCCGCCTTCTTTTTCCAAACCCATCTGATGAAAATTTTTAGATAGACATTTAAAGAAAAAAAAAAATGGTTCAGTGGTCGGATAAGAAAAATTCCGGTGTCAATACAACCCCCCAGAGCCCGGGAGAAGGAGTTCTAAGTTATGCCCTAAGGGCATGTATGGTTCTTACGAAAGGGATGCTCGCATAAATTGAAAGTGCTAGTTCACTTTTTAAGAGTCAAGAGATTTAAGGGCAACTAGCCCCCCCCCCATGCCCTTGTTCCCAAACCCATCCGCTACAAATTTTGAGATAGCCAGTTTGTAGTTTTTTAAAAATTGTTCAAAAATTAGATAACAAAAACTCGGGTGTCAACACAACCCCCCGGGCCAGGGGGTACGCGTTGTAAGTGTTGTCCTGGGGGCGTGTATGGTTCTTATGAAAGGATGCTCGTATAAACTTCAGAGAGGGCTCATTTGATTGGAAATTGAATGTTCTAGTTCACTTTTTAAAAGTCAAAAGATATCCGAGGGTAACTAGCCCCCCCCCCCCACACACACACCCTTTTTTCCCAAGCCTATCCGATAAAATTTAAAAAATAGTTATTTCATTAAAAATAATTCAAAGGTCAAATAAAAAAAATTCTTGTGTCGACGCAACCCCCTATGGCCGGAGGCAGGCGTTGTAAGTAATGCTCTGGGGGCATATATCGTTTTTATGGAAGGGATGCTTGTATAAACTTCGGAGAGGGTTCATTTGATTGGAAATTGAAAGTTGCAATTCACTTTTTAAGAGTAAAAAGTCATCGGAGGGCAGCTAGCTTCCCCCCACACTCCATTTATTTTTTTCCCAGGCACACTTCACATAGAAGGGGTCGTCGTATAAACTTCAAAGGGGGCTCATTTCAAAGGGGGCAAACTTTTTTCACTTTGATATTGTTACTTTGATACCAGTTTTGATACCTTGATGAAGATTTGATTTTTTTTTAAGTTTGATTTTGAAATATAGAATTTTTAAGAACTTGAAACTTTTTGCAATCAAAAACGAACAAACATTATTTAAAAAAACTTTCCGAACAATAACTTTTTCAAAGAAAAGTTAAGGCCATTTTAAACTTAAGCTCAGCAGATAAAAATACCTGTTAAAATTCAAACTCAAAACGACCTGAAATTACTATTAAAGAATAAATGAAACCCAAAACGAACAGAAATTCAATAAACAATCATAGCAAAAAAAATACAACAAGTAATAATATAAATGAATAAATAGATCTTAAAGTGAGTAATGCTTAGATTGAATATGAAAATCAAGCTTAAAACAAAAAAAAAATCATAGGAAAAAACATACAACAAGTAATAATATAAATGAATAAATAGATCTTAAAGTGAGTAATGCTTAGATTGAATATGAAAACCAAGCTTAAAACGGAAAAAAATATTTTGCTATTGAAGCATAAATGAAACTTAAAACGAACAGAAATTAAGTAAACAATCAATGCAAACAAACCTACTATAGATATTAATGTAAATGAATAAATAAATCTTAAAACGAGTGAAACTTAAATTGAATATGCAAATCAAGCTTGAAACGAACAAAAATCACTACAAACAAGAGTTTGGGTATCGCCTCCTTCTCTCACTGTAAAAGTCTAAAACCTACTGCGTCAATTGGCGCTTTACTGAAAACTATATGCGTCTTGAACAGTCTTGGACAATATAGACAACATCAAATTGAATATTTGATTTATAATGATATTAGTTGTTGAAATATCCATCAGTTCAAGAATTTATTTCGCTCTAATTTTATTTTTATTTTATTTTAAGAACTGGAAAATTAAATATTTGTAATATAATTCGTTTTCAGTGAGACACCAATGACGCAGTAGGCTTTTGGTTTTTATTTACAGTTAGGAAAGGAGGCAGTATCCAAACACTTGTTTGTAGGGAAACTATATTCGTCTTGAACAACTTTAGAAAGAACTAATAAATTAAACTGAATATTTGATGTATAATGATATTAATTGCTAAAAGCTCATCAGTTGAAAATTTTACTGTAATTTTAATGTTTATATTCAATATTAAGCACAAAAGAAAATATTTGTAATAAAATTGGTTTTCAGTAAAGCACCAATGACGCAGTACGTTTTAGACTTTTACAGTGAGAGGAGGCGATACTCAAACTCTTGTTTGTAGTGGTTTTTATTCGTTTCAAGCTTGATTTGCACATTCAATTTAAGTTTCACTCGTTTTAAGATTTATTTATTCATTTACATTAATATCTATTGTATGTTTGTTTGCATTGATTGTTTACTTAATTTCTGCTCGTTTTAAGTTTCATTTATGCTTCAACAGCAAAATATCTTTTTTTCGTTTTAAGCTTGATTTTCATATTCAATCTAAGCATTACTTGCTTTAAGATCTATTTATTCATTTATGTTATTACTTGTTGTATGTTTTTTCCTATGATTGTTTATTTAATTTCTGTTCGTTTTGGATTTCATTTATTCTTTAGTAGTAATTTTCTTGCCGTTTTGAGTTTGAATTTTAACAGATATTTGTATTTGCTGAGCTTAAGTTTAAAATGGCCTCTACTTTTCTTTGAAAAGCTAATTTTTCGGAATGTTTTTTTAATTAATCTTAGAAATGGTTTAGGGTATTAAGTGGCAACTTATAGGATACGATTAGTAGAATGTTCAACTGACCAAAAGGGAAAATATGCATGCCACAATCACTATACTACTACTACTAAAGTTAAAGGTGTTAAGGTAAAAATTTTCAGGGAATGTTGATGGGGAGGTTGAACTAAATCAAAACACTATCTGCATGTAGTTGCAAAAGGGCATTGGAACTCTCGGGTATGTTGATGGGGAGGTGGAACTAACCAAAAGGCACTATGTACATACTGCTGATACTACTACAGCTACAACTACTACTACTACTACGAGGACTGTCCCTTTTTCGGGGCCCCTTCCTATCTTTAACAAGAACAAGTCTAGATTGACTATTCCCTCTCATTTATTAGTATGCCGGTACAAGATACTACTATTATGCTGTCTGGTTGCATCTTCCACATCTTTGGCAACTTCGTCCATGGCCTCGACTTCACACTTCCTTAATGCACATTTTAATACATTCTCTACTTTCTTTACTTTCCTCTTATTTTCATATGATCTATAGCTCAAATAATTCTCGTACATGCCCCTCCTCCTCTCTATTAAACATAAAGCATTTTCACTAATATTCCTAGCTGTGTTTATAACTCTCTTCCCAAGACACCATCAGCGACTTCAAAACCTATTTTCTTACAATTATTTCATCAATCTTCTGTCAAATTTTAAACTCCCAATTTAGTATTTAACTTTTCCTAGAAAGTGTCTCTCAAATTCTTGTCTTCAGTGTTGACAACAAAACAGAGTTTTTTGTATGAATCATCTTGACAGGGATTTATATCATGACTTTAAAAGAAAAAAAAAACAATTCCAACCAGGTTATTGACCCCATGATATTGTCTTATATTTGTAGAATACTGATAAACTGAGTACGGTGGTTCAGTTGTACGAAGGTTCAGTTGCACGGAGGGTTTAGTTTGACGAGGATTCAGTTTCACGGGGGTTCAGTTGCACGATTAGAACCGCTTTGTCCAATACCCCTACATAGGAAACTAAACAATCCCTTGGCTTGAAAAACAAGGATTATTTTTTAAATCGATTCCTATTTGCGAAATAGATTGAAATAAACGCGCACCTGTAGCAAGAAGTTTTTCTTCTATTGGTTGTTCTCTCTCATCTAAAATTTTTGCTTTGGCTTCGTCCTTTTCTCGCTGCAACTCCTTTTCTCTAGAAAAAAAACTATCAAAAACATTTGCATAACACAATTTCAGAGCTCAGAAAAACTATGACGTCATATATGATAGGTTACAACCATAAATGATGTCATACTAAAACTTAGAAGAATAATATGTTGAATATACCTTTTGTATAATCATATTGGCGTCATGTACCAGTGTAAAACGAAGTATAAACTAAAGTCATCTCAGTGTGTTATATAAAGGAGTACCATGTTGAAGACAAAAGAAATGTCGTTTGGAGAAAGCTTATAACTTTATGCGGTTCAAACGACCACTTGACGAAGGTGACTAAGGTAGGAGTTTCGTACCTACAAAACAGAAGTGTTTGACTGATGGGACCCTGACAAAAGAATATTTTTTTGCAAGGCGATAATAGATCTCGCCTTGCAAAACAAAGAAAACAACAAAGAAATAAATGCGCAAATGGATCGCCGCAGGCCCATGCTGATAGACTAAATTGTCTTTATGACGCTCAAAGAAAATGGCAGACTTGTTATAGAGAATGGATAGCCACAGGACCACGATGACAAGACTAAGTCGCCTTCGTCAAGCTCATGCTCTATATCCAGTTAAGAGTTTAATCATGAAATTAATAAATTTTGCAAAAAATTTTGGTTTTTACAAACAACAGTTCTCACTAACCTGGTAGGTGAACGTCAACAGCTAGTTCCTTAGCCATCACATCTACCTCAAGAATTAATTGATAACGAGGCACCAGTTCTTTTCTACCACCACATTGCACATTGCAAGACCAGACGTAAAGCAATTGCGGCTTCTAAAGCTTACTGGAATAAACAGGACCCAGGCCCTGTTTCAGACAAATAAATTTTGACACAGCCTGAGCGTAGACTTGAATCTGAAGTAATTGTCTTTACAAAAGTTGCTACATTTAGTTGGCTTATTGAGAATAACCCTTTATATAAGGATGTTATTGTTAATCATTCCACCAGACTGGATTCACAGGACATCATTCACATCATTTGGTCAGTCGAGCAGAACAAACAAGATATAAATTCACAGTGAATACGTTCCAATGAAAAATGCATTTGGGCAGCTAAGTCAAATACAAAACGTCCACCTCTAGATATACAGCTGTTCAATGCTTTGCAATGGCACTGTCAAATATTATAAGGACACCTTTAGTCTGTCCTACTGAATGGAATTCAAGCATTTTAAATGAAAACATAATTTCTAGAAACAAAATTCATGCTGATATTCGAGCGTGACAGCTATGAATAACGGAGCTGCATTTCCAATAGCTGAAAATGGTCACTTGAAATAATGGAACTTATACATCATTAAAATAATATCTTGATTTTTGAACATTCAGTTTCCCTTGACTATAATGATAATTGGCACTATCAGAGAAATTTGGTTAATACACTTTATGGTACAAGGAGTTCCGCGAACCTAGTACATGAACGACAACTTTATTAAACCTCTTATTAAAGTAATTAATTAACAAAAAAATTCCACAAAACAAGTTTTCCAAAGGAAAGTAAAGAGCTCCATTAAGCCACGAATGAGCAAAAATAAAGTCAAATAATCTTCTAAGCGTAAAACTACCACAAATCACTATCAATAAATTAATGAAACTCAAAACGAACAGAAACTACAATAAATAACCGAGTCAAACTCAAAACGAGCAAAAATAAACATAAGTAGGACTGATAGCCCCCATGCCTTCTCAAGACCAGAACACAATTTGCGCTTTACAGAAAAAAAATGACAGTGGATTGTCAGCTTAAAAGACATATACTGATATTTATTCCTTAGAGTTTTGATAATTTTTATTTATGAAAATAAGAAAAGTGAAAAGTTTCAAATGTATTTTGTTTTCAGTAAAGCGCAAATTGTGTTCTGGTGTTGAGAAGGCATGGGGGTTATCAGCCCTACTCATGTTAATTTTTACTCGTTTTGAGTTTGACTCGGCTATTTAGTGTAATTTCTGTTCGTTTTGAGTTTGATCTATTTTTGAGTTCGTTTTGAGTTTGATCTGTTCGTTTGGAGTTTGATCTATGGCAGTTTTCAAATTTGTTGGCAGATTTTATCTGAAAATATCATTTTTATATAAGTATTTTAGTATAATGTTTGACAGCACACCCGATGCCTCGCACATTGTTCAAATGAGTGAAGTTAATTCGTTACGTGCACATTGAGAACAAGAAAGTTGAAGTAAAGGAGTCATTTTTAGGCTATTATCAGCTTACAGGAAAAAGAGCCATGGACATTACATCAGCTATTTTAAATGCAATTGAAGAAGATAGTCTGGATATAACAATGTGCCGAGGGCAGGAATACGACAACGCTCCAACAATGGCTGAAGTACATTCAGAAGTACAAGCTAGGATTCGTGAGCTTAATCCTAAGGCATTGTTTGTACCTTTTGCCGACCATTCACTAAATCTTTGCGGAGTGCATTCTTTTGCTACAGTTCCTTCTTGTGTGACGTTTTCGGTACTTTGAAAAGGTTCTATGTTTTTTTCTCATCCTCAACACATCTAAACTCAAGCTTATTAAAAGTTATTTCAGATCTACTATGAGCCAAGCTCGACTATCGAGCTTAGCCATGCTATCTACTGAAAACAGTGTAGCAAAAAAAGATAGATTTTGATGAGGCCATTTCTAAGTTTGCAGAAAACAAAGTTAGAATGAAGGGGTTCTTAATGAAAACATGGGTTTTAAATACAGTACATTTTGTTAAATTCGTGCAGATATATATATATATATATATATATATATATATA
Organism: Artemia sinica; assembly: GCA_027921565.1. Classification (NCBI taxonomy): domain Eukaryota; kingdom Metazoa; phylum Arthropoda; class Branchiopoda; order Anostraca; family Artemiidae; genus Artemia; species Artemia sinica. The sequence goes on along the minus strand of CM051256.1, from coordinate 52,587,958 downwards.
TATATATATATATACATATATATATATATATATATATATATATATATATATATATATATATATATATATATATATAGATATATATATATATATATATATATATATATATATATATATATATATATATATATATATATATATATATATATATATATATATATATATATATATATATATATACATATACATATATATATATATATATATATATATATATATATATATATATATATATATATATATATATATATATATATATATACATATATATATATATATATATATATATATATATATATATATATATATATAATAAATAATATATAAAAATATTATACATACATATATATATATATATATATATATATATATATATATATATATATATATATATATATATATATATATATATATATATATATATATATATATATATATATATATGTATGTATAATATTTTTATATATTATTTATTATATATATATATATATATATATATATATATATATATATATATATATATATGTATATATATATATATATATATATATATATATATATATATATATACATATACATATATATATATATATATATATATATATATATATATATATATATATATATATATATATATATATATATATATATATATATACATATATATATATATATATATATATATATATATATATATATATATATATATATATATATATATATAATAAATAATATATAAAAATATTATACATACATATATATATATATATATATATATATATATATATATATATATATATATATATATATATATATATATATATATATATATATATATATATATGTATAATATATGCCCCCCCCCTCCAAGCCTGTCATTCCCACAACATATCTGATCGAAATTTTAAGAGAGCTATTTTGTTCAGCATTGTTGAAAGGTCCAGTATTGGATATGTCAACCTCCCCACAGTCCTCAGGCTGTAAGTTAGGCAATTCGTTCATTGTTTACACATTATATATGTTATTGAGAAATTTATGCATGTTTGAACTTTACTTTCCAAGAAGAAGAAGGATAGTCAGTTGGGCCTTTCAGAGAATGTTGAGGGGAGTTTTCAACTAAATAAAAACACGTTATGTGTATACGGATTGTCAAAAGGGTACAACACAGGAATAACTGAGTATATTAATTTTGAAAATTCAGGAAATGATAAGGGAGATGATCAAAAAGGTAACATTTGCATGCTATCAATACTACTACAACTACCATCACTACTACTACCACACTACTCCATTTACAGTATTAAGGGGAAATTTGAACTAAATCAAAAGACGCTATGTGCATGCACATTGTCAAAAAAGCGTATCTCAAGAATTGATTTGGGTTTTAAGTTGAAACTTTCAGAAAATGCTTAAAGGGGAAGATCATGTCACTAAAAGGCAATACGTGCATTCTACTGTTAATACTACTGTTACTGCTACATTTTCTACTATTACTACTACTTCTATTGCAACTACTTGTAGGGCTAAGAGCATTGAGATGAAAATTTTAAGACGCATATGAACATAGAGGTTATCAAAAGGACATATCAGCAATGTCATTGTAATGGCTAATTGTATTAAGTTGAAGCTTCCAGGACTTGTTGAGAGGGATGTTTTACTGACCAAAAGGCAATAGGTTAATACTATTGCTGCTAGTAGTACCGCTAATCAATACCTATTACTAGTAATATCGACACTACTACTGTAACTGCTATTAAAATGTGTCTAAAGGCATGAAGGTGAAATTTTCAGGAAATTTTGAGGAGGGGGGAGATGAATTTATTCAGAACACGCCCTCTTTATGCAGGTTGTCAAAAGGATGTAACAGCAATATCTTAGGAACAGTTTGGTGTGTGAAGTTGAAACTAACAGGGCTTGTTTTTGACGGATGTTGGACTAACAAAAAGAAAATATTTGTATCCTATTGCTACAGCCTCTACTCTTACTACTACTACTGTTACTATTATTACTACTTCTATTGCTACTACTGCCACTAAAGCTTAGGCTACTACAATTAATTCTACAACTACTACTATTAAAACTAAGAAAATTAAGGCGAAAAATTTGGGATATATAGAAACTGTGTGGAGCTAAATCGAAACACACTATACCCACACAGGTTGTCAAGCGGACGCATCAGAAATGCTTCAAGATTGGTTGATGGTATGTATTAAGCTGAAATTTTCAGTGTGTGTTGATGGGGATGTTGAAGAAACCAAAGATGCTATGCGCATACTGCTATTAATGCTGCTACAACTATTGCTACTGGGCAAGCTAAGGGCATTAAGGTGAAGCTTTTAAGGAATATTTAGGCGGATGTTGAACTAAATCAAGACAAACTATGAGCATGTGGACTCAGTGGCGTAGCAAGGTCTTGTGACACCCGGGGCGGAATTCCATCTTGTCCCCCCCCCCTTCCCAAAAGAAACATTTAAACATTGCTGGGTTATATTTGTTTATGGTGGAAACCACAATATATATATTATAGGCAGTATGGTCTTTCCCTATCTCACCCATTATAAAAACCCGGACCAAGGTGCGAGTGTTCCAGAGAACATATAAACATAAGAGACATTAGATCTTTTCACGGGTAGAGAGGTCAGATTTCTCTTGAACGCGAAACTTGGCTTCCACGTTCGAACACTAAATTTTGAAGAAACTAATTTTAAATTAATTTATTCCAATACATATATGAAAATCGGTAATTAGTAGTGCAATGTTATTATTAGAAGTTTTTAGGAATTAAAAGTAGGTTTCGAAGTCTCAAGTTGGTTTCAAAGGCATTTTGAGAAAGTTTCTGCCAAAATACGTGTTCCAGGGTAATTAGACCGCTGATGGCAGATCAAATGAGACGAGCTGTTTGTACGCGCTAATGCAAGAATAAGTGGGAGGAGCTGTTTGTTCGCACCGAGAATGAAGAGCCAGAAATTATCTGCGGTAAACTTACTGCTATATCTTTATACTGTGGTGGAAACATACAATTAAAAAAAGTTATTTGAAGTATTTAAATTAAGGAGTGACAGGAAAAGTAAATTGCGTGCTATATATATATATATATATATATATATATATGTATATATATATATATGTATATATATATATATATATATATATATATATATATATATATATATATATATATATATATATATATATATATATATATATATATATATATACATATATATATATATATATATATACATATATATATATATATATATATATATATATATATTTATATATATATTTATATATATATGTATATACACATGGCTTCCTTTCCCATGGCTCTGTGGGATTGTGTCGACACTAAAGACATTTTTATATGATTTTTGGACTATTGGTAACAAAATGGCCATATCACAATTTCAATCGAATGTGTTTTGGGAAAAGAGAATGTCAGGGAGGGGGGCTAGTGTTTGATTTTTAAAAGGGAACTAGAACTACACATATCAATTCAAATGAGCCTCTTCTAAACTTCACACCACCCCTCTTCCACTAAAACCTTATATGCCCCTGGGGCATAACTTACAACCCTTACCCCCAGACTCTGTGGGATTCTGTCCACCCCAAAAGCCTTATTATATGATCTTTGGACTATTTTTGAACAAAAGGGTATCTCAAAATTTGTAATCAAACCAAAATCTCCTTTATTTCAAAACACTTGCATGGTCGGGCCTTGTAATCGGATGCATTCGTGGAAAATAAAACGTAAGGGGGGGGGGGGGCCGCCCCAATCACTTTGACTCTTAAAAAGGGAACTAGAACATCTGTTTTCCAATCAAATGAGCCCCCTCCAGAGTTTATACGACCACCCTTTCCATCAAAATCTTATATGCCCTCGGGACATAATTAATAATCCTTGCGCTAAGGTCTCTGAGGGGGGGGTGTCATCTTCAAAGACACAATTTCCAGACCTTTCAACTACGCTGAACAAAATGGCTATCTCAAAATTTTGACTGGATGTGTTTTGGGAATTGACGGGTGTGGAGGTCCATTCAATTTCCAATCAAATGAGCCTTGAAGTTTCTACTACAACAAATGGTCATCTAAAAATTTCTATCAAATGCATTTTGGGAAAATACAAAGTTTGGGGGGGGGGAATATCCACCCTCCCGATCACTTCGAATCTTCAAAAAGGTACTAGAATTTCTGATTATCAATCCAGTGAGCCCCTCCAAAGTTTATACGACCACCCTTTCTATAAACACCTTATATGTCCCCAGGGCATAACTTACAACCCTTGCCCCGACGGTGGCTGGGGGGGTTGTCATCCTCAAAGACATAATTTCTGGACCTTTTAACTACGCTTAACAAAATCGCTATCTCAAAATTTTGATTGGATGTGTTTGGAGAAATGACGGGCGTGTGAGGAGGGTTAGTTCCCCTTCAATGACTTTTGACTATTAAAAGGGGTACTAGCCCCTTCAATTTCCAACCAAATGAGCCTTTTTCGAAGTTTCTACGACAAAAAATGGCCATCTCAAAATTTTTATAAGTTGCATTTCGGAAAAATACGAGGTGTGTGTGTGTGTGTGGGGGGGGGGGGTATCCACCCTCCAATCACTCTGAATCTTAAAAAGGGCACTAGAACTCCCGATTACCAATCCAATGAGCCCCCTTCGAAATTTATACGATCACCCTTTCTATATAAGCATTAAATGCCCCCAAGACATAACTTACAACTCTTGCCCTGAGGGCTGTGGGGTGTTGTCATCCTCAAAGACATAATTTCCGGACTTTTCAACAATGTTGAACAAAATGGCTATCTCAAAATTTTGATCGAATGTTTGGGGAAATGGTGGACGTGGGAGGGGTGATAGTGGCCCTCCAATCACTTTCGACTATTAAAAAGGGCACCAGCCCTTTCAATTTCCAATAGGATGAGCCCTTTTCGAAGTTTCTACGACAACTCCTTCTAAACAAAGTGCCCTGGTCTAAAACCAAAAAAAATAATAATACATATTGACCACAACACTCTTTACATAGGCAGTGCTATAGCGCTGCATATGACTAAGTGAATATCCTTTTGAGATAGTCTCTACATGAAGGTATGTCCACATGGCGATTATATGTTGAACGAAACTCTCGTTCAAAAGCTCCTGGCGTTGATTTCCCAGAAGTGAGTTGTCCTGACGAGCAGCACTATGACATGAATATCTTATTGGCACAACTTTGCTAGATATGAGCTTCGATAGCTCCTTCTATGGATTTGGGATTTACTGGAGAAGGGGAAATATTTGTCTTTGGGAAACTAGCAAAAAGGCGACAAGTATACTCAATAGCAGACCTAACGCAAGGTACGAACAGTGAAATTAACTCACTCTCATATAATTCCTTGTTGAAGAGACATTCTTATTTTAGTTGCACTCCTTGTATTTGGAGTAAGTGAATAAAGTTTTTACATTAGGTAAGAGTTTAATGTTTTAAATTTGCATCTTACCCTCAGCACCCTTGCAGGTACTATTCCCTCCCATACTTATATGAGGTATGGGCCTCACATGTCCCCAATAAATCACCTATCGCTTGTATTGGACCAACTAAAACAAAGATCAAACACCTGAAAAGCAGAGATTAGGCACAAATTAAATTGCCTTGGAATTGGCTTTTGCTGTCCACTCTTTTAAGCAGTCTCCATAAATTAAGAAACGCGAATAAATACTATATCTTTCAACAACGAATTATACATGGTGTAGCCCTAAACATGTGTCTGGTGATATGGAGCAACTAGCATATATTCCATTTAAATTTATTGAAAAAACAATTAACTAAGCACAATTTCTGATCTAAGCAATATTTTTACTTTTCAGTGAAATGCATATCTCACTTTAGGAGTTTTGAGGGGAGGTGATAAAACACTTATTCGTGGTGATTTCTGTTTGTTTTAAATTCAAAATGAAAGTTCATTTTAATTTCCATTCACTTTAGGTCTCATTTCATCATTTATGCTAATTTGCATGAGTTTTAGATTGGATACCTTATACAAGCTAACTTGATTCTAATTATGTTTCTTGTTTTTATTTCTGTGGAATGCTATGTTTTTTAATTTAATCTTACTTAAACTTAATTGAAAGTTCTGGTTTTTTTAGAGTATAACCACAGAACCAACCTTAAAATTTCACTCCAGATTTCCTGAAGTCTATGGTTTTGTAACCCATCTTGAATAGCTTCAATCTGTCCCTTTAATTTCATGTAAGCATTCTTAGATCTTTCAGCTGTGCTGTTAAGCTCACTGATCCTGTCTTGCCGAAGGCGCTTTATTATAGTCTGATCAACATCAACTGATGAAATTCGAAATGTTTTTCTTGGTGTAATCAATGAACTGACAATTGCTTCATACTGGATGGCACAATTCTCAGGAGTAGTCCAATCTGAAGGCTGGTTACCATCAAGGTGAGACTTCAAAACCTTTCCAACAGACTCCCTATAATAAAAAAAAATCCAAATTCTATAAAAGCTGTCCATTCTTTGTACAGGAAAAAACATAATATATTAGAAATAACAATAAAAATGAGAATGTTTATTAATATAGCAACAAGTCTACTTTAACATTAAACTGGTGACATTAATGAAATTCCCCAAGTCATTCCAAGATTCTCAAAGAAATTTGATCAACATATATCAGATTACCTTTTACAACAAAATGTATACATTAAAATAAAAACATGTGCATATATTTCAAACAGTACTATGACCTGTCGAAACCAGAGACAACATTAAACAAGTAACAATATGACGAACTGAGAAGCCAAAACACCAATGCAACTGCAAACCCTGTAACTAGGGACAAAAGAGACAAATCTAGTAACCATTCCAAATGATTAAATATTAAAATTTTTATTTTTTAGGAATCATTAAAACAAATTTGTATTTCAAGCAGTGTGCTTCATTCATCATAACATGAACAGCAACAAAAGTCTTAAAAGTTTGTGTCCCTCATTCACGAGACGGTTGCCAGGAGCAACCTTCTGGAGCAGTGTGCTTCATTTATCATAACATAAATAGCAACAAAAGTCTTAAGTCTTAATGAAATAGGGATCCTATTGCATTGGGACCCCTTCTCCCTCTCCCTTCACACAAGACTTTTTTATTTAATGAAGTTAAAATTATTTGATTCTGGTAATCACAGGATGGCAAATAAAGGCCGGTACAGCATTACCAGTGTGATGCCTCCTCCACAAAGTAACAAATGCCAGAAACCAACAACTCCTGAAAAAGGCATAGATCAATGTGCTGTTGCTGGGTGTGTACTGGACAATAGTTCATGGGCTGTACAAAGTGATGAATGTGACCAGTGTTTATGTGTACTGTTTCTCTCAATGTCCACCCACTGAATATGGTAGCTGTGTAAAAATTAATGAATAACTTAATAGGACCTTGGTATGTCCCATGTGTAAATACAGAGGTTCAACCCAGCTGCAGAAGTCAGCAATAAATGAGCATCGTAATGAAATGAAAGGTATACATATTGCATTTCAAGATGATATGGGTACCTCTCTTGAAGGTATTAATGTTACACTCCAGAGCTTAGAAAACGCCATCTCATCTAAAGTGTCAGTTGCCAATGATGAGGAGATAGAAAATCAAGCCGTAGTTTATAAGCTTCAAAATGAAGTTATAAATATAGTGCAGGAAGAGTGACAGATGGAAAAGACGCCTGAACGAAGTTGCATATGGTTTCCCACCCCAAACGAACTAGCATTTCTTACATAATTTTTTTAAAAATGAGTTCCAAACTGATGCTGGTGTACTGACCAATTTGTAAAGGCTGCCAAGCAATAACCCCAATGCTGGCAGCTCATCTAATCGGCCAGGCCCATTACTGTTCTCAGCTAGTTCATTTAAAATGAAAATTGGCATTCTAACACAGTCCAGCATGAAAAAAGGAGACATCCATTTCTATGCTGACACCTCAAAAGGAGACGGACAACACAGAAAAGAGCTAATAGAAGAAATCAAGGAAAGAGCTGATGCTGGCTAACAAAATTTCGGAATTATAAATGGTTGGTTGTATAGTGGTAGGAAAAACGGGCCTGAAGCCATTGCCCCAGTCAACAGAATGTAGCTTTAAACCCCTGTCTCCTTCCTGTACATAGTGTAAATAAAGGAAAAGTATCTGAAATTAGTGCTAAAGAACAGAGCTATGCTAAAAATAGCCATAATAGAATCGCTACTGAGGGCAAAGCTCAATTAAATAATGTGTTAAAGGTGATTTATACAACTATGACGTAATTGTCCTAAAACTCCCTGAATTGAAGCATGTTTGCTATGAACTGAGCCCTGATATTATTCGTATTTGTGAAGTCTGTCCCAAAACCTCTATTTCAAGACTTGAAGAATTGCATATTCAGGTTGCTAGATATAACCTGTAGAGTAGCCTGAATGACCCACTTTGTTCAAGAGGAGTTGTGATTTACTGCAAGCAATAGCTGAAAGCTGAATCTATAAGTTTATTTAATATTCATTCTAGCAGCAGTTTGGTTGAGAATATGTACGTCAATATTAAGTTGGGTCTTGAGTCATTTATGTTGGGTGTTTTATATTGTAGTCCTTCTGCCCCTGATCAATATTTCATACCTTCCACTATCTGAAATGATTTCTAAAGCAAATTGTAAGGAGTACCTGGCCATGTTCCTTTTTGGAGATTCTAAGATACTGGAGGTTAGTCGGCTGGATGGCTTAGGGTTTCCCCCACTGAATAGTCCTTCCTCTATCACAACAAGTCCTTTAAACTTAAAAAAAAAATATTTTTCGCATGCTGAACAACGGTCTGCATTACACAGGTACTGATCTCCTGGTCTGATGCCTATGGCTGGGAGTGCACTGTGCAGTTGGGGGCAAATCATCTGACTCTTCCTGTGTTTTTCCCAAGATTTCTCCAGGTGCCCCTTTGGAGCTTAATTAACTCTGGCTGAGCTTACAGGGTCACATCAATCACCCCCGTTCCAAACCAAGGAACTAGCACCATCAGGACTAGAATCCCTGACACAATATATACCCTTGCTGACCATTTTTTAACCCAGATTATGAACCAGCCAACTCATTTTAGACACTTGCAGAATCCCTCACAACTAGACGTTCTTATTACCAGCAACCCTGACCAAATCCTATCAACATCTTACCTCCCTGTAGTTGGTAGTAGTGACCACATCTGTATCTTAGCTAAAATACAAGTCAACTTCAAAGTAAATATTAAGGTCAAAATAACTTTTGCAAATTATCAACTGATTGGCCAAGACCTTGCAAAGGTTAATTAGGAGGTGCTAACCAGTATTGATGATATTAAAACTAACTGAAATAATTTCAAAACCATCCTGATTGATGCAAGAAAAGCATGTAAGTGTGACAGTAATTACGAAAATTACGAAAAGGGCCAAAACAAGCTGAGAAACCTCACCAGAAAGATAGTAAAAGAACATGAAGAGTTGATTGCTGCTAAATAAAAAAAAATATCCAAAAACATTTTGGCATTATGTCTCCTCTGCAAACCCCTTAAGGCAGCGCATCACTCTTCTCAACAAAGAGGACAGCAATAATGTTATTAATCTTAAAAATATTGCCAATATACAGAATGATAGCTTTGCAACAAATTTCACTACCAGGTCATTGCCACTGCCTGCAATTCCATCACCCCTGATTCTTACTTCTATGCCTCTCCCTCTTATAACTGCAGAAAATCTCCTTAAAAGGATCAAGAAGCTTGATGAGAATAAAGCTGCTGGGCCAGATAATATTTGGCTGCAATAATTTAAAGAAACTGCCCAACTTTTAGTAAAACCTATTGCTAAGATATTCCAGATTACCTTGACATCAGAAGTCCTCCTAGTGGAGGAAAAATACGGAAAAAATGGTCAAACCTCGGGGAAATTGCAACATAATTTTTTTTTACCCCAAAATGCTCAGAAAAATCAGCTTAATCACACAAAAAAATCCCCCTGAATTCCCCTTGCACAAGTATCCCAAATTCACCCTTGAAGTGGGAAAAGGAGGGGGAAAATCGATTTTTGTGGTTATAAATATTTTAGAGTTTAAATAGTTGTTTCCTATCAAATCAAGCATGCCGACTCCAAATCTGAATTCAGATTTTAATTTTTCAGTACCCTAATGCCCGTTTCCACCCATATAGGGTGGAGGGTGGGGTTAAAACTTGAAATTAAGAGGTTGCTGTATTATTTGGTCGTTTCCTGTGAAATCAATGGCGGCGAATTCGGAAATGAAGTTAAAAACTTGATTTTACGTGGTTAAGTACCTCATCTTACCTAAAACAGCTGTGAAAGTTGACCTACATGAATTAGTTATTTTAATTATTTGTTGGTTGATTCACCATTTCCTATCAAGCTAGGAATGGCACCATAGAATACGAGTCTCGAGCAGTTTAATTTCACACCAGTATTCCAGACTCCCCTCCCCCTCCAGTTTGCGGTTTCCATTCTTCAGTGCCATTCTTTAGGTGATCTAATCAGTGGAGCCATCTACCATAATACTTGCTAGAAGACTGGCGTGTCCAAGGCTATATACAAGGTTTGTGCCGTTTTTTTTTTTACTTCTCAAAAGAAAGACAAATTGGTAAACTGGGATCCGCGAACGTTGAGTAGAAGCATTTAGTGAGATAGTGTTTAGGATTATGCTTCTGATTTTGGAAAAGAGCGGATAATCATTTCTGTTTTTCAACTTCATTTGTGGAATGCCATCTACTGTGTATCATTCAAGCTGAGTTTGTTCTTCTAGGTGGCGATGGGTTAAATTCTGAGTTTGTTCAGTCAATCCTGGCCCAAGGCCAGGACAAAATTTGCACTTTACTGAAAAAATATAAATTTTTTTACTTTTATAACTTTAATAAATCAAATAATATTAACATTTTGATTAGTAAATATCAGTATATGTATATTAAACTGACAATGCAAATTCATTTGTATTTTTTCAGTAAAGTGCAAATTTTGTTCTGGCCTTGGGAAGGCATAGGGGTTTTGCACCCAACTTATGTTAATTTCTGCTCGTTTTGAGTTTGACTCGGTTATTTATTGTAATTTCTGTTCGTTTTGGGTTTCATATATTTATCGATGCTGATTTGTGGTAGTTTCACGCTTGGTAGATTATTTGATTTTATTTTTGCTCTTTTTTTTTGTTTAATGGAGTTCTTTACTTTTCTTTGAAAAACTTATTTTGTAGAAAAAGTTTTTTTTAATTAATTTCTGTTTGTTTTATATTGACATAGCATTTTCAGGGAAAAAGAAAATAATACTTTAAATCTTTTCGTTTTTTAAGACTTTATGGTTTGGCCTGCTATTTGTATGCTGGAGAAAAATTTTCAACAATTTTTAACAACATACACCCTTTTAAAAATCTGGACACAAATAGTACTGTTTAATTTAGTTTCATACCTCCTCTAGTTGACCTGAAATGAAAAACTTGATACCATTCGCAAAAAAATCTGTTTACTTTCTTTGATAGCTTGGATACACTTACGCTATTTTGATTTGGTTAAATTTTGAGAGCAGAAGTAGCCCCGAAAGTTTGAACATAATACCCTCAGTCGTTCTTGGGATACTGCTGAGATGCCTTATTGGGAATTAGCATTATCACAGTGCATTTTGATTTAATCTTAAGGCAACATTTAGTTTTTAAACATAATGGGCAAATGGGAGGGTGGGAGTTAAAGGGGGACTAGTTGCCCTCCAACCACTTTCGACTATTAAAAAGGGCATCAGCCCTTTCTATTTTCAATCGAATGAGCCCTTTTCGAAGTTCCCACGACAACTCCTTCGATACGAAGTGCCCTGGTCTAAACAACAACAACAACAAAAAATAATACATTATACCCACATCGATCTTTACTATAAAAATGTCAAGCCTTCCAATCACTTTCGACTATTAAAAAGGGCACTAGGCCTTTCGATTCCCAATCGAATGAGCGCTTTTGGAAACGACAACGCTTTCTATAAACACCTTATATGCCCCCAGGGCATAAATTACAACCCTTACCCTAAGGTCATTCTCAAAGACCTAATTTCCAGAACTTTCTACAACGTTGAACAAAATGAGTATCTGAAAATTTTGATTGAATGTGTTTGGAGGAATGGTGGACGTGAGAGGAAGGTTAGTTACGCTCCAATCACTTTCGACTATTACAAAGGGCACTGGCCCTCTCAATTTCAAATTGAATGAGCCCTTTTGAAGTTTTACGACAACTCTATCTATAAAATCTTATATTCCCCCAGGGCATAAACTACAACGTTTGCCCTTGGGGCTCTCGGGGGTTTGTCATCCTTAAATACATAATTTCCAGAACTTTCAACTATGTTGAACAAAATGGCTATCTCTAAACTTTGATTGAATGTTTTTGGGGAAATGGTGGGTGTAAGAGGGGGGTTAATTACTCTCCACTCACTTTCGACTATTAAAAAGGTCAATTTCAATTTCCAATCAAATGAGCCCTTTTTGAATTTTCTATAACAGCTTTCGATATGAACTTTAATGCCCCCAGGGCATAACTAACAACCCTTGCACTGAGGGGGGTTATCATCCTAAAAGACCTAATTTCCAGAACTTTCAACAACGTTGAACAACATGGATATCTCAAAATTTTTATTGGATGTATTTGGGAAAATGGTGGGCGTGAGAGGGGCGTTAGTCGCTATCCAATCACTTTCAACTATTAAAAAAGGCACTAGCCCTTTCAATTTCCAATTGAATGAGCCTTTTTGAAGTTTCTACGACAACGCTTTCAATAAAACTTTATATGCTCCCAGGGCATAACTTACGACCCTTGCCCTGAGGGCTGTGGGGGGAGGGGTCGTCATCCTTAAAGGCCTAATTTCCAAAACTTTCAACTACGTTGAATAAAATGGTTATCTAAAAATTTAGAGTTGGATGTGTTTGGGGAAAAGGTGGGCGTGAGAGGGGGGGGGGGTAGTTGCCCTAAAATCACTTTCGACTATTAAAAAGGGCACTAGCCCTTTTAATTTCAAATCGAATGAGCCCTTTTTCAAGCTTGTACGACAAAGATTTCAATAAAAACCTTATATGCCCCCAGGGCATAACTTATAATCCTTGCACTGAGGGTTGTGGGTGAGTGTCTGGGGAAAAGGTGGGCGTGAGAGGGGGTTAGTTGCCCTCAAATTACTTTCGACTATTAAAAGGGTACTAGCCCTTTGAATTTCAAATCGAATGAGCCCTTTTTCAAGTTTCTACGACAAAGATTTCAGTAAAAACCTTATCTCTATGTGTATCAATGTGTATTATCTCTATGTGTGTCGTCTCTGGTGTTTGCCGTCTCTGTGTGTGTGTCGTCTCCGTGTGTGTCGTCTTTGTGTGTGTGTCATCTCTGTGTGTGTCTCGTCTCTGTGTGTGTGACGTCTCTGTGTGTGTGTCGTCTCTGTGCGTGTGTCGACTCTGTGTGTCGTCTCTGTGTGTTTTTCGCCTCTGTGTGTGTGTCGTCTATATGTGTGTGTCGTCTCTGGTTTATGTTAGGTTAGGTTAGGAGGGTTAGTTGCCCTCAAATCACTTTTGACTATTAAAAGGGTACTAGCCCTTTGAATTTCAAATCGAATGAGCCCTTTTCAAGTTTCTACGACAAAGATTTCAATAAAAACTATATATACCCCCAGGGCATAACTTATAATCCTTGCCCTGAGGGTTGTGGGGGAGTGTCCTCCTCAAAAATATGTGGCTATCTCAAAATTTTTATTGGATGTGTTTGGAGGAAGGATGGGTGTGGGGGGGGGGGGGCTAGTTGCCCTCCAATCACTTTCAACTATTAAAAAGGGCACTAGTCCTTTGAATTTCCAATCGAATGAGCTTTTTTGAAGTTTCTACGACAACGCCTTCTATAAAAACCTTGTATGCCCCCAGGGCATAACTTAAAACCCTTGCCCTGAGGGTGGTGGGGGAGTGTCCTCCTCAAAACATATTTTCTATCTGGAAATCAACTATGCTGAACAAAATGGCTATCTCGAAATTTTTATTGGATGTTTTTGGGGAAATGATGGGCGTGGGGGGGGGGGGCTAGTTGCCCTCCAATCACTTTCGACTATTAAAAAGGGCATTAGCTCTTTGAATTTCAAATCGAATGGGCATTTTTTGAAGTTTCTATGACAACGCCTTCTATAAAAACCTTAGATACCCCCAGGGCATAACTTAAAACCCTTGCCCTGAGGGTTGTGGAGGAGTGTCCTCCTCAAAAACATATTTTCTATCTGGAAATCAACTACGCTGAACAAAATGGCTATCTCAAAATTTTGATTGGATGTGTTTGGGGAATGACGGCCGTGGTGGGGGGGGCTAGTTGCCCTCCAATCACTTTCGACTATTAAAAAAGGTACTAGTCCTTTGAATTTCCAACCAAATGAGCCTGTTTTGAATATTCTACGACAACGCCTTCTATAAAAACCTTATATGCCCCTAAGCATAAGTCCTCCTCAAAAACATATTTTCTGTCTGGAAATCAACTACGCTGAACAAAATGGCTATCTCAAAATTTTGATTGGATGTGTTTGGGGGAATGATGGGCGTGGGGGGGGGCTAGTTGCCCTCCAATCTTTTTGACTATTAAAAAGGGCACTAGCCACTCCAATTTCCAATCGAATGAGCCCTTTTCGAAGTTTCTACGACAATTCCTTCGATACGAAGTGTCCGGGTATGGAGAAAAAAAAAAACACATTGTGCCCACATCGTTCTTTACTAAGGCAGCGCTAGCGCGCTGCCTATGATTCCTTGTTTTCTAAGTTTTTGTTGTTATTGTTTTTTTGGGGGTTAATTAAGTTAATTTTGCTATTATCATTACGACGAGAAGTTTTGTTTTGTGTATGTCCCATTACTTACACACCCAACCTTACGAGCTCTGCTCTCTGTTGGGGGTTATGTTTTTTGTTGTTTTTTTTTGTATTTTTAGGTATATTAAATAAATACAATTAATAAATTAAGAAGTCTCTTTTTCTTCTAGAACCGTCAATGAAGAAAACACGGTCTGCCCGATATGCCGAAAGGAGCATCAAACCCGATAAAAACACTGCCATGTTATCCGAGAAAGTAGGCGATGCCGTGAATAACGCAAGCAAAGAAAGAGGTAGTAGCATGGCTGTGACGACTAGAAATGAAGTCCACACCGCGTGTCGTCGTAACTTCTGTGACAGACGTCGGATCGACAGAGAAAAAACGCTCAAAGGAAACTTGAGCAGAAAGAACCGATTGCAGCTCCCCCGACCAGATATTTAGCTCCAAGCTTTGAATTTTCGAAGAACTGCCTATTCTGTGGTCAAGCAGTGAAATTATGCAAGATCACAAGTCGCGAATTCACTGAAGCTTATGCAGCACGAACTCATAGCTTCGACTACTTGATTAGTGAAATGTGTAAGAGTAGGAACGATCAGTGGGCCACGACAGTGCTTGGTCGGATAAATTCAAAGACTTCTGACCTTCATGCAGAGGATGCCGTTTATCATCAAATACGCTCAGTGTACTTCAGGACAGGAAAAGATTCCACAAAAATTCAGTGGTCAAGAAGAAGTGAGTGACGTACTTCCACCAAGGAAACGGCAGGGAAGACCGTGCGATAGTGCAAGGAAAGCCGCTCTCGAAGAAGCGCTTCGGTGCTATGCCAACAGTGAAGAACCTGTAGTTCTGCCAATCATTTTCAGAAGGATGGCTCATATTTTTTTTGTTTGTTGGTTTTAGACCAGGGCACTTTGTAATGAAGGATTTGTCGTAGAAACTTGGAAATAGGGCTCATTCAATTGGAAATTGGAAGGGCTTGTGCCCTTTTTAATAGTCAAAAGGGATTGGAAGGCAACTAACACCCCTTCCATGCCCACCATTTCACCAAACACATCCAATCAAAATTTTGAGATAGCCATTTCGTTCAACTAAGTTGAAAGATCTAGAAATTATGTCTTTGAGGAGGACACTCCCCCCACAGTCCTCAGGGCAGGGTCGTAATTTATACCCTGGGGGCATATAAGGTTTTTATTGAGAGCGTTGTCATAGAAACTTCAAAAAGGGCTCATTCAATTGGAAATTCAAATGGCTAGTGCCCTTTTTAATAGTCGAAAGTGATTGGAGGGCACCTAACCCCCCTCTCACACCCAACATTTCCCAAAACTCATTCAATCAAAATTTTGAGATAGCCTTTTTGTTCAACGTAGTTGAAAGTTCTGGAAATTAGGTCATTGAGGATGACAAACCCCCGCATAGCCCTCAGGGCGAGGGTTGTAAGTTAAGCCCTGTAGGCATATATCTATATCTGCGATGCAAGGTGTTTTTTTTTTTTTTTTTTTTTTTTTTGCTCAACCTCTCCTGCGGTTTCCCAGAGGTTACCATCCCAAGATCTGTCTTGGGATCCTGTCTTCCTTCATACAGATCACGTGCCCAAGGTATCGCCACCTTCGTCGCCGAAAGATGTCCGTAACCATGGGCTGGCCTGAGATAGATCGGACTTTCTGGTTTGTGACCTGATCTCTCCAGTTGATATTCATAATCCTCCAAAGGCAATCGTTTTCAAAGGCAAGAATCCGTCTCTATCGTTTTTGACTTAAATTCCAGCACTCACTGCTGTAGAGGAGAGCAGAAAGGACATTGCTATTAAATAGCCTCATTTTTAATTTTGTAGAATACTTTTTCGATCGCCATACTGGTTTTGGTTGGTTAAAAGCTCCAGTGGCTTGGCCTATCCTCAACTGCACTTCCTGCTCGCTTGACCCTGAATTTTCTACCATGTTGCCGAGGTACTTGAACTCTATGATCTGCTCGACAGTTGAATCACCGCACTTATGTTCAGGGGGGGGGGGAATTATTTTCTGTCATTCTCTGTCTTCTCTGTGTTAACCTTGAGGCCAAGTCAGCCAGCATTTTGACGAATAGTATTGAGGAGATCCTGGAGTTTGGCCTTGTTACTTTCCATCAAGGCAATATCGTCAGCAAAATCCAGATCGGCTAGCTGCTTACCTTCTCCAATTTGGATGCCAAACCCTGTACAATCAATGAGTATATAGTTGATAACGAGGACAGAGAGGAAGGGAGAAAGAATACAGCCCTGTTTTACGCCAGACATGATATGGAAATATTTAGCATTTCCTTCTAGGGTCCAAACACAGCATTCTGTGTGTTCATATAATGCAACAATTAGGGCCAGTATTTTATCAGGAGTCCCAGAGTATCACAGGATTTTCCATAGTGATTCTCGGTTGATGGGGTTGAAGGCTTTCTCGAATTCCACGAAAATCAAGTACATTCTTTCTCGCCATTCAATGCACTCCTCAATCATCATCTGTAGTTTGTAGATAAGATCTGTGCATGAACGGGACAGCTGGAAACCATATGTCTGAAGACAGTACCCTACTAATAGTAATACATTTGGAGAGGTACCTAACTGTGGAAGTTGACATTATCACTCTGATTTAGGTAGATGGTGTATCATGTTCATTACGCACATGTTTGAGTATTGTGCCCATTAGTTGTCTACTGTGAAAAAAATGATAATGATAAAGTAAATTTTTTTGCAGATGCAAAGTAAAATAACTGACAAAGAAGCCATCAAAACCATATTTGATGAGGAAAGTGACATCAATTACAAAGAGTCAGATGTAGATTCTACAAGTGATTAAGAGGATGGTCGAGATCCAACCTGGGTCTCATCTGAAGTTGCAGACACTTTCTTTGGTCACAACATAATTACTCAACCAAGTGCTGAGGTTGTATCTGAAAGCAACTCAAATGACAAAGAGCCATCACCTTCATTAAAAACAATAAGAACTTATTCTAGTAAGCAGCCAGCTGTAAATATATCAACCAAGCCAACAAATATCTGTGATACGGTTAGGAACAACAATTCTACACAATTAGTAAGCAGTGTTGCCAGGAAAACTAAAGTTAAGAGGGCAACGCTATGGAAAGTAAGTGGGGAAAACTCTATTGGAGCAAGTGTACCCCTTTTACCAATGAGCACAGCGTCCTCTTAAATATAAATGAAAAAGCAGAAACTATTGACTATTTCAAAGCATTGATGACTTCTGAAATTCTGGAGATGATAGTCCACAAGTCTAATTGCTATGCTATGAAAAAAAATGGCTATGAGCTTGGTCTTACTGTTGCTAAACTCTGCACTCAGACCTCCAAACATGGCTTAGGTGGTGATGTTGTTATTTGCCTTTGTTGTGGTCTTGAAAAGAAGAATGCAAAGGTATATTTTGACAACTTATTCACTTCAATCTCTCTTGTAGAAACATTAGCAAAAGAAAATATTTAAAGAATTGGTAAACAGCATGCAAACAGACTTGGCAATGCTGCAAACAAACTGGTAGGAGAGAAAGAAATGAAAAAGAAAGACCAAGGATCCACCTCATATGCAACATCAGGAGAAGGCATCACTGTATAGCTGTGGAAAGACAACAACCTTGTTCCCCTATGCTCCTCATACTCTGGGTACCTTCCAGTTGACATTGTAGAGAAATGGAGTAGCTCAAAGACAAATAAAATAGGCATTGACAGACCATTGTCTGTCAAAGAATACAATAAATACACAGCAGGTGTTGACCTCTTGGACTCTCTCACATCACAATATAAGGATGATTCTAGGAACAAGAGGTGGTATATGCAACTATTTCATCATTTTATTGATGTTACTGTTGTCAATTCCTGTATTATTCATTGCAAACTTGTGCCTAGAACCAATCTGGCCTTCTGGAGTTCAAAGCATCTGTTGAAGTGTTGCTTGTGAACAAGAGAATGATTAGCATCTGCACAAGTCCTGGGTGTCCAGGTTGTTTGCCTCTTCCGAAGCAGATTGTGACCTAGTCAGTCTCAAAAGAAGTCAGGTTGGATGGAATGTCTGGGCATTAGTGATTGAAATGAAAAAAAAAACACATCAAAGTGCCAAAAGCATACGTTTTGAGTGTAAAAAGTGCCAAACTCCTGTTTGCCCTGAATGCTTTGAATGTTTTCACATGCATCTATAATGGGCAAAATATTGATGGGCAGACGCCAAAATAGCAGTGGTAGTTGGGTGACAGGGAATATACTTCAGGATATTTTTTTGTAGGAATGAGTTTATTTTTAAATACTTTTAAGAAAAAATTCTCAAATAAAAAGAGTAATTAAATTGCATGCAAAATGAAACAAAATACAGTAAATTTTAAATGACAAGGATTCCTGGCAAAGGAATCAATTTATTTAACCAATAATATATTTAATTATTTATGCATTTAATCTTTAAAAAAAAATAGAACTCAAACCAAAATTACAGAAAAATTTAATGCTTCCATAGAATATAACACATGTAGACTTGTCTTTATGCAATTTCCTATGCCTTAGAATGGTTTACAGAAAGAATAGAGATATTCAAAAATGATCCTGCCTGCAAAAACACCATGGTTTGATTTTATATCGGCCATGTAAAATATACCTTTTTCATGACAGGAAAATTCCCAGGACAATCCCTTATATATTCAGCCATTAATAAAAAAAATAGAATAGCAAAAGAATAACCTAATTTAAAATTACTATCCAACTGTTAAATTGTCCCCTTTTTCTTTTATTGCCATATTCAACTATATAAAATGAACAGGTTCAATAAAATTTTTTGCACAAAATAATCTTATAAATAGTTTGCGATAAAAAACTGGAAGTAAAAAGTTGACTTGGTCCAACATTCACCAAATCAAAAAATGGATTTCCCACAAAAATTGCTATACCAGAGGTGTTGGCTTTTTATGCTGATTCTAAATATATATAAAATTCTTTCAGTCTATTGTTCCCCACCAAAAACCCCAAAGAGGACGCTATTTGATTTAAAGTATCAATAACTATATTTTAGGCTCCCCAATTACAAAAGAAGTAATGCCACCCAGTGGTAGTACTGGATTCAAACAAGTTGATTTGCTTTATTTGTATTGAAATTAGGCTACGTTTGGTGATCTATAATTGTATATCAGCTATAATGATGGGGGGAGAGTCATTGTTTAGGTGGGGTAGGGTAGATTCCTATAAAAGTACATTTTAATTGAAAAACTGCTTACTCTCCATGAGGCTTCAGATAAATGTTGAAAGAGGGAGGGGGGGGGGCAGAGATAAATTAAAATGTTTCTCTATACAGCTAAAATGTTACATTCCCATATCTACCAGCACAGAGGTAAGGCAAGGCAGGCCATCATCAGCCCTGCCAGGAAATTTTTTTGGGGTAGCAAATACTGCTAGGAACTTAGTTTTCAGCAATTTTAAATGGTAATATTTTTCTTTTTCTGTTTATATGAAGTACTTCAATGTATTTAAACAAATGTATGTAATGTATTTATTGATAAGAAAATCCTATACCTTAAATTGCAGCTAGGAGCAATCTAAGGATTTCCCCTTGTAGAGCTCCAGAATGGTGACTAGTTGTATGCAGCTTCACTGGTGACCAGGTGCTGTTCCATCTTTGATATCATCCCAATTGAGTTTACACTCTCTAGAGGACCACTCAGCATCTAGCCTTCATTTAAAAACATCAACAGATTCAGCAGTAACTGTTTCATTAGACAGTTTGTTCCAATTATTGACAATACAAGTTGAGAAGAATTGAGTACAGACTCTAGAAATTGTAGACTGCTTGACAAGTATCATGTGATGATCTCTAGTTTTTGAATTGGTACCAACAGTAGGGAATAATGCTGGGAGAATATTAGCCCTCAATAACTTAAAGGCTAAAATAGCATCCCCTCTATTTCTCCTGTAAAAAAGTGTAAGGAGATTCAGCTTTCATAGTCTTACAGGGTAGGAAAGTTCTTGCATGCCAGATATCACTTTAGCAGCACATCTCTGCATGTCTTCAAGAACTTTATGTCTTTTTTAAAATATGGAGAGGCAAGAGACATTCCAACTTCAACCTATTATAGAGGTTGTGATGGCTTCAGTTATGTAGAAGATCAAAAGTCTCACAGAATTCAGATTCATTTAATTCAAAAACAAGACATAGCTCTTGTGGGCAAAGCCCAAATATGATGTCTCTTAGTCATAATTAGCAAAATAAAGTTGTCTGATAAAACTTCGTCAGGGTAAATAAATTAAAGGATAAAAACACTTAAGATTGAGAAAAAAATTGTCTGATAAAACTTCATCATGATAAAATAAACTAAAGAATAAAAACATTAGAGATCATAGTAATATTTCACAAAGCTTGGCACAAAGCATTTACTGTAGTGCAGTAAATGCTGTAGGACTGTAGGACTGGGGTCAGTTTTGGAACCTACTCAGCCACTTCCCTGGGGGGACAATATCTTAAAGGGACACAAGGTGGAGGAAGGACTGATCAGTAAATGGGATGTTGGAGAAGGGAGGAGCCAAATCTTTGGCATAATTTTTCTCAGCAGGAAGAAAGGGATTCAAGTTTAAATTCTTTGAGGTAAAAGGAGTAAGGTAGAGGGGAACTGCCATAAATGATGTTTTTGAATTGGTGCCAACAGTAGGGAATAATGCTGGGAGAATATTAGCCATCAATAACTTCTTCTTCTATTTAACAGCAGGTGGGCTTTTCAGTAAAACTATTTAGCCCTTTTCCTTTTGCTTCACTCTGTGGGCTACAGAGCTACTGGCTTGATTGGCTCATATTTATTAGATATATTCAGATATCTTTCAGCAGATCTTTTGACTCTAGGAGTTCAAATATAAGATGATAGATGTCGATTTCTATGCTCTGTGTGCAGGTATAGTTGGCTAGGCTCTTGGCTGATAGTGGGATTTTGTGGTGTTTGAAGTATTTTAACAGTTTACAAAGCAAGGTATGTTGTGCAGACGTCAGCATATTACATTCAAATAGGCAATGGTCAATTGTTTCATTATTCATATTACAATGCCTGCAGAGAGGGGACAGGGGAATTGAGCCACTTGAATTAGAAAGCTTATATGAGAATGCAAGGAAATTTAGTCCATTTGTTCCAGAACGAATTCTATGATAAATTTTAGAAAGATACTTATTGGGAAAGGGGGAAAGGATAGGATTAATCTTATTAAAATTAATATCTGATAGCCTCCATCGGTAAATATCTCTAATTGGGATTGGTCTCCCACTTGGCTGGTCAATATTTATAGCATTTTTTGCTATTTCATCAACCTGATGATTACCACTTATGCCAGAGTGGCTAGGAATGTACTGAAAGTAAGTTTTTATGCCACTTGAAGCAAGATTATCAATAATACTGAGACAATGATAAGTGTCAATGTCCAACTTATATTGAGGAGCTGAGGCCAGCAACTCAAGGCTTGATAAAGAGTCGGAATAGATGATAATGTTATTCGAATTTTCAATCAAAGGTTGGTTTTGCTTAAGGTATTCTAATGCTATGATTATGGCATTTAACTCAGCAGACATTATAGATAAATTATTAAATAATCTCTCGCCCATTGCAATTTTCAGGTGAGGAAGGAAAACACCACTTGCAACCTTCTCATCCATTTTTGACCCATCAACAAATATTTGGAAGTGATTTTTATAGGTAATTGTATTAAGTTCTGCAAATTTTTTCTGGACAAAAGCAATGGGGGTTAAATCTTTATTCCATTTTGAAAATTCAGTATTTATTATGGGAAATGACCAATTCCATGGAGGGGATTGGGGGAAAGTAGGTGCAATAGACTTTGCTGGTACAGGGAACTTCTTTTGAATATTGGCATACTCATCTGCAATACCTCTATACATGGCTGGATTTCTTAACCAATTATGTAATGTGTGTGAGCTATTTGATTCAATTTTTGTAAGATGTTTTATCAAGAGAAAGCTACGTCTCTCCCTTATTGTTGTTAATCCACTCTCCATAAGCAGAAACTTGGTGCTTGTGGGTTTCCTAAGACCAAATATGAGACGTATTATATCATTTTGTGTTGTTTCAATTTTTTGCATCTGGGTCTTTGCACATGCACCATAGACAATGAGCCCATAGTCAATATGGGGTCTTATATGTGATTTATAAAACTGGAGTAAGGTTTTCTCCTTACAACCCCAGGGTGTGGAAAGAAGTCTTTTTAGTATATTTGCTTTTCTATAACATTTTTTTATTGTGTTTGAAATGTGGAGGTGGAAATTAAGTTTTTGGTCAAGCATGAGACCTAGGTAATTAATATTATTATCTTCTGGAATAGTTGTTTTATTTAGAGTTAGTTTTGCATTAACATGGTTTCGCTTCCGGTGAAATTGGATTATTTTTGACTTGGTGGGTGCAATGGGTAAATCTGAATGTTGAGAGAATTTTTCAAACTGGAAAAGTGACTTTTGCAGATTTGACTGTGCTATCTGAAAGGTGTTGCCAGATGACCATAGCACCAGATCATCAGCATATTGTAGATTCGTGTGGGGTAGGTTCATGTCCCAGAGATATAGGGCAAAAAGGAGGCAACTGAGGACCGCTCCCTGAGGTAGGCCTTTGGATACTGTCTTTTGGGGTGAAGAGGCTGAACCAACACAAACAATGAAACTTCGCACTTCTATGAAGGATTTAATAAAGGATACTAGCTTAGGAGGTACTCCAAGGTTTGCAAGTTTATTTAAAAGGATTTGGTGGTTCACATTGTCATAAGCTCCTTCAAAATCTAGGAAAGCTGCCACTAGGATATTATTTTTTGAGAAAGATTCATTTATTGCATTTGTTAGCAAAATGAAAGCATCTGTTGAGGAGTGGTATTTCCTGAATCCAGTTTGAGTGTGTGGGATCATGTTATTTTTCTCAACAAACCAGAGGAGTCTGTGATAAATCATTTTCTCCATTATTTTCCCCATCACAGGTGTAATCATTATGGGCCTATAAGACTCAGGGTTATCTTTTGGTTTATTTTTCTTTAGGATTGGTAGGAGGGACGAACATTTCCATATATTGGGGAACCTAGAAGATGCCCAAGCGTGATTATAACAATTTAGCAGTTCTTGTTTGTATGAAGGTGTGAGATTCTTTATCCATGTAGGGTGTATATTGTCATAGCTACTGCTAGTTTTGGACCTAATATGATGTATTGCATTATTCAATTCCTGGATTGAAAATGGATTAGTTATGTACTCGGATCCTGGGCGTGGTTGGTAACTAGGGTTCATAGGAATTGTGGACAGCTTGCTTTGATTATTTGATGTTAGCTTATTAACAAAAAGAGTTGCAAATAGGTTAGCCTTTTCATTATTATTGTCATAATGGGTATTATTATGTATAAGCTCATACAGGAGTGGGTTGGGAGAAGTCTTTTTCCCACATATGTGGCTTATGACTTTATGTATAATTGGCTCATTTGTTTCTCTGGAGAGATTATTTGCAAAATTATTCCAGTATTTATATTTAGCATCTATTATAGTCCTTTTTAGATTAGATTCTGCTTGTAATTTTTTAAATATGTAGTAGGTGTTGGTTTTTTTATGAATTCTGTCCTTGCTGCCTTTTTTATCCTCCATTTATTTAGGCACTCATTTGTCCACCATGCTTTAGGAATTTGTTTAGGGAATGTTTTCTTAGGTGTTGTCCTGGGGATAGCATGATTAGCTGTATTTATTAGTAAAGATGTCAATGCTTCAGCATGTGTGTCAACTGTTATCTTAGAAATGCATGAACTTTGGGTGAAACTTGTAATTTCATCATTTAGCTTATTTTGAAAAATAGACCAATTTGCTTTAGTGTTGATATATTTGGATGTATGAGATAAAGTTTCAGCAGGTTCATTTAGGGAGCAAACTATAGCAAAGTGGTCTGTACATAGACTATCAATTTTATTTATGTAAATTTTGTTCAAAAAATTTAAAGACACAATTTGTAGGTCAATTGTGGAGAAATTGCCACTTTCGGGGTTGAAATAAGTATTCAGGTTTGGAGGGGTAGCAACAACTAATTCATTATTATTTGAAGTCATATGCTCAATAAATTTACCAGCTTTATTTGCTGGTTTATTCCCCCACAAAAGGCTGTGGGCATTGAAATCTCCACAAATAATGATATTTTTTAACATATTAGAATTATTTATATAATTAAAGAAATCCTTGGCATCTGTAGTTTGGCCATTAGGGTTATAAAAGCTTATTATGTAGGTTTTTAAATTATTCAGCCAAACACTTATACCAATTACATCAACATCATTTTCAAAATCTGGAAAATTGATGCCACAAAATTTTATATTATTATTAACTAATAAAGCTACACCACCTCCTCTTCTCTCTGAAGATCTATCCTTTCTCAGGATAGTATATCCCAGAGACTGAATTTGTTGATTTTGGGTTAAATGAGTTTCTTGGAGGCAAGCAATATTAATTGAATTATTATTCATAAATGATGTTAGTTCATTTAGCTTATTTTCTGTGAGTGATCTTACATTCCATTGGAGTATTGATAAATGTTGTGTTGTTGATTTATTCTTCATATGAATGTGTATCAATGTTCAGCTTTGTTAAGAGTAAAGCAAGATCTTTTTTTGCTTGAATGAGCATATCATCTGGGATGTAAATTTTTGCCAATTCTGCAATAATTTTTGTTTTCTGTAGTTGATGTATGTTCATGGCCTGAACTGCATTACAGTTTAGAATGAATAAGCATATATTTGGGGATTGCATTTTTGGTAGTGCATCCTGTTTGTTGGTTAATGGATTGATTCCTGGTAGTGTTTCTGGTTTGTTTCTTCTTGGGAGGGAGGGCCAGGCTGGCCTCATCTCACCGGACAAGGAGGCTTGTTGGCTTGGTGATTGCTTCTGATAGGGATTTGAGCTAGGGGGCTTAGAAGATGGTGTTTTATATGGGGTGCTTGATGCATTGGGGGCATTTGACTTGGGGGTTTTGGTTGGTTTCATTACAGGCTTTATTTGGTATTGTTGGGCAGCATTTGCTTCCATTGCTGCAAAGGGGTATGGGATTGCCTTCTCTGTTGATATTTGGAGTGTTAGAGCTCTTTTCTTGTATGCAGGGCATAATGATTTATTTGTAGATTCATGTGGGCCTTTGCAATTGATGCATGTAGGCTGAGTGTTGTTGCAAGTTGTCAGCTCTTTAGGATGGAAAGATTTACAATTACTACACTCTTGGAGAATTTCATTGCATTTGTTTGTTGTGTGTCCCAGTTTGAAACACTTCTGACACTGAATAGGCTTAGGTTTGTATTCCTTGTGTGGTTTGATTTGCCCAAATAGGAATAATTTTTCTGGGATATCAATTTTATCCTTCAGTGTGAATAAGAAGGATCTACTAGTTTTTAGGCCATTAGAGTTGGGTTTTCCAGGTTGGGTAACATCCTCAACTGGGATTGTGTTTCCAGCCCTATCTGAAAGGCCTTCTTTTAACTCCTGAGTAGATATCTCTGGGGGAACATTATAAACTACTATTTTTGTTGGTGATTGTTTTGGGTTCCAATTAGATGCAATAATTGGGGTATTCAGAAGGGATTTAAGGTTAATTATTGTATCTGCTGATTTCTGATCTTCTACAGCTATTAGCAGAGATCCATCACGGTTAATGTTAAGAGAGAACATTGATTTTAGCAATTTAAAAATTGCAACTCTTACTGCAGTGATCATTTTTATTTCAAAGGGGGTAGTGGGAGTAATTTTAAGGTAAATTCCTAAGTTTTTGGAGGGAGGATCTTGGGCAGGGAGAGGGGAAATGCTTTTAATTGGGGAGATTTTTTTCCTTTTTTTAGAACTTCTAGAGAGGACCTCTTGAAACCCATTATCATCATTTATGGTTACATTAGCCCCTACACTTATCATTGTCCTATTCTCCGAATTGGAGCTATCATTTGAACTTTGAGAAAGTGTGCTTGACCAGCCAAGATGGGTATCTTTCACTATGGCACATTCACTGGAATTTGATTTGGGATCTGGGGGGACATTTTTTTTTGGAGGACTTCTAAACATTGCCTATTGGAAAAAGCTTTAAACAGAGAAAAACAAAACTAAAGCAAGAAGGGAAAATGGAATGATATCAAACCGTCTGCACTATACTATGGGGAGGAGAACACCACAGTATAGCCCTGAGGATGAGTTGAGCAGGATTGGTTTGGTATAACTGCTGATTAGAAGCGATAATAATTCACAAGAAAATTTGTTTTAATTTTCTTATAGAGTTCTGTTTTTGATAACTTAAAGGCTAAAATAGCATCTCCTCTATTTCTCCTGTAAAAAAGTGTAGCGAGATTCAGCTTTGATAGTATTACAGGGTAGGAAAGCTCTTGCATGCCAGATATCACTTTAGTAGCACATCTCTGCACGTCTTCAAGAACTTTTATGTATTTTTTATAATATGGAGAGGCAAGAGACATTCCAACTTCAACCTATTATAGAGGTTGTGATGGCTTCAGTTATGTAGAAGATCAAAAGTCTCACAGAATTCAGATTCATTTAATTCAAAAACAAGACATAGCTCTTGTGGGCAAAGCCCAAATATGATGTCTCTTAGTCATAATTAGCAAAATAAAGTTGTCTGATAAAACTTCGTCAGGGTAAATAAACTAAAGAATAAAAACACTAGAGATCATAGTAATATTTCACAAAGCTTGGCACAAAGCTTTAACTGTAGTGCATGGTATTACAGTGGACTGGGGTCAGTTTTGGAACCTTCTTTGTTTTACCAAAATTTTAACCAAAATTGAAATAGCAAATTTAAATGTAGGATGGTACTAATCAATGTACAATTATTGATTTACATATTTTCAAACAAATTAACCAGGGATTTAAGGGATCAGTACATCAAATTATATCTTGGTTAGGACTGGGTATGATTTGGGAAACAATCAGTTAAATAATAAAAGAACTTTTCAACTGAAAGCAAGGAACAGATTTGAAACCTATTTGAACAGATTATTCTTTCTATGAAGGGGAATGACTCCTCCTTAACTCCTTACCAAAGTTTGGCTTTTGTCCAAATTTTGTAAGAAAATTTGCAATTGGAAAAAAAAAATTTCTAAGCACTAGAATTTTTTTTTTAATGAGCAAGGTGATGAGAAGGGGCCAGACCCCCTTATATACAGAGTAATTTATATCTGTTTTAAGTTTTAAACTTGCTCCTTTCTTTAGTTGAAAAATCTTTTCTATTTATTCAATTTAAATTTCATGAAACTCTTAAAGTTTTGCAAATACAATACTGTTGATAATGCAGAAAAAAACAGTCAAAATTTCAATGATCTTTGTTTGGGTTTTTTATGGGTAATCAAACAGTTTGTGGTAACAAACTGCAAGTAAGGAGCAACCTGGCTCAATAGTAACCAAAACTCTAAAAAACAGAATTTTGATACCAATAGAATTTTTATACAAAAGAATTGGCTTACTGTGCTGATTCCAAATATATAGATTTCATTAAGTTTAGTCTTACCCATCAAAAGCTACAAGCCTGAGAATATTTGTCTGATTTTGGAAAAAAGGGGAAAGACCCCCTTGAAGTGATAGAATTTTAATGAAAAACACATCATCAGATTCAGTGTATCAAGGACCCCTACTGTAGATGTTTCAAGCTAATATCTGCAAAAATGTGGAATTTTTTAATTTTTGCCAGAAGAAGATCACAGATGTGTGTTTATTTGTTTGTTTTTTTTTTTTTTTCCAAGGGTGATTGTATCAACCCAGTGAGCCTAGAACGTTGGGAGAAGCCTCATTTTAATGAAAATGAAAAGTTCTAGTGCCCTTTTTAAGTGACAAAAAAATTGGAGGGCAACTAGGCCCCCTCCCATGCCACTTTTTTCCCAGAATTGTCCAATCAAAATTTTAAGATAGCTTTTTTCTTCAGCATAGTTGAAAGGCCAATAACTATGTCTTTGGAGATAAGATGACCCCCTACAGTCTCCTGGGAAAGGTTTTTAAGTTATAAAATTTGTCCATTGTTTTATTTGTTATTTGGAAGTAGGCTATGCATACATTTTTTGGTGGGGAGGGGAGGACAAATTTTCTGCTGAGAGGATTTTGCATGGGGAGAATTTTCCATGAAGAGGGAAGTTTCCTGGGGGTGAACTTTTCAGGGTAAATTTACCAGAATTCCTATACAAAATTTCTTTATATGTCCTGCTTTCTCTTTACCAATTCAATTTTATGCATAAAGATGTTAAGGGTAAATGTTTGGGCAAATTTTCTCCAGGAAAATTTGAATTGATTTTTTAAATTGTCCAGAGGATATTTCTGTGGAGAGGGGGATTTTTCTGTGGAGGTGGAGCCAGGTATCTTGGCATTACAGAGATTATTACATATATGAGGGGTTGCCCTTGCTCTTTATGCTAAAGTTATTCTTTAAAAACAACTCTTGAAACACAAGGGTCATTTAATTAGAACAATAAGTGACTTTTTTTAAGTGCTGAAAAACTGTAGTGTGAAGAGCAAGGTATTGAGGAGGGGAGCGAACCCCCTCATATATGTAACAACTTCTATTGTTTTAAGTTTTAATGTTGCTCCCCACTTTCAGTTGAAAAAACTTCATTTTTCTTATTTAATGAAACTTAGAGACATTTTTCTAAAGGGAATGATAAAGGTATATCAATTAAAGGAAAAGTATATAAAAATGAAAAAAGTAAAAATTACAGAAATACACAAAATAATAGCCTATTTACAAAACTAAGATATAATCTCCCAACATTCAGTTTTGTTCAGCAATGCTGAAGCATTCAACAGATATTTTTTAACAATATCAACATTTTTGAACTTTTTTATTAAACACCAAAATATTTAATGCCTTTAGACTCAGTGTTTATAAAAAGTAATGCATTATCAAAGTAGGCCTAGTTTGTTCAAAGTGAAACATTAGGTAAATTTATAGTGGGCCTTATAATTTAGCTAAGATGAAAGTGAAAACATCATTTGATACTTTTTTTATGCTCTTTCATAATTCAATAATTGCTTCTGGGGCTAATTACATCTTGAGCCCTTAAAGGGGCCCCAAAGGTATTTCATTTTTGCAACCACACAAAGAAGTTATCAACACTAGTTAAATTATTGAAAAGTGGTTAAAAACATATCACTACTTTATAAATAGGTTGTTCAAGAGTAATATATTTCAAAAATACTTATTTATAAAAATTCAAACCTCATTTCTTAGGCAACTCAAATATAAAATGTTTTCCTACCATTTCAAGTTGTTCAAATGCCATCAACAGAAATAGCAATGAGCTTTGCAATTCAAAACTTTGCTGTTGACAATTCATGGTATATATTTGCACATTAGGGGGGTGGGGGTGGGTAAATTTGAAGTTGGCCATATAATTTAGCTATGATGAAAGCAAAAACACCATTTGATTTTTTTTATGCTAATTACATCTTGAGCCCTTAACCCTTTCAGTCACCATGTTCTCACATGAGAACATCACAGCTTCGCTTGGTCTTCTTGGACCCTGTAGGTGGCAGTGATACTCGAGTATGCGCTCCATAATAATAAGTAATGCGAAAAGACACTGGCGAAGTTTCAAACCGATGATGCTAAATTCTGATTTTTAGCAGTATTTTGAAGTTGTTGCACATCCGTACTCGAAAGAATGGATCTACCAGGTATGTTTTCATGCATTTTTTTTACCAGATTTACCATGAAAATACGCGAAAAAAGGGGTTCATTTGTCCTTTTCAGTTAGTTACCCCATCTATTAAAAAAGTTTACCTCGCTAGTGCGTTGGATAGATGCCGCAGATTTTTTTGAAGTAGCGTGTTCTTGGGTAAGGACAGTGTGACTTGATACTAACTTTTCTAGTTCAATAGCAGCATATATGGTACAGTCAGAGGAACATACTTTTGGTAGTATTATTTGAAAACATCAGTGATAACTTTTTCCTGTCAAGTCGCTATTCTGGAAAAGCGACTCACTATCTTCTTTTCCAGGTCCATCCAATGATCGACCACGTCGAGTTCGTCACGCTGACATACTGAATGTCTTGGACGCGATCGACTCAGACCTTTCAGAGTTATCGGACCTACCAAACTCAGATGACGAAGGTGAAGATTGGGCGTCAGTAAATCTATCGCAGCCACACGATACGGATGAAGATTCATTATCGGAAGTTGAGGATGATGAGCCGCTCCTCCCCCCGCCTCCGAAAAATCGAAAACGCAGACTCGTATGGAAGAATGCGATCTTCTCGAAAGTTATCAACAATGCCGACCCGGCGCCGCCGCCACTTGGTCCCGAGGAGCCTATAGACTACTTCAAAGAATATTTTGATAGTGAATTTTATGAGTTAGCCGCCGAGATGACCAATCTTTATTCTGTACAGAAAACCGGCTCAAGTTTGGGTACAACAGCCTCTGAAATAAGAAGGTTCATAGGTATTCATATAGCGATGAGTGCTTTTAAATTCCCAAGGTATCGCATGTACTGGGGTAGTCGGACTCGGATACCTCTAATAGCAGACGCCATGAACTTCAATAGGTTTTCGCGTCTCCGAAATTTGTTTCATCTGGTAGATATCCTCTCTAAAGACCCGGAGAACACCGATTGCGTATGGAAGGTTCGTCCGGTTATAGACCGGGTCCTGAAAAAGACAGAAAGCATTGTACCTTCTGAGTATGTATCAGTCGACAAGCAAATGGTGCCGTACACCAGTGCATTGGACATAAAACAGTATATCAGGGGGAAGCCAACACCGTGGGGCATAAAAATCTTTATGCTTTGTAACAGTAACGGCATCATACTCACTTTTGATGTTTACCAGGGTAAGAAAACTATCCTGACGGAAGAGCAGAAGCAGTTCGGACTGGGACCTGGAATGGTACTAGCTCTTGCTGGTCGCGTCCAGCTTCGCCCGCATACGAAAATATTCTTTGACAACTTTTTTACGAGTATTCTGCTCCTTGAAGAGCTTGAACGGAAAAGTATGTATGGCACCGGCACGATCAGAGCGAATAGAGTTCTTGGCGCAAAGTTGGAATCTGATACGTCTCTGAAAAAGAAAGGAAGGGGGCGTTCCACGAGCTAGTGAGTGGAGAAGTATGTCTGATCAAGTGGATGGACTGTAGATCGGTGATAGTCGCTTCTAACATGATTGGAAGCGGCAACGTAAAAAACGTGATGAAGTGGTGTAAGAAAACGAAGACAGAGGTACAAGTGACGCAGCCGGAAGCTATTGCGGCTTATAACCTGAGTATGGGTGGGGTTGATAAGCTTGACCAGATGGTATCCTACTATAGGACCCTCATTCGATCAAAAAAATGGACTTTGAGACTCGTGTTCCATTTGATCGATCTTGCTGTAGTCAACAGTTGGCTTGAATATGTCGAGATTTGCAAGGCACAGAATATGAGACAAAAGAACATTGTCGATTCGTTCACCTTCCAACTCGACATAGCAGAGACTCTCATTATGTCTGAAGACACTCCTAGAAGAAGAGGCCGACCCAGATCTCTTCCTTCAAGCAAAGAGGAGGAGAGTGATGAAGAAGACTCGGTTGCCGAAAATCGTAGGAAACGAAAACTCAAATTTCGTAGGCCCTGCTCCGCCGTGAAGAAAGATTCCTTTGCTCATTGGCCAGAAAAATTTGCCGCCCAAAACAGGTGTAAAAATGCCCCCTGTATCATGAAGACTAGGTTCATGTGTACCAAGTGCAACGTCCCACTTTGCCTGGAAGAATCGCGAAACTGTTTCGCACAGTTTCACAAACCTAAAGAAACGTAAAAGGATCATTGTCAATTCAGTTTCTCGTTTTTTGTACTATATTTGAAGTCTCAGTTTTTCATTGGTTTTATACTGTATTTGAATAAATTTGGTCACACTGTCCTTGCTCAAGTACATGGTGGAAAAGAAAGAAGACGTTCAGAAAAAAATCTGAAAAAATTCCTGGTAAGTACTTATCCATCACATGGTTGACTTTCGCTACTCTCATAATTTTGACCTTCCAGGCTAAAATTCGTGACTGAAAGGGTTAAAGGGGCCCCAAAGGTATTTCATTTTTGTAACCACACAAAGAAGTTATCAACACTAGTTAAGTTATTGAAAAGTGGTTAAAAACATATCACTACTTTATAAATAGGTTGTTCAAGAGTAATATATTCCAAAAATACTTATTTATAAAAATTCAAACCTCATTTCTTAGGCAGCTCAAATATAAAATGTTTTCCTACCATTTCAAGTTGTTCAAATGCCATCAACAAAAATAGAAATGAGCTTTGCAATTCAAAACTTTGCTGTTGACAATTCATGGTATATATTTGCACATTAGGGGGGTGGGGTGCATAAATTTGCAGTTGGCCATATAATTTAGCTAGGATGAATGCAAAAACACCATTTGATGTTTTTTATGCTCTTTCATAATTCATATAAAATACCTTTGGGGTCCCTTTAAGGGCTCAAGATGCAATTAACCCTAGAAGCAATTATTAAATTATGAAAGAGCATAAAAAGGGCACTGAATGACATTTTCACTTTTATCTTAGTTAAATTATTGTGCCACCAAAAAATTTACCATTTTATCCATGGTTTTTCCCTATTCTGTTTTCTTTCCATTTGTTTCTTTATAATTACTTTATAGTCACAAATTTCCAGAAGGGGGGCCATTCCCCCCCCCCTTTTTTACCATTATGGTAGCCTATCTACGAGGGTAATTTTATGTTATAAGAAAAATTGGTCAATATATACCAAATCATATTATTGAGTTTCAAATAAAGTGAATACACCATTTGATGCCTTTTTTTATGCTGATTACAAATAAAATAAGCATTTCTATCAGAAATGAATTTCAGCCCCCCCCCCCCTATATATGCCAATTCAGGGTTAGGTTAGGTATAGCCTATATAGGGGGGGGGGCTGAAATTCATTTCCAATAGAAATGCTTATTATATTTGTAATCAGCATAAAAAAAGGCATCAAATGGTGCATTCACTTTATTTGAAACTCAATAATATGATTTGGTATATATTGACCAAGAAATTTTGGTAAATTCTTACCAAATCATATTATTGACTTATGAATAAAGTGAAAATACCACTCAATGCCTTTTTTATGCTCTTTCCAAATATAATAATCATTTTTGTCAGAAATGAATTTTACCCCCACCCCTAAATACCAATTCAGGGTATATATTTGCACATTAGGGGGATGGGGGTAAAGTCTAAACTTACCTCTCATTTACATCAGAAATAAAATTTACCCCCCCCCCCTAATGTGCAAAAAAAACCTGAATAGGCATATATAGGGGTGGAGGCAAAATTCATTTCTGACAAAATGATTATTATATTTGGAAAGAGCATAAAAAAAGGCATGAAGTGGTATATTCACCTTATTCATAAGTCAATAATATGATTTAGGCTAGCCTAGTAAAAATTTACCAAAAATTTTCTTTGCAAAAGCTGTATGCCTTGCTTTGCACTGCTATTCCTAGATATAAGAGAAGAGATAATTGATTAAAAACATTTTCCCACAACATTTTTTAGGTCCTGCATTTATTCCTGAAAGTTTAATTGACCAAGCCTAGGCCTAAGTCAATTAGTTTCCAAGATAGCAAGAAGCCCTTTGAGTAGAACTTCACCCTCAATTTTGTTAAGAGATGGTTGGAAAAGAACTTCAAGGTCATTGTCAGTAGGCATAGATAGAAAATTGCTAAACCTGATCTAGGCTAGTAGCAATTTGAGCAGCAGAGACAATCTGAGACTAATAGGCGTATGATATCATGGCAATAAGAAAACCAACCAATCTTTGCCAATAGACGATACAGCTGAAAAAAGAGCTAGTTTTTCCTTAGTGCTCCATGTATCTGCCATTCCATGCATCATTTAAAAAAAAGCATTCATGTCAATTCAAAATTTTCGCACTTTTTAACTTGTCTAAAAAGACTAACTGAAATACTAAAATAATGCTAATTTGTGTCCAAATTTCGCTTGATGCCCGAAATAATTTTAAAATGTTTTAATACTTCATTGATTTATTTTCTATCTCTATCATGGAAAATTTATAACTATTGTTTTAAAATTTATTTTTATTTCAGGATTTCATTTATTTACATAATGAAAAGAAAAATGCCTTCCACGTGGAAATTCATAACAGCTGAAAAAAACAGGCCGAAATTTCAAATATGATCAATAGTGTTTAGTAAATAGTCTTCATTTAGCAGGTGTACTGGATGCTATAGTATGGCTGATCCAGACGATTATGAAAGTCTCCCTCCTACATCAGGACCATTAACTCATATGACAGCAGGTGCTATTGCTGGGGTCCTTGAACATTGTGTCATGTACCCAGTTGACACGGTTAAGGTAGCCTACGCAACATTATGATCTGCTAAAATAACCTAGTTTATCTGCCTTAAATGATATTCCTTGCTTGACTTAGGCCTAGGCAACTAAATGGGCTAGGTCCTGCCTAAGGGATCATAGGTCAATATCTACCAAATCATATTAGGTTAAGACACCCAGTAGTCGGCCACCTGCCTATTCTCGGACAGAATATTTTATACTATTTTAATCACTATTTACAATGAGCCGTTTGTATGTCTGAGTTTAGGCAGAATTGTCACTTGTTAATAAATTCAAAAATAGGAGGCACTGTACAAGTGAAACTATTTGAATTAGTAGCCTACTTGTTCAGAAATTCTTCAGAAATTTTTTGATACAAAAATTAGGTTTCTAGGTGGTATAATACAGTAATTAGAGTAGTTTAAATGTCAAAAAGTTTTCAAAGTGATTAAAGTGTCCGACTACTGGGTGTCTTACCCTATTGAGCTAGGACTAAAGTGAATAGGGTAAGACACCCAGTAGTTGGACACTTTAATCACCTTGAAAACTTTTTGACATTTAAACTACTCTAATTACTGTATTATACCACCTAGAAACTTAATTTTTGTATCAAAAAATTTCTGAAGAATTTCTGAACAAGTAGGTTACTAGTTCAAATAGTTTCAATTGTACAGCAACTCCTATTTTTGAATTTACTAACAAGTGACAATTCTGCCTAAACTCAGACATACAAACATCTCATTGTAAATTAGTTATTAAAATAGTAGGCTATAAAAGATTCTGTCCAAGAATAGGCAGGTGGCTGACTACTGGGTGTCTTACCCTACACCATTTGATGCCTTTTTTATGCTGATTACGAATATAATAAGCATTTCTATCAGAAATGATTTTCAGCCCCCCCCCCCTGTATTCACTTTATTCCTAACTCAATAATATGATTTGGTAGATATTGACTGGATCATATGTAATTCTAGGCCTGGAAAGTGTTGTTTTCATTCCTAAGTTATTAACTCACTAGGCCTAATGAGAGAGCTTCTAAATAGACATACCCTAGTGTAGCCCAGGCTATATATCAATCCATTTTTGTTTAACAGTTACTGGAGGGAAAATAGAAAAAAAAATTTTTTGCACTTCTGAAAATTTACAATTATGGAGAAAGATACCTGAGAAAAATCTTTATGGAGAAAGATACCTGACTGATGGTAGCCTATGCACTGAATTCTCTGTAACTCTTTTCTTCAAATTGATTTAAGAGTCTGTCAAAATAATGGAAAATGCATTGCATAGCCTTTAAATAGCCTAATTCAGGGTAGTCTCCATATTTGCACATTAGAGGACAAAGGTTGTTCAATTTCATTTCTGATACAAATAAATGTTATATCTTGATTCAGCATAAAATTCTGATTCTAAAGTAGGCCTATTGATTTACATATTGATCTGTTGTTTTCCTCAGTAGGCCTGTAGCCCTAGGCTGTATTGAATTTTTGGCTGAATCTGTTAAATTTCAGTTTATCTCAGCAAAATTCTGAATGGGGGGGGGGGGCTTTTTATTATCTTAAAAAAAATTTAAGAGAACAACACTTCCAGGAAGGATTTACAAGCCTAAATTATGTCCTTGGAAGGTTTTTTTCCCATCAGTTGGAAAACATGGAGTAACAGTGTTACTTTACAGTTTTCAAATTTGTTGACAGGTTTTGTGTGAGAATACCATTTTTACATAGCCTATAACAATACTTTTTGCTCAAAGAAAAGCTGTCAAATACAAGTTGTGCTGCTAAAGTGTAGCAGATTTTGGAATTATGTTTAATTCTGCTAGTGGCAGCTTAGGAACTTTGTTCATACCTGGTATTTTCAGACTCTTGCCTATGGCTGGTCATGTACAGGCCCTTTGAAAAGAAATCCTGTGATAGTAAAAGAAATATTCCCCAACCAACAGTCTTTCAAAGTATAATGGCCACTGTCATGACCATGTACCCCACCACTACTGATTGATAGGGCCAGAATAGCCCTAGGCTCTACCAAAATGTATTGGAAGACACTACAACAATAAAAACGCTATAACTTTCCTGATTCTTTTGTGATGATGTGATGCTTTTAACCAAAATATATTTCTCAACACTATTAACAAAGAGATATTACATGACAATTTAAACAATGCATAAATATATTATTTAGGATTATGTCAGGCACAATTGGGGAAGGGGGATAGGCTGCAATATTGTGGAAGCAACCATTATATATTAGAAGAATGTTTATTGAGATATCAAATGGTTCTAACAATTTTTTATTATAGCATTTCTTTTAGAATAGTTTACAAACAATAATGATACCTTAAAACTTAGAAAAGTTTGTAAAATACAGGTACATACCTGTTTTACCCTTTAAAAAAAAAAAATCTCTTTTAATTTGGTTTGTTAGTTTATTTTGGATTTTGGTAGCACAGTTCTAATGAGTTAAAAAAATTTTAGCCCCATAAGTCAGGATGTAGCAAAGTTATAATTAAAACTAAACCTTCCTTAGGCTTTGTGTGTGTTACAGATCTATTTCGGGAATTTTTACTTTTATTATATGAAGTCATTAAAAAGCCAGTACCCTTTAGGGGAGGAAGAAATGAAAATAGTTCAAAAGACCTTCCTACAGCATAGTTTAGTCTCTAGCAATATTCCTGAAAGTTTCATTTACCTATCTCAACTACTTTCCAAGATAGCAAAAAAGCTCCTTATCTATAATTCTACCCTTATATCTCATTAACAGCTGATTTTCAATGCCAATTTAAAAAGAAAAGAGAAACCACATTACAAATTAGTAACTTGTTTTTATTATATTCCATAGCATTTGATGAAAAATCAGTACTAAGAAACTTAATTATCTTGGTCACAGCCAGTGTTGCTAATCCTTTGAGATAAATTATACCAGTTTTCCAACCAAAGTTGTACCACAAAAGATCAATTTGTACCATCTGAACAGTACTAATTTGTAAACTTTTTCGAAATGGTGTTCCTCTCCTCAATGCCTCAGAAAGAAGGTCTTCAGGAAAGGTCTTTAGGAAGGTCTCAGAAAGTAGGTCTTTTTTTCCTGAAGGCCTTCAAGAAGACATATCAGATCAGATGTCTTTTTTTTACTGCAAGTTTCTTAGGAAATAACATAAAAACCCGTTAAATTACACGAAAAAGGTTATAAACAAACACGAATGATGATATTTATATTCCTTGAAATCGAGGAATATATAAAATATATAAATGAAATTGCTAAAATATTTCAAGAAAGAAACAAAGTAACAACTTAAAATAGGCTTAAAAAAACATAAAAACACTTTAAAAAAATGTCAAACATTATTTAAATTGTAAAAGAAACAGAAAAGGTTATGCATAGAGAGAATATTTTCAGACATACAAAATAAAATTGTTTTAATCATCTCTAATCTCAACGGCTATTTAGTTTTAAATCGCGAAACTAATTCAGTATTAAACATACAACAAGTAATAATATAACGAATAAATATATCTTAAAGCGAGGAATGCTTAGATTGAATATGAAAATCAATCTTAAAACGAAAAAGAATAGTTTGCTATTAAAGTATAAATGAAACTTTATACATATATATGTGTATATATATATATGTATATGTGTGTGTATATATATATATATGTATATGTATATATATATATATATATATATATTTGTATGTATATGTGTATGTATGTATGTATGTATATGTATGTGTATGTATATATATATATATATATATAGATATATGTATGTGTATGTGTATGTATGTGTATGTATGTATATGTATATATATATATGTATATATATACGATAGCGATACCTTACGATATATACGATACCTTACGATAGCGCTGAGGAAAGAGCTGTGCGTGCCGATTGTAAATGCATGGTTTCGATCCCGCGCGTCGTAAGGAATTCCGTTATCATTGGGTTTTCTTTAATTTTTTACAACAACTTATCTGGCCTCCCCCAGGCCATTCAGCATGTCCCCAGGTGGCGATAGGGGAACACTCTACAGATATGTAGGGTACCTCCATAGGAGGCATGGACCAAGGGGGGACCTTGTCCCTGGGGGTCCATAATAGAATCTGGGGCACCCTTGCCCGGGGTCATAAATACAGGCGGAGGAGGAAGAAGGCCCCTCAAATGTACACTCAAAAGGGCCCACTTGTTTATCCACAAGTTCCATGAGTTGCAAACCTTCTCCCAGCAATGGGTTAAATTGCATGGTGATGCAGAACACCATCGCGGGAGGATCCTCTATAGGAGGACAACTGTGGCAGGGCGTAAGATCCAGATCTATGGACAACGGCCTCTGCAAAGGGCTGCCTCGACCTTTTCGGGGTACCTGCAAGACTGGGGACCTTGCGGTCAACTCTATTCCCACTTGAGGAGTGGCGCCCCTCGAGGAAATTATAGCCTAGTAAACGACACAGCATTCGCACGGGATTCTGACTAATGGACAATTCTTCTGGGATTGGTATGTTTTGATGGGCGTCTTTGGGCTGAAAAACCTCTTCCTAGCTAATTTATGTATTACGGGTTGCCTCCCCGTAGTAGCATAATATTTGTAGGCATGAATATATAATGAGTCGGAGGTAATAGGCTTGAGATTGTCTGTGCAGGATTTCGACTCTTGTTGATAGAAGAGCATCGCCAAGCGCTGAAAACCATGTTGTGACCAAGATGGGCCCAGGATTGCACAAAGCCTCCATTCATGGAGGTCCCAGGGACTTCTTGCTGTCCGGTTCTAAGCCGGCTTAAGCACTTCGGTGTAGACTTGAGAAGATATGTGATCCCCGTCCTGCACTGGTATCCAGGATCATTGCTTTTCCTGAGGCGAAAAAAATTTCAATGATTTAAAGAACATGAAAATTGGAACTTGGAATGTTACGACATTAAAAAATGACTATCGTATCGACATTTTGACTGACGAATTCAGACGATTCGAACTGGATCTATTAGGAGTTTCAGAAACTCATATCCCAGGGGTAGGAAGCATGAAATTAGGTGATATAGAATTTGTTTACTCAGGCAGGAAGGACGGGTTACATAGACAGGGAGTAGGGCTCATGATGAATAAGGAAGCTGCTAAGTCTTGTTTAGGCTGGGAAGGTATTAATAATAGAATACTAATTGCTCATTTTATGACTAGAAAGTTCAAGGTATCAGTTATAGTAGTATACGCCCCTGTAGAACCGACTGATGGAGATACTAATGAGTCAGATGAATTTTACTTACAGTTACAGGAGCAAATAGACAAGGTCACAGGTAGAAATATGATGTTATTGCTGGGAGATTTTAACGCCCAGGTTGGTAGAAATATGGATAGATGGTATCCCAGCTTAGGTAAATTTGGTGTAGGAAAAGAAAACAGTAATGGATACAGACTTTTGCAATTTTGTAGGTATAACAATCTAGTTATAACCAATACGGTGTTTGGTCATAAAATGGCTCATAAGCTAACATGGTATTCACGTGATGGTAAGACAGCAAACCTTATTGATTATGTTATAGTAAATCGAAGACTGGCAGGATCAATACAAGATACTAGGGTATATAGGAGTGCTGTTATTGATGTTAAAAGTAAAGATCACCATCTAGTAGTGTCAAGGGTTAATTTAAAGCTGAAATATCGGAAGGGTAATTACCTCCCGGGAAGTTATGATGTTAGTAGACTCCAGGATGAGAATTTGAGAGAAACTTTCCAGGAACAGTTGAATACTAAACTTGAGAGCTTAAAATTTGATAATGTGGAAGATGGTTGGAATAATTT
Organism: Artemia sinica; assembly: GCA_027921565.1. Taxonomy (NCBI): domain Eukaryota; kingdom Metazoa; phylum Arthropoda; class Branchiopoda; order Anostraca; family Artemiidae; genus Artemia; species Artemia sinica. The sequence continues at coordinate 52,547,030 of CM051256.1, read as the reverse complement.
TAGAAAAATAATTTGTGAAGTTGCTGAAGGTGTATTAGGGAAGAAAGCTAGAACTGCAGCTAAGAATATTAGTGAAAAAGCTTTAAGTTTAATAGAAAGGAGAAAGGACTTGTACAAAAATTATCTGAGTGATAGATCACATGAAAACAAAAGAAATGTAAAGAAAGTGGAGAAAGCATTGAAATATGAACTAAGGAGGTGTGAAGTGGAGGCCATGGATAAAATTGCCGAGGATTTAGAAGATGCAGCTAGACGGCATAATAGTAAAATATTGTACTGGCACGTTAACAAATTGAGAGGTAGTAGTCAATCCGGACTTGTCCCAGTTAAAGATAGGAATGGGGTGGCAATTAGCGATAAGACAAAAGCTAAAGCGAGATGGGCCGAACATTTTGAGAATTTGCTTAACCGAGATAGAGTTGCAGGAAAAAATATAGAGGAAAATGAAAAAATTTGTGATACCTTGGATGTGAAGGAAGATTTGTTTTGTGAGGAGGAATTAGAAACAGTACTAAAAGGATTAAAGAATAATAAGGCTCCAGGTGCTGATAGGGTAGTAAATGAGTTTCTTAAATATGGTGGCTCTGAGGTTAGAAATAAGTTATTGGAGATTATGAATATGATTTTTGAAAAAGGGGAAGTACCTAATGATTTTAGGAAAACCTTAATTAAGCCACTTTATAAGAAAGGTGATAAAAGTGAGTGTGGTAATTATCGAGGCATTAGTCTGGTCTCTGTAGGTAGCAAATTGCTTAGTAATATGATACTTTTTAGACTGAGAGATGCCGTAGACAAAGTTTTAAGAGAAGAGCAGTGCGGTTTTAGAAAAGGTAGAGGATGTGTTGACCAAATTTTCACTCTTAGGTTAATAATTGAGAAGTGCCTAAGTTTTCAAACACCTTTGGTCCTTAGTTTTATAGATTATGAGCAAGCGTTCGATTCTGTTGATAGAGGAGCTTTAGTAAAGGTTTTATCCTTGTATGGTATACCAGACAAATACATTAAAGTGATTAGTGCTATGTACGAGAATAACACTGCTGCGGTTAAGGTAGGAAATGAGGTTAGCAGCTGGTTTTGTATTAAATCAGGAGTTAAGCAGGGTTGTGTTCTATCCCCCTTTATATGGATTATTTTGATGGACTTTGTTTTAAGGAGCACAGGAAAGGCAATGGGAGACCACGGAATCAAATGGGGAGGAAAAAGTCTCTTGGACTTGGATTATGCTGATGATTTAAGCATCCTAGATGAAAGTGTGAGCAAAATGAATGAAGTTTTAGAGGTTTTGCGAGTTCAGGGTGCTAGTATTGGTTTGAAAATTAATGTTAGGAAGACCAAGTCACTAAGGCTAGGAATAAGTGAAGATGAAAAGGTGACGTTGGGTAATGAAAAGATTGATCAGGTGGGCAGTTTCACTTACCTTGGTAGTATTATTAGTAAAGATGGTGGGAGCAGTGAAGATGTTAAAAATAGAATAGCCAAGGCTCAGGGTGTTTTTTCACAGTTAAAAAAAGTCTGGAAGAATAGGAAGATAAGTCTGCAAACCAAGATTAGAATCTTAGAAGCTACAGTGATGACAGTGGTCAAATATGGCTCTGAAGCATGGACGCTCCGAAAAGCGGATGAAGATTTGCTAGATGTTTTCCAGAGAAATTGCTTAAGGATTGTTCTGGGTACCCGGCTGACTGACCGTATTTCAAACAATAGGCTATACGAAAAATGTGGTTCAATACCACTTTCTAGGTCTATAATGAAAGAAAGGTTGAGGTGGTTAGGGCATGTTGTTCGGATGAAGGATGACAGATTGCCGAAGATTGTTCTTTTCGGCCAACCATCTAGGGCTAAACGGAAAGCAGGTCGTCCCCGTCTGGGTTGGGAGGACGTCATAAAGAAAGATTTAAAGGAAATGGGAACTTCGTGGGCGGGTGTAAAAAGGGAGGCTTTGAATAGATTGGGGTGGAGGAGGAGCGTGCGTAGCTGTGTTGGCCTCAGGCGGCTTGGTGCTGCGACGAGTTGTTAGTAGTAGTAGTAGTAGTAGTATGTTGTGCAGACATCAGCATATTACATTCAAATAGGCAATGGTCAATTGTTTCATTATTCATATTACAATGCCTGCAAAGAGGGGACAGGGGAATTGAACCACTTGAATTAGAAAGCTTATATGAGAATGCAAGAAAATTTAGTCTGTTTGTTCCAGAACGAATTCTATGATAGATTTTAGAAAGATACTTATTGGGAAAGGGGGAAAGGATAGGATTAATCTTATTAAAATTAATATCTGATAGCCTCCATTGGAAAATATCTCTAATTGGGATTGGTCTCCCACTAGGCTGGTCAATATTTATAGCATTTTTAGCTATTTCATCAACCTGATGATTACCACTTATGCCAGAGTGGCTAGGAATATACTGAAAATAAGTTTTTATGCCACTTGAAGCAAGATTATCAATAATACTGAGACAATGATAAGTGTCAATGTCCAACTTATATTGTGGAGCTGAGGCCAGCAACTCAAGGCTTGATAAAGAGTCGGAATAGATGATAATATTATTCAAGTTTGCAATCAAAGGTTGGTTTTGCTTAAGGTGTTTTAATGCCATGATTATGACATTTAACTCAGCAGACATTATAGATAAATTATTAAATAATCTCTCACCCATTGCAATTTTCAGGTTAGGAAGGAAAACACCACTTGCAACCTTCTCATTCATTTTTGACCCATCAACAAATATTTGGAAGTGATTTTTATAGGTAATTGTATTAAGTTCTGCAAATTTTTTCTGGACAAAAGCAATGGGGGTTAAATCTTTATTCCATTTTGAAAATTCAGTATTTATTATGGGAAATGACCAATTCCATGGAGGGGATTGGGGGAAAGTAGGTGCAATAGAATTTGCTGATACAGGGAACTTCTTTTGAATATTGGCATACTCATCTGCAATACCTCTATACATGGCTGGATTTCTTAACCAATTATGTAATGTGTGTGAGCTATTTGATTCAATTTTTGTAAGATGTTTTGTCAAGAGAAAGCTACGTCTCTCCCTTATTGTTGTTAATCCACTCTCCATAAGCAGAAACTTGGTGCTTGTGGGTTTCCTAAGACCAAATATGAGACGTATTATATCATTTTGTGTTGTTTCAATTTTTTGCATCTGGGTCTTTGCACATGCACCATAGACAATGAGCCCATAGTCAACGTGGGGTCTTATATGTGATTTATAAAACTGGAGTAAGGTTTTCTCCTTACAACCCCAGGGTGTGGAAAGAAGTCTTTTTAGTATATTTGCTTTTCTATAGCATTTTTTTATTGTGTTTGAAATGTGGAGGTTGAAATTAAGTTTTTGGGCAAGCATGAGACCTAGGTAATTAATATGATTATCTTCTGGAATAGTTGTTTTATTTAGAGTTAGTTTTGCATTGACATGGTTTTGCTTCCAGTGAAATTGGATTATTTTTGACTTGGTGGGGTAAATCTGAATGTTGAGAGAATTTTTCGAACTGGAAAAGTGACTTTTGCAGATTTGACTGTGCTATCTGAAAGGTGTTGCCAGATGACCATAGCACCAGATCATCAGCATATTGAAGATTCGTGTGGGGTAGGTTCATGTCCCAGAGATATAGGGCAAATAGGAGGCAACTGAGGACTGCTCCCTGAGGTAGGCCTTTGGTTATTGTCTTTTGGGGTGAAGAGGCTGAACCAACACAAACGATGAAACTTCGCACTTCTATGAACGATTTAATAAAGGATACTAGCTTAGGGGGTACTCCAAGGTTTGCAAGTTTATTTAAAAGGATTTGGTGGTTCACATTATCATATGCCCCTTCAAAATCTAGGAAAGCTGCCACTAGGACATTGTTTTTTGAGAAAGATTCATTTATTGCATTTGTTAGCAAAATGAAAGCATCTGTTGAGGAGTGGTGTTTCCTGAATCCAGTTTGAGTGTGTGGGATCATATTATTTTTTTCAACAAACCAGAGGAGTCTTTGATAAATCATTTTCTCCATTATTTTCCCCATCACAGGTGTAATCATTATGGGCCTATAAGACTCAGGGTTATCTTTTGGTTTATTTTTCTTTAGGATTGGTATGAGGGACGAACATTTCCATATATTGGGGAACCTAGAAGATGCCCAAGCATGATAATAACAATTTAGCAGTTCTTGTTTGTATGAAGGTGTAAGATTCTTTATCCATGTAGGGTGTATATTGTCATAACTGCTGCTAGTTTTGGTCCTAATATGATGTATTGCATTATTCAATTCCTGGATTGAAAATGGATTGGTTATGTACTCGGATCCTGGGCATGGTTGGTAACTTGGGTTCATAGGAATTGTGGACAGTTTGCTTTGATTATTTGATGTTAGTTTATTAACAAAAAGAGTTGCAAATAGGTTAGCTTTACCATTATCATTGTCATAATGGGTATTATTATGTATAAGCTCATACAGGAGTGGGTTGGGGGAAGTCTTTTTCCCACAGATGTGGCTTATGACTTTATGTATAATTGGCTCATGAGTTTCTCTGGAGAGATTATTTGCAAAATTATTCCAGTATTTATATTTAGCATCTATTATAGTCCTTTTTAGATTAGATTCTGCTTGTAATTTTTTTAAGTATGTAATAGGTGATGGTTTTTTTTATGAATTCTGTCCTAGCTGCCTTTTTTATCCTCCATTTATTTAAGCACTCATTTGTCCACCATGCTTTAGGAATTTGTTTGGGGAATGTTTTCTTAGGTGTTGTCTTGGGGATAGCATGATTAGCTGTATTTATTAGTAAAGATGTCAAGGCTTCAGCATGTGTGTCAACTGTTGTGTTAGAAATGCATGAACTTTGGGTGAAACTTGTAATTTCATCATTTAGCTTATTTTGGAACATAGACCAATTTGCTTTAGTGTTCATATATTTGGAGGTATGAGATAAAGTTTCAGCAGGTTCATTTAGGGAGCAAACTATAGCAAAGTGGTCAGTACATAGACTATCAATTTTATTTATGTAAATTTTGTTCAAAAAATTTGATGACACAATTTGTAGGTCAATTGTGGAGAATCTGCCACTTTTGGGGTTGAAATATGTGTTCAGGTTTGGAGGGGTAGCAACAGCTAATTTATTATTATTTGAAGTCATATTCTCAATGAATTTACCAGCTTTATTTGCTGGTTTATGCCCCCACAAAAGGCTGTGGGCATTGAAATCACCACAAATAATGATATTTTTTAACATGTTAGAATTATTTATATAATTAAAGAAATCCTTGGCATCTGTAGTTTGGCCATTAGGGTTATAAAAGCTTATTATGTAGGTTTTTAAATTATTCAGCCAAACACTGATACCAATTACATCAACATAATTAGCAAAATCTGGAAAATTGATGCCACAAAATTTTATATTATTATTAACTAATAAAGCTACCCCACCTCCTTTTCTTTCTGAAGATCTATCCTTTCTCAGGATAGTATATCCCGGAGACTTAATTTGTTGATTTTTGGTTAAATGAGTTTCCTGGAGGCAAGCAATATTAATGGAATTATTATTCATAAATGATATTAGTTCATTTAGCTTATTTTCTGTGAGTGATCTTACATTCCTTTGGAGTATTGATATATGTTGTGTTGTTGATTTATTCTTCATATGACTGTGTATCAATGTTCAGCTTTGTTAAAAGTGAAGCAAGATCTTTTTTTGCTTGAATGAGCATATCATCAGGGATGTAGATTTTTGCCAATTCTGCAATAATTTTTGTTTTCTGTATTTGATGTATGTTCATGGCCTGAACTGCATTACAGTTTAGAATTAATAAGCATATATTTGGGGATTGCATTTTTTGTTGTGCATCCTTTTTGTTGGTTAAGGGATTGATTCCTGGTAGTGTTACTGGTTTGTTTCCTCTTGGGAGGGGAGGGGAGCCAGGCTGACCTCATCTCACCGGACAAGGAGGCTTGTTGGCTTGGTGATTCCTTCTGATAGGGATTTGAGCTAGGGGGCTTAGAAGATGGTGTTTTATATGGGGTGCTTGATGCATTGGGGGCATTTGACTTGGGGGTTTTGGTTGGTTTCATTACAGGCTTTATTTGGTATTGTTGGGCAGCATTTGCTTCCATTGCTGCAAAGGGGTATGGGATGGCTTTCTCTGTTGATATTTGGAGTGTTAGAGCTCTTTTCTTGTATGCAGGGCATAATGATTTATTTGTAGATTCATGTGGGCCTTTGCAATTGATGCATGTAGGCTGAGTGTTGTTGCAAGTTGTCAGCTCTTTAGGATGGAAAGATTTACAATTACTACACTCTTGGAGAATTTCATTGCATTTGTTTGTTGTGTGTCCCAGTTTGAAACCCTTCTGACACTGGATAGGCTTAGGTTTGTATTCCTTGTGTGGTTTGATTTGCCCAAATAGGAATAATTTTTCTGGGATATCAATTTTATCCTTCAGTGTGAATAAGAAGGACTACTAGTTTTTAGGCCATTAGAGTTAGGTTTTCCAAGTTGGGTAACATCCTCAACTGGGATTGTGTTTCCAGCCCTATCTGAGAGGCCTTCTTTTAACTCCTGAGTAGATATCTCTGGGGGAACATTATAAACTACTATTTTTGTTGGTGATTGTTTTGGGTTCCAATTAGATGCAATAATTGGGGTATTCAGAAGGGATTTAAGGTTAATTATTGTATCTGCTGATTTTTGATCTTCTACAGCTATTAGCAGAGATCCATCACGGTTAATGTTAAGAGAGAATATTGATTTTAGCAATTTAAAAATTGCAACTCTTATTGCAGTGATCATTTTTATTTCAAAGGGGTAGTGGGAGTAATTTTAAGGTAAATTCCTAAGTTTTTGGAGGGAGGATCTTGGGCAGGGAGAGGGGAAATGCTTTTAATTGGGGAGATTGTTTTCCTTTTTTTAGAACTTCTAGAGAGGACCTCTTGAAACTCATTATCATCATTTATGGTTACATTAGCCCCTACACTTATCATTGTCCTATTCTCCGAATTGGAGCTATCATTAGAACTTTGAGATAGCGTGCTTGACCAGCCAGGATGGGTATCTTTCACTATGACACTTTCCATGGAATTTGATTTGGGATCTGGGGGGACTTTTTTTTTTGGAGGACTTCTTATCATTGCCTATTGGAAAAAGCTTTAAACACAAAATAAAACTAAAACAAGAAGGGAAAATAGAATGATATCAAACCGTCTGCACTATACTATGGGGAGGATAAACACCACAGTATAGCCCTGAGGATGAGTTGAGCAGGATTGGTTTGGTACAACTGCTGATTAGAAGCGATAATATCAACAAGAAAATATATTTCGATTTTCTTATAAGGAACATTTATGCTAGCTGGTCATTTTTTCTGCTGTTTCTTCTTGTAGCCAAACATTTCATATCCTCTTCTGCAGTTTTTCCACTTTGGATGCAGAACCATTTTCAAGGGTGGTTTTCAGTTCTTTGAGATGATCTGTTTTGCACTGAGAAGCATGTTCAAGGTGGTGAAACTGAGACTATTCTAATACTGGTTTTGTTCAGATTGACAGCTGAGAAAGTTTGCTCAGCCGAAGCATGGGGGAGAACAAGCAGGCTTAAAGTGAAACGCCCAAGCAGAGTATAATGCTTTAACCCTCTTTGTCTGTAACATCTCTTTGCCTGTAAACCTGAGTCCAAAACATGGCTGGATCTGAGTCAATCAAAGTACCAAGCTCAGAGCAAAAGGGTAATCTCTTCCACTCTTGGAAGATATCTTCCAGATCATTGTCAATCAGTATATTTGGAAACTCAGCCAGAAGCAGTGCCAAGTTTGGCTGATTTTACTCTACTCCCATAGCACAGCATGGATGATGCCTATTGAAGTTTCTTACTGATGAATACCTGGAGTTGAAAAAATGCTTTCTCATCTCATCACAGAGCATGATCAAAAAATTTTTAAACTGAACTGCAGCAGATGGGAGATACCTTTTCTTTGGCAAAAATCACTTCCACTTGGCCCTGACAATCCACATCCTTGACATTGATTTAGTAGTTGGTGTCATATAGGTTTATGAGGCAGGAATTGCTTTCTTTGGTATAACTAGGCAACAAAAAGTGGAATGCTATTGTCTTGCACACTTAAGAAAAAACGACTATAGACAAGATGAATCAGGGTGTCTTCTGCCTTAAATTGCTTGTTTAGGTCTTAAATATACTTCAAAATATACACCAGGAAGACAAAGTAAGCCTTGAAAACCCACTGACAGAAGGTGTTTTAGTATGGCACTGGCCTTCCCAGCTTGTTGGCTTCTTTAAGACTTTCTGCATGGAAGAATAAAGTCAAGCAATCCTACTGCTCCAAATATTGAGCTACAACAGCTTGTCTAGACAACTATTGAGTTGCTATATGTCTAAAAAATCAATGTTCTTTCAGTTCCATTTACTTTTGCAATTCTATAATCTCACTGTCCTGTTTTGGGCTGCAACAAATATAGCAGTATACATCCTGACAAAAATCTTCAATTTCTTTTGGCAATTGTTTGCTGGCAGCACTAGCATATATGTGAATGTAATTGCATGAACAACCAAGTACAAATAAACTTGAGCAGTCTTCTGACAGCTTTGCCTAAACACCACCCTGCTCCCCCATCATAACCAATGCATTATCTGCAGCAAATCCTATTAGGTTTGCCTTTGGAGCTCCAATTTCTTGAAAAAGTAGTTTAATTATAGCCCAGTAAATATCTTCAGCTGTACATTGCTGAAATTCTATAAGTCACAAGAAGGAGTCTCTTGCAGGAAAACTGTCTTCTTTATCAACACCATTCAGATCAAGATGGTGAACAACTATAACCAGGCTCTTTTTGTTACTCAGGTTCTGCTTTCATCAACTATTATCAAGAATTTCTATTTCTTGATGATTTCACACAGATCTTTGAAACCAACTTCATCAATAACATTGTTCATGAGATTTGAACAAATGTTAAAATTTGGATTGTATCAAAAATTTTGCAAATGTACTGCATTATACCAGGACCTCTAAATTGTATAAAAAATGGTACAATTATACAGCATTGGCAACACTGGTCACAACTAATTTATTTAAAAACGGTAGCAAATAGGGAAGTAGGTGGTATTACTCAGTTGTTATCATCAGATATATTATGAAATAAGGTGGTAATATACTGTTTAGTCTGGAATAGTGTTCCAGGCAGGGCTGTCATGTATGGGGGGGGTGCCCCCCTCAAGGTTTTTGGTCACTTGGTAAAAAAAATAAGCAGGAAAATTGTGGTGCTTCACACCATGATTTTTCCGGTACTGCTAAAATTCTTTGTTTGGTTCAATAAACACCACAAATATACTGACATTTCATCTGCAGAAATTTTGAACTTGGTTGGTAAACATGGCAGTTTTACTAACTCCTGCCAGTTTCAATGCTACTCCATGTTTAACAAAAGTTTGCTTATAATCATACTATTCAAAATGTGTACAAAAATTTACTTAGTAAACATCATGCTTATAGAACAAAACTATATCCTAACATGGCTTAATATTCACTTTTAGTGAGAAAAAAAACAATTTTTTCAGTTAAAAGTAAGGACCAACATTAAAAATTTTAAAAAGCAGCAATTATTCTGTATATGAGGAAGGATACCCCTTCCTCAACCCTGCACTAAAGTCTTATGGTTCTTTTCAAATAGTTCTCATTAAAATTCAATGGCCCTAGTGTTCAAGCAGTTTTTCTTAAAGAATTGTGACAAAAAGTCAAACTTTGGCATAAAAAGTGAGGCTTGAAAAAGGGGTGGCCCCCCTCACATACAGAATAATTTCTGATCATTGTAAGTTTCAATGTTGTTCCTTAATTTCAGTTGAAAGAACTTGCTTCTTTTATTTCATTAATTTAAAAAAAACTTTCTGAAAACTAAGTTTTTCAAAGAAAAGTAAAGGCAATTTTAAACTTAAGCTCAGGAGATACAAATACCTGTTAAAATTCAAACTCAAAATAACCAGAAATTACTATTAAAGAATAAATGAAACCCAAAACGAACAGAAATTAAATAAACAATCATAGCAAAAAGCATACAACAAGTAATAATATAAATGAATAAATAGATCTTAAAGCAAGTAATGCTTAGATTGAATATGAAAATCAAGCTTGAAACAAAAACAAATATTTTGCTATTAAAGTATAAATGAAACTTAAAACAAACAGAATCATATTATAAATGTTTTCTTTTGTACTTAATATTGAAAATAAATATTAAAATTACAGTAAAATTTTGAACTGATGAGCTTTTAGCAATTAATATCATTATGCATCAAATATTCATTTTAATTTATTAGTTCTTTCCCCCAAAGCCCTCAGGGCTTTGGGGGAGTTGTAATCCTCAAAGACCTAATTTGCAGAACTTAAAACTATGTTTAATAAAATGGCTGTCTTAAAATTTTAATTGAATGTGTTTGGGGAAAAGGTGGGCGTGAGAGGGGGCTAGTTGCCCCCAAATCGCTTTCGACTATTAAAAAGGGCACTAGCCCTTTGAATTTCCAATTGAATGTGCCTGTTTTGAAGTTTCTATGACAATGCCTTCTATAAAAACCTTATATGCCCCCAGGGCATAACTTAAAACTCTTGCCCTGAGGGTTGTGGGGGAGTGTCCTCCTCAAAAACATATTTTTATCTGGAAATCAACTACACTGAACAAAATGGCTATCTCAAAATTTTGATTGGATGTGTTTGGGGGAATGATGGGAGTGGGGGGCTAGTTGCCCTCCAATCGCTTTCGACTATTACAAAGGGCACTAGCCCTTTGAATTTCCAATTGAATGTGCCTGTTTTGAAGTTTCTATGACAATGCCTTCTATAAAAACCTTATATGCCCCCAGGGCATAACTTAAAACTCTTGCCCTGAGGGTTGTGGGGAAGTGTCTTCCTCAAAAACATATTTTGATTGTATGTGTTTGGGGAAATGATAAGCGTGGGGGGGCTAGTTGCCCTCCAATCACTTTCGACTATTAAAAAGGGCACTAGCCCTTTAATTTCCAATTGAATGAGCCTGTTTTGAAGTTTCTACGACAACGGTTTCTATAAAAAAACCTTATATGCCCCCAGGGCATAACTTAAAACCTTCCCCTGAGGGTTGTGGGGGAGTGTCCTCCTCAAAAATATATTTTCAATAAGGAAATCAACTACGCTGAACAAAAATGGCTATCTCAAAATTTTGATTGGATGTGTTTGGGGGAATGATGGGTGTAGGAGGGGGGCTAGTAGCCCTCCAATCACTTTCGACTATTAAAAAGGGCACTATCCCTTTGAATTTCCAATCGAATGAGCCTTTTTTGAAGTTTCTATGACAACGCCTTCTGTAAAAACCTTATATGCCTCCAGGGCATAACTTAAAACCCTTGCCCTGAGGGTTCCGGGGGATTGTCCTCCTCAAAAACATGTTTTCTATCTGAAAATCAACTATGCTGAACAAAATGGCTATCTCAAAATTTTGATTGGATGTGTTTGGGGGAATGATGGGCGTGGGGGGGGCTAGTTGCCCTCCAATCACTTTCGACTATTAAAAAGGGCACTATCCCTTTGAATTTCCAATCGAATGAGCCTTTTTGAAGTTTCTACAACAACACCTTCTATAAAAACCTTATATGCCCCCAGGGCATATCTTAAAACCCTTGCCCTGAAGGTTCTGGGGGAGTGTCCTCCTCAAAAACATATTTTCTATCTGGAAATCAACTATGCTGAACAAAATGGCTATCTCAAAATTTTGATTGGATGTGTTTGGGGAAATGATGGGCGTGGGGGGAGCTAGTTGCACTCCAATCACTTTCGACTATTAAAAAGGGCACTAGCCCTTTAATTTCCAATCGAATGAGCCTGTTTTGAAGTTTCTACGACAGCGCCTTGTATAAAAACCTTATATGCCTCCAGGGCATAACTTAAAACCCTTGCCCTGAGGGTTGTGGGGGAGTGTCCTCCTCAAAAATATATTTTCTATCTGGAAATCAACTATGCTGAACAAAATGGCTATCTGAAAATTTTGATTGGATGTGTTTGGGGAAATGAAGGCATTGGGGGGGGGGAAGGTTGCTAGTTACACTCCAATCACTTTTGACTATTAAAAAGGGCACTAGCCCTTTAATTTCCAATCGAATGAGCATGTTTTGAAGTTTCTACGACAACGCCTTCCATAAAAACCTTATATGCCCCCAGGGCATAACTTAAAACCCTTTCCCTGAGGGTTGTGGGGGAGTATCCTCCTCAAAAATATATTTTCTATCTGGAAATCAACTATGCTGAACAAAATGGCTATCTCAAAATTTTGATTGGATGTGTGTGGGGGAATGATGGGCGTGGGGGGGGGCTAGTTGCCCTCCAATCATTTTCAACTATTAAAAAGGGCACTAGCCCTTTAATTTCCAATCGAATGAGCCTGTTTTGAAGTTTCTACGACAACGCCTTCTATAAAAACCTTATATGCCCCCAGGTCATAACTTAAAACCCTTTCCCTGAGGGTTGTGGGGGAGTATCCTCCTCAAAAATATATTTTCTATCTGGAAATCAACTATGCTGAACAAAATGGCTATCTCAAAATTTTGATTGGATGTGTGTGGGGGAATGATGGGCGTGGGGGGGGGGCTAGTTGCCCTCCAATCATTTTCAACTATTAAAAAGGGCACTAGCCCTTTAATTTCCAATCGAATGAGCCTGTTTTGAAGTTTCTACGACAACGCCTTCTATAAAAACCTTATATGCCCCCAGGTCATAACTTAAAACACTTGGCCTGAGGGTTGTGGAAAAATGTCCTCCTCAAAAATATATTTTCTATCTGGAAATCAACTACGCTTAACAAAATGGATATCTGAAAATTTTGATTGGATATTTTTGGGGAAATGATGGGCGTGGGGGGGGCTAGTTGCCCTCCAATCACTTTTGACTATTAAAAAGGGCACTAGCCCTTTAATTTCCAATTGAATGAGCCTGTTTTGAAGTTTCTACGACAACGGTTTCTATAAAAACCTTATATGCCCCCAGGGCATAACTTAAAACCTTGCCCTGAGGGTTGTGGGGGAGTGTCCTCCTCAAAAACATATTTTCTATCTGGAAATCAACTACACTGAACAAAATGGCTATCTCAAAAGTTTGATTGGATGTGTTTGGGGAAATGATAAGCGTGGGGGGGGGGGCTTGTTGCCCTCCAATCACTTTTGACTATTAAAAAGGGCACTAGCCCTTTAATTTCCAATTGAATGAGCCTGTTTTGAAGTCTCTACGACAACGCCTTCTATAAAAACCTTATATGCTCCCAGGGCATAACTTAAAACCTTGCCCTGAGGGTTGTGGGGAGTGTCCTCCTCAAAAACATATTTTCTATCTGGAAATCAACTACACTGAACAAAATGGCTATCTCAAAAGTTTGATTGGATGTGTTTGGGGAAATGATAAGCGTGGGGGGGGGGGCTAGTTGCCCTCCAATCACTTTCGACTATTAAAAAGGGTACTAGCCCTTTAATTTCCAATTGAATGAGCCTGTTTTGAAGTTTCTATGACAACAGTTTCTATAAAAACCTTATATGCCCCCAGGGCATAACTTAAAACCTTGCCCTGAGGGTTGTGGGGGAGTGTCCTCCTCAAAAATATATTTTCAATCAGGAAATCAACTACGCTGAACAAAATGGCTATCTCAAATTTTGATTGGATGTGTTTGGGGGAATGATGGGTGTAGGAGGGGGGCTAGTAGCCCTCCAATCACTTTTGACTATTAAAAAGGGCACTATCCCTTTGAATTTCCAATCGAATGAGCCTTTTTTGAAGTTTTTATGACAACGCCTTCTGTAAAAACCTTATATGCCTCCAGGGCATAACTTAAAACCCTTGCCCTGAGGGTTCCGGGGGATTGTCCTCTTCAAAAACATGTTTTCTATCTGAAAATCAACTATGCTGAACAAAATGGCTATCTCAAAATTTTGATTGGATGTGTTGGGGGGAATGATGGGCGTAGGGGGGGGGGGGCTAGTTGCCCTCCAATCACTTTCGACTATTAAAAAGGGCACTATCCCTTTGAATTTCCAATCGAATGAGCCTTTTTTGAAGTTTCTACAACAACACCTTCTATAAAAACCTTATATGCCCCCAGGGCATATCTTAAAACCCTTGCCCTGAAGGTTCTGGGGAGTGTCCTCCTCAAAAACATATTTTCTATCTGGAAATCAACTATGCTGAACAAGATGGCTATCTCAAAATTTTGATTGGATGTGTTTGGGGAAATGATGGGCGTGGGGGGGGGGGGCTAGTTGCACTCCAATCACTTTCGACTATTAAAAAGGGCACTAGCCCTTTAATTTCCAATCGAATGAGCCTGTTTTGAAGTTTCTATGACAACGCCTTGTATAAAAACCTTATATACCTCCAGGGCATAACTTAAAACCCTTGCCCTGAGGGTTGTGGGGGAGTGTCCGCCTCAAAAATATATTTTCTATCTGGAAATCAACTATGCTGAACAAAATGGCTATCTGAAAATTTTGATTGGATGTGTTTGGGGAAATGATGGGCATGGGGGGGGGGGGGAGGTTGCTAGTTACACTCCAATCACTTTCGACTATTAAAAAGGGCACTAGCCCTTTAATTTCCAATCGAATGAGCATGTTTTGAAGTTTCTACGACAACGCCTACTATAAAAACGTTATATGCCCCCAGGGCATAACTTAAAACCCTTTCCCTGAGGGTTGTGGGGGAGTATCCTCCTCAAAAATATATTTTCTATCTGGAAATCAACTATGCTGAACAAAATGGCTATCTCAAAATTTTGATTGGATATGTGTGGGGGAATGGTGGGGGGGGCTAGTTGTCCTCCAATCATTTTCAACTATTAAAAAGGGCACTAGCCCTTTAATTTCAAATCGAATGAGCCTGTTTTGAAGTTTCTACGACAACGCCTTCTATAAAAAACCTTATATGCCCCCAGGTCATAACTTAAAACACTTGGCCAGAGGGTTGTGGAAAAATGTCCTCCTCAAAAATATATTTTCTATCTGGAAATCAACTACGCTTAACAAAATGGATATCTGAAAATTTTGATTGGATGTTTTTGGGGAAATGATGGGCGTGGGGGGGGAGGGGCTATCTCAAAATTTTGATTGGGTGTGTTTGGGGGAATGATGGGCGTAGGGGGGGGGGCTAGTTGCCCTCCAATCACTTCCGACTATTAAAAAGGGCACTATCCCTTTGAATTTCCAATCGAATGAGCCTTTTTGAAGTTTCTACAACAACACCTTCTATAAAAACCTTACATGCCCCCAGGGCATATCTTAAAACCCTTGCCCTGAAGGTTCTGGGGGAGTGTCCTCCTCAAAAACATATTTTCCATCTGGAAATCAACTATGCTGAACAAAATGGCTATCTCAAAATTTTGATTGGATGTGTTTGGGGAAATGATGGGCGTGGGGGGAGCTAGTTGCACTCCAATCACTTTCGACTATTAAAAAGGGCACTAGCCCTTTAATTTTCAATTGAATGAGGAAATCAACTATGCTGAACAAAATGGCTATCTGAAAATTTTGAATGGATGTTTTTGGGGAAATGATGGGCATGGGGGGGGGAAGGTTGCTAGTTACACTCCAATCACTTTCGACTATTAAAAAGGGCACTAGCCCTTTAATTTCCAATCGAATGAGCATGTTTTGAAGTTTCTACGACAACGCCTTCTATAAAAACCTTATATGCCCCCAGGGCATAACTTAAAACCCTTTCCCTGTGGGTTGTGGGGGAGTATCCTCCTCAAAAATATATTTTCTATCTGGAAATCAACTATGCTGAACAAAATGGCTATCTCAAAATTTTGATTGGATGTGTGTGGGGAATGATGGGCGTGGGGGGGGGGGGGGGGGGGCTAGTTGCCCTCCAATCATTTTCAACTATTAAAAAGGGCACTAGCCCTTTAATTTGCAATCGAATGAGCCTGTTTTGAAGTTTCTACGACAACGCCTTCTATAAAAACCTTATATGCCCCCAGGTCATAACTTAAAACACTTGGCCTGAGGGTTGCGGAAAAATGTCCTCCTCAAAAATATATTTTCTATCTGGAAATCAATTACACTGAACAAAATTGCTATCTCAAAATTTTGATTGGATGTGTTTGGGGAAATGATGGGCGTGGGGGGAGGGGCTATCTCAAAATTTTGATTGGATGTGTTTGGGGGAATGATGGGCGTGGGGGGGGCTAGTTGCCCTCCAATCACTTTCGACTATTAAAAAGGGCACTATCCCTTTGAATTTCCAATCGAATGAGCCTTTTTTGAAGTTTCTACAACAACACCTTCTATTAAAACCTTATATGCCCCCAGGGCATATCTTAAAACCTTTGCCCTGAAGGTTCTGGGGGAGTGTCCTCCTCAAAAACATATTTTCTATCTGGAAATCAACTACGCTGAACAAAATGGCTATCTGAAAATTTTGAATGGATGTTTTTGGGGAAATGATGGGCATGGGGGGGGGCTAGTTGCACTCCAATCACTTTCTACTATTAAAAAGGGCACTAGCCCTTTAATTTCCAATCGAATGAGCCTGTTTTGAAGTTTCTACGACAACACCTTGTATAAAAACCTTATATGCCTCCAGGGCATAACCTAAAACCCTTGCCCTGAGGGTTGTGGGGGAGTATCCTCCTCAAAAATATATTTTTTATTTGGAAATCAACTATGCTGAACAAAATGGCTATCTGAAAATTTTGATTGGATGTGTTTGGGGAAATGATGGGCATGGGGGAGGGGAAGGTTGCTAGTTACACTCCAATCACTTTCGACTATTAAAAAGGGCACTAGCCCTTTAATTTCCAATCGAATGAGCATGTTTTGAAGTTTCTACGACAACGCCTTCTATAAAAACCTTATATGCCCCCAGGGCATAACTTAAAACCCTTTCCCTGAGGGTTGTGGGGGAGTATCCTCCTCAAAAATATATTTTTTATTTGGAAATCAACTATGCTGAACAAAATGGCTATCTCAAAATTTTCATTGGATGTGTGTGGGGGAATGATGGGCGTGGGGGGGGGGGGGGGGGGGGGGGCTAGTTGCTCTCCAATCATTTTCAACTATTAAAAAGGGCACTAGCCCTTTAATTTCCAATCGAATGAGCCTGTTTTGAAGTCTCTACGACAACGCCTTCTATAAAAACCTTATATGCCCCCAGGCCATAACTTAAAACACTTGGCCTGAGGGTTGTGGAAAAATGTCCTCCTCAAAAATATATTTTCTATCTGGAAATCAACTACGCTGAACAAAATGGATATCTGAAAATTTTGATTGGATGTGTTTGGGGAAATGATGGGCGTGGGGGGGGGGCTAGTTACACTCCAATCACTTTTGACTATTAAAAAGGGCACTAGTTCTTTAATTTCCAATCGAATGAGCCTGTTTTGAAGTTTCTACAACAACACCTTCTATAAAAACCTTATATGCTCCCAGGGCATAACTTAAAACCCTTGCCCTGAGGGTTGTGGGGGAGTATCCTCCTCAAAAATATATTTTATATCTGGAAATCAACTGTGCTGAACAAAATGGATATATCAAAATTTTGATTGGATGTGTTTCAGGGAATGATGGGCGTGGGGGGAGGCTAGTTGCCCTCCAATCATTTTCGACTATTAAAAGGGCATTAGAACTCTCGATTTCCAATCGAATGAGCCCCCTTTGAAGCTTCTACGACGACCCCTTCCATATGAAGTGCCTCTGGGAAAAAAATAAATAAATAATAAAACATTGGAGCCGTATGGCCTTTACTATAGGCAACACTACAGCGTTGCCTCTGATTTCCAACCGTTTTCAAATCATCCTAGGAAATCCCCTTCCCTCCTTCCCTGTAAGATTTCCATCCAAAGCTCCCTCCTGTTATATTCTCCCCATGAAAAATCCCCTCTACATCAAAATAAATTCCCTCAAAGAAAACTTATGTATATTTCCCAATACCAAATGCTGTATGTGGACAAAGGACAAGTTGCATAACTTACAGCCCTTTCCCTGTGGCTATGGGGGGGGTCTTGTCATCCCCAAAGGCATAGGTATTGGACCTTTCACCTATGCTGAATCAAAAGGATATCTGAAAATTTTGATCAAATGTCTCTGCAGAAAAAAAAGGGTTGTGGGAGGGGTGCTAGTTGCCCTCCAATCTTTTTGGTCACATGAAAAGGGCACTAAAACTTTTGGTTTCTGCAAATGGTCCCTATCCTTGATCTTCTAAGAATTAGTTTAATACAAACACCCCTGGTAAAATGAAACATAAAAAGATAAAGATGCACAAAATAGATGAACTATTTTGAGGCAAAAGACTTACTTGTCTCAATTGAAAGTCACAGGAAGCAAAAGTTTTTATATCTGCAAACCTATTGAAAGACTATGCCTTAAGTAATACATTATGTAAGACTATCAACCAATCTATCTTAGGATACCACCTATCCCTATTTCTACAAATCTGACCATTAAAATCCTCAATTCAAAATACCATATTTCTATCTGGGGGGCTGTCTATTTGTTCCTGTAGCTGTAAGTAAAATTTATCTGAGTTACTACTGTCTCCATGAGTCAGTTCTACGGGGACATATACTACTTTGACTGATACCTTGTACTTTCTAGTCATAAATGAGCAACTAGAATTCTTGTATTAGCATCTTCCCAATCTAAAACAGATGCTAGCTTACCCATTGCGCATTGGTGCGATCTCAAAACAAAGGAAATTCAAAGAAAAATCACCTTGGAAACTCCCCTTCCACTTAAAAATTTCCCCTGCAGAAAATTTCTCATGCAAAATTCTCCCCCTGGAAAGTTCCCCATGCAGAAAAATCCTCTGTGGAAAATCAGCCTCTGGAAATTCTCTACGCAATATAAGTAGCTGTAGTTGCAGCAGATATAGTAGTTATAGCCGTAGCCGTTAAAGTTTCAACTAAATAACTTTAACCATTCTTAAGATATTTCAGATGCACTTTTTTGAAAGCATGGATGCACTTAGTGTCTTATTGCTTAGTTCAACATTCCCCAAAAGCTTCAACTTATTACCCTTTGTTGTTCTTGAGATACTCCAGATGGACCATCTTGAGGACTTGGTTGCCCTTGGCGTTTCTGGACTTGTCTAGCTACTTAACCATGTATAGATACAAGCCCCATAGCAGCTTATAGTGTAGAAACATAATTTTTGTCTGAATTAAATAAAAAAAAACAAGTTTTTTTTAACTGAAAGTAAGGAGCGACATTAAAACTTAAAACGAACAGAAATTATTCCGTATATGAAAGGGCTGTCCCCTCCTCAACGCCTCGCTCTTTACGCTAAAGTTTTTATTGTTTAAACAAAATAGAGTTGTGAGAAAGTCAAACTTTAGCGTAAAGAGCAAGGCGTTGAGGAGGGGACAGCCCCTTTCATATACGGAATAATTTCTGTTCGTTTTAAGTTTTAATGTCGCTCCTTACTTTCAGTTAAAAAAACTTGTTTTTTTTATTTAATTTTTGAACGTTTTTGAATAAATGCAGGTTTTGATCTTGGCTCACAGTACATGAATAATTAAAACAAAATTTTCATATTAATTTACTTTTATTTGGTTAAATGGCTTTCTCGAAACTAGTTTCATTTTATTTACGAACGTTTTTATTAGTAATAAATATACGTAACTTACGAATTAACTTGCGTAACGAACTTCTATATTCATATATTTTTAATACGTATATTAGGGGGTTCGCCCCCTAGTCAATACCTTGCTCTTGGAGCGAAAGTTCGAATTTTGTTCCAATTCTTTAAAAATGACCGCTTAATCACAAAGGCCGTTAATCAGAATAAATAGCTCTTATGAAAGTACTAAAAAATCTCTGGCTTAAAGAGTGAGGTATTGACTAGGGGGTGAACCCAATCATATATGTAATATTTTCTGTTCGTTTAAAGTTTTGATGTTGCTGCTGTTGCAGTTGAAAAACTTGTTTTTTTAAATTTAATTTCTGATCTTTTTTTAAATAATGCTGGGAAGTCTGGCGTCCCCTTCATAGCAATGTCCCTTCCCCCATGAAAACTTCCTTCATGAAAAGATCCTCCTACATAACCCCCGACCCCAGGCACGTACGCAGGAATTTGTTTCGGGGGGGGGGGGCAATTTGTTTTTGGGGGGCCAAATCCTTCAAACCCATTATTCTGTGAGAAAAATCAGAAAATTACGGAAAATGAAAAAAATCGTGAGATTTCGGGGGGGGGGGGGGCGGGCCCGGAGCCCCCCCCCTGCTTACGTCCCTGCCCTAACCCCCCCCCCCACTACCAGGAAAAATCTCCCCTGAAAACGTCTGTACTGTATACTTCCCAATAACCAATACTATATGTTAACATTGGGTAAAGTTCATAACTTTCAACCCTCCTCCCGGGAACTTTGGGGATTAAGTCATCCTAAAAGACATACTTATAATATTTTCGAACATGCTGAATCTCAAAATTTTGATCAGGGGACTTTGGGAAAAAAAAATGAGCATGGGAGGGGGCCTAGTTGCCCTACATTTTTTTGGTCACTTAAAAAGGGCACTAGAACTTTTAATTTCCATTCCAATAAGCCCTCCCACGATATTCTAGGACCACTGGGTCGATACGATCACCCCTGGAAAAAAAAAATAAAAATAAACACGCACCCGTGATCTTTCTTCTGGCAAAAAATGCAAAATTCCACATTTTTGTAGATAGGAGCTTGAAACCTCTAGAGTAGGGTTCTCTGATACGCGGAATATGATGGTGTGATTTTCATTAAGGTTCTATAACTTTTAGGGGTCTTTCTCCCTTTTTTCGAAAATCAGCCAAATTTTCTCAGGCGCGTAACTTTTGATGGGGTAGGATTAAACTTGATGAAACTTATATATTTGAAATCAGCATTAAAATCCGATTCTTTTGATGTATCTATTTGTATCAAAATACCGTTTTCTAGAGTTTCGGTTACCATTGAGCCGGGTCCCAATAACCAATACTATATATTAAACGTTGGGTAAAGTTCATAACTTTCAGCTCTCCTCCTGGGGGCTTCGAGGGATTAAGTCATCCTAAAAGACATAGTTATAATATTTTCGACCATGCTGAACAAAATGGCTATCTCAAAATTTTGATCGGGTGACTTTGGGAAAAAAATGAGCGTGGGAGGGGGCCTAGTTGCCCTCCATTTTTTTGTCACTTAAAAAGGGCACTAGAACTTTTAATTTCCGTTCCAATGAGCCCTCCCACGATATTCTAGGACCACTGGGTCGATACGATCACCCCTGGGGAAAAAAAATAAAATAACACGCATCCGTGATCTTTCTTCTGGCAAAAAATGGAAAATTCCACATTTTTGTAGATAGGAGCTTGAAACCTCTACAGTAGGGTTCTCTGATACGCTGAATATGATGGTGTGATTTTCATTAAGGTTCTATAACTTTTAGGGGGTCTTTCCCCCTTTTTTCGAAAATCAGCCAAATTTTCTCAGGCGCGTAACTTTTGATAGGTAAAATTAAACTTGATGAAACTTATATATTTGAAATCAGAATTAAAATCTGATTCTTTTGGTGTATCTATTGGTATCAAAATTACGTTTTTTAGAGTTTCGGTTACCATTGAGCCGGGTCGCTCCTTACTTAGAGTTTGTTACCACAAACTGTTTGATTGCAGACTAATGTTGTTTATGGTTTAAGCTCTTCCCGCCACATTAAATTATATTTTATTTTACATTTATTCATAGTTTTTTAGCCACTATTCTGAAAGATTCTGTGTGTGAAATTGATTTCATGGATTAAGATGAAGTATCTAATGATGAAATATCTTTTCAGAGGTCATTTTCGAAAAAAGAAAAAATTCAATTTACCTCTGCCTTATCCCCAAGTCTGATTTAGAGTCTACTCAACCCCCTGTCCTCTTCCCAATGCTCTTTCAAAGTTTAACTCTAATCTTGTAAGCTAAATTAAAAAAGAAAAAACTCATTTATTAACAAAATTAATTTTCAATTTACTTTATTTATTTTATTCAATAAAGGAGGAAGCCATAGGCTTGTCTCATAAGATAATTACTTATTAATTAATAATTTATTTTAATTATTTGTAAATTTAAAGAATTAATTATTTTAATTGAAATATTCTAATTATTATTTGTGTTTTTTAATTTTTTGTTTATTTAATTAATTAATAATTTATTAACTTTATCCTGTATTTTATTCTAATAAAAATAAAATTACAAATACTAGAAAAAGATTACAATTGTTGGATTATGTATTTGGAATTTTGTACCCCTAAAAATTTGTGCGCCTGGAGCAAGTGCCTCCTCTGTCCTCTCATAAAATCGCCTCTGTCTACTACTGTTCTGAAGGAGAGTTGATTGAAAATCAGGCTGTTTGATGTTATATAAAGTCTTTAAAATCTGTTTTTTCTTATGGATCTATTGTGATAAAAAAAAAAAGTTGTGAAAACTGAAGGAGCCTATTACCAAATTGAAAATTTTTGTTTTCTCTATTTTCTCCTATTTTTTTTTTTTTTATAATTTGTTTCTCTCCTACACTAAAAACCTTCTCCACTCTGGTTCAGTTCTAAAAATGTTGGACATTGTTTTGTTACAGCTGACTATCAACAGATTATGCTAAAGCTTTTGGTTGTCTCTGAATTTGGATTATGAAAATTTATGTATGTGAAAGCATAATGTCTTAAAGTTCACCCCTGCAGCCACTTTAATACTGTGTTGATTTGTGTGATAAATATAATTTTCATTTCAAAAGCAGGAGTCAGTTTTGGGGGATCTATTTGCCATTAACTGATTTTTAACAAGAATATCTGCAACAAAAGCCAGCAAAGACGTCCTAGAGAGAAATTGTCTTGATAAGCAAGACAAAATCTTAAAGGGTTAAGGATTGGTTGTGGCCTACTATAATCCCTTTTTTTATTTAGAAAAGGTTTTTGCAGTACCAAGAGGTAATACATTTTAATTTTGTAAAAAGAATATAATATTCTCAATAGCCACAATTTCACTGCAGTTTTGCTATACATCAATGAGCAAGAAGACTGGGGGTCAGGATTGTTTAAGTCCTGTAGAAGACCAAAAATGCATAGATTTTCAGTTCAAATAAAAAATTATTTTCCTCCTAAAGTATCCAAAATTTTACAGTAAAAAAAAACTAATGTAAAAATTCATTCTACACTTTTGTTTAAAATTTAAATTAGTATCCAACATTTTAATTCTTAAACAGAAAAGCGGAAAAAAAAATATATTTCTATTATTGAAAAATAATAAGAAGTTTGCCTATTAAACAAACATCAATTAATTTGAAAAACAGTTTCAAAAGAAGAATTTTTTCAAAGAAAAGTAAAGAGCCATATTTAAAACTAAGACAAGCATATAAAGTTTTCCAGTGCTATGCTAAAAACATGTATGATTGCAACAAATGTGGTCAATGGGTAGTAGCAAATGTTTTAGTCACCAATTGCCATTTAAAACATTTGAATTGAAATTGTTGTTGTTCTAAGCAAATGCAAATCAGTATGGTTTCCCATTGTTGAGGTGTTGTAACAAAATACTTTTTAGCCCATTCCAGTTGCATTTGTTCTTGAACAGCTGTTCTAGAACCTTTAGCAGCAGAAACTCAAATTTAACTGTAGCTCAGAATATTTATTCCAAACTTTAATGTAGCTCTTTACTTTCATTTGAAAAAAAAACTTATTCTTTTTTAATTTCTGTTCATTTTTAATAGCATAACCAGAGTAACACTTGCAAAGAGGGCTCTTTCCCCTTCAAACCCTGCTCTTCAAATCGAAATTTAACTTCTGCACAGCAATGCTTTGAGGAAAAGAGATAATTTAGTGTATTTGCTTTTCAAAACGAAGTATAATTACCCAAATAAAGCATTGTCTGAGAAAATTCATTTTTTTTGTAGATATTGGCTTTAGGGCTCTCATACATTGCATTGCAATTTTGTTGTATGATTTCCATCAAGATTGCTCCTCTTTTTTAGGGGATTTTTATTCCACTTTCTCAAATTATGCAAATTCTTCATTTGTTAATAGCAATTATGAGTATTGAACAAATAATGTATTGATTGTAACTGAATTTGTGCACCTACATAGTTGTACTAGTCTGTTATGATGGTTGTGTTTCTGCCTCTATTAGTTGGTTCTATAGGGGTTTATACTGCTATGACTAATACCTTGCACCTTTTAGAAAACATGCCACTAAATTTCTATCAATAACACCTTTCCACCCTAAACAGTTTGTCATGAGTGCTACTCCCTGCCCTATATATCCCATCCCTCCTACCTGAATAAATAAATTCTATATCACCTTATTCCATGTTTACTAATGATGGGAGGCGAGTTTCTGAAACTCCTAACTGCTCTGTTCAAAACATCTAGCCTCTCAAAGTATCAATAAAGTGATTGTTTTTCAGAGTCTTGAAATCCCATGTCACAATGTTTGTATTATTCAAATCTTCGAAAACGCTAGGAACTAGTGTAAACAGGAGAACAATAAATAACGCATTCTCAGGTCAACACAAATCATTTAAGCAAACTTACAACTGGACACCAAGAGATTTCTGGGGCTTCAAGTTAGATAGAGGCTTTGTGCAAGCCTTGGACCATCTTGGTCACCATACGGCTTTCAGCCCTAAGTGACATAGTCTTACCTGTTGGAGCTGCTATCTTGCACAACTAATTGCTGGCCTATTACCTCATACTCATTTTGTATTCATGCCTGAAAATATTATTCTACAATGGGGATATTATACTACTAATAACAACTCTGCACCAAAATGTGCATTCTTCTCCTCTGCCCCCAATTCATTCAAACTTAACTCTCTACGCCTTTCCATATAGTTCCGATTTCCTTTAAATTTGTTATTATGACCTCTTTCCACCCAATATGGGGACAGTCTGCCTTTTATTCAGCCTCAGATAGATGTCCGAAAAGCATAATATTTGGCAATCTGTCATCCTTCATTCATAAAATGTGGCCTAGCAATCTTAACTTTTCGGTCATTTTAGCCTGAGAAAGTAGAATTGAAAACTAAATTTCATGCAGTTTACTGTTTGATATACAGTCATTTACATGTGTGCCTAAGACTATCCTTAGACAATTCGTTTGAAAAACGTCCAACTAATCTTCCTTAGCCTTTTGATACACCCATGTTTGAGAGCCATTCTTGACCACTGTCATGAACGCGGCTTACAATGTTTTAATCATTGTTTACAGACTGATTTTCCCAACCTTTTCCAGCTACAACAAACGCCCTGCATCTTGGCTATTGTACTTTTTACATCATCTCTGCAACTATCATCTTTAATAATAATTCTTCCTGGGTAAGTGAAGCTATTCACTCAATTTATTTTCTTGCGACCTAACATAACCTCTCCACCCTCATCTAATTTTAGTTGTTAATGCTCATTTTCAAACTTCTTCAAGTTCTTTGAACTCTCACAGCTTCTAAATTCAAATTGCCTACATGATCTGAGTCTTCCAGGGTATTACCTTCCCATTTGATACCATGTTCTCCTTCAGCTTTGGTGTGTTCCTTGATGTGAAGTTCATCAAAATACTCAGTATAAATGGGGAATTTCCTCACCATTACTGAAGCTTTTCCAACAGCTGAATCAAATGCCTATTCATAATCTATAAAACTGTTCTTCTCTTAAAACCTAAATCTACGCAATCTGTTAATCTAATAAGGATTATCATACCAAGTAATTTGCTTCCTACTGAAATCAAGCTTATACTTATTTACCACACTTATGGTAATTTTATCCATGGATTCCCTCTCACTTCTCCTTAATTCACATTTTATTGTGCTTCCTACCTCCCTTACTTTTCATGAGGTCTATCGCTCAAAAACTTCTTGTACACACTCTTTTTCTTGTATACTTATCTTGATGTGTTTTCGCTAATATTCCCAACTGCATTTCTAACTTTCTTCTGTAAGACGTCTTTGGCTAATTTAAATTTCAAGGTTCAGTTGGCTTTAAAAAAAATAAAAAAGGAAATAAATAAAGTTGAAATACACTTTTTGTGTGACAAAATGCATTTTAAGGCCAATATACACAGAACATTTTTCATTAAGATATTTTATGGCTCCCACTTTACTCTTGGACACAATCACACGCCTCCCCAATTTTTTGCCATTTTTTGTATAGACAACATACTGGCTATAACTAGATTTTTGTATATGCAAAATTGTAGCAGTCTATTACAATTGCTGTTGCTCTTCCCTAAGCCTTTATTGGTTAGACTACCAATATGTCTATATAAGACCTTGTCTATTTGTTCCTATAACTATATTTAAAATTCGTCTGAGTCACTACCGTCTCTGTCAGTTGGCTCCACAGGTGCATATGTCACTATCACTAAGGCCTTGCACTTTTTGGCCATAAAGTGAGTGACTATAATTATATTATTAACGCCTTCCCAAGATAGGCAAAACTTAGAAGCCTCCTTGTTCATCATGAGCCCTACTCTCAACCTATGTATCCCATCCTTCCTACCTGAGTAGATTTTTTCTATATCACTTGATTTCATGCTTCCTAACCCTGGAAAAGCTAATGCGACTCTTAATAAGTTTATTTCAAAATGTCTGAATTAATCAGTCAAAATGTCAATTGGCGCTTAGGTTTTTCACTGGAATTTTGTCCAAAATTATAGTCCAGTAATATTAGGCCTTCAGCTAAAACCAACGCAAAGAACATCGCTGCTGTGAGCTATTAAATAAATAAAAAAACAAGTTTTTTTTTTCAATTGAAAGTAAGGAGCAACATTAAAACTTAAACGAACAGAAATTATTACGTGTATGAAAGGGGCTGCCCACTCCTCAATACCTTGCCCTTCACGCTAACGTCTTCAAACTTAAGTTCTTTAAAAAAAAAAACTTAAAATGAACAAAAATTATTTCGTATATGAGGGGGGGGTGTCTTCTCCACAATCCGTTGTTGTTTACTCTGAAGTCTGAAAGTACTTTCAAAATACTTCTCATTCAAATTCAATGGCTCTTATGTCTGACCAAAAGTCGAACTTTAGCGTAAACAGTGAAGGTTTGAGGAGGGGGTGGCCCCCCTAATATATGAAATGATTTCTTTTCGTTTTAAGTTTTAATATTGCATTTACTTTCAGTTGAAAAACGTTTTATTTCTGAACGTTATCCAAATAATACCAGGAAATCCCCTTCCCTACCCCTGCAGAAAGTTACCCAAAAAAACATGTTTGTATAGTTCCCAATAACAAATTCTATGTGTGAACAATGGGCAAATTGCTTAACTTACAGCCCTTTTTCCAGGATCGGGGGGGGGGGGGGGTCTTGTCGTCCCCAAAGGCAAAGTTTTTATATATTTCAACTAAGATGAATCAAATGTTTTTTTTTACAATTTTGATGGGATGTCTATGGGGGAAATTGGCGGCGAAGGGGGGCTAGTTGTCCTCTAATCTTTTTGGTCACCTAACAAGGCAGTAGAACTTTGATTTCTGTTTGAATGAGCCCTATCCCGGTATTCTATTACCATTGGTTTGATATGATTCCCCCCTGGACAAAAAAAAAAATAATAATAAAGACGCATTTGCGATCTTTCTTCTGGCAAAAAATGCAAAATTCTACATTTTTTTAGATAGGAACATGAAACCTCTAAAATCTAGTACTCTGATATGTTGAATCTGATGGTGGGATCTCTATTAAGATCACTTGATTTTTAATTTAATTTTTTATCAAAATTCTGGTTTTTATACTTCTTGTTTCTATTTCGCCGAGTTGCTCCTTACTTACAGTTCGTTACCGCGAACTGCTTGATCCATTCAAAGTTTTTTCAGATATATGTTAATGTTTGAACGTGTTTCAGATTTCTTTCGATGTAGAAATATTGCAATATTAAAATGTTTTTGGTTTGCAGCCATTCGAGTTATCTGTTCTTAATGTGTTTTAATCTGTCTGGCAAAAAGCCACTTGTTAAATGCTACAACACATGTTCTAAAAGAGAATGTTTCTAAGAAAAATGATTACAAAACTGTGTGATACCAAACTGTTCGAGCCTTTCATAGAACACGATAGCGATTGTCAAATACATGCAAATGAATAATGAGAACTATCCCGCAGGCTACCTTTAAAGGCAAACACTTTGTTTCTTTCAATCGCAAAATGGATTTAACAACACCTAAAACCGAAATATGAATTCTTTTTAATTGTTTTATGTGAAAGAAGGACAAGAACCAAAGAATTTTCATTATTAAGACTGAAGGAACCTGATTGCACCTTATTTTTAACGCCCATTTAATAACTTTAGAACCCTAACCCCTGGCTCTCTCTCAGTTAACATGGCTGAAATCGATAGGGTAAATTTTTGCATTTGAAAAGAAATCTTGTTCTTGATCCCTCTGCAGCTTAGGCCCTGGATATTACCTCCTCCCCTTTTGAACAGCCTTATTCATTTCTAGCCTTCACAGTTTCTATTGTGAGATAAAATGGGTCAAGCTTCGCAGTGGATAAACCAATAATTGTATTTTATGATTGCTGAATCTGAAATAGAATTATGGAACTGAAACAGAACAATAAAATTTGGATAAAACTAGAATATTGAGACAAATACCGTTGTACTACCAGGATCTGTTTTAAGATTTGACTGAAGGAGCTTTTTGAAAAAAAAAAAATTATGTTGTGCATGTACATTTTGTCACTCCCAAGCCCTTCCTATAAAAAACGTCTTGATACCACCATCCCCCCACTTTGAAAATCTAGTTAATAACAGTATGTACGTTTATCTTCTCTATTTTTCCTTTTCTGTTTAAAAATCATAAGTCTGAATCTTAGTTTTAGAAAAGTATACAGCCTTCAAAATTGTAAATGGTGTAGAAGTATAGTTTGTGGATGTATCTAAACTAACACATCCACATATAACTGAAATTTCCGTTTCCTTGACATTTACGCATTGTTTAAAACATTTTGAAATGTCTGTACCGAGTTAGGTTCTTTGTGGACATTCCAATGGCTGTTGATAATTATTTGTTGCAGTTGATACTCTTTTAATTAGATTTTTAGAAGCAAAGCGCCTCCATAGACTGGGCACCCATTTATGTGAAGCTACATAATCTAACTAAACGACTTCTTAACTTTAAAAGATAAACAGTTTGCACTACCCAAAGTGCGTTTGTCAAAAGTGGAAAATCATTGGAGGATTTTGTTTTTGGTGTCCCCTTTCCCCAAAAGATCATGACATCCTTCAATAACTCTTAGCTTGCCAAAATGCACAAAGCTTTTACTATATTGGGGTGCTAAATTACTGTAAAACAACTTGATGTAACCCGTACATTTGGGTTTGTACTGTGAGCTGGATTCTCAATTGCTTTCTAAAGGAGTTTTACTGTACAATTCACCATTTTAGACCCGACTTCAAAGCCTTGCCCCACCTGCTGGTGGTGCGTCACGAGGTATATCTGACGTGCTAATGCAGATGGTCAGAAGTGAAGGTCTGTTGCGTCCAATGCGTGGAATGAGTGCGATGATGGCTGGCGCTGGTCCTGCACATGCCTTATACTTCTCCGCATACGAAAAGCTGAAAGAAACTATTGCAGTACGATCTGTTCTATCTGCGAACGAAAATCATGTCGCTCACGGAGTCGCTGCTTGTTTGGCAACCGTTCTTCATGATGCTATTATGACGCCTGCTGAAGGTTTGTCTTTCCTTTCTTTTTTAGAAACTTGTTAAATGGTGGCAAGACAACTAACCCTATTAATTTTTGTAAACCGGAGATAGGCAAGATCAACACAAGATACTAGGCTATATAGGAGTACTGTTATTGATGTTAAAAGAAAAGATTACTATCTAGTAGTCTCTAGGGCTAAGTTAAAGCTGACATTTAGGAAAGGTAATTACTTTCCAGGATGTTATGATGTTGGTAGACTCTAGGAAGAGAATTTGAGAGAAACTTTCCAGGAACAGTTTAATACTAAAGTGGAGAGTTTTAAAGTTTGACAGTGTAGAAGATGGATGGAATAATCTTAGGAAAAGGGTTTGTGAAGTCGCTGATGGTCTCTTAGGGAAGAAATTCAGAAACGCAGCCAGGTGTATTAGCGAAAATGCTTTATGATTAATAGAGAGGAGGAGTGGCCTGTACAAGAATTATTTGAGTGATCTGAAAATAAGGGGATTGTATAGACAATGGAGAAAGCATTAAATGTGAATTAAGGAGGTTAAAAGTGAAGGCCATGGATAAAATTGCCGAAGATCCAGGAGATGTATCCAGACTGCATAATAGTAAAATATTGTTCTGATATGTTAATAAGTTGTGAGAGAATAGTCAATCTGGACTTGTCCCAGTTAAAGATAAGAATAGGGCCCCTGTTAGTGAGAAAGAAAGAGTTAAAGAGAGATTTGCAGAACATTTTGAGAATGTGCTAAAATTACCGTGATAGAGTTACAGGAAAAGATACAGAAAAGAATGAAAAAGTTTGTGACACTTTGGATGTGAAGGAAGATTTGTTTCTCCCTATTCAAAGGGAGAATCCTTAATAACATAGGCTATTTACAAAAAGACATAAAATTTGATATTATTGAAAACCAAGAAGTCAAAAATATTATTTCCTCCTCCCTGTTAGTGCATCAAAGAATCATCCGTTTTATATGATTTATTTTCTCTTGGGACTCGTTGTGATTCTCATTGTTGCTTTTCTTCTAACCACAGATTTCTTTGTCCATTATTTTCATTTGGGAATCGTTGTGATGCTTGTTGTCACATTTCTTCTAGCCACATATCTCGTTGTGATTCATTTTCGTACATCATTGCCTCATACATTTTCCCGTGCCTTTGGTTTTAGCTGTTCTATTAGTACTTTTAGTAGTATTAGTACTTTTAGTACTATTATGTAATGTAATGTTTAGTCTCCCACTCTCACAGGCCAAAGAGCCTTTGTATGGGTCTGAAACTTCGTAATTTTTTTTTTCTCTGCTTTCTTTAAATAAATCGATTGATTGATTTTTTGGATTAATTCAAAATCATGTATAGTTTTTCATGACGTCATACATACCAAAAAAATTCTTTCCCAGCTTTTCTCCAGTTTTATATTTTTACTTCAATTGCGTTGTTCTATATTTTCCCAAACAACCATGAATATTCCAGTGCTTATGTCTTCTGACGTGTCTAAATTACTCATTGGTATAATCATCATTTTATTCTTTTGTTTCAAGTTATAGGGTGGCAAATCTGTAATTTAAGTTGCACTAAGAAATGCTGACGTGAGTTCAATTCCTCCTTCCGGTCTATCCTTTACGGATGCTAAAATATCACGTTTCTTATTCCATCTTAAGTTTCTGAAATTATTATCTAAATTAAGCTGTAACTTATTATCGTGTTATTCTTTAGTTTTAAGTCACATTTTCTTTTACTGCTTGGAGTCATCTGTCATCTTGTATAATTTTGCGCATGTCCTAGATACTAAAAATCAATTCTTCTTTCCTGTTTATCCTTTACAGACTTACTCATGTTAAACTGATATATTTCTTCATTCCATGTAACTTTGCTTTGTCTTCTAACTGCACATTTGTTGTACAACATTTTCGTTTTGAATTCAATGTGATTTTTTCTGTTTCTTGTTCCCTGCCTTTTTCTATAGCTGTTCAGAGTCGATTGTCATATTTTGTAATTTTACATGCGTCATAGATACTAAAAAAGATACAACCACTCCTGAGGGGAGATGATTTAATTTATGCTCTTAAAATGTGCTCCTAAATATGACGTCATTCATGCATTTGTTTCTTCCAAAACTAAGGCTCTATACGAATTTTCTCACACTCGTGACCTATCTAGATCGTTTTTTCAGGCCTGAAAATCTCAGGGTACTAATTTAAAAACAAACATGTGGCCGTTGTTAAGAAATAATTTATACATAAATGCATACATAGTTGCTCGTGTAAAGATATAAAACCGGGAGCCCGGCGGATTCGCCGCCGGTTCCCGGCATGGCTACGCAGCAGGCTTTTGTATATTTATTCTCATTGTCGCTTGTCTTCTAACCGAGGCTGTTGTCCCCGTGAATCAGCAGGTTGATTTACATCATTTTTCACTTCTTGCATTTGCATGTAACCTTAGGCATAGATATAGTTGTTTGTGTCTTGCAATATTTCTTCCAAGAGATCCAGTAGTTTGCGAGAGATCCATTGATTTAATGGATGTACAAGGTGTTCAACAGCTTTATCGGGTCTAAAAAGTACATTTTGCCATATTAAGATGGTTCAAAATCTCCTTCAGGGGTTTGTGATGGATGTGCCACTAAATTGATTTTGTGACAAATTTGTCCAGCTACTTTGAAGCTGGAAACAGTACGGCTATTGATGGTTCGGTCACCGCTTACGTTGAATGAAGCTAAAGCAAAGCATGAGTTTCAGTCTTCACTACTGTTCCCTGTCCTAAATTTGAGCTCAGTATCTCAGTTCAACGTATTATATCTTATTTCAATAACTCCGGATTATCTCACAAAGCTACTGAGATTACTGTAATCGAAGTACATATAAAAAAAGTTGTCCTATCGTTAATGTTTCTCTTATCATATAGTTGCTCATTCTGATAATGTTTTATTTTATATGTTTATTTTTACTTTGTAATATGTTTCACCTGTATTTCTGTGAATTTTTAAGAAATTGATGGATCAAAGCATATAGAATTTGCGATTCGATTAAGTGCAACCGGATTTAATTCCTCTGAATCTTTCAGTATTTGACAGTTTAGAAGTTCCTTTCTGGAGAACATTGACTAAAACTATTTAATTTATGTTTTCTTTTAATTTAGGTTATTTTACTATCATTGCAATTAATAGTAAAGGATGGATTTGTCATTTCCGTAGGAAAAGAAAAAGAAAAATTAATAAATAAAAATGAGTGCCCATTACGTAGAAGGGTTTTTTTACATCGTGAAGATTGCATTCTGTTATCAATTCCAGTTACTGAAAGTGTAAAAACTAAATTATCTTATGATCAAATATTCGAGTAGCTATGAAGCTTTCTGAAATTTTATTTGAATTAGTGTACATTAATAGCGTTTACAATTTGGTATTGAGGTCTCTTGCATCTCAGAGAAACAATCTTAGCCTATCCCCGGAAAATACCCCCCCCCCCCCGCGGAAAATATCCCCCGGAAAATACCCCTCGTGGAAATAAGGTTTTCCAAATTTGAGAATTTTATTTGAGTTTTTTTTTTTAATTTCCGTAGGGGGAAGGAATTTTAGTACTTGTGTATTATGCGCCACTCACTCAAGTTTATGCTGTGTAAAATTCTAGAACACACTGTTTTTTTTTGTTAGTTTCTTCGTTACTTTAGAAATAAATTTGCGCTATAGATTTGCACATTAGGGGGTGGGGTAAGCATAGTGGGTCTGCATGCAAAATGTGTTTGGTACAATTATTCTGATATTAGATGGATAGATAAATAAGTGTATTTTAAAGCCAAATATACGGCCATGAACACAGTAAAATAACATAAATGAATATAATGAATGAGGGGGGGGGGGGTGTTTAAACCCCCAGAAAATGCCCCCCCCCCCCACGGAAAGTAACCCCCGCGGAAAATACCCCCTCCTTGGAAAATACCCTCGCGGAAAATACCCCCCCCCCCCCTGTGGAAAATAAGGTTCCTAAATTTGAAACTTTTTATTTGAGTTTTTTTTAGTTTCGTTGGAAAGTGCTAAAGAACGGGAAAAGAGGAATTTACATACCAAAAGTGTCTTAAAAACTTAGAAAAAAAACACTAATCCATTTGTGTTGAAAAGACTTCCATATGAACTTCTGCAATTTTTGGCAGTAGCGGGTGCCAAATTAAAAAAAAAAAATTGAAGAAGAAAAAAAAATTAGGCAAACAATCATCAAAATTAAGCTAAAACATATGGCACTAAAAAGTATAAGAAGGTTTGGCTATCCTTTGAAAGGATAGTTGGCTTTGGGAACCAACATGTTATTTACGGACAAAAGCGTTGTCAAATTCTACGAGTTTGTTTTTCTTATCTTCCAAGTGTAAAACTAACAGAAATTACAATAGATAGCCTAGTCAAACTCAAAACGAGCAAAAAGTAAAAGGAGTATGGCTAACACCCATGTCTCCTTCAGACCAGAAAATAATTTGCACTTTACCTTTAAAAAAAAAAAATAAAAAAAAAAAAACCGTGTATTGTCAGTTTGATATACATATACTGATATTTATTCCTTATAGTCTTAATACTTCTTTATTTGTTAAAGTCAAAAAGTGAAAACAGTTAAAATGGATTTTTTTTTTTTTTTAGTAACGTGCAAATTACTTTCTGGTCTTGAGGAGGTGTGGGGGTTGTCAGCCCTACTCATGCTAATTGTTGCTATTTTGAGTTTGAATAGGTTATTTATTGTTATTTCTGTTCGTTTTGGGTTCATTTCATTTATTTATGGTGATTTATGGTAGTTTTACGCTTGGAAAATTGTTTGGATTTATTTCTACTCATTTTTGGCTTAACGAGGCCATGGTCACCGGCAGGGGGGTAGGGGAGGGCCATGGTCCCCACCTGGAAATTTGGGACTGTATAGTAATTATAAGGAAACCAAGGGAGAGAAAGCAGAATAGGGAAAAACCATGGAAAAAATTTTTGTTGCCCCATTGTTGGCTGCCTGCCAATAAATTTTAACCCATAATATAAGGAAAAATATAAGTTCTAATTTGTGACTGAGTGACCCCTAACAAGTTTTCCACAAAAAATATTTTCTATATGATTTGGTTGAAGCAAAAAATACAAAATTCCACATTTTT
This sequence comes from Artemia sinica, assembly GCA_027921565.1. NCBI lineage: Eukaryota > Metazoa > Arthropoda > Branchiopoda > Anostraca > Artemiidae > Artemia > Artemia sinica. The sequence continues at coordinate 52,512,329 of CM051256.1, read as the reverse complement.
GCAGATAGGAGTTTGAAACATCTACAGTAGGGTTTTCTGTTGCGCTTAATCTTGTGGTTTGATTTTTATTAAGATTCTATCACTTTTAGGGGGTGGTTCCCTCTTTTTTCGAAAATAAGGCAAATTTTTTCAGGCTCGTAACTTTTGATGGGTAAGACTAAACTTGATGAAACTTATATATTTGAAATCAGCATAAAGATCCGATTCTTTTGATGTATCTACTGGTATCAAAATTCCGTTTTTTAGAGTTTCGGTTACTATTGAGCCGGGTCGCTCCTTACTTACAGTTCGTTACCACGAACTGTTTGATCGCTGATCAAATTTTTTGTTATTTATGCCTTTCATTTATGTTATTTTACTGTGTTTATGACCGTATATTTGGCTTTAAAATACACTTATTTGTCTATCTATCTAATATGCAGAATAATTGTACCAAACACATTTTGCATGCAGACCCGGTATGCTTACCCCCCCCCCCCCTCCCTAATGTGCAAATCTATAGCGCAAAATTATTTCTAAAGTAATGAAGAAACTAACAAAAAAACGGTGTGTTTTTCGAATTTTACCCAGCGTAAACTTGAGTGAGTGGCGCATAATACACAAGTACCAAAATTCCTTCCCCCTACGGAAATTTAAAAAAATAGAACTCAAATGAAATTCTCAAATTTGGAAAGCCTATTCGCCTAGAACCATAAACATATATATATATATATATATATATATATATATATATATATATATATATATATATATATATATATATATATATATATATATATATATATATATATATATATTCTCCAGTGCGTGATTCTTTGACTAACCCATTCGGCAGTGCCACAGATGAAATTCAAGTCGCTATGCCCTCGGTTTGGGGTGTTCTCCTCTCTCTTCGGAAACACACATGAAGTAACCGTCAAATACTCTGATGACTAAGCTATGCGCATTCGACACAATAGTGGTTTCTATCTCCAATGTTTGTTCTGATGTTATCCTGTAATTTAGTGCATAATAAAAGTATACCAATTAAAAGAACCACGGGATGAATCGGAAAGTTTTTTCAGAAAAAAAGAAAAAAATCAAAGAAAAGTAAAGAATAATACAGACCTGGCTAAATAGTTGTAGACGGGTAATAAGTTGTAATAGCTAAAGAATAGACAATTGAGCAGTAATCGGTGTGAATAATAAGTCAGCCTAAAAACGTACAGGAATAAAGACAAATAATCGTCCCCCCCCCCTCAAAAAAAAGGCTTGAGTCTCTTTTTTATTTTACTGAAAACTAAACAGATCAATTCAAAATTGACAACCGCCTTTTAAAGTTTTTTGGGTTATCATTTTTTATGCTTCTGAATGATGTGGCATTAAAAGGAAAGAATAGTGTAAAAATTTTAAAATAGAGAAACTAAATTTATGACCAAAAATGTACCTGTTGTAAGTTTTGATTGTTTTTTTTTTATGGAACGGGATTGGTTTTTTTATGTTAAAAAACAAAAAAACGCTGTTTAGAATATAGATCATTTTCAGGACAGCAAATAAGACACTCGAGTCTGGAATTGAGGGGATCGGATTTATGTTATAAAAACAAAAAAAGCGCTGTTTAGAATATAGATCATTTTCAGGGCAGCAAATAAGACACTCGAGTCTGGAATTGAGGGGAGCGGTAGCCCAACGTTTATTTATCGTGATTTTTGTTCATTTTTAGTAGGCTTTGCTATTGATTCGAATTTCTTTCTGTTTTCAGTTTAAGTATTAATTAGAGTTTCTACTATTTTAAAACACCTTTTTTCACTTTTTTTTAATTAAATGATCATTTAAAGGCCTGTTTTTAATACCTCGTTCCCATTGAACGTTTTAGTAAGGAATGAGATTAGCTTTAATTTACTACAAAGGAATAGACAATATTGTTCTTGTTTTAATCAAAGAATGATTCCTTTCCTGTCTAAGTTAAGAAATGATAAGGACTTCATACAGTTGCAAGTTCTTATCACCCTTTAACTATGCCGGTCAGGGGAAGAATCGTTAAAACAAGAAAATTTTACCTATTCCTCCTTAGTTAACTGAAGATAACACCATTTGTTAATAAAATGTAAAAATTGGGTAAGGGATTGGAGGGACGCTTTCTTTATAAGACAGGCCTTAAGCTTTAGAGAGAACTTTGTTGTAAGATCAGGGGTGAAGAATGCAGTCTATAGTTGATTGTCATTTTGTAAAGCTTTTTTAAAAGTTCAGTAGAAATAATATTTAGACGAGTGAGTAAGGATATGAAAGAAAAACCCTGATGCTTGCCTTTACTTTAGCAGTCGAAGGTTTTTTTTTCATAAACATTTCAAATACTTTTGTTAAGTCATTAATAATTATTTTTTTCTTGTTTTAGTTGTCAAGCAAAGGATGCAGATGTACAATAGTCCTTTTACATCGATGACTGATTGTATACGAACTGTTCTGCGTTATGAAGGACTTGGCGCGTTTTATCGTTCTTATGGAACCCAGCTCGTAATGAACGTACCCTTTCAAGTTTGTCACTTCGTAACTTATGAATACTTTCAGAATATAACGAATCCAGAACGCGTCTATAACCCAAAAGCTCACGTAATATCTGGAGGAATTGCTGGTGCTCTGGCTGCTGCCGTGACAACACCTTTGGATGTGTGTAAAACTCTTTTGAATACACAAGAAGCAGAAGCATTGGCAAGTATACATCAAGTTAGAATAAATGGTTTAGTTGCCGCTGCAAGGACTGTATATATGTTGAATGGAGTTCGTGGATATTTCCAAGGTCTCCAGGCAAGAGTGATCTATCAAGTTCCATCTACAGCTATTTGCTGGAGTGTCTATGAATTTTTCAAATATGCATTAACCAAGAGGCGGAGGAGTCCCAGCGATGATCCTCTCGGGGATGAGATCAAGCCTCGACCAAATGATACACTTGACGACATCTCTTCATCCTTGACGGATTTGCCCGTGAAAATGTCGCCTCCTAAAATGGATATCTTGTGAAAATTGCCTCTTTGGGTTTTAGTGGTGAATATGAGGCTGGCTCTTTGGCTTCGGTTTGTTTGAGAAATTTTTCAAATGTGCTAACTTGTAAAATTTGTGTCGCTAACTAGAATGAAGGAGCATTAACAAATCATAATGACAAAAGAAAAAGTTCTTACGATTGAAAAGAAATACTGAAGCATTACTCTATTGACTTTATTCAATAAGGAAAAAAAGCCTCATGATTTTAAATCTTTTGTCCTGTCGCCAATTATAGATGCAGTCACTGTATAAACTTTTTTTCTTCAAAATTTTAAGAATATATATCTTGTATTTTGATTTAATGTCCCAAAAAACAAGAGTCTCAAAAAAAAATTTTATCCGCAAGTTATCTCAAATTCACTACAGTTCAAGCCAGAGCGGAGTAATCAAGACATTAAACTCACGCTAAGGCCAAATTTAGTTTAATTTATGATTTGATTTCACTTAAACATCTCACAACATCCCAGTTGCCCCTTTATGTGAAGTTGAAAATGAGTGATTTTGTGAATCTCGTTGTCAGTGCACAGCAGATTGTATTCTTTCATTATTTCTTTCTTTTTATTATGAACAGACCCTATTCTCAATTAGAATCGTGATAGTTATTAATTCTTTAAATTTCCTTTTTTCCTTATCGGTAAACCTTTAGACAGAGGGATCGAGCCCCTTTATGTTCTCTCTAAGATCATTCGAAAATATCAACTATAAACCAGTTTCAAAAATGGCATTGAAAATTGTTTTTTCTTTTGGGTTATATGTGCATTGTGTACTTGTATGTATTTTGCAAAAAAAAGCTTATTTCTGCCCAGAAACAGAAAAAAAGTGAAAATTTTAAGAGTGTGACGAAAAAAGTGATTAGAGAATTAGGAGTTAACCTGATTAACAGTGCTAATTGAGAGTAGGGTAATCATCGTTGTTTGTATATGCAGCTCCTTGAAATGTGTATTATGATGATGAACGGTCGCTTTGTTGTTTTCCTTTTTCAAGGCTATATATTAGGTGTTATTTTAAAGTGCCTTCGACATCTGGTTTTCCGTTTGGTATCGTAAAAATTGATAGCTTTAAAGACAAGGAAAAGGGCTGATACGGCGATTGGAAGAGTAGTGACCTGAACTGATACCGTTTTTAATTTATTTTTGTTTTTATGTGAAATATAGAGCAGCAGAGGTCTGGTCAAACTCAGTGAAGTTTACCTGTCTGTGATCCCTTTGCTATTTCACCTTTGTTCATCCTTCGCTATTTAAAAGAAATTCCATATTGCATTCTTACCATCAGAGATATCAAATTTGTCATGGATATGTTCCCAGTGACCAAATGAAATTTCACAACAAGATTCTGAGTAAATTTGACCTTTTTATTTGATCTATGACAAGTGTATTGATTTCTATGATCTTATTTCTGTTGGCTATATAAAAAAGGAATATGGATGTATGAGCATGTCGATTTTTATTGGATTGGTGTACCAATCAGGACTATGGAACTTTTTATTGGCAAAGCGTCAAAAATTTACTACAAATCACTTCAACTGGTCTATTTATTTTAGTTCTCATTTCTGGTATTTGATCCTCTCTACTTGAATCTGGTTATTGATTTCCCATCGGAGTATTCCTCTTGTACTGAAATTTCCTTAGTCTTATCTTTATAGTTTTTTCAGCCTTTCCTTCTTCTTTCGTTAATCTATAGTGGGCTAATAACCGTTCTCGGTAGCACAAAGGTCAATTCTCTGTTTGATTTAGGCCTATTTAATTGTTTACTTTGAGAATCATCCACTATTTTAGCTATCCTTTTGTGTGTTTTCACTAAAATCGTTGTTTTTATCAAGAAATATTCGAAAGAAAGAGATTCCTACATAATTATAATTAAGAATTTGCCTGGTGATAATTGATAGTTTAGTCATTTTCAGGTTGTTTAAGCTCAGTAGAAGTTAAAGGTTCCATGTCCTCATATTTGAGTGTTCAATTTCTCTGATAGGGCGAGATTTCATTCGAGCACTTGCTATATTTTGATTGGATAATTTTTGTCGAATTGAAAATTTTGCTTGTTTTGCTTTTTCAAAGTTTTTGGAAAACTGAGTAGGGTTCCGGTCAAATTCAGTGGAATCTACCGGAGAGTGATCCCTGCCTTTGTTTTTATAATATTTGTTTAAGCAATCAATAAAACTGTTCGGTTCTGGAATTGCTTCGTTTATTATTGCTAGGGCAACGACTAAATAAGAATATTCACATTTACTCAAATCCAAAATTTTGCTCTGAATATATTTATCAGTACCAAGTATTTGAAAGATTCAAAGCATCCGCTTTCTACCATAATTTGAGTTCTGGGTTTCTGAGCTTGTTAATTACGAGGACATTATTCTAATGTGGAATTGAAACACCTAAACACGGTAAGTACGTGCCTTACATTTTATAATGGGCGTTTACCATTGAAGCCGGCGTCCTAGGGTTATTTGGTCATTAATTACAAGCATTTATCTAAAGCTGCAATATGAGTGTCGTGAAGTAAAACACTGTAAGAATCTATAACTTTGGACGGGTAAATAAAAATTATTTCCTTGTTCAGATTAGATTTAGCGTTAAAAAATTAATTCTTTTTTGTGTATATTTTGTAATTTAAGTTTAATCTTTTAGCACCCCAGTTTCTGTTGAAAAGGGTCAGTCGCTCTTTACTTACAGTTCAAAAGGAACCACTAACTTTTTGATCCAGGGCTTTCTTAAACGTGAGCAGGGTGTCTCAATCAAACCTTGCTATTTACTTTCAAATTTTCTTTCTTCACAACAAGGTTCTGAGAATGATTATCACCTTCAAAGCCCATTGAAATATCAAAAGAGCTGGGGGAGGGATATTATAAAATATCAAAAGGAACTGCAAGTCATGACTTTCGCTTTTTCAATAGAGGCTCTTCAGGCAAATCTTCTTTTTTTTAAGGAACCTTTAGCCTTCTATCTTCCATGCAAGTAAGCACATGAATGTTGTCTTTTTTTTTGCTACAAAAACAATTTCCAATAAGAGGGGTACTGTCACCCCGCAGTATCAATATGACAAGCTTAGTCCCATTCACAGCATTTTCCTCCTAATGAATGGAGGTAAGGGAGTAAATTCTCGGCCCTCCTTATCGAACAGTTCGTGGTAACGAATTGTAAGTAAGGAGCGATGCGGCTCAATAGCAATCCAAACTCTAAGAAACAGAGTCTTGATTAAAAAAAAAAAAGATATGTCAGAAGAATTGAATTTTGATGTTTATTCAAACTAAATAAAATTCATCAATTTTGATGTTACCCATCAAAAGTTACGAGGCTGAGAAAATATGCCCAAATTTGGAAAAGGGAGGAAAATATCAAGTGATCTTAATGAAAATCACACCATCAGATTCAGCAGATTGGAGAACCGTATTGTAGAGGTTTCAAGCAACCATGTACAAAAAAATATGTATTTTTTTGCCATAATCTCAGATGGTTATTTATTTTTTTATTTTTTTTTCAAGGGTCATCGTATCGAATCAGTGATCCTGGAAGATCGGGAGAGGGCTCAGTTGATTGGAAATAAAAAGTTTCAGTGCCCATTTGAAGTGACCAGAAATATATCCCGCGCCCTTTTTTTCAAAGTCATCAGATCAAAATTTTGAGATAAGGTAGCCATTTTGTTCAGCATAGTCGAAAAATCTAAAAACTATGTCTTTCAGGATGACTTGAGCCCCTACAGCCCCGGGGGTAAGGGCTGCAGCCTATGAACTTTGCCCATTGTTTACATATGGTATTGGTTATTGGGAAGTATACTTTTTTTGGAGGGGGAGGTCTGTTAAGGACAGGTATTTTGTACGTGGAGAATTTTCCGTTGAGAGGGAAGTTTCCTGGGATGAACTTTCCAGAGGGAATTTTGCACGGGGAAGTTTGCCAGAATTCATATGTAAAATTTACTCATTTCCGTGGGAGAAATTCTCCGTGGAGAAATTTTTCGCGAGAAAAACTTTCCATTGGTGGGGGGGGGGGGTGTCCGGGAAAATTTTCCACGCAGGGGTGATTTCTGGTATGCATTGAAAAAAGGTCAGAAATGAAATAAAATCAAGTGTTTTTTTCGAATGAGAGTATGCTAAGGAGAATTTTTCCGGCAATCTTACGCTAGAAACTTTCTGGAGGGGAATTTGCAGCGAGGATGGAATTGTTCCGGGGTAATTTCATGTGGGGGAGCTTTCCATGGAGGAATTTTTCTAGGGGAGGGATTTCCATTGAGGGGGGGGCGGGTTTCCTCATATTATTTGAAAATGACCTGAAATTTAATTTTAAAAAACGAACACAAACTATTCCGTATACAAGGGGACTGCCTCCTCCTCAATACCCTGCTCTTTACACTAAAGTTGGACATTTTGTCCAAATTCGTATAGAACGACTCCTGAAACACAAGAATTGTTTAATTAGGATATTTAGAATAATTAACTTTTTTAAAAGCGCTTATAAACTTTAGCGTGACATTGTTCGTTTTAAGTTTTAATGCTGCCCCTTGCTTTCAGCTGAAAAAACTTGTTTTTTAATCTAGTTTATTTGAAGGATCGCTATCGAACCTTGCTATTTACTTTCAAGATTTCTTGTCTTTAAAACTACCTTCCAAAATGACTATCTCCCTTAATACCCATTAAAATGTCTATTTGGGGGGGGGGGTATAAAATGAATCTTCAGTCATAGTTTTCACGTTTTTCAGCAGAGGCTCTCCTGGCAAATTGTTTTAGGCGATTCTTCGCCGTTCTACCTTCTATGCACGTAAGCATATGAATGTGGTCTTTTTTAATGCTAAAAGAAGTTATTCAGTAGGAGGGCTTCTGTCAACCCGCAGTACCAATATTGCAAGCTAAGGCCAATTGTAAATATTTTCTTCAGGATGAATTTAGGTTAGGGGGAGAAAATTCCCCGTCCCCGCTTTTCCCTCAATATTTATTTAAAGGACTTCTCAATAAAAGTTAAAAAGGTGGGCCTAAAAATGCACTTTTTGAGTGTTTATATACCCCCCCCCCCCCATTCCCACATATATTGAGATTCATTTATCCCCCTCCCCCTATAGTGGATGCTGAACTATAAGCTGGTGTAGATTTATTAACGAAGTCTCACATGAATCAACTCAGTCTATTGAAGGTTAAGAATTTTCGGTGACGAAAGGTGTGCGAGATAGATTTTCTATCTTTTGTGCATATTATTCGTTGTCAGGATTGATTACCTTGATTTCTTTGTGTCATTTGTGACTGATGCCATCGTCTTAAATCGTCTTAGCCTAAAGAGCGAGGCGTTGAGGAGGGGATAGCCCTTTTCATATACGGAATAATTTCTGTTCGTTCTAAGTTTTAATGTCGCTCCTTACTTTCAGTTAAAAAAAAAACTTGTTTTTTTTATTTAATATTCCCAAGGTACGAAACGAAAAGCAAATGTGGATTTAAGTTTGAACTCCAATCATGTGCGAATCGAAATGCCCAGTGGCTCACATATAGAGCGAGCCTGCTCTCTTTTTTTTCAAAATTGAATTCTAGCATCAATGCCAGTCTGATAGCAGAGATTCTATGGACTATTAAGACCGCTGTCTCAGATATGTCGGCTATATCTTGTGATAGGATTGGTTAACTATTTCGAGCAATGTTCCCATCATCCGACGGGTCGAAATACTTCAGCCTTAGCTATCTGCTGACTTCATTGTATATCCTTCCTCTCGTAAACGCTGAGTAGGAGATATTGCTGACATTTTACATTCTGGTTTACGATGAAACAACTAATGCCGAAGAGGTAAAGAGATCCATGTGTTAATAAAGTACTGCTCAGATAGCTATGAGAAAGCAGTCACGCTTCATTTGGAGACCTTGTTTCTTGGACATGCCACAGCTGAGGAGCTGCTCGAAATATTGAAGATTGGTATCTCTAATGCTTCTCTGAAATTGGAAGAACTTCTGATGCTGGGAAGCAATGGCTCCAACGGGAAGAAAAGGGTAGCTTCCCAAGACAAGAGATACGGTATGAGGAAAATGCTAGCCTCTTAAATGTTGGAACTTCCAATACACATATAATCAATAACGCCTTTCTTAAGGGGCTAGAAGTTCACGGCCAGGTGGCTGCTAATTTGCTGATCCGCATCTATTAGTTTTCCAGTGGATGGTCGCCTATTGTAGAAGACTGAGAAAATTCTGACTGAGTTGATGCTTTCATGCATAGGACATGGTCTGCAGATGAAGGATGGAAGATTGCCAAAAATCTTCCTTTTCGGCAAACTACCTAGGCCCAGATGAAAAGGAGGTCGTCCCTGAATCGGGTGGGAGGACGTCGTAAGGAAGGATTTAAAGGAAATTGGAACTTCTTAGGAGGGTGTAAAAAGGGAAGCTTTAAATACATTGTGATGGAGGAGGGATGTGCGAAGCTGTGTGGCCTCAGGCGACTTGGTTCTGCATTGACTTGTTAATAGTGGTTTTGGTGCTGTCATACTCGAACCACTGCTATACAAATATATATTAAACAACAATGTAATGAACGGGGGTTGAAGGGGGACTGGTAGCCTCCTTCACATTTAAAAGAGCCTTGGATCAAACAGTTCGTAGTAGCAAACTGTAATCAAAGAGTGACACTTGTCAAAAACTCTAAACTCGTCTTGTCTAAACTTGTCTAAACTCTAAAAAAACAAATTTTTGACTACAATGTATGCAACAACAAAATAAATTGTCTATGCTGATTGTAATTATGCAAATGTAATATAAAGTAGTTTCACAATTTTTTAAAATGAAAACAGAATTGCCCGAACAGAAATTATTTCGTTTTTGAGAGGAGAATCTCCTCTCTGAGTTTCATTTTTGTCGTCAGTGCTTTAGGAACGGCAAGCATAAGGCAAATGGAATGGGATAAAAATTCATTTTTCACAACACCTAAGAATGGAAGAGCTTATCGATGTGCATCTGTTATAAGCAGTAAAGTTTTCAATCAAACGTTTCGAAAGATAATTGGTAAACAAAACACACACAATCATCCATTAGCTACTTTTATCGCAGTAATAAGCGCATTTGACGGGCAGTGGGAAACTAGCATAGAGGGTGGGTTAAGAAAGGGGAAGTACCTTTCATATAGGGAATAATTTCTATTCGTTTTAATGTTTAATTGGACGCCTTGCTTTCATTTGAAAAAAAAAATCTAGTTTAATTCTTAATCTTAAAGTAATAGTTATAACTAATAATCTATGCATCAAATAAGATCCTCAGATTTCACAAGATCAGATAAGTTTATTTTTACCCGCTTACAGATATACAAAAAAAAAGCAGAGTAAGGAAGAAAAAGAAACGGAATGAAAAGCACATGGAAAAAATCATCGTCTAAAGAATACAAAATATTGCATCAAAACAACATTAATCCATAACTCTTAAGTGTTGATGCAGAAGTGAATAGCAAAGGAAAAACGGTTGCAATGGTTCGCGATAATTATTATACATTAACAAAGTATCATACAATTTACAGAATCCCACAAAAGGGAGTATGCAATGTTCACTACAAACTGGAAAGCTATTTGAAAATTTTTACTCCATCTCTTATTTACGGGAGTAATGTTTAATTCCACTTTTGTTTGTATTCATCTTTTTTGTAATCCATGTGCTCTTGTATTTCTGTTGTCATACTTCTCTTTGACATGAACTTTATTTGACTTCATTTTTATATTTTTTTTTTCTTTTAGTATTGATTTAAATCGACAAACATTTTTGAGTTTGCGTATAATTTTAACACTTGTTATCTTTATTGTATTGTTTGCCTAGTTAATTTATATTGATTTATGGCATTTTATTATTTTATTGGTTTACGGCAGTATTTTTTTTTTTTTACAGAAAACCCAAATTTGGCCCTCTTTGCTTGATAGTTGTTTTGAAATAAATATGTATCATACCTAAATGAAAAGACAAAACTATTCAAAATATGATTAATTTTCAGTAATGCTGCTGGGAATTCTCGTAGAAACCTCTTTGCTATGTACAAATCAGATTTCAATTGGATTGGTTATTTTGTGTGGAAAGTAGATGAGGCTTTTGGGAGTGGCGCAGGCTTAACCTCTAAAACTGCATTTCCCGTGTCTCTTTGGGCCAAGGTATGTGCCTCATAAGTTACAAGCAAACTTTTGGGCAAAGGTCAGAGAAAAGAAGTGAATCTCTGAAAAATCTCCTTTATCATTTACAATGGCAAGGTACCTGCCCCATTAAGTTCAAAGGCGATGGGAGAAACAGACCTTTTACACTTTCTGTAAAAGTTCGGCATTATAGGGTGATGCAGAAGGGGCCATATCCACAGGCAAACTTTGCGCCTCCAATCATACAGATCAAACATTCTTTTGTGACTCTGGTTCAAACAAGGTATTGAGTGCTTACCTTTCAAGGAAAAATTTCAACGGAGCGGAGCTGCTACAGGGGATGCTGGCCATTTTGTTTCCACAATAACACAGATAGAACACCATTGTTCAATCTGGTTCACTGTGTTCAATCAGTTTACTCAGGTTCAGACAAGCTTCAAAGTACCTAGCTTTCACCTAAAAGTTCGGCAGAAGGGGAGGGAGATTTGAAGGGTCACTAGACCACGTTGAGCCTCCAATGATTTGTTTTGAAAATTATTTATTGCCTCATACTTGAGCAAGGTGCTACCTACCTTTTGAAATGAGTCAGGTTTACATGAAATTTTAAATTTTTATTGGAAACATTGAGCTAGTTTAAGCCTTTCTGGCTTGTTCTACTTGGGCTAAAGTTTTATATGTTACAAGAGGCCATGATGATACCTAAACCTCTCCTTTTCATCTTTTTTGGGATTAATTAAAAAAAAAACTCCGAAAAATAAGTTTTTCAAAGAAAAGTAAAGACCATTTTAAACTTAAGCTCAGCAGATACTTAACCTGTTAAAATTCAAACTCAAAACGGCCAGAATCTACTATTAAAGAATGAATGAAACCCAAAACGAACAGAAATTAAATAAACAATCATAGCAAAAAACATACAACAAGTAATAATATAAATGAATAAATAGATTCTAAAGCGAGTAATACTTAGATTGAATATGAAAATCAAGCTTAAAACGAAAAAAATATTTTGCTATTGAAGTATAAATGAAACTTAAAACGAACAAAAATTAAATAAACAATGAATGCAAACAAACATACAATAGATATTAATGTACATGAATAAATAAATCTTAAAACGAGTGAAACTTAAATTGAATATGCAAATCAAGCTTGAAACGAACAAAAATCACTACAAACAAGAGTTTGGGTATCGCCTCCTTCTCTCACTATAAAAGTCTAAAACATACTGTGTCATTGGCACTTTACTGAAAACAAATTGTATTACAAATATTTTCAAACTTTTTTAAAGTTTTAAAAGATTCCTTATTTCAAAATCGAAGGTTTTTTTTCAAAATCAAATGTTCATCAAATTATCAAAACTAGTATCAAAGTAACAATATGAAAGTAAAATAAATGGGTTTGTGTCAACCTTGGAGTTTTTATTATCTGATGTTTGAACTATTTCTAACAAAATGGCTATCTAAAATTTTTATTGGATGGGTTTGGGGAAAAAGGCGTGGGGGTGCTAATTGCCCTTCAATTTCTTTTGACTCTTTAAAAGTGAACTAGAACTTTTCATTTTCAATCAAATGAGCCCTCTCTGAAGTCTATACAAACATCCCTTCTCTAAGATCCATATGTGCCACTAAGGCACAACGTACAACACTTGTCCCCGGGCCCTGGGGGGTTGTTTCGACCCCGGAGTTCGAATATCTGATGTTTGAACTAATTTTAACAAAATGTTCTCCTCAAAATTTTTATTGGATGGGTTTGGGGAAGAAAGAGGCATGGAGGGGCTTGTTGCCCTCTGATCTCTTTTGACTCTGAGAACTAGAACTTTTAATTTCCAATCAAATGAGCCTCTCTGAAGTTTATACAAGCATCCCTTTCATAAGAACCATATACAACCCCAGGACATAACTTACAACGCCTGCCCGACGGGCCCTGGAGGTTGGTGTTGACACTGGAGTTTTTGGTATCTGACCTTTGAACCATTTAAAAAAAATGGCTATCTCAAAATTTGTAATGGATGGGTTTGGGGAAAAAGGGCATGGGTGGGGCTAGTTGCCCTCCAATCTCTTTTGACTCTTTAAAATTGAAGTAGAACTTTCAACTTCCATTCAAATGAGCCCTCCCTGAAGTTTCTACAAGCATCCCTTCCATAAGAACCATATATGCCCCCAGGGCATAACTTGCAACACCTGCCCCCGGACCCTGGGAGGCTGTGTCGACATCGGAGTTTTGTTATCTGACCTTGGAACTATTTTTAACGAAATGACTATCTCAACTAAACTAAAAACCAACCCTACTAAAAACAAATTGTATTACAAATATTTTCTTTTGTACTTAATATTGAAAATAAACATTAAAATTATAGTAAAATTTTGAACTGATGAGCTTTCAGCAATTAATATCATTAAACATCAATATTCAGTTTAATTTATTGGTTCTTTCTTAAGTTGTTCAAGACGAATACAGTTTCACTACAAGCAAGAGTTTGGATGCTGCCCCCTTCCTTAACTGTAAATAAAAACCAAAAGCCTACTGCGTCATTGGCGCTTAACTGAAAACGAATTATATAACAATATTTTCTTTTCCAGTTCTTACAGCATTGAAAATAAAATTACAGTGAAATAAATTCTTGAACTGATTGATCTTTCAACAATTAATATCATTATACATCAAATATTCAATTTGATGTTGTTTATACTTTCCAAGACTGTTCAAGACGCATATAGTTTTCAATAAAGCGCCAATGACGCAGTAGGTTTTAGACTTTTACAGTGGGAGAAGGAGGCGATTGTTTTTAACGAAATGGCCATACGTTTAGAATTTTTTGTTATATGATCTTTGAACTATTTTTAACAAAATGGCTACCTCATATTTTTTATCACATGTATTTGGGGAAAAGGGCTTGGGGGGATAGTTGCCCTCCGATCACTTTTGACTCTTAAAAAGGGCACTAAAACTCTCGATTTCCAATCGAATGAGCCCCTTTTGAAGTTTATACGACGACCCCTTCTATATTAAGTGCCTCTGGGAAAGAATAAATGCAGTGTGGGGGGAGGCTAGCTGCCTTTCGATCACTTTTGACTCTCAAAAAGTGAATTACAACTTTCAATTTCCAATCAAATGAGCCCTCTATGAAGTTATACGAGCATCCATTCCATGACAACCATATATGCCCCCAGGGTAACTTACAACGCCTACCCCTGGGCCCTGGGGGGCTGTGTCGACACCGGAGTTTTTGTTATCTGAACTCTGAACTATTTTTAACAAAATGTCTATCTCAAAATTTTTATCTGATCCATTTAGGGTGTGGAGGGGGGCTATTTGCCCTCCAATCTCTTTTGACTCTTAAAAAGTGAACGAGAACTTTCAATTTCCAATCAAATGAACCCTCTCCGGAGTTTATGCACCCCTTCCATAAAAACCATATATGCCCCCAGAGTATTACTTACAACCCCTGCCTCCGGACCATGGGGGTTGCGTCGACACAGGAGTTTTTCTTATCTGACCTTTGAACTATTTTTAAGGAAATAGCTATTTTAAAATTTTATCGGATAGGCTTGGGGAAAAAGGCTGTGTGTGGGGGGTGGCTAGTTGCCCTCGGATATCTTTTGACTCTTAAAAAGTGAACTAGAACTTTCAATTTCCGATCAAATGAGCCTCTCTGAAGTTTATACGAGCATCCCTTGTAAGTGTGCCCCCGCGTTCTAAGTGTGGCCCCCAGGACAACACTTACAACGTCTACCCCCCAGGCCCTTGGGGGCTGTGTTGACACCGGAGTTTTTGGCATTTAATGTTTGAACAATTTAAAAAAAAACTGGCTATCTCAAAATTTGTAGCGGATGGGTTTGGACAAAAAAGGGCGGGGGGAGCTAGTTGCCCTTAAATCTCTGGACTCTTAAATAGTGAACTAGAACTTTCAATTTCCAATCAAATGAGCCCTCTATGAAGTTTATACGAGCATCCCTTTCATAAGAACCATACGTGCCTTTAGGGCATAACTTAGAACGCCTTATCCCGGGCCCTGGGGGGTTGTATTTACACCGGAGTTTTTCTTATCCGACCTTTGAACTATTTTTTTTTAACAAAATGTCTATCTCAAAATTTTCATCAGATGGGGTTGGAAAAAGAAGGCGTGAGGGGGGCTATCTGCCCTTGGATCTCTTTTGACTATTAGAAAGTGAACTCCAACTTTCAATTTCCAATCAAATGAGCTCTCTCTGGAGTTTATACGAGCATCGCTTTCATAAGAACCATATATGCCCCAGGTTATAAATTACAACGCCTGCCCCCGGGCCCTGGGGGGTTTCGTCGACACCTGAGTTTTTTGTTATCTGACTTTTGAACAATTTTTAACTTATGGCTATTTCAAAATTTTTATCGGATCCATTTGGGAAAAGGGGTGTGGGGGGCTATTTGCCCTTCAGTCTCTTTTGAATCTCAAAAACTGAACTAGACCTTGCAATTTTCAATCAAATGAGCCCTCTCAGAAGCTTTTACGAGCATCCCTTCTATAAGAACCATATATTCCCCCAGGGCTTAACTTACAACACCTGCCCTCAGGCCCTGGGGGGCTATGTCGACCCTGGAGTTTTGTTATATGGTCTTTGAGCTATTTTTTTACAATGACTATCTCAAAGTTCTTATCAGATAGGTTTGAGAAAAGAGGCGTGGAGGGGGGGGGGGGCTAGATGCCCTATAATCTCTTTTGACTCTTAAAAAGTGAACTGGAACTTTCAATTTCCAAGCAAATGAGCCCTCTTTGAAGTTTATACGAGCATCCATTTCATAAGAACCATATATGCCCCCAGGGTATAACTTACAACGCCTGCCCCCGGGCTCTGGGGGTTGTGTCGACACCGGAGTTTTTGTTATATGATCTTTAAACTATTTTTAACAATATAGCTATGTCAAAATTTTTATCGGATGTATTTGGTAAAAAAGGGCCGGGGGGCATTTACCCTCCGATATCTTTTGACGCTTAAAATTTGAACTAAAACTTTCAATTTCCAATCAAATGAGCCCTATCTGAAGTCTATACGAGCATTCCTTCCATAAGAACCATATATGCCCCCAGGGCATAACTTAAAAACCCTTGGCCTGAAGACTGTGGAGGGAGTGTCCTGCTCAAACATATAATTTCCAGAGCTTTCGACTACGTTGAACAAAATGGCTATCTCAAAATTTTGATTGGATGTGTTTGGGGAAATGGTGGGTGTGGAAGGGGTGTTAGTTGCCTTCCAATTACTTTTGACCATTAAAAAGGGCACTGGCCATTTTAATTTCCAATCGCATGAGCCCTTTTTGGAATTTCTACGACAACACTTTCAATAAAAACCTTATATGCCCCCAGGGCATAATTTACAACCCTTGCCTTGAGGGCTGTGGGGGGTGGGTTTGTCATCCTCAAAGACCTAATTTCCAAACTTTTAACTACGTTGAACAAAATGGCTATCTCAAAATTTTGATTGGATGTGTTTGGGGAAAAGGTGGGCTTCAGAGGGGGTTATTTGCCCTCCAATCACTTTCGACTATTAAAATTCCAATTGAATTTCCAATCGATTGAACTCTTTTTGAAGTTTTTACGACAAAGCTTTCTATAAAAAGCTTATATGCCCCCAGGGCATAACTTATAATCCTTGCCCTGAGGGCTGTGGGGGGAGTGTCCTCCTCAAAAGCATAATTTCTAGTATGTAGTAGTAGAAATCAACTACGTGGAAATCTGGAAATCAACTAAGTAGAACAAAATGGCTATCTCAAAATTTTGATTGGATGTGTTTGGGGAAATGGTGGGCGTGGAAGGGGTATTAGTTGCCTTCAAATCACTTTTGACCCTTAAAAAGGGCACTGGAACTCTCGATTTCCAATCGAATGAGCCCCCCTTGAAGTTTATACGACGACCCCTTCCATGTGATGTGCCTCTGGGAAAAAAAAATAAATAATAATAATAAAACATTGTAGCCGTATGACCTTTACTTTAGGCAACGTTATAGCGTTGCCTCTGAAACTACCAAGGTACACAGTTATTGATCATCTATTTTAACGTCAATTTGGCGTGAAAAAAGCCAATGCAGACGATGCTTTCAGTGTGTGTACTGTGTAATGACTGAAAAAGTTCGGAAAAGCAGTCCCGTAATTTTTAGTTTATCTCGTAAGGTACAAAAAGAATTTTAAAACAGATTTTAGCTGACTGAATTGCTCCAGAAGGGATTCAGCTCCCAGAATCATTGAATTGATCTTCTTTGAACTTCCACAGTATCAAATCAAGAAAATATCGACTGGGCAAGGCAAAATTGACAATTTGCCACATACACTTTGGCGTGTGACATAAATTTGATCTTGTTAATCTCAAATGGTGACCTTTGCCTTCCTTATCCTCCATAATGAAAGCATGATAAGATTTTTTTTTGAGGTGCCAAAGAAAATATCTTGTTAGAAGATGATTGTTACAATTTTGATTGTAAAATCGTCTTTTATGACCGTAAATGCCAATTGCAACATTCAGAAAAGTTGAAGGATTTCTTCAAAATCTATTCTACTCGTAAACTCATCTTAACCGACAAAGGATGTCGTTTTAAAAAAAGAACCCTAAACTGTTGCAGCTGGGGGTATGAGAAGATACCCCAAAAGTCGTTATGATTTACAAAACTGGGTGTATTTTGGGCTAACACTTGTGTTCTTATCTAAGTCATTTTACATTAGCCATCAGTCAATAATACATTAATACCTTCATAATCTGCAACAAGCATAAAATCTAATTTCTCTTGGTTTGTTTTATTTTATTAAAAAGAAATACTTTGGGAATTAGTCCTCTGACTAAACGGAAGATGTTTCAAGTAAATAGAAAGGCCTATAGCGAAAATACAGTAACGGGCATAGACTTCGGGGGGGGGGAGCAGCTGCTTACCCAAGAATTTGGGAAAAAACTATAATTTTTTAATCTAATTTAGAAATTTTGCGCGTTTTAAGATTCGACCTCACTCTTTACTTCCAGCAGATATTTATTTTTCGAATTAATCCATGCTCGTTTTCAATATTAAAAAAAAACGTGAAAACTGGGGTTCCTTACATTTCCTAATATGTCCCACATCAGCATTTTTATAGGCCTTTAAAACTGATTCCGTACAATAGAACCCAAAGCCTTATTACTCAGAATATAGGTGAGCCTTGTTAATGGCAAAATTGTGGAAATGATCTATACTACATGTTTCACCACGTTTACACAGGTCAAATTTTTTTCTGATATTTAAAGTTCTATTACTCCCTAAAATCTGATTCGAGATTAGATTTTCTTGTTTTAAAACTTTTGGAAGTGGTTATGAATACACCCTCTATATTTGCAAATAGAACAGGAATGGAATCATCGAAAATAAGAAGGTATAGATGTGCAGTTATTATAATATTCTGAATGAAGAAGAAAATGAGACTTGGTGCTTTCTCTTTAGGATCTGCTCCAGGAATCATTTAATTGTTTTAATTTTTACTTCTAGTGTTTAATAGACACTCTAATAATGTTCCAAATCCTCTTATTTGTAATTGAAATGCCTAGTAAGCGCTGGATCTTTGAACGCCTAGATATACTAGCTCATAAATGTAGAATTGCTGCTATTTATAATACCATGCTGGCCTCTCGCTATTTTCGCTTTTCTATATATATATATATATATATATATATATATATATATATATATATATATATATATATATATATAATATATATATATATATATATATATATATATATATATATATATATATATATATATATATATATATATATCTATATATATATATATATATATATATAATATATATATATATATATATATATATATATATATATATATATTTCTTCTTACCAGCTCCAAAAAAAAGAATTGTTATAAATTTACAAAGGGTTATTACTGAATTTAGTCGCATTTCACGCAACGCCAGCAGCGCTATTTTTGAGACATTCATCTCTGTACAGCATGCTACACGAAGTTTACTGTAAGTAGGATAAAGTGAATTCGATATACATATATATAAATATATATATATATATATATATATATATATATATATATATATATATATATATATATATATATATATATATATATATATATATATATATATATTGAGTCGATCCAGCTCAAAATGGGTACCTGGAGAAATATGGGGAAGGTAAGCAGGAAGGGTCTGCGAGAGCACAGGATGGCTAACAACCAACCCCCCCCCCATTGCACTTCCTGGATGAAGGGCCACCAAACGGAGATCAGCACCGCCGGTTTAGACCTTAAGGGTCTAGTGCAGTCATACTTACTTGCTATATATATATATATATATATATATATATATATATATATATATATATATATATATATATATATATATATATATATATATATATATATATATTATATACATGTATATCTATATATTAGACATATAAAAGATATTCAGTTCATCTCCCCCCCCCCCCCTGCTCCGGAAATATATACCCCATACCCTGATTCACACAAGAAAAAACGTTTGTGCAATTTTTCTAGATTAAAAAAAAAAAAGATACAAAGGGGGAGGTAATTTTCAAACTCTAGATTCAATTTTTCCCCTCAGATTGGCATCCCTGGTAAGTTATAGTTAACGCAAGGTTTCTGCCCCAATGCTGTCTAGAATTAACCAGGTTTTCTTTATAGAAAGGTTCCAGGTTTTTCTTTATTCTTTATGCCTGACGTGTAAGTTAATAATTCAAACTTTATTTTTCGAATACTTTTAAATTAAAAACACCATCACTATTGTAAATATGGGGAAAGTTTCCAGGGGGAGGGGAGACTTTCTGTGGAAAATTTTTGTCAGAATGTGGGGAATTTTCAGGGGGAACTTTGTGCATGGAGTTTTTTCACTCGATATTTTCCATGATATTTAAATGGAACTTTTTCGTTATTTCCATTTTAAAAAAAATGGAAAAACATCCCAAAGTTCACCTTTTGGGTACCATGTGGCACATTGTGATTTCCTTATTTAGTCAAATGTAGAAAAACCGATTAAATAAAAAAGTTTGTTCATAAATGAGCCCATAATTAGCTCTCTATGATGTCCATGTGTCCGGCCCAGACTTTCTTTCCATTCCAGAAATGTCACCCAAGTTCACTTTCCATATGACGGCTTTATCAAGTCAAATATGTAAGAAACGATAAGATATTAGGATTAGGTTCTAAAAGAGCCCTTAAGCAGCTTTCTATGCTGTTCCAGTTCCCCGATAGCGACGTAGAAAAAAATGCAGGAGAAAAAAAAGAGGACATATCAATGCTACCCATACAAAAAAAAACACATTATTTTCCTTGCTGTTGAAGGGGGAGGGTAGCGATTTTTCTGCATCAGGTTTCAACAATGGTGATTCAAAAGGTGTGCTTTTTGGTTTGCTACGACGCCATTTCCATATCTCATGAAACTGAGTGACGCGATGCATGGGGTTGTTGGAGCAGCGCGTAGTTCAACTGCGAGATTTTGTCTCCTGTGCTGGGCACGGAAGTTGAGAGAAGAGGAAAGGGAATAGGCACTTTAATATTTTTGGTGGTGGTGTCGGCAAAAAAAGCCTAGCTTATATGCGATTCGCCATCACCCACCCGAAAGCTTGTTTGCATTACACTACTGTCGTCTGCACGAATTCGTTGCTGACAATCTTTGTAAAAGCTGAGCCCGCTACTTAATTTTATGCTTGTTTGATGCGTGTGTATTGTTTATTATGCACTGTGTAATATTTTTAAAATTAATCGAGAAATGTTTTTTGCTGAATAGTAACTTTTCTTCGTTACTGCTTGAAAAAAAGTCCAAATGAAGACTTAGGGAAGACACATGCCTTCTTTACTTTTAAACTGTTTGGTACCCCCCCCCATAAGGCAGAAGAGCGCTTGCGCATGCGGTCCCAGGATTCGGACAGCTGGGCTGCTATATATTGTGTAAATTATTAATTCAGAATTAGCGTGTCCATAAGCTTAGCGATGTAAGATGACCAAACTCTCGGTTCCTTAACCAGCTCCGTTAAAAACACGCTCCGTCCAGCTCTCAACTGTTGATGTGCTCTCAACTCAACTGTGATGTGAACAGTATTAAAAATGTAATTTATATCAATTTGTATTTGGTTTTTAAAAGGCTAACAAAAACAACAAAGGGCAGAGTTTCTTGTTCTTTTCTTTGGCTCAGAACAAACTCTA
This sequence comes from Artemia sinica, assembly GCA_027921565.1. Classification (NCBI taxonomy): domain Eukaryota; kingdom Metazoa; phylum Arthropoda; class Branchiopoda; order Anostraca; family Artemiidae; genus Artemia; species Artemia sinica. The sequence goes on along the minus strand of CM051256.1, from coordinate 52,491,066 downwards.
AGAAAACAACGGAAAGTTGAATATGAAGAAAAAGGTACTGAAAAAAGATTTGATTCTCCATCTACGTCTTCCCATTGTAACACAGTGAAAGAAAGTGAAGACAATCTAAACATTGAATGTTGATTAACTTTGACCAAATTAATTAATAAACGTGATCCAATTAATTTTGCAGCCTCAGCTTCGGCTCATATTTTTTATGGCCCCTTTAAACAAGACAATCCTTGCAGCTAACGAGAGAAAATTTAGAACAGAATGGTACGGTACATTCCCTTCCAGGAAATGATAAAGCCTATTGTTTTCCCTGCCGTGTATTTTACTGTTATAATATAAAATATAAAGCCCATGATTTTACAGTGAATGGGTACTGTAATTGGAAAAAATCCGCGTAAGCATTTAAAGGCTATCAGAAGTGTAACTCACACATGTCAGATACTGTTAAATTTGTCTCTCTTAAAGAATCGAACAAAAGTGGTTCCGTTGCTGAAAAATTAAACGTTAAGTATACTCCAATGATTTGCAACAAAATCGATTGTATCTAAAAATCCATATGCGAATCACTGATATTTTGTGGTAGGCAAGCTATCGTACTGCGAGCCTATGAGGAAACCCCGGATTCGAAAAACCGACTCAACTCTTTGGAGCTCATAGAAACTTCGCTCTAAAGACAGTAATGTGATTCAACAACTCTTCGTTGAACATAAAGAGTATTTCCCATACATTTCACCGACCATCCAGAATGAACTGCTATCCATTATCAGAGATCAAATAAAGCAACAAATAGCTAAAAAAGCTAAAAAAAATATTCGCTTTTGCTAAGGACGAAACTCAAGATACAGCAGAACATGAACAAGTTGCAATGATTTTGAGATCTGTTAATAAAAGTTTAGAAGTTCAAGAATCGTTTGTAGGTTTCTATCATGCTGAAACACCGATGGTGAAACATTAGCTGCACTACTAAAAAATAGATTTCTTTCACTACAGCTGGACATTCAAAATTTACGCGGTCAGTGCTACGGTTGAGTTACAAACATGAGAGGGCCTTATAAAGCTGTTACAGACAGAATGCTTTAGCCCAACCGCAACGTATACTCATTGCTACGCACACATACTCAATCTAAACATTGTCAGCTGTTTCAATTCAGTGACTTCAGTTAGAAACACGTTCTTTGTTCTTCAAAGTATTTACAATTTTATCGACAAGTCATCTAAACACCATGCAGTTTTTGAGAAGGTTCAGAAGAGTTCCAAGTCTTCATTGGGAACCCTTAACTTTAAAGTCGCTAAGCAACATCAAATGGGCTTGTCGCATGAAAGTATGATGTACACTGCTGGATAACTTTAAAGAAAGTCTGGCAGCTCTAGAAGAACTTTTAGAGACAAATCACAATCCTGGAGGATCAGCCAATGCTTTGAAAAAAAAGTATGGAAGATTCTAGCTTCGTTTTTTATCTACTCCTTCTAAGAAGAGTTTAATGCAATACGACATATTCTTGAAAGCGCTTAAGTCCACAAACGTGACCTATGAAGTGGTAAAAAGAGTAAAGAGTAATATTGTCGAAGCATTACAGTCCTTTCGGTAAGAATAGTTTTTTTCTCAAACTATTCAATCATAGCTCAGAATTAGCTGATAAATGTGCTTTCAGGGGCCTGAATTTCCCCAAAAACGTAAAATTCCTGCAAACTTGGGCACAATAGTTCCATATGAGACAGCACAAGAGTTTTTCAAAAATACAGTGCTGCATTCTCTTATTGACGTTCTAACTACAGAGATTGAAATAAGGCTAGAGGACAAAAGTTTGGATGTTTTGAACAACTTAAGTGTAATGCTAGGTGTAAATGAAACAAAGGCAGTGTAAACTTTGTGTGTGAATACTATAAGGTCGATTTTGAACGTTGCAAGCCTGAGTTACAGTATTTTTACGGAGTTGAGGAAGTAAATACATTCTAAAATGAGCATATGCGTTCACTGAAAAACGTTTGAAATGTGCGTTTCCTCTAAGATTTGACCTATTCAAACCCTTCTTTACTATGAGCTCTGCATCTTGTGAAAAATCTTTTTCTTGCCTTCGACGGTTAAAGACATACTGCCGCAACACTGCTAGACAAGAAAGGATATCTTTACTTGCACGGTTGGTAATTGAAAAATAAGCACAAATTGACCTTGATAAAGCCATAAATGAATTTAATGTACAAAAAGGAAGACGACTACACTTTTTGCAACAAGTCGGTGTAATGCAGAGCCAAAACATTCATTTTTTATTCCAGGATTAAGTGTGTATTTAAGCTCAGTGTGTATGTACATTTCAGCAATTCTGAATATCAGAAGATATATGTCAGAATACAATATGACAGAATCTGTAATAAAGGATAGTATTTATTCTGTATTTTTTTTCTTTTGCTTTACGTCGTCCACTAATATAAAGGCTCTTTATTGTTATAAATGCCAATTTTCAATGAGAAAACTAAAATAGATACTCTTTTTCGCTTTAATGTAAATTTTTAGTGGCCATATACCTAGAAAGAATTGTTTTCTTACTTCAAACTGTCCAAATAATTTACCCCCCCCCCTCCTTAGGTGGAAGTATATAGCCCGAATTATATATTTCCCATATATTCTGTCACTTGTCTTTTGTCTTGTCTCGCGCTAAGCTGAAAAAAAAAGAAAACTAACGAAGAAACCGGTTAGTTTTATACAGAGTAAACTTGAGTGAGTGGCACATAATACACAAGTACCGAAATTCCTTCCCCCCTACGGAAATAAAAAAAAAATAAAATTCTCAAATTTGGAAAGCCTTATTTTCCACGAGGGGAATTTTCTGCGGGGCGTATTTTCCAGGGGCTATTTTCCACAGGGGGTATTTTCTGGAGGTTATTTTCCAGGGGGTATTTTCCGCGGGGGGGGGGGGGGGGGTCCGGGGGGTAATTTCCAGGGGGGGTAAACGCCTAGAACCATGTGGTGGCACATTCCTACTTCTTGGAAGATGAGACTAATTTGAAAGATGCTATTATTTGCAACAAGGGGTGAAAACTTGTAAAAGACGTCACTCACTCCTAAGACGCTGTCAAGAGGAGCTGTTGTGGCCCCTATTGTAATCTTTAGCCTATAAAGTGCACTTTCTTTCTACTTCTGTGATAAAAAAAAAACAAGTTTTTCAACTGAAAGTAAGGAGCAACCTTAAAACTTAACTTTCAGTTGAAAAAACTTATTTCTTATTTAATTTTCATCGTTTTCCAAATAATGGCGGGAAATCCCCACTCCATGAAAAATCTCCCACAGAAAATTCCTCCATGGGGATTTCCTCCCGTGTAAAATCCTCCGCCCCTGAAAATTTTCCCCGGACAATTCCATCCACGCTGTAAATCCCCCTGGAAAATTTCCTACAGACAAATCCGCCAGAAAAATTCTTCTTAGCCTACTTAGCCTTTCTATAAGCGCACAATTAGTCTTAACAAGCTTTCCATGTGAATGTTCGTGGTTTCCAAACCACGAACACGAACCACGGAACATTCATTTGGAAACCACGAACATTCTCACGGAAAGCTTGTTAAGACTAATTGTGCGCTTATAGAAAGGCTCTTAAAGCTATGGTAGGTTGGTGCGAGGTATCCCTGACTCGAAAGGGTAAAAAGCTGGAGTATTTTCCAAGATCATTGGATTAAAGAATAAGTGGTGGGGTGGCAGTCGTTCCCCCCCCCCCAGCGATTACCTCCTGGAAAATACCCCCCCCCCTCGCGGAAAATACCCCCCGCTCCCGTGGGAAATAAGGCTTTCCAAATTTGAGAATTTATTTTGAGTTTTATTTTTTAATTTCCGTAGGGGGGAACGAATTTACGTACTTGTGTATTATGTGCCACTCACTCAAGTTTAGCCTACGCTGCGTAAAATTCGAGAACACACCGGTTTTTTCGCTAGTTTCTTCGTTATTTTATAAATAAATTTGGGCTATACATTTGCACATTTGGGGGGGGGGGGGTAAAGTATAGCGTGTCTGCATGCGAAATGTGTTTGGTACAATTATTCTGTTTATTAGATAGATAAATAGATAAGTGTATTTTAAAGCCAAATATACGGCTATGAACACAATAAAATAACATAAATGAAAGGCAAAAATAACATAAACTTTGATCAGCGATCATCATAAAACACTTAAATGAAACACTGCATTAACCTAATAATAGTACTTAATACTTGGAAAACGGTCATTGAAAAAAAAAAACACTTAACACTTGGAAAAAAACACTGAAATGAAACATTACATTTACTTTATACTGGGATTTTTTTTTTTTTTTTTTTTTAGTTAACAAAATTTTCAGATACCTCGATATTCTTATTTAAATTTTTAGTGGCCATATACCTAGAAAGAATTGTTTTCTTACTTCAAACTGTCCAAATACTTTACCCGCCCCCCCCCCTCCTTAGGTGCAAATATATAGCCCAAGTTATATATGTACCATATATTCTGTCACTTTTTTTTGTCCTGTCTCACGCTAAGCTGAAGAAAAAGAAACTAACGAAGAAACCGGTTAGTTATCGAGTTTTATGCTGCGTAAACTTGAGTGAGTGGCGAATAATACACAAGTACCGAAATTCCTTCCCCCTACGGAAATATAAAAAAAAAAAATCAAATAAAATTCTCAAATTTGGAAAGACTTATTTTCCACGGGGGGGGGGGTATTTTCCTGGGGGGAGTAATTGCCTAGAACCATGTGGCGGCACATTCCTACTTCTTGGAAGATGAGACTAATTTGAAAGATGCTATTATTTGCAAGAAGGGGTGAAAACTTGTAAAAGACGTCACCCACTCCTAAGACGCTGTCAAGAGGAGCTGAGCAGTCCCCTATAACAATTTAAAAAGGTTAGAATATCAGAGTTGTTGCGCTTCCTATTGTAATATTTAGCCTATAAACTGCACTTTCTTTCTATTTGTGTGATTAAAAAAACAAATTTTTCAACTAAAAGTAAGGAGCAACCTTAAAACTTAACTTTCAGTTGAAAAAAACTTGTTTTCTTATTTAATTTTTCATCGTTTTCCAAATAATGCTGGGAAATCTCAACTCCATGAAAAATCCCCCACAAAAAAAAATTCCTCCATGGGGATTTCATCCCATGTAAAATCCCCCCTGAAAATTTTCCCCAGACAATTCTATCCACGCTGTAAATTTCCCCTGGAAAATTTCCTGCGGACAATGAAACATATTGATTTGATTGCTTTGCTTGCTTTGCTTTTGTGCTGTTTGCTTATGCTTATGCACTTTATTTATAGGTGTTGGGTCTCCATTAAATAATTGAATTCAACTATTGACTCCGAAGACAGAATACGTTACATGGTGTCAGAATGGACAGCACACCCTATCCAACAATTGATTGTCGTCAGCCAATCTCAAAGCCTCGTGGAAGCGATTTCGCCAGCATGCTGAACTGATGTTCACAGGACCCTTGTCCGGAAAAGCCGACGCTGTGAAGTGCTCCTACTTGCTGATATGGGTTGGAGAAAAAGGACGAGATATATACAACACATTCCAGATTCCAGAAGTAGACAAAAATAAAGTGGATGTATATCTGAGAAAATTCAGTGAGCATGTTGAACGCAGTTCCAATCCCATATTTTCCCGATTCGTTTTTCACAAACGAAATCAGAAAGAAGGAGAGACAATTGAATCATATGTGACATCTCTGAAGTTACTGGCCCTTGATTGTAGTTTCGGAGATAGTTCAGATGAAATGGTGAGAGACAGACTGGTGTTTGGAGTACAGAGTGACCGGATAAGAGAAAGACTATTGAGTGAAGGTGGAATGCTTACACTAGCAAAAGCTATTGATATTAGCCGTGCAATTGAAACAGTTGTGGAGACCCATGCACAGATGAGAAATGAACAAAGTACTAGTGCTGTAAAGCAAGAAGTGGAAGCCATACGCAAACAAAAAATGTTGCCAAAGACAATGACGCCAAACTGTTACTTCTGTGGGAACCAGTACTCCCGCGAACACAAATGCCCCGCAAAAGGGAAGATCTGTTCCAAGTGTCGGAAGCCAAATCATTTTGCAAAGGTTTGCAAAAGCAGGTCTGTCAACGAAATTGAAGCCCTGCCAGCTGAGAACGAAGGAAACAATGAATACTTCATCGAGTCTGTTGACAGCAGAACGGATTCAACCCAAAAGCCAATGATTAAAGTTAACCCACCTGAATACCGACGAGAAATAACCTTCAAAATTGATACAGGGGCTGATGCAAACGTTCTCCCAGCAAGTGAATTTAGATCCCTAAAACCAAGACCTACCTTGCTTCCCAACAAAGATATCCTGACAAGCTACAGTGGATGCAGCCTTGAAGTACTTGGAATTGCACAGATTGTGATTCAGTATAAGGACCGAGAACCGCAGGTTCATGTGTTTCATGTTGTTGAAACCCACAAAGGACCAATCCTTAGTAGACAAACGAGCGAACAGATGAACTTGATCAAGTTTGTGCTTAGCATGTCATGTAGCATGACTGAAGACCCAGCCACGGTTTCAACCAGACCGGAAGTACGACAGATCCTCGAGGAATATGATGATGTCTTCCAAGGTATTGGGACGTTGCCCGGAAAATGTCACATTTACCTGAAGGAAGGATCTGTTCCGACAGTCCAGCCACCAAAAAGAGTTCCGTATGCCCTTCAGCCGAAGCTAAAAGAAGAACTAGACAGATTAGAAAATATTGGCATCATAGAGAAGGTACAAAAACCGACAGACTGGGTGAATTCGATTGTCCTTGTAAAGAAACCAGACGGAAAAATCCGTATTTGTCTAGATCCAGTGGACTTAAACAAATGTATCAAGCGTCCTTACCACCCCATTCCTAGCTTTGATGATGTAGCAGTGAGATGTGCTGGAGCAGAAAGATTTTTCAAAACCGACGCTAGAAATGGTTACTGTCAATGGTTTTAGACGAGGAATCTGCTGACCTCACTACATTCAGCACAGCATTCGGAAGATACCGCTTCAAGAGATATCCTTTCGGGCTCATATCAGCCCAGGATGAGTACCAAAAACGAATGGAAGAGGCGTTCGAAGGTATTGACATTGGTCTGATTGTAGATGATGTTGCTGGAATGGCTGAAAGTACAACAGATCATGATAGGAAACTAAGGACAGTTATGCAGAGGGCTCGTGAAAAAGGCATCAAGTTCAATAAAGAGAAATGCCTTTTCGATGCCGTAGCCATTCCCTACTTTGGACATATACTGACAAAGGGAGGTATGGAACCAGACCCTAACAAAATTAGGGCAATGAAAGAAATGCCAGCCCCCAAGAACAAAGATGAATTGCAGACTCTTCTAGGGATGTACAACTATTTGTCAAGGTACATTCCCTGCCTCTCTACCCTAAACCAGCCACTTAGGGACCTGGCCAAAGCAAAGGAGTTCAAGTGGAAAGTAGTACACAACGATGCCCGAGTCAAAATCCAGGAAGCCATTTGCAGCAACCTCGCCTATTTTGATACCAAAAGTGCCCAGGTGGAAGTGATAACAGACGCATCACAACACGGGCTAGGTGCTCAACTGGTTGCGGATCACGCCACAGTAGCCTTTGCTTCTAGATCTCTTAGTGACACAGAAAAACGGTACTCACAAATCGAGAAGGAGCTTCTGGGAATTGTGTTTGCCTGCACGCATTTCCATCAATATATTTGTGGTAGAAAGATCACTGTGACAACGGATCACAAACCTTTAGAGGCGATATTGTCCAAACCAATAAATAGGGCACCACCCCGATTGCAAAGAATGATGCTAGTGCTCCAGCAGTATGAACTGTCATTCCAGTATCGTCCCGGCAAAGAAATCCCGGTAGCTGATGCCTTATCACGAATGCACTTACCTGACCAAGACCCAGAAATTCAAATTGAAGTAGAAGTAGCCATCCATGCATTCTTTAGAGATATTCCAGTAAGCAGAAACAAACTAGAGCAAGTCCGTGAGGAAACCCTAAGAGATGTTGAGCTGAAAACACTGTCAGACATCTTCGAATCTGGCTGGCCTAACGACCGAAGAGATGTACCATCTATCGCTCTTCCATTCTGGAACTACAGAGACGAGCTGGTTATCAACGATGGTATTATACTGAAAGGCGAACGCATTGTTGTGCCTAAGGCACTGCGTGGAGACATACTGCGACAGCTTCATTCGTCACACGTTGGCATTGTGAAAACAAAAGAAAGAGCTCGTAGCTCTGTATTTTGGCCTAACATCACGAAAGATATCACGCAACTAGTATCTGGTTGCGAAATATGCACCATGCATCAAATGGATCAACAGAAAGAGCCATTGATATCCTCAGAGGTTCCCCAGTGTCCATTCCAACACGTGGGCCTGGACATCTTTACATTCAGTGGTATGGAATACCTAATCACCGTAGACTATTATAGTAGATTTTTCGAGGTGGATAAACTTGCCATTTCAAACTCACAGCATGTGATCTCGAAATTAAAAATGCATTTCGCCAGATATGGTATACCAGAGAAGATTACTTTAGACAATGGGCCACAATTCAGCTCGGAGCAGTTTCGAACGTTTGCAGCATCCCGGGATATCAACCACGTCACATCGAGTCCCCGATACCCACAGTCCAATGGGATGAGCGAGAAGGCGGTCCAGACGGCAAAACGGATCATGACGAAAGCGACAGAAAGCCGAACAGATCCATACATCGCATTGCTGGAATACCGAAACACCCCAGTTGATGGAGCATATACACCGGTTCAGCTGCTCATGAGCAGGAAAACCCGGTCGATGGTCCCAGCGCTGCCATCCCATCTGCAGCCGAAAATAATTGCGAAGCCAGTTTTCGAGAAAGCAAGAGAGAAAGCTCAGTCTAGACAGCAGAGAGCTCACAACAAGAACGCCAAAGAGCTGAAAGAATTGAGCATAGGAGAGAAAGTATGGGTGAAATTTGACGAAAGTAGTAGATGGCGCAAGGGCGTAGTCGAGAAGAAGTTGAGACAACAAGAGCGCTCTTACCTGGTGCGGCTGCAAGACGACAGTACTCTTCGGAGAAACAGGCGCCACCTACGTCACAGATCAGAACCAGCTATAACCGAGCCGGCGCCTATACCATCCCACCCATTACATGCAGGCCGTGTTACCCAGTGCCCCGAACTACATACTTACCCGGATGGAACAGCGACAGTTGGAGCTAGTACGACGCCTGTCGCAGATCGATCCAGTGCCGAATTGAACAGCAGTACTGACGAAGAAACCCCGTCAGTAGTCGAAGATGATGATTTCACCGTAGCCGAAAGGCCAAACGTCAGGGGGAAGGAGGAAAGAGCATTAAGTCTACGATGTCAGTCAACTACTGATACAGTCATACCCCCTGTGACCAACGCTGAAGCCCCGCCAGATGCAGGAAGAGTCACTCGCTCAGGTAGACTTTCCAAACCACCTTCGCGTATGAACCTGAGCATTGATCGTCACGTTGATATCCACCTCCGTCCAGTCTGGCAGTGATGGAAGCCATTTCTACATGAGAAAGAAGATGAAACATGTTGATTTGATTGCTTTGCTTTTGTGTTGTTTGCTTATGCTTATGCACTTTATTTATAGGCGTTGGGTCTCCATTAAATAATTGAATTCAACTATTGACTCTGAAGACAGAATACGTTACAGACAAATCCGCCAGAAAAATTCTTCTTAGCCTACTTTCATTTACAAAAAGGCTGATTTTTCATTTAATTTTTGACCTGTTTTTAAATTTTGCCAGAAATCCGTATCCCTTCGGTGGAGATTTTTTCCTGGAAATCCCCCTCCCCACTGGAACATTTCTCCCGCAAAAAATTCTCATATGGAGAATTTTTCCCTCAGAAACCCCAACCCCGTCGTAAAAATCCCCTAGAGAATTCCAACCCCGCTGAAATTTCCCCGAAAGGCTTTCCTATGTAAAATTGAGTCGCCATAGAGAAAGTAAGACAATTAAGAGAACTTAGTGCAGAAATTCTGGCCAATTTCTTCTGGAAACTTCACTCCGGCAACTTTCATCCCCTCGGAAAATCCCCCCTCCCCTCGAAAAATGTATGTATTCATTCCAATAACAAATACTATATGTAAATAACGGGCAAATGTAATAACTTACAGAGGCTGTGGAGAATCATATCATCCTCAGAGGCATAGTTATTGGACCTTTCAACTATGCTGAAGAAAATGGCTGTCTAAAAATTTTGATCGGATGACTTGCGAGAAAAATAGGGACTTGGGGGGGGGGGGGGTCAGTTGCCCTCCATTCTTTTTGGTCACTTAAAAGGGCACTAGAACTTTTGATTACCGTTGGGTTGAGCCCTCTCCTGATCTTCTACAACCATTGGTCCTATATGATCACCCCTGGGAAAAAACAGTAAAATAGAAAAAAATAAGCACCCATCCAGGATCTTTTTTCTGGCAAAAAAAAAAAAAAAAATACCATCAACAGGGGTGAGATTGATAATCAGGGGTGACATTGACACAATCAAAGAAAATGTTTCTTTTGACTTTTGACGACAGGTGGTGTGACGAAAAAATATGAGAGAATTCTAGATGGCTCTTTAGATTATCTCCGTCAGTCAGTGTGGAAATGGCGTCCATCAAGTAAAGATCGTCTGTTTGTGAACTGGTTGAGTAAAGTAAGTACTTTTCGTTATGTTTAGAGGTACTGAATATTTGTCTTGCCACGAAAGAACAGGTGACTGTTTTTTGTTGTGGACATTAGTAGGCTTGTAAATATGATCAGAAAGCCACCCAGTAAGTATTTAGGGATTTACCTTAAAACGGAAGGAGATGGGTGAGTTGTCAAAGTCACACCTTGGAGAAAGGGTATTTCGGGGGTGACTTTGATAGTTATCGAAATGAAACGCATATGCCGGAAGGTCCTAACAGAACATAAGACACGCTATCCAAACAAGTCCGCAGTTTCCAAAGAGCACTTTAAGACCCTAATCGCTCGACTATGGGATGAGATGGGGGAAACATCTGCAGAGACAATAAAAAACGGATTCAAGGCTTGTTCAGTATTTCCCATAAACAAAGATGTCGTCATTGCAAAATATCCAGGGAAGACTCAAATACAGGCAACGCTGTTGAAACTGTCGGACAAGCAGTTGCAGAGATGCTTGCGCATATGCGCTACGGGAAAGATGATATCGCTCCACAGTGTCGGCGTCGAAGATTGAAAATTACACCAGGAAAAGGTATCTCGTCTGAAGACGTTATAAATGCCACAGCCAAGAGGAGTGAAAAAAAGAAAGAGAAGCAGAAGACTAGTGCCAGAGACAACGGTGGCTCTGACTTGGATAGTGTTGGGCGATATTAAATATCGATATATCGCACAAATTATCGATATCAAAACGTAAATATCGATATCGAAAATTTTTTTTTTTTTCTTTTCTTTTTTTCTTGGCATAGCCTGTTCGCAAACTATGTTTAATAAGGGTGGACTGTTAAATGTCGCTGAGAACCTCCGAAACTCTTGGTTAAATAAAATACGAATTAAGAGAAGTTTCATGAAATTTAACCTTCACACTTTTATGACACAATACAAGACAATGGTACGCCCGGTGGTAGAATATTGTTCCTCTGTGTGGTATCCTACATGGAAATGTGACGCGCAGCAAATTGAAAAGGTACAACATCGGGCGTAAAAGTTTGTGCCATATTTAAGCCATTTACCGTATCAGCGTCGACTGGAGTGTTTGGGACTTCCTCCTCTGGAGTTTCGACGGGATAGGATTGACCTGATCAATACGTTCCGTATTATGAAGGGTGTCGATAATGTGGACTGGGCTGATTTCTTCAAACTTAGTCATTACTCAGCCACTCGACAAAACTCGTGTAAACTGTATCAGCCGCAAGTGCCCAAGAAAGTAGGTAAATGTAGCTTTGTTAGCCGTGCAACAAAACTTTGGAATAGTTTTCCTGATACCGTAGTTTTCTGCGCAAACAGTGCAATCATTTAAGAGTGCTCTTGTGGAAACTGAGTTCAATGAAAAACAGTTTCTGTAATATAGTTGTTGTATAGTTGGTTTTTACTGATGAATATTTTTTTGTTTTGTGTTTTGCAGTGTTGCTGTTTGAGCTGTCATTTTTGTGTTTGTTATGCGACAAGCTTATGGCTTCCTCCCTTATTGAATAAAAGAAATACCTTTTAGGCTTATAGGCCATGTTCAGACCACACTCGTTACGATTGCCACATACTTCAATTTGCGTTTCAAGAAATTATATATTACCCCTGACGATCTTCTCCAAGTTGAGAGTAAAATAGCGAGAGACATAGATTTGGCCTCACTGAAATCTGTATCAACAGATGCAAATACCATGACAGTCACTGTGATTCAGCCACTGCAGAATCAAGCCAGTTTGTGGGGATTACATGAAGAAGTTTCTGTAGTCAATACAAAAAGAGCTTCGTCAGCAGCTGCATCTGTCACGGCTTTCCAGATTTTCATTAGGGAGTCTTTAGTTCCAAGAAAACCTGATCCAATCAAGTCATGGAAGTCTTGTAATATGGGTCTCAGAAATATCTATAGAAAATTGTCATAAAAATAATGTCCATGTCCACCAGCAATGCCCTTTCTGAGAGTGGGTTCCAAGACTGATCAGTAAATCATATAGTTCGTGGTAAAAAAAAACAAAAAAAAACTGTAAGGAGCAGCTCGGCCAAATAGCAACTGAAACTATAAAGCACGAAATTTTGATACATCAAGTGAATCGGCTTTAATGCTGATTCCAGATATGCAATATGCATCAAGTCTCATGTACCCATCAAAAGCCATGGAAGTCTGAGAAAATGTGTATGACTTTTGAGAAGGTGCGGAAACGCCCCTAAAAAGTCAAAGAATATTAATAAAAACTTAGCATCAGATTCGGCATATCAGAGAACATCACTGTAAGGGTTTCTAGCCGCCATCTTAAAAAATGTGAAATTTCGTAATTTTTGCCAGAAGGAAGCTCACGGATGCGTGTTTATTTTCTATTTATTCTTTTTTTTTTATTTATAATTTTTTTTCCAGGGTGGTCTTATCGAACCAGAGGTTAAATGAGATCAGGAGAGGGCTTGTTTGGACGGAAATTACAGTTTTAGTTCCCCATTTTGTGACCAAAACGATTGGGGGCAGCTAGATCCCCCCTCCCACGCCCCTTTTTTCACAAAATCATCCGATCAAAATTTTTAGACAGCCATATTGATCAGCACGGTCGAAAAGTCAAGTAATCATGCCTTTGGGGAAGACACGGCCCTGCAAGTCCCGGGGGAAAAGATTGTAAGTTATGAAATTTGTCTTGTGTCTACATATAGTATTTGTTTATTGTGAAGTAAACAGACATTTTTTGGGAGGGTGAATTTTCTATGGGGGGGGGGATTTTTTGCAGTGGGGATTTTCCAAGAGGTTATTTTCCCATGGGTAGGGAAGTTTCCGGGATGAACTTTCTAAGGAAAACCATACACAGAGGACTTTACCAGAATTCTTATACTAAATTCTTCTTATTTGACTTACTTTCTCTTTGCCAATTTAATTTTACGTGTGGATGTATACCGCGGAAATTGCCCAGGAAAAATTTTCAAAAGGAGTTGAAATTATCTGGGGTATTTTTCTGTGGGGGAGGGGGTATTTTTCACGGGAGAGATTCTCTATGGGAGAATTTTACGCGGGAGAAACTATCCATTGAGACATTGGGAGGGGAGGATTTCCAGGAAACATTTTCCACGGAGGGAGGATTTCTGGCATGATTTGAAAAAGGATTAGAGATTAAAAGAGAAACAAGTCTTTTTCGAACGAAAGTTGGCTCAAAAGAATTTTCCAGGCGGATTTACCCGGAAGAAATTTTCTGGGGAATTTTCAGCAGGGATAGAATTGTCTGGGATGGGAGAAGGGGGATCTTACTCGGGAGGAATTTTCTGAGGGGGGGATTTTCCATGGAGAGAAAATGCGGATTTTCCGGCATTATTCGAAAAATAATTGAATAAAAACATTTTTTTTTTCAATTCAAAGTAAGGAACAACATCCAAATTTAAAATGAACAGAAATTGTCTCGTGTATGAGGAAGGGGTCCCACTCCTTAATACCTTGTTGTTTACACTAATTTTAACTTTTCCCCCAAATTATTTAAGAACAAATGCTGAAACAAAATAGCCCTTTAATCAAAGTAAGAAGATTTTTAAAATCCAAAAAGAGATTTTGGCGTGAAGAGCGACGTATTGAGGAGGGGTTATCCCCCTCATACACGGAACAATTTCTGTTCTTTTAGTAATGTTGCTCCGTACTTTCAGTGGTTTTTTTTTTAATTTAATCACTGAAAGGCAGAGCCAACTCTCAGGGGAAAGTATTGACATGCTGCTGATTTTGAATAGTCATTAGCTTATTTTTCTTTATCCTGAGCCCGAGTAATTCCAGATCAGGGTTTCTGTAATATTCTTTCACGCAATGGAAGCTTTTTTGTATTCTATTAAAAATTTGGAAAAAGTTGCACAAAACACTCTTAATTACAATTTTTGTTATTGAGTTTTGGCAGAACCTACATTTAATCTCAGCAAAAAAAACTTATCAGAAATATCGAAATCGATATATCGAATATCGAAAGTAAAAATATCGATATATCGTTTAATCAAATTATCGCCCAACACTAGACTTGAATGATACTATTCCTGGCATTAGTCAAAGTGCCAGTAGTAAGAAGTCGAAGACTTTGAAGAGAAAATTCCCACAGTTTGTTCAAGATGATTTTGGTTCTGACAATTTACCAGAGGACCCTCGGTTTGACGACGGTTCGGACTCTGACATCAGCATAAGAACCTGAAACCTGAAAGACCTAAGACCTTCATAAGATCCTGACAGACAAGATCAGGCTACGGTAGGGGACTATGTTGTGATCAATTTGGCTGGAAAGAAGTCCATATCACAATACGTACCCAGAGTTGACACACAATTTGATCTGAGCGAGGATGAAAATAAAAATGCTGGAACCGACATCGAGTTGGAAATTAAATTTCTAAAACGCATGGCTTCTTCAAGCTACAAGTTCGTGCTGACAGAAGAAACATGCTGTGTCTACACATGCCAGGTAAAAATCGTGTTTTTACCACCCTGCTAACTCCTAGAGGGTATTAAAGTTGAAAACTATGTAAAAGTCACCCCGGTTGACGGTACATAATTCCATGGTTTCGCAGATAGGAGCTTGAAGCTTCAACATGACTGTATTTCAAACAGTAATTTGTATGAAAACTGTGGTTCTATCCCGTTTTCTACGGCTATAATGAGAAAAAGGCTGAAATGGCTAGGCAACGTTCTGAGGATGTAAGATGACATAAAACCAAGGCCGTATCCAGGGGAGGGGTACCCGGTTCGAACCCCTCCCCCCGAAATTGTTGACCGAGTCGAAAATAAGTCGAAAATTAGTAAAACCTAGGTAAAAATCAGTAAAATTAGTCGAAAACTGAGTCAAAAATTAGTAACCCCCCCCCCGAAAAAAATCCTGGATCCGCCCTTGCATAAAACCAAAGATAGCCCTTTTCGGCCAACCATATAGGGCCAAAAAAGCAGACAGTCCCGAACTGGGTGGGAGGAGGTCGTAAGGCAGGATTTAAGGGAAGTCGGAAAACAATAGAAAAACAACTTTTTTAATAGTTTAAATGAGAAATACCTAGAAATTCAGAAATAATTTAGGATTTCGGGCACAGGCCCCAAGCCTGGCTAAGCCCCTGCCTTAAGCTGCGGGACCAACAGGGTCGGATTTTCAGAGGCACACGCAACTTAAGAGCGCCACTTAGCTTCTGAAAATTATTGATTAAAAATGAAAGAATAATATAAACAAAACGACTTTATTTAGCTATATTATATATACATTACATGCTCAATATATAATAATTAGGTTACACATTTATTTTACAGTAGGAAATAGCATGCATTACTGACTTTTTCTTCAATAAAAAAAGAAGAATACACATTTATTTCCCTGAGGAACATTAAAAGATTAAATGAAACTTCCCGCATTAAAAAAGAACAAAACAAATTCTAATACGTGTAACTAAAGTTAACATGTTTCCTTAGTTGTAAGAAAGAATACTTGGACAATAAAAGCAACTAAAATTAAATCCTCGTGTCAAAAATTATACTCAAAAAGTAAATTCAGGACCCGATCAATAACAGTGGAACTTCCTATTATCCAGACACACTATAAATGCAAAGTCTTCTTTTTTTCATTGTTTAACGTCAGAGGACCAAATTTACACTTAACATTGAAGGCTCATATGGATTAAAACCCCCTAAAAATAAACACGAAAATTTTGGAATATTTTCACTTCCAATGATTGGTATATTAAAATGAAAACTAGTTTTCTTGCCCAATTTAGTGACATATGAACATCTGAGAGCCTTTGAAGCCAAGCTCTAAGTGGCTTTGGGAATTTATAGCGAAAAAAAAAACGAGTCTCTAATCGAGTAGCTCCTCTTACCTCATCCTTCTCATTAAACTCAAAGCATAGTAGCTCTACTGGTTGCTCGAGCCAATATTTTACTCTTATAACTATTTTTCTTATGTGTTATTACCTCAATATATAATCTTTACACAAAAGCCATTGTGTCAGACACTGAATTTTGGTCAGACTTCAATAAAACATAGGGAGCGGGAAAATCGTCGATCATCAAGATCAATGTCATGATCAATCAAGATCATGTTGCATTAAGCTGGTCCTGACTGTATTTGTAACAGCAAATCCATCCCTATAGTAATTCCTAAATCCCTATAGCAATTGGCAGACAACAGTAAAATGAATAAAATGGCCAGTTAAAATTAAATAAAAGGTAAAATTGAGACGTCAACTAAAATTTCGCATCAAGAAGCGTGGTTATCACAATTTGTTTTTGAGATTATTTCTGGACCCTAACTGGACACAAATATTTCAGCATCTTAAAAGTGGAGCCGTCCTAGCCGAGTGGATTGGTGTGCTGAATTTAAGATCCTTTGTCCTAGAGGACGGGAGTTCGAATCCTAGTGTACCCAATTATTTGGTTTGAGACTGGGGTCAGTGGTGTGACTCTGTAAGCTCAGCCAGAGTCGACTCAGATTTAAATGGGTAGCTGGAGAAATCTGGAGAAGGTAAACAGGAAGGGTGCGTGAAAGCACAGGATGGTTGGCTCCCAGCCCCCCATTGCACTTCCTGGCTGAAGGGCCAAGAAACGGAGATCAGCATCGCCGGTAGGGACTGTAAAGTACAATGCCGTATTCTTTACCTTTAAACGTGAAGAATGTGAAGAGGGAGTACAGTTTGGTACATGTATTATATCTTTGTCAGGTTGTTTCTTTTTTACTAATTATTGACTAAATGTACCCAATATTATCAATGAATATTTAATTTCTTTTCCAACATTAACTGCTCGTCAGGTTAAAATATAAACCAGCTTTTTGATATGAAAGTCATATGACTGACTGACGTCATTAATACACGCGGTATTCCAAAAGTCACTTTACTCAACAAGACCTTAATTTGGTACCTAGTAAGATCTGCACATGTCTACACCACAAAATGAATTTTAATCGTCCGAATAGTACACATCAGAGTGACGTGAAAATTTAACCCGCATTAGGGCTAGGTTTACCACCAGGATATAATTCCTCTTAAAATTACGTTTTGCGATATCTAATTTAAGATTTAGAAAAGATTTTATTCATTTTTTATTACGCATGAATTTAAGCACATTTTAATGTTTCAAATCAGATATATAGATACACAAATAGTAAATTAAACCTTAAGAAGGAGAAATGCTATCTTCAAGATGAGAGACATGGATTTTTTTCAAAAGCTCTTTAGGCAGCTTTCGAAAAAAAAAAAAAAAAAAAAATGACAAATGTGGTAACAATCCTGGTTCGGTATTCTTGACGGAAATATTAAGATATACTGTTTTCCTTTTCTCAACAAAGTGACTTTTGGGATACTACAAAGAAAAAAATCAACATAACGACAAAAAAATAAAATAAAGAGAAGTGGAACAAAGAGGACTAGCATCCTTGGTAGAAAAGTCAACTGGCTATCGTTTCCCTCCAGAATGCTGGATTTCATGTTCTAACATAGCATCTAGCTCATTTGTGAGGCCAGCTAACATTGAACCAATATCGCTAAGAACATCAACTGTAGAACTGAGATCCTCACGTGGTACATCAAACCTATTAAAAGACAGATAAATCAAGATTTTTTCAATGTGTACTTAGAAATAACAGTAACTTTTGAGAACAAACAGAACACAAATCTTCCATACTTCTTACAATTATTGAATTTGAATAACTGCAACAGAAGAAAACACAGCTCTTCAAACTTAAATTTCAGAAATAAAAATAAAAACTTGTTATTTATCATACTATTTTAATGTCAAAAACAAAAAAGATATGCCAGGAAAATAAGGTAAGAGCTTTTTAAGTACTTCTCTATTATGAAGACAATCGATCACCCAAACATGAAGAGAACCAGAAATTCTTTCAATGTAGGCGAAGGGGTGGGGGGGGGGGGGTAGGGGGTGGGGGGTTACCTTAAGAATTCCAGAGTTGAATATACTTTCAATGTAGCGGAACTCGGTGCACCTGACCGAGAGTTGAAAAAAAACCTTGCCAAGATATATCTGAAAATGTTTAATGAACTAAATTAAGAGACAAATTTGGATAAGATCAAATTTGTAACGGCATAATGAGTAAACAGGCTTTTACTTCATCTACAAAATACTTAGAAAAAAAAGAGAAGAAAAATAATTGATCATGCGTTTTCATTGACAGCCTAAATTCTCAATTTGCCTTTTCAAATAGTAGGGATTCACACAATATAAACTACCATATGAAATTCAGGATTGAATAATCGAATTGTAGATTTTATTAGGAAGTTATTGTTATGATATTTTCTTTTTCGTTTATCTTATACAGTAGGATAAAAGAGGATTCCTTACGAAATATGTCCTACGAGACCAAAATGTGACTCTTAACGACTCTAAACTGTACTATTACTATATGTCTAAGCACAATGATATTTTTGAAGGGAATTGTTGGGGGTCATCTCATACCCAGAACTTGGAATTATAATTAAATTTACCCATTAAGTTCCTATCACCTCAAAACACCTAGTTTCAAATTATAGTATTCTTACTGCTCAAACATTGTCATATTATATTGGCGAACGTAGTCACTCTTTGACGCTCTCGACATAGGGAGAAAAGATTCACGCATATGCTTAATACATTTGTTAACTTATATGCTAAGAACTTAAAAGGTTTAAACATGAATGCGACGTTAAATAACGTCTTACTATGATGACGCATTGGGTAGAACTTGTAAGTTTTTAAGTTCCATTTTTCTGAAGTACTTAATACTTAACTTACGAATGATCAAGTAAAATCTTAATTAAACTATGGCATAAATTACGCAATGTCTCAAACGTAAGAAGGGATTTCTGAACACCAAGTCGAGAAGTTAGAAACAGAAAAATTGAAAAGGTGCAGCAGTTTCTAAGTGGGCAGGAAATCTAACCCTGAAATAGCATGGCATCTGGGAAGTTATCTGCTTATCCTATAAGGAGTGGCTTACAATGTTTAGAGATAAAAGATCGGGATACGTTCCTTAACGCTCGATGCAAAACTGCCCGAGCAAAGTCATAAATATGTAGTAAGCAACTTTCACAAACATCTAAGAGTAGGTATATGTACTAGTTACGTCAAAATACCATAGCGTTTTGTGAACAGTATAGATAAGTATAGAAACCAAAAACTAACAGTATAAAAACCAAAAACTAACAAACAAGTATGTGTCCAATAAGAGAGTCATACTTAATCCCACCATTTACCCGTGCCGCGGCCATTTAAACATTTGCCTCTCAATTACTTGGACTATCTGTCTTGGTTTTTTCCCTTTTTACAATTAGCCATGTCTTGATGCAACCTACTGCAAAATACTTGATTTTCAATGTTTGATTTCTCTAAATCAACGGATTTGAAAATCAAGTATTTTGCAGTAGGTTGCATCAAGACATGGCTAATTGTAGAAAGAGAAAAGCCAAGACAGATAGTCCAAGTAATTGAGGCAAGTAATCAGGCAAATTTTTTCAGATTTTGATGGGTAGGACTAAACTTGATGAAACTTTTTTACTTGAAATCAGCATTAAAATTTGATTCTTTTGATGTATCTATTGGTATCAAAATTCCGTTTTTTTAGAGTTTCGGTTACTGTTCAGCCGGGTCGCTCCTTACTTACAGTTCGTTACCACGAACTGTTTGATTGATTTTATTTTACCTTCCTGTTCTGCTACTGCTACTGCTACTACTGCTACCAGTTTTACACTTCAACAGTTTTGAAGACTTTATTTTTATCCGTGGCTATGGCAGAGAATCAATACAAGGAATCAAGAATCCTTGTTATGGGAAAGAGTCTTACCAAACTGAGGTTGCAAAACATTGATTTCTCAGAGAATATTAAAAACGTAGAGGTCCTTAGAAATCCCAATAAAATTGCTCACAAATGTTCCATGTGTGAATTACTACCTTATATGTCAACAAAAGACGTCATAGAAATTACAACCGGCAGTGGAAGTGGAAAAATATGAAATTCTGCTCTAATATCGTTGATGACCTGGGTCCAGGATGACTGGCTTGGCCATATTGTACTTGTTTCAGCCAACACATTTTCTGTTATTCATCCAGAGACAGAAAAGGAGGCTTTTAATATTGTAATCGTGTCTTGTGGGGGTTTGTTTTTCAAAACGAATGCTTACCACCTGTGGTTTTCTGTTATTCATCCAGAGACAGAGAAGGAGGCTTTTAATATTGTAATCGTGTCTTAACTAAAGGTTAGGTCACTATTTTTTTTTACCTCTGGTTAAAATGTTCCTTGGCAAGTTTACTTCTGAAAATGAACGGTTAGTGGTTATATTTCTATAAGATCATATCCTGTAAATAGAAATATAAATTGGCTTTCTTTTCATAGAACATCTATTTAGGACGATGGAGATCGCTCTCTGCTTACGCTGAAGCAAATTAAAACATGTTTGAGTTTGGTGTATTTTTTAGGCTGCTCTCCCTAGTCTGTACTGGAAGTTTTCTGAATTAAACACTATGAAAAAGCAACTTGTGACTGGATCTCCATCTTGAAATAACTACAGCTCTGAATCAAAAGTGAAGTCAGCCGCAAATGACAAAAAAAAAAAAAAGCTGATGTGGTTCCTGTTTATAAGCGATGAAAAGCTTATTTCATCGACGATAAAAAAAGTACCAAGCTTACTACTGAAAAAGCATCTTATCTGATCACAAGCTATATACTGGAAGTAATGTATACACTTTACAACGCTGAATTACCAGGTTTTGAAAGACTGATTTCAGGACTGGGCCCAAATATAGCTGTTATTTGTAGGAAGACCTTAGAATAAGTTGGATGACAACTGAATGATCTAATGAAAATCCTGGTCTAAATACTCAGCAGCTATGATTACATCTGTCTGACCACAGACATACTGTCCGCCCCCAAAAAAGCTTTCCTGGGGTGATTTCACATATGCTTAATAAAGATAACTATTAAATTTCTATCACCTTAGCTGTTCACCAATTCAAATGGTTACACCGTATGACATGACAAGATAGCAGAGAAGTTTCAGAGCTTCCAAAGGACTAAAAGGTCTGAAGCTCTCAATGAATTTGAAAAGAAGGAACAGCAGGACGAAGAAGAAATTGATGAAGATCTATGTACACTGCTAGAAGAAAGAGAGAGTTTGCTGAGTCAGCCTAATGAAGCTTATGTAATTGAGGTATCCAGTAACGATATTAACACACCCTTATACTTGCCAGGACACTTTTGATATGCCGACCAAACGCTAAAATAATTGTTTCGGTTGACTCAAAAGCTGCACTAGCTGATACTGCTTACAAAAGATTATTGTGTCGATTTTGAAATAGGCGCTCGGATACGTGGAATTTTATAAACCAAGGCAAAAATAGGGATTAGTTGCCTGAAGTTGCTGAGAAAAGACTGATTCAACCAGTAGCGACGCGATGGTTCTGACTCTGGTGAATTGCGGCAAGTAGTGGATTTCCATACTTTGGTAAAGCTCAATACAGCATGTGACGTGCTCCAAAAGCTTAGGTTTAAAGTGAACAAGATTGAGTTTATGTTAGAATGTGTATCTCTTGATGGAAACCTTTGCAATTGCGTTGGATATGCTCAAGTCAAAGGAAAGAGTTTCTGTGGAAGCATTAATCCTTCAGTTAAGAATCTTCAGAAAAAACTGATATAGCTCAAGTCTATGAATTATATTGCAGCCTCGATAAACGCACTACCACGGAGCTTTCTTGGAGATCTTCCACTTTCCCCAAACCTTCAAAGACTGTTTCTCTACATGCAGCTTATCTATGTTTCGGAATAGAATATTTCCTTACAGTTGGAAGGAACAAGTTGCCAACATTTTATAGAAAGGAGGGCATAAGGCGATGTTTCGGTGATTTTGATGACGACAAATCCAGTCTCTTCAGGCGACAGATTTTAATCACCTATGAGTTTTCAGAGGACGAAAGTGGTTTGCTGCAGACGACCTCCACAGGAAACAAACTCAAGATATAAGGTATGCAGTTCTTGGGTGACAAGCGGCGGAAGTTTGTTGCTCTTATTGGTTACCCTAACATCTGTCAGGTTTTCAGAAAATACAATTGTGTTTTCCCTCTTCAGTTCCTATTGAAAGGGATTTCTGAGAAGGAGGTTCTTTTTTTTATAGACGGTTCGGAAATGTCACGTCTGAGTGCTTCGCAATGCTCAAATCAAACGTCCAATGTAATCATAAAGAAGAAACTTTATTTTGTAATGTCTTGTTCATCATTCAGGTTTGAAAATGTGACTGTCGGTGACTACACATGAGTGTTTAGTTTTCGAAGAATCGCTTATTATATGGTTGTCTTTATATAAAATTCAAACTTTACTTATTTATCAACTTTAGAAAGTGCTTAGAAAATTACTTCAAGTAGTAGTACTTAGGGAAAAGTTACGTACTTAAATTTCAAGTACTCCTTAAGCACATTTTGTTTCTGTACTCAGTACTCGACACTAAAGTAAAAATTATACAATTACTTGATACTTAAAATTAAAATATGAAGTTCTTCTTAGACACTGGTAGGGGATGAACATGAAAATGTACAGTTTTAAATCAATTCTTGATTTTTGAGGAAATGCTTCGGGTCCATCTTGGGGGGGGGGGGGGGTGTGCAAGTATGTGCAAACGTTCTGAATAGCCTATCAAATCGTTCCTAGTAGGATCAAACTCACGCATCACGTATGTTTCAGAAAAAAAAGACAGAAAGAAAGAAAAAAGACGACATTTTCAGCCAGGCATAAACAAATTTTGTTTTTGATGATTATATTATTACGTCATTGACCCATATAATATATGGACTTATGATTAGCTAAAGCTTAAGATTAGATCATGAAGAGCTCAAGCTGCTTATATACCAATAGCAGGCTTATTACAGTAGGGCAACTTGAAACATTTTAATCAATGAGACTAAAAATTTCACAGTTCAGTAGCCACGTCACTTGGGAGTCTTTAAATCAGCAAAAAATAATAATGAGCACGTTTTTATAGTTTCAAACTTGGAGGGGTGTAAGGATGATTTGATCTCGAAAAAAATCCTCTCGTAACATTCACTTTATGCAAAAACTAGATTAAAGTCACGTTTTCATTTGCATTTTTCCGGCGAACTTTACCATGTTAAGGTGGAATGGTAACCAATCAAGAAAAAACAACCACGGGTAGATTTGGTTCAACCCAAACGTGCAACAATTAGTCACTAATTTGCCATAGATTGTTTATGGTAAGGCCTTAATTCTGTGTACTTAACTTAAGTATTTTAGCTTATAGAAATTTGCGACTGTCTATAAAAAAGCGCTTGGAGTGTTAACTAAACTACATACAAATTTACAACACTAAACTCACCGAAATCTAATCTGCGTTTCTAAAACCTGAAATAGAACCAGATGTAGAAAAAAAATTTAGAGGACTGTTAATACTTATTAATTAGGAGAGAGGGTTTAAAACAGGACTAACAACTTAAACAAGCTTCACAAACCCAGTCATCATACTGACTAGGATGGATAGGGAAAGAGCTATCCCCCAAAATTGTTTGTAACGGTTCAGTCGCACAGTAATTCTTTTTTAAAGAACATATAATTATGAGAAGGAATTTACCTTTTAAAACTTCTGAAAATACCATGCGATAGCTTTACCACAAGGAAATTGCGAGGCAGAAACCCAAATAAAGAAATCTCACATTAGAACTGGGAATAACAAATTTAGTACTCGATAAAATAGCTTTGAAAACCTTTCGCATTTAAATTCGGACCACTATTAATTTCAGACACAAAGGTATTTATAGTAACAAAATAGACAGAGAGAGAGAGAAAAATATATAAATAAATAGAGAGAAAGACCCACTAGTACTTTCTAATATATCCTACATTTCATACTCCAGCAATCACCATTTCACTCTATGTTATTTTTTCCGAAGCATCAATGCAATCAAAATCTTTACTCGTGTATAATTTACACGGGGAGAGAAAGCAACAGAATAGAGCATCGAAGCATATATTATTTATTAAGGCTAAAAACTTAGTGTCAGTTCTCTAACAATATCCCAAAGCTTTTACCTGTTAACATGCAACCAAAAAAGAAAAAAGAATAAAAATGATTAGTTTATTCTGTTGCTTCCCTACCTATTCTACAGCTCATACCCATGGACTCTGGCAGATGATAGATGAACAGAAACTAAAAGAGAAAAAGAAAACTGAGCATAGGTTCAACTCTATTAGTGCGACGATGACGCCAAACGCAGTTATTCAAAAGGAACCCCAACCATAACATTATAAAGTGAGATAAAAGAGTATTCTTACTCCCGGATAAAAGGTAGCAATAAGCATACCTTAAAGGTTAACAGAAGGCTTTTTCCGTCTCTATATAGCAGCAAACTCTAAATAATGAAAGCTACTTTCGGACACAGAGCTGAATTTTTTGCCAAATAATTCCTTAGAAATTCAAATCACAGTATTTACTGTTTATTTTTTGTATTATAGATTACCACTTGAAATTTTTTATAGTTTGAAATCAAACAAATTTTGCTTATTTGATATTATCGTGTCATGTCAGGAATTACGCTCCCGTTCTTCCGAAAATTTCACCCAAAATCCTAATAACTTCATCCCTTTTGATTTGCTGAAGCTCGAATTCAAACCTGCCCAAAATATTACTCAGACTCACAAATTAAACGCCCTTGAAAAACCTTATCCCAAGTTTATTTTCTATCAGTAAGTACTTTGTTTATTTATACCAAGAAGCAGGGGCGTTCCATACGGGGGGGGGGGGGGGGGGGAGGGGAAGCCTCCCCCAATGTTTTCAGCCAGTCGGTACAAAATTTGAGTCGATAAAATAGTGGCGTAGAGCGCTACTATTTTACTAGCTCTTTTTTATTAGGGTAGAAAAAGCTGATGAATATATATATATATATATATATATATATATATATATATATATATATATATATATATATATATATATATATATATATATATATATATATATAAACAGTAAGAGAAGAGAAGTCTCAAATGGTAAAAAGGGTCAGCCAGTCGGTAAAATCCATTGCCCCTCCCCCAAGCAAAAACATTTGACTAGAGACGCCTATGTTAGAAGGGATTTTATGTTCCTATCAGTCTTTCCCAGAAAATATTGAAATCACTTTACATTTAACGGAAATTTTATTCTAACTTCCTTCAAAAAATGAGAAAATATTTTCCGAAATTCCAACCTCTCATTCCAGGCAATCTAATGGTCCTATGTCACTTTTAAATTCTTGGTCAACCTGCCTGAGACTCTAGGCTGGCGTGCCTTTCCAAAAACTAACACACAAGTATTGTCCAATAAGACTTACTCCCACCATTTACCCGTGCCATTTAAACATTTTTGCCTCTCAATCATTCCGACTATCTGTCTTGGCTTTTTTCTACAATTAGCCATGTCTTGATGCGTACTGCAAAATACTTGATTTTCAATTCAAAATCAACGGACTCGGTCCGTTTGAACTGAAAATCAATTATTGCTGGTAAAGTAAAGGCTAGGATTATTCTGGGCAGTATCATGACACCCGCATTTTTTCTGGTATGTATCCACGACATACGGAACAATCTCATTACTCCGCTACACCACTTTACTGATTATAGCATACGTCATACAGATGTCCAAAGACATGTTTGACATCAGAATGGTCAATTTCAATTCTTGCCCTGACCAATACCCTGACTTTACCTTCATGGGTGAAGCTATCAAGAAACTTAACAAAGATCATTTTTTGGAGTTACTTTCTCCTCTGACCTCTCTTGATCAAGTTATATCCTCTTGGGCAAGAAAGCTGGTTGTGATTCCTCATTTTAGAAGCCTGTTACCATCCAGCTCCATTATCCTTCTACACAAGTCATGCATTAGGCCTATTGCCAAATACGGAGGCGTGCTTTCCACAGGGGCTCCTAAAACCTCCCGGGCAAGTCGTAGAGCCTCAATGGCAAGTCGTAGCCCCAATCAAGTACCAATAAATAGTTCACTTGAAGGATTTGATGTTGCATCAATAGCCGTTTTCTGCGAGTACATATCCACCATCTTCCCTTCGACGAGCTACCCCCATGTGTACCAACGCTGGTCAAGCCAGTACGGAAAACGCAAAGAAAACAAGGTACGGTCAAATTACTGTAGCAAGAGACCCACAATGGGTACCTGAGAACAGGTTTCTGAGATGTTGCACCTCCATTTGGAATTATTTCCCCAAGGATGTTATCCTTGAAAATTATTCTTTTGATTCCTTTATAAGGAAGTTCAACAGACACAGTTTAGGGCTAAAAACCTAGGTAAATGGTTGAATAGTGGTACCAGGTCCTAAGTCTTTAGTAGCATGGCACAGTGAATCTTGTCATAAGTATACTTTTACAAAACATCGAATTCTGGGCAATTTTTTGTCGGATATTTTGTCACACAAGGGAACGGTTAGCCATAAAAAATTGTTTCCTATCACAGCATTATTTGGCCAAGGCATGTACGGAGGACCAGGGCATAAGGGTTTTGAACCACTCTAGTTCATTACTTGTCTCAGATTTCAATTCGACCATTTATTTTCTATTCATAGCAACTCCTAAGATAATAAAAATGGAACAAGAAACTAGAATAACATTTTGGCTGATACAGTATTTGTTTAGTGCTAAGATTCATCGCAAACGAGGACAATACGAACCTAACTGCACACAAAGAGGGGCAAGGAACTCCCGTCGAAGACCCCTTCGCGAATCAAGCTCTTCTTTAAGAATTTTTAAAAATCAGAATATGTGAAAATGCGTAAAAGTTGATATTGAAGCTAAATACATTTTTTTTGCTGTCAGAAAACCCTTTGATTTTCTTAAAATTATGCCCGTATAAAGGGGTTGAAATAGCTTGACAAAATTTAAAACACTTGATCTTTAGAGCAAACATTTTTTTTTCTATTAAAAAAATTCCTAAAACATTTCTGGGTTTTGGTAATCTTAATTACTTAAGATCCAGTACCCCATTTTTTTTAGAGCTCCGATTAATACCGATCTGACAAAATTACGAACTAAATAAAACTGAATTGTAAGATTTGTTAAATAAATTGACAAGCTGTAGCTTTTAGAGCAAATTGACCGTCTTTTATGTTAAAGTTGAAATGGATATAGGGAAAAAGAGAGCAATACTAGTAGTAGGAGACGTCTACTCACTTCGAGAGATATTTACAGTTTCAGTATTATTATCCAAATTTGTTCCAATTATTCTATTGCTATACGAAGCTATCACAAATTTGAAATTCTAGTTCTTCAGTTTTTCTTCTTTTTTTTCAAAAAAAAAAAAAATATTGTACGGTCAGACGAAAAGCTTCTGTATTGACAATCCTCTCTTCATTTTTTAAATTACAGCTTCATGTTCTGCATACTCACCGAATTTTATTTGCGTCTTATCTTTCACTAAGTCAATGCAATAAAATTCTACATTCATTATTGACTTTACTTTCTAATATGAAAGTTCTAAGTAAAATTTTACTGTTAAGGTTCTACGTAATATTTAATTATTAATAAATATTTAATAACTGAATTGTAATAATAAACATTGTCAATAGAAAAAACAGTCACACTAATACCTTTCTAAGCTGAATTTACACATACTAAAAAAGCCCCGCATAATCTTAATAATTACTTAAAGCACATGCTAAAAATACATAAAGTAAAAATTATCAAATCCCGAAGTTTAACTTCGCTCTATGATTTGAATAATATAATTTGATTCTCAAGCTAAAAAAAAAAACAACTTATGTTTATATGGACAGTTATTCGCAATTGTAGGGTTATAAAAAGTTAAGTAAAAAAAAAAAAAGAAAGAAGAACATGCCAACTTTTGGACCATATATGGAACAAGGATATTGTAATTTGGATTTTGCATGTACTCAAATAACAGACAATTAGCTAAAAGGCAAAGAAAAACCACATGGAAGGATGCATCTGAAATGCGGTGTATAGGTGCCCAAGGCCGTACCCAGGATTTTTATTTTCGGAGGGGTTTTACTAAAAAAAAATTCGTTACAGAAAAAAAAATATCAAAAAACGCACACAAAATTTGTTTATATCCATTTTTGTTACGTTTTTACGAGTCAGAGAAACATTTCGGGGGGGGGGGTGAAACCCCCCCCCCCCTCCGGGTACGACCTTGTAGATGCCCGCACGAAAATTAATTCTAGAATCTTTTTCTGAGGCTTATTTAAATCTTATTCTAGTAAAGTTTTAGTAATCTGGTCCATAAGAAAAAGACAAAAGAAATACTATAACCAAATTATGTTTTAGATGTATTGGAAATCTTGGAGGTTAATTAGTTGATCAGGTTTCGCGTCTGAACTGCAGCAAAGAATCATCTCTCTCTTTTCTCTATCCTATTTTTAAGGTTATGTTAATTAAGTTTTTTCGACGTCCTGGTCCATCTCTGCTTCTTGGGTGGGTTATTTATTATTTGGATTGATTTACATAAGGGATTCCAAAACAACAACAAGTAGCATTCAATATAATTGTGATACCCTTACCTAAACATTTTCAGAGGAACAAAACACTGAAAACAGAAAGTACTAACAAAAAACTACCCTCAGACAAAAATTAAAAAATAGATAAATGCAAAATTTCATAGTCTTTCCATATAATGCCACACAGTACCGCCACTTGTAGCACAGTTCCGTTACGCTTGACCCAGTCCCCGAAACACTTGGCATGCCCACCTTTTGTATATGATTTCTGAGGGTAGGCGACCCTTCGTTCAAAGATACAAACATATTTACAGCTGGATGGTAAAAAAAACAAAAAAACAATTATACTAGGTCTTATTTTTAAACAGCTATAAAAACTTTTGTATTAAATTTTAATCAGTATCAATATTTAGGGCACCTACTATGTTTCCATACACCAAAGTCTTTAAATCTCTGTATCTGATAATATTTCCAAAACCAAGGCAATAAACTTTTCTTTCTTACGTTCTTTATCTATTTAAGATCACAACACCGAATCTAAACTTGATATTTTAAAGTCTTGTTGCAAGTCAATGACTCTGTTTTACATAAGACTAAATTTTGAGTCATTTGACTAGTTATTACATGGGGGGGGGAGGTTTTAAATTTCCTGAATTTCTAGGCACTTTTATCCGAATTACCAAATGCTTTTTTTTATTATTGTCCCCCCCCCCAATGAAAAAAAAATACTATATAAGTGGCTTATTTCCCTTAGGTAATTTTAGAATTAGAAACCTTGAAAGTTATTTTGCTAACGAAGCAAGTTTCAAATAGTTTTTTTTATATTAGAAAATGTAGGTTCTTTTTATGAAAAAAATCTTTATGTAAATACTCGAATTTCCTAAATTCAAATTTTCCCCTAATCTCAAACATAAAACGGAAATAAGAGATCAGGGTCATTGCCAAAAAATAAGTTGCACTTTTCAACGATCCAAGCCTTAAGTGTTTGCTATCAGATTAAACATATGTATCGCCCTATTTCTGGACATGACTCAACATATGATGTTTAAATGATAATGATAACAGATTCCAACATTAGAGCCAAAGGGACCACTAATCACAAAATGAATAATAAAAAAGAAACGATTAAAGATCATACGCTTGTCTTTTCACACTCATCTTCCTTTACTGTGTCAATTCTTCTCCAAAAACTCTCTATGGTGCGTCAGCAAACGGACATCCTTCCTGCTTTCCAAATATCTACTGTGCAATTGCTATTCCAAATTTCCACCATCCATTCCCTCCCTCTCACAATCCCAAAAATATCCTCCCCCAAATCATTCAACTCCTTACAGTTGTACATAAAAAGCTCTAAATTCTCATTATTACGACACATCGAAAAAAAATTAATCAAGAAATATTACTTCCAATTTCCTCAATGAAGCAGCTTTGAACGAGGAAAATCTGAACTTGAAATCTTAAGAGAATCTTCTTATATAGAATAAACTTACTTCTCTGGTGTCCCTGGGACTGATGTCCCTCTAAGAGGCGGCAAACCACGCCTAGGAGCGGCTGGTGATTGGGTGACATAGGTTATACCAGACAAAGTAGGATGCTGTCGGGATGAACGCTGTTTTATTGTACCAGCGTTGTCATTTGCAAATGGCATTGATTCGGATTCTGTACTTGATGATGACTAAGAAGAAAAACTCAGATAAGAAATAGAAAAGGAAACGCCTAACGAAAGAAACTAAACCTCTTGTACCTAAAATCCAATGAACAAAAATTAAACAAGACATCAAAATACACAGCGATAGCTAGTTGTTCTTATAAAAATTAAAATTGCAGTAAAAAAAAGCTTTAAAGAATGAATTTGCCTTTAAGTAAACTTAAGGAAAAATAGGGACAATTTTCTCTGAAACTGGCCATTTATTTTCACAAAAACTAGAATAAATAAGCATTGTCCTTTTGTCTCTTATTTTCTTTGAAAGACGAAAATACGCGAAAAGTACCAACATTTTATAGAAAAAACTTAAGTTTTCCGGCCAAAAAATGCGCTTTTGTTTTTTTTAACTTGTGCCCCCTCCCTTGAAAACGTTTTACAAATCCTCTTCCATATAGTTCCATAAGAAAAATGTCTTTGAGCATCCTTGCTAATACTATAATGGTCTTAATATAGAGTAATTTATTATTTCTGAACACACCTACAAATAGGGGCAAACAATCACGAAAATGTAGGGGAAGGGGGGGGGGATTTTTCATGTAAACAGGGGGGTATTTTTTTTCAAAATCTAGGACGGCCATTCCACCATGCCCTACACTTAGTTGGTGCCCCTGTGGTGGGAGAATGAACGGTAGAGGGAACTTTTAATAATTCCTCCAGGAAAACATAGAAAACTGTGGCCGAAAAAGATCCTTTGTTATCCCCCTTTTCGAAGACAATGGCTATATACACAATGTGGACAGGAGGTGGGTACGAGGCCCTTTTTCCCAAAGAACCGTAAATGTTGAAGAATCTCTGGACATTTTTGTTCAAATTATTGACCAGAATTTGTTGTCCCTCCCCCCGCATTGTTTTTGTCACTGACCCCCCGCTCCGAAAAAGATCCTAGACACGTGAATATGCCTAATATGCATCTCCATTTCTGGGTACCTCAACCTCAATTTTTCTTACATCTGAGAAAGTTTCAAAACAATTGGATCAGTACATTTGAATCTCAAATCACCTTCCAATCCGTAAACATCCCAAATTAAATGCTAAAATATTATACGTGTCAGTCGAGGATTGTAGATTAAATTCTTCTGTCAATAGCTATAAAGTGACAATCTAACCACAACTATGAATTGATACTTACAAAACTTCCTAAGATATTGAACAATAATTTACAAAGCATATAACAAATACAATAAACACGCTCAATTAAACCCGTAATTCTACAGTCTGCTAGGTATTTGCCAACATATTTTGGCAACGAATGCTGCCATGGTCAATATATGGAATGGTATTTTAGTACTCACTGACTATACAGAGTTGATAAGTTTGAAATAGGGTTGCAAACGTAAAATATGCAAGACAAGGAGAAACTCTAAGAAACATAAAATAAATCTGGATTCGAATAATGAACTCAGAAAAATATTTATATGACTTACGGCAATAAGAGTATTTTTACAATGTTAGAAACAGATTCAAATGATACCAAACATCTTGTAGAGTGGAGGACATGGGGGGGGGGGGGGACTATTTTGTTTGTCGCAGAATTGCACCATCTGACCCAGCCATTTTAATTTTTTTCAATGGGGGGCAGTGTGTATGATGCCGTAAATCCCTCATCAGCTTCGAGATGAATGCAAAATTAAATTAAAATGTTTTTTATACACCAAAATGCATTAAAATATGCATTTGTCAAAAGTACTTAGTTTCACAATAATTCTTCATATTGATCCATTACTACTTGCTAAGACAGCTGCTACCAGTTGATATATTTTATATTGTTACAACCAGTTGATTGCTTACAATGTTAAACTTCCATTTTTGAACACAATTATCCCATGTAACTTGAGAGCCTCTAGAAGGTAATGTCAGCTAAATTTACCTTAAAACTATCATTAGAACCATTACGTCTTTGTCTAAATTCACCGGTATTAACGTCTTCACCGTGATCCGGTGCCGGACTATGATCACGTGATTTGGATCTGATGGGATGTGAAGGACCATAGACATTTTTGCCACCGGTCCCTGGTGGACTCGTTATCTTTGGCCAATGACCAGCACCACTTCTTTGGAGAATACTTTCCAGCCTGAAATTATGACATACATAAAAATCTTAGAAGGGGTACGAATTTTATAGGGGATCGTCTAGGTCAAGTCTAAGGAATGTCATTCTCATAGAATTAAGTTTTGAGCAAGTCATAATTCTTACTACATAAACAAATGAAAAGCACAACTCGAGTTGAGGCTGGAAATATCTTATATTCCTCTTTGCTGTACTGGGAAAATGTATGCTTTATTTCATGTGTGTCATAACCATTAACGACATTTAATCAGTATAAAGAAAAAAAAAATCATCATCATATTTTGATTCTTTGGTTCCCTACGTGAAGGAAAGCGGGTCTTTGTATCTAATCAAGCTTATAATTTCAAGAACTATGACATTTCCATCATTATGACTTATGTCTCGTGGTTGCAGCGGTAGCTGGTGGTCCCCATCTCGAAAATTTATCGGTCGAACAAAACTTCAATAAGTTTGACTTTTTTTTTCTGGGATAATTCTAACAAGCCAGTGGGCATAAGAAACAGAAATGAGACTCAATAAAAGACAACGCTATTAATCCCAGTGCTCGTTTTAAGTTGAGAAAAGATTATGCGTCCAATCGCGCGAAACCATCTTTATGTCCAGAATCATATAAACTATTATAAGCAGACAGAAATAAACTAAAAACAAATTTTACATAATGTTAGATTTACCCTCAATATAAATGAGATTTCTGCCCGCCCGCTCTTTATGCTAAAGGCTAACTTATCCTGCACTGAAAGCTTATTGGATTGCAAAAAATATAGATTGCTGGAAATTGTAAGAGTTTTATCTACCTCCTGTGTACCCTTTTAACAGATTTGAGCTGAATCTTCCGGGCTCAAGGGTAGGGTTAAGAGCCAATAATGGTGCATTATAAAGGATACACAGATTATAGGAAAATTGTCACCATGTAGAGAAAGCAGCAAAAGCTCAACTCCTCCCCCCCCCTTATACGATATCTGTTGGAAATACCAAAAGACCATCTTAGATTACAATTCAAAATGAGAATGCACATGAGAAAACATGGAAGCTAAATGAAAAAAAAGAATGACATCTAAGTAACAAAAAGCTGGATAGTTATGAAAAGGCTTGAGTACATAACTTCAGAGTCTGGAGCCACGGTAAAAACTTTCCGACAATATCCTGGAAGTGTTAATACGGCCAGATCAAAGAATTACAGATTCCGATTTGACAAATGGTAGATTAGATATTTGGAGGTGTTAAAAGGCTACCGAGAGGGACACATCGATCCAATTCCCAATTAATCTAGAAAATGAGTTCGCACTGAATTGGATCAAAAACAAAACTTCTCAACTGATGCCACATTTCTTAAGAAATTTATTCTGGTTAAGAGTCCTGGGGGTTGTTTCAAATGTCTCCTGGAAATAGGTGGGGAGAGGGGGTAGGGACGGGTCTGAAGCCTAAACCAAGATTGTCTGACCTATGTTTGAGATGACCCTCGGCCGTTTCTGGGAAATAGCTTTATATCTTTATTTGCATTAGCCTTAAATATGAATGCAATATTTGTAAATGTTAGAATGTGGCTTAATTTTTTTCTTCACTTTTTTCGTTACAATTGTCATGAGTCATAATTTGTGCTTGATCTATTTACACAAGTCAGAATGTATTAGAGCGTTAATATGGCTTCGTGACATAATAATTAACTTCTACCATACACACGGGAACTTGTCAAAACATAGTGTTCCTACATCCTTAGATCAACATATATTTAGTTTTTCCTCATGTTAATAATTTCTGTTGAAGAAAATCTATTACAACTTAACTGAAAATGTGAAACTACTAGTAATTATTCATTGGCTGGACAAATCAGTTGTGTGTGCCAACCTTTAAAGAAGCAAAAGTAAGGTGTTTCAGAGTATTCCTTGCGAAGATTCATTCTCCATTTGTATCTATTTTTTGGAAAGACTGATCTTTTGTCAACGCTTTCATTTAATAAATAAAACTAACATATCTGACATTACATTTTGGAGTTGTAACCAATTTTTTTTATTTGATGCACGAAAACCCCATTTCTAGACATAACTTTTTCAAATCTTCCGGGTCGGAGTCCGACCCGTCTCGAAAGGGAGGAGGGGTCCTCTGCCTAAAAACATGGTTTCGAGTACAATATAACTGTCTTACCTTTCTCTAACTGAGGCTGCAACTTGTCCTTGTTGGATATAGGAATCAGAGGCACACATTGGGGCCGGTGGAGGAGGAAAATCATCACTATCATCACTTAGCAAAGCATCAGGGGGAGGGGGTAAATCACTGTCATTCAAACGTCCTACTCCATTCAATGGTAAAGATGATAGTTGCACAGTTTGTGCATTGTTTAACTGATAGTTTTTTATAGGTAATCGGGCATAAATCGGATTCTTATCTTCGCTATTTGGCGATCTTTTCGGGGGCAGAGGGGCGGATTTCTTGGGAGTCAATTTTTTTAAGTCATAGATATCCTCAGTACTCATTTGTTTTTCAAAGTATTCACTTTGCAAAGAAAGTTGCTTTAAGCAAGCTTCGGTCTCTGCCATATTAGGATCACTATCTGTCCTTGTCGCTGCAATCTTAGCGATAGGTCTTACTTTCACCTGCCCTCTCTGCCTAGGTAATGTACCACTGGTGTACTGTTCACAGATAGATGGCAAGGTAACACTTTCTTGTCTTGGGGATATGTCCCCTTCTTCATAGCTTCGACGTCTCCAATGTGAATTTGGCTGGGATTGTTTCGATGTCCTCGGGTCCTCAGGGGCGTAGAAACTTTGATGTCTTTGAGACCTTTCGACTGAATTTCCATCCGCTGTATTGTGTACCTAAAATAATAGAATTAATTTCTGATATGTAGCTATTGAAGTACTATATGATAAAAAACCAGCGACGTCGAAGCAAATTAGAATTCGAAGAATGTTAAAATTCAAGCAGGGGAAGCGGTATCCAAGAAAAGTACAACTGAAACAATCAACAGTAACGTCTGTAGCAACGACACAGAAGCAGAAATTGTTTTTATGCTTTACTTGTCAAACCAATCAACTCTAGGAAAGTATCAACAAAGATAAATTTCTAGTTTTGAATGTAATGTACCAATAGCCGAGTGAAACAAACATTGAGAAATTTCCTTTTTTATAATGTTCTTCAAGAGACTGTGTATAAAATGAAATTTAGCCTGAAACTAGGCATATTGGTATCTAAAAATCCAACTTAATTTTCAATGGCCAACATTTTTCTTTTCTCTTTTTTTGTATATTCTATGTATTAACCATTATCTTTATACGAAATTTCCTTACGAATATGAGTGCTAAGCTGCTGCGCAGCTAAAATCGCAGGAATTCAAAAAGTAAATACTGCACCCCAACATGGGCGCCCATAAGGGGAGGGGGCAGAGGGGGCGACCCCCCCCCCCTGGTTGAATGATGCTGCCCTATTTTTTATATTTTGTTCTGAGATTTCTATTATATAGCATTAAAAGTGCCAATCAGACGAGGTTTGCCCCCCCCCCCCCTGGGATTCAGCTTATAGGCGCCCATGCACCCCAGGAATTTCCACCTAAGAGTTGGGTGGAAATTCTGATACCCGTTTCAACAGGAAGCACACCAAAGAGTAATGGAGGGGCTAAACACTAAGAATATATGACAAATAAGTTTATGGATGAAAATGTTTATTTTAAAGCTTACATTCAGTGCCTGGAAAAAATGGTTCAATTGCATGTTTTGTCCTTGAGATAATAGCACAAACTTTCTACTTAAGAGCGAAATTTATCATAGCTCTAAGAAATGGAATTCCCATCTAATTTTTGAAGTCGCGCCTGCTGTGACAAGCAGCAATAAAAAAAAAATTGAATCTAGTAATTCAGCAAAAATTATTGTCACATTCGTAAAAATATTTGTGGTAGAATTATGCTTGACATTAATGGAAAATAAATCGTGGACATTTTGAAAGTAGATTTCATGGTTTTTGTTATTAGAAAAAGAAAGAAAAGAAAGGTCTGAACATAAAAAGAGACAAGCTAAGGCAATAAAGTTTTAAATATCCAAATTTTGTAAGCATGATTAATTTTCATCAAATTCATATTGAACAGAAATACAAGGTCAAGCTCGGACAAGTTTAATAAGCAAACCATCAAACAATAGCGTCAGCAAACGATTTTGAAAGGAGAGAAAAGAAAAATCGATTTTCTACCTAAACTTAATTTCTGCTGTTCGTGACTGGAAATATACAGATCGAAAAAAGACCACAGATCATCAACTTCAAAAGGGCCCATATGACTCGTAATCTAGTATAAACAAACCCATCAAAAGGAACAAAGACTGAGAATTAAACAGGAAAAGATTAAGAAAATCCATCTAAAAAAATTGATCATTCTTTAATCTTTAATATTCAATCTAAATTAAATGAACCAGATAAACAGATATTCTGAGCAAGTGAGTAAGCCTGTCAGATATCCTATACTTTCCTGACTCTTCTGTTTTTAAAATGGATCATGATTGGCTATCAAATGTGCAGAAGGTACAGCCCAATAACTAGAGGACATGGAAACAATTAGAAAATCAAGTCTATCTCCGACAGAAACGTTATCAGCATCACCTGGTGTCCCCAAACCAGGCTATAATGTTATCTATGCTTTTCCAGTACAGTTATGCGTAGAGCAAGGCACAGCGCCAAGCTCAAGCTCCTTACTTTACAGTTGAAATTTTTACTTACATTAATGCAAATCTGTCGAACGAATAAAAGTCCTCCAAAATTCAAAGCACAAACCAGCCCTCCCCCAATCCATTATCCCCGAAAATCATGGTACTCTCCCCCCTTCATCCAAGGAACAATACCCAGCTACGTCTGTGGCAACATATCCCATTTGAGGCAATTACGTTATGTCTGCTGTAAAGGATGTATTTTTACCAGACAAGAGGGTATTTAGAAAAAAAAAAGAATGATAAAAAAAACATGAATATTCTATGAGAATGTAGGAAATTGTGAGCAAAACAGTTAACATTACAAGTTTTGCGGAAAGGGGCACAGATCCGAAGATCCCACATCCCCTTCATACATACCTGCTTTCAACAAAAGGTGTAGAGATTAAACAGAGTTCCCCAGACATGAACACAGGGGGGGAGAGGAAAGTTCTTAAAGCCCGTTCACCCCCCCCCCCCCCCAATTTTGATATACATCCATTGTTCGTGTCTTCATATTACAAGCACTTATATCATTCAAACCACTTAGAGATCTTATACCACTTACGGGTCAATTATTGGCACCTTTGTCACCCCCCAACCCAAGATTTTGCTCATTTGCACCCTTGTCACATTGCCCCCCCCCCATGATTTTGCTCCAGATCTACGCCTGCTGTACGGACCGTAAACAAATTAGGTGTCTTTGCGGGGAAATGCTTACATATCATTTTGTCTTATCTCCAATGATCTTGTTTTAAAAAGATATTTTTCCGGACGTATTAACGTGCCAAAAGAACTATAAGAATACAACCAGTGGAGTTTAAACAATTGACTCTTAAATCACCTTTATAACAGATCATTTAGGATGTATGCGTTAAAAGAACCGAAAAGTTTCCCTTTAGTTTTTTGGATGACTTTTCTTTGGAATCCCAAAAAGAGAGATTGTACTGTAAACTTTCTGACTCAAAACCACAGTTTATATAATTATCCAGTAAGTTTATCGCAGATCATTTCTGGTCTTCATTCTCGGTACGAACAAAAAGCTCCTCCCACTTCTTTCTGCATTAGCGGGTTAGTCTGTTTCCGATTGTTTCCAACAAAGTGCATTATTCGTAATAGCGGGTTTCCACTTGTTTGCGATTAGATCACAGTCTGACTTGTCTACCCGTGAAAAGATCTGATTCCGCTTATGTTTCTATCTGCAAAAACGTTCTCTGGAGCACTCGCACCTTGGTCCGGGTTTTTATAATGGGTGAGATAGGGAAAGATCATACTGGATAATATATAAACTGTGCTCAAAACGGACAAATGAAATAAATTCAATGCTCTTGCTATCTTTACCCTTAAGTTGTGAGTTTCCACATTTTTGCATTA
This sequence comes from Artemia sinica, assembly GCA_027921565.1. Classification (NCBI taxonomy): domain Eukaryota; kingdom Metazoa; phylum Arthropoda; class Branchiopoda; order Anostraca; family Artemiidae; genus Artemia; species Artemia sinica. The sequence goes on along the minus strand of CM051256.1, from coordinate 52,452,201 downwards.
CACAAGAGAGATATATGAGCTAAATCAGGAAACTTTGGGCTCTGGAGCTTCAGACTTAAAACCAACGCATAATTCAAGGCTTGAAACTAAGTAAGGTCACCAATGCTTTTTTTTAGAAGACAAAAAATGATATTTTTATATAGCATTCTAATATACAGGACTACAATGGAGTGGGATTTTTGCCCTAAGATCGATCCGAAAGGCACCCCTTCCCCCAGTAGTTCTGAAACCATTTGGTCCAAAATTGTACTTTTCTCATCTGATGTTCAGATTATCTAGGTTTATCTCCTGTAACCAGAGATAATTTTCATATAATCAAAGTTGGAATACCCATGGTGGAAAATCTTAAAGGAAAGTGATTGTATGGAAAGATTAAAATATCAGGTTATTATTATGACACAATGATGATCCGTTCATTTCTTGGGTGACAGAAGGCGCAATAGCATGCCTGACAAAAAAAATATATCCTTTTGCAAAAGAGCTTTGGAGTGTCTGTTGGACAATTTAGACCATGCTTTTGTGAAACTGGGTATCTTTATTGTACAGGGAATTTAATGATTTATTGATTCCGAAGGAACCAAATAGAATAGGCTGGTAAGTATTACTTCAGTAAGGGTACGTTATAATAACTATCATATTAATTGCCTTCTGGAACGCCTCCTAAGATCTTGGAAAAGAACATCAGCACGAATCTGCCACTCTTCCAATAGGTATGCGCGTATGGTAAGGAAACGAATTTGTATTTCTTTTAATAGAATCCACATTTTTACCTCGCATGTCTTAGTTATTCATACTAGCCAACAGGGGCGTAATTTACTATGGGACAGGGGGCAACTGCCCCTCCCTGGTCTCAGCCCCCCCAGCTGAAATTTAGTTTCTCTAAAAATCTTGTCATAACTAACGTAGGCCTGCAGAATTGAAGCATCCACAGAAACGGTTCAGTTTTCTTTAATATATCATTACCTTTATGATACTACATAGCTAATTTTCAGTTTTCACTCTCATTTTTACTTGATTCGGGAAAATGGTCTCCATCTCTCTCCCCCCCCTCCCGGATTTTGCCGAAATTGAGCCACTATTAGCCGAGCAAACAGAAAACTTAACCTTTATGGTGCAATGTGCTTGAATTTTTTACCTGTATGGTAATAATATCTGGTTGATAAATGGGATGCGAACCCGGTGTTGGCCCGTACGGTGGACGAGGAAGTTGAGATGGCACGGCATAATGATTGGCTGTACGGCTAGAACAATTTGTCGATTTGTCTGTTGGTAATACTGATCAAAGGCGTTAGGGCCACGGTATGGTGAACTTGGCGACTCCTAGAAGAAAGAGGCTGTTAATTCCTGAAACAAGACTATTAGATATACAGAACCGTAAGTAATGGTAACCCAGGTTCGTTGAAGAAAGTTAGCCAGCCGAGTAACTACAAAAAAAAAATGCTTAGCCGAAACGCTGGAAAATCTAAAGTAAAAAGTGTTACAAACGATTCTGTGCTTTTTTGTATAAATGAAACACATCTACACATTAGCTTTTTTAGAAAATGAAAAAGGACAACCGAAAATGGAGATTTTAAAACAAGATTTATAAATTGGAATATATTTGCATAGGATCTTCAAACGGGAACGCTAATTGACTGGTATCCGTATATTGTCGGGCATTCGCTCTTCTCTTTTTAAGTATCTTTAACTACACTTATATTTGCCGCACTGAAAAACAGATTATAATTGGCTAATTCTAATTAGCTAGTTTCAGCGCAGTGAATTGTTTTTTTTTTCTTTGAACGCATGTACCATCATTTCCTACTTTTGCTACAGCAAAAGAATTGCACAGAATAAAAGCTGTAGATATTTGTTATACAAGGGAAAAAACATTTTAAAGATTAACGATCGATCTAATGGTTGATCAAAACTTCTAGGATAAGTTATTCAAAACAAATAAAAAAAGACGATCGAAATAATGAAGCCTAATTCTATTGACTGCAAGGTGAATTTTTTAAGAAGAAAAAGGCGTCACGGCCGTGTAGACATTAGAATAATATATCACTCTTCATAAAAATAATAATGCCTCGCTATTTATTATGATCGATTGCTTTCTTGAAATACAAACTCTATTTAATGACGGAATAAATAAACCCTTTTCTGTGAACAAACTATTGAAACGGAAAATAACAAGTTATGATAATAACTTCTCACAAACAAAGAAAAAAATAGCAAAATATCTGGGTAACCCAAGAAACAAAATAGTATTTTTCGAATTTTCAAGGTGTGGTGCCGAAGTTTGGAAATTGTATCCTAAATTACAGAGTGTTTTTTGATAAACTAAGTACATCTGACAATGATCCATGGTATTATGAAGCAGAATCTAAATATGGCAGCTAAGACTGGTCAACAGCAGTGAATGTGTTTTTCTAATGCTTCCGGGGGAATAATTTCATCCTGTGAAACAAAGGTACGTAGAGTCATTGACAGTAAGAGGGAAAATGTTGGATATATGGGCTTGACCTCTAACTACAGATTTGGGAGTTACACCTGAAAGTAACGCAGACAGCTGATAATGTGGAGATGACTAGATCGACATTCAAGAGGAAGGGGGTGGGGGAATTGAAAATCTTGCTTTATTCTGGAAAAAGAAACAAGAAACACAAAGTTTTGTTGATACTTTTACGATTTGTGAGGTGAAAAGCTGCAAGGAAATGGGTATTTGTGTATTATACATTAGTATTGCTCGAGCAGTGTTGCTCAAAATAAAGAATAACCCAACCATAATATGAATTCTGGAAATCTGGTTATTTCTCTGTATACAACGGAGAATTTCAAGAAGCGAGTCTGTAGTCCTAATGGATCTAGCTTCTCCCCCCCCCCCAAAAAAAAAACCTCTGAAAATACCCTCACGGAAAATACCCCCGTGGAAAATTAAAGCCAACAAGACTTTACTCGAAAATTAAATAAGCGAAAATCCGCAAAGTAAGAATATCGAAATACAAAAATACGAACAAACACATACTAATGCGAACAAAAAATGCTAATAACAAATACAAAATTTGAATGCAAAATAGCATTATATCACTCAGGTGCTTTCATTTAATTAGAACCTATGTTTTTGACGCTCAATCTTAATGAAATATCAAAGGATATGATGAAAACAATTATACTTTAGAACCAAATTTGGGCTATATATTAGCACATTAGGGGGGTGGGGTTAAGTATAGCGGGTCTGGATACAACATGTGTTATTTACAATTATTCTGCACATTATGAAGTAAGAATTGTGTTCTAACTTCAAACTGTCCAAATACGTTACTCCCCCTCCCCTAATGTGCGAATATATAGCCCAAATCATATATTTCCCATCTATTCTGCCACTTGTCTTTGTCTTGTCTCAGGCTATGCTGAAAGAAACTAACGAAGAAACCGGTTCGTTCTCGAGTTTTTAGACAGCGTAAACTTGAGTGAGTGACGACTATACACAAGTACCAGAAAATGCTTTGTAAGCAAAAAACAGACAGGAAAATTCCCAAAGGCCCGTTCACAACGGGCCTTCGCAATCCTTCCTTTGTACAAAGCCTCTCAAAACTAATAAGCCCTCTTCTTTATTTTCTTAGAAGGTTAAAAGCAAGAAATGGCTCCAGTCATTGCTCATTTTCTAAGACAGATTAGTCCCCTGAGAATAAAATTCCCCGTTTCTACCAGTAAGTCCTCTCTAATTAATCATAAGAGAATGAACTTATTGCCCTTTTCCGAAAAGTATCACACTATAAGGTTTTTTGTTCTGTATCTTTTTAGTTTCGATATTAACTCCCTAGCTATCTTATTTTACGCTAATCAAAAAAGACTTTGAATCTGCTTTGCAAATTTTGGACGCGAAACTTTTTGCCCAATATATGAATTTTGGAATTTGACATTATATTTCAGTCCATCAAGTTTAGGGCACAGAAAGTGGTTTTGACACTCATTTTTCTATTTATGATAAATAGGCTTCACTTTTTTTAGGGTCGAAGACAGGTGTTAGTTTGGGCCCTGCTTCGTGACACTTCAAACTTTCTTATCAAATTATATAACTTTTTTTTCTGCAATTGCCCTTTCCCTTCCCAGGAAAAGAAATTTATTTATGACTCCCAAATTATTATTTTTTTTTTCAGATGAGTCTTCAGCGGCATATATATATATATATATATATATATATATATATATATATATATATATATATAATATATATATATATATATATATATATATATTATATATATATATATATATATATATATATATATATTATATATATATATATATATATATATATATATATATATATATATTATATATATATATATATATAATATATATTATATATATATATATATATATATATATATATATATATATATATATATATATATTTATATATATATATATATATATATATATATATATATATATATATATATATATATTATATATATATATAATATATATATATATATATATATATATATATATATATATATATATATATATATATATATATATATATATATATATATATCTATATATATATATATATATATATATTATATATATATATATATATATAAAATCCAAGCGTGTCTTGGGCCTTAGTTTAGAGTATACAAAAATTTGTATAGCTTTCCGGAGCTTTAAATGTGTTAACAATTCACTTTGTATCCAAACAGCAGAAAGAAACAACAACATTTATTAGATGCTTATTCTTTTGTTCAGCGGGTTTTCGTTCGTCGAATTGAGAAAAGGATCATCAAAGCAGAGGAGTGATTATTTTTATCTCAAAATCAATTATTTTGTTTTAGATGACCTACCCCAAATGTTCTACATAGTGCTGAAACATGTCCCAAGTGTTTGGTATATCGATAATTTCTGTTTTCTAAATCAAAGTTAAATTAATAAATATCGACATTTTCGAGCCGTTTCGGCAGCTGATGGAGTCTTTCTTTTTTGTAATAGATTATTCTGAAAAAATCACCTCGGACTGTATCAATAAGAAATCTAAACTTGAAAGCAAACGGACTAAAAAAAGAGATAAAAATACTGGCCAATATCTGCTAACTGTAGGATAGTAGCAATTCGCTGTTTTGTATCCATACTGTCATTGAATTTACGCAATTCGTTCTAATCATTTTGCATTTAATTCTTATTAAATAAGCATAAAATGTAGTATAACTTACATCCTCCTGAACTACCCTAGGACTCAAGGCTGAAGGAAATTAAAAAAAAAAATTATATTAAAATGTGCACAAATACTGGTCAGGGGCGGATCCAGGATTTTTTTTTGGCGGGGGGGGGGGGGGGGGGGGGCAAAATAGGTTGATCCGATAAACTTGCGTTAGGAGCAAGTTTTATTACTGTAAACTTGCGTTAATTAAGAACATTACACAACTTTAAACTACGTTAGGGGGACACGTGCCCCCTCACCCCCCCCCTGGATCCACCACTGATACTGGTATATGAGCTCTAGAACGAACTTCTTTTTGTTACGTTTCTGAAAAAATTGGTCCACTAGACAATTAGCCCTTTGGTGCGCACAACCCAAAACCCAGATGATATGAAAGCAATCGAAGGCATGGGTTCAAACAGAAATGGATCAATATGCAGATAAATTTCAATTAATATGTACTTTTTCAATATAGTTTACATTTTGGAAAACACTTTTTAACTTTGTTTAAGATGAGAGTATAAACCTCTGTCTACTTCTTTGTGTATTAAATAAAAAAAACAAGTTTTTTAAACTGAAAGTAAGGAGCGACATTAAAACTTAAAACGAACAGAAATTATTCCGTATATGAAAGGGGCTGTCCCCTCCTCAACGCCTCGCTCTTTACGCTAAAGTTTTTTATTGTTTTAAAAAATAAAGTTGTGAGACAGAGTCAAACTTTAGCGTAAAGAGCGAGGCGTTGAGGAGGGGACAGCCCCTTTCATATACGGAATAATTTCTGTTCGTTTTAAGTTTTAATGTCGCTCCTTACTTTCAGTTTAAAAACTTGTTTTTTTATTTAATTTCTGATCGTTTTTTAGTTAATGCAGCTTTTATTTGCATAAAAATTTTACTTTTCTTTTGCTAAATGGATGTCTTTACAAATTAACTTACGTAACTAACTTCTATATTCGTATATTTTTCTTCTGGCAAAAAATACAAAGTTGCAGATTTTTGCAGATATGAGCTTGAAACCTATGTAATAGGGTTTTCTGATACGCTGAATCTGACGGTGTGATTTTCATTAAAATTCTTTCACTTGTAGGGGATGTTTCCCCCCTCTTTAAAAAATCGAGTAAATTTTCTCAGGCTCGTAGCCTTTGATGAGTAATACTAAACTTAATAAAATTTATATATTTAGGATCAGCATTATAAACACATTCTTTTGATACATTTATTGACATCGAAATTTCGTTTTTAAAGTTTCGATTACTATTGAGCCGTATCGCTTGTTTTTTTATTGTTTTTTTTTATTACGTATATGTTATTACTTATATGAAGGGGTTCTCCCCTTAGTCAATACCACGCTCTTTACGTTAAAAGTTAAAAAAAATTTGATTCACAAACCCCTGAATCACAAAGGCCGTTTAATTAGAATAGATAGCTCTTTTGAAAGCACTAAAAAAAAACTGTAGCGTAAAGAGCGAGGTATTGACTTGGGGAGAACCCCCTCACATACGTTATAATTTCTGTTCGTTTTAAGTTCTAATATTCCTTCTTACATTTCAGTTGAAAAAACTTCTGATCGTTTCTTAAATAATGCTTGGAAATCCGGCGCCCCCTTCATAGAAATGTCCCTTACCCCAAAGAAACATCCTCCACGGAAATATTCTCCAGAGTAATCCCCTCCTCTAGCCCCCTCCCCCTCCAGAAAAAATCCTTCCTGAAAATGGTTGTATACTTCCCAATAACCAATAAATAATGCTGGCAAGTCCGGCGCCCCCTTCATGGCAATTTCCCTTCCCTCATGAAAACTTCCTTCATGGAAAGATCCTTCCATATAGCCCCCGACCCTCTCCTTCCCCCACCTACCAGAAAAAATCTCCTCTGAAAAGTATGTATACTTCCCAATAACCAATACTATATGTTAACATTGAGTAAAGTTCATAACTTTCAGCCCTCCCCCTGGGGGCTTCGAGGGATTAAGTCATCCTAAAAGACATATTTATCATATTTTCGACCATGCTGAACAAAATGGCTATCTCAAAATTTTGATCGGGTGACTTTGGGAAAAAAATGAGCGCGGGAGGGGGCCTAGTTGCCCTCCATTTTTTTTGGTCACTTAAAAAGGGCACTAGAACTTTTAATTTCCGTTCCAATGAGCCCTCCCACGATATTCTAGGACCACTGGGTCGATACGATCACCCCTGAAAAAAAAAAAACAAAAAAAAAAAAAAACAAATAAACACGCATCCGTGATCTTTCTTTTGGCAAAAAATGGAAATTCCACATTTTTGTAGATAGGAGCTTGAAACCTCTACAGTAGGGTTCTCTGATACGCTGAATATGATGGTGTGATTTTCATTAAGGTTCTATAACTTTTAGGGGGTCTTTCCCCCTTTTTTCGAAAATCAGCCAAATTTTCTCAGGCGCGTAACTTTTGATGGGTAGCACTAAACTTGATGAAAGTTTATATATTTGAAATCAGCATTGAAATCTAATTCTTTTGATATATCTATTGGTATCAAAAACCCGTTTTCTAGAGTTTCGGTTACCATTGAGCCGGGTCGCTCCTTACTTACAGTTCGTTACCACGAACTGTTTGATACGCCTTTTATATTGGCTGATGTAACGGTTTACGTAATTTCTCGAAGATAGTCAAACAAACGTCGGTATATGGTCTTTATTTAATAACGTGAGAATAGACATACACAGAAAATAAGGTGGCAGAAGAACAAACAACTAAGACGAAGGCGAAAGATGGACTGACTTTCAAAGTATACCCTTGGCCCCAACCCTCTAGAATCGGAAGTCCCAGCGATTGGCTGTTCGACCAGCCTGGGAACGAACCGTTTCTTACAACTAGCCTTAGTCCCAAAAGTGCCCCCCTGGACCAAGCTCTCGTTGAAATATATATAACAAACTCTGTTCTGTAAGTAAAGAGTGACTCCTAACTCGTAATTTCGGTAAGTAACCAAAACTATAGAAAACAAAGTGATGATAATAGATACATCAAAAGAAATGAATTTTTATGCTGATTCCAAATATTTCAAATTCATTAAGTTTATGCTGAATTTTTATGCTGATTCCAAATATTTCAAATTCATTCTCTGTGCCCAATTCTCGAAAGAGGGAAAATACCCCCAAGAATTCAAGCGATCTCATAACCTCTGGGTTTTGGAAAATAAATTTCCCCTTCCCCAGCATTTTCGTGAATTGATTACACTGGCTGTAGATCCTGACTCAAGTACAAACGAGAACATCCATTTCAGTCCCAGGTAAGAATTATGCGCAAGTTTCCAAATACAATCCCATCCATCAACTCGGCCTGAAGTCTACACTTAAAAAAAAAAAAAACTGCAGGCATTAGACCCTTACCACGATCTAGTAATAAACAAAAATCAGTGCTATGGGGGAAAAGAAGAAAAATTTTAAAAATCGATCATAACCGGTTTTGCTCCTGAAACACCGCAAAAAAAAAAAAAAAACAATTTGTAAATTGGTCGTAACCTACCCGTTGTTGATGAAACTGAGTTTTTTTGGGGCTGGGGGGGGGGGGGGGTGGTGGTGGTACCCCTGGCTACGTTACTGTTATAATAAATCTTCCTACAGTAAGTAAATAAGAACAAAGACTCCACTTTGTTACAAAACAGTTCAAACAAACGAATCTTATAAATTAGTCATAACCTACCCGTTGTTGATAAAACTGAGTATGGAGAATGGGATTTTCTTGCATGTTAGGGGTCCATTTCCCCGACATAATGTCTTTGACTCTCTTGATAGCTAGAGTGATTTTCTTCTGATGACCCAATCGAAGAATTCCGAAATCTTCCAAATCTTCCCACGTTAATTGACTTACGTCCTCCACTGTCCTATAACCTTGGCGCCTGAGACTCGGGCTGTATTCAGCCAATCCAAGTAACGACAGCCATTCCTCTAGAGTGTCCTAAAAAGAGTTGACGTTTTACAAATTAAGAAACATTGTACACACACCTTGAGCCGTGAAACGTTGAAGCCGAGAAATTCTTCCTTGACTTATTCACAAATTCAAACAGGATTCTAACTTCCAAATTCTAGTTATTATCACCTTTTTAGTGCGTTCACTGTCAGATCCAGGAGGGGAGATTGGGACCCCCCCCCCCAATATTTTTCTGGCAGCCTTATTTCTATTTTTTTAAATCTATTTTTTACTATTTTTTAAAATAAATTTATCAATTTGGTCAATTTGGCGCCCTTGTCATATTGCCCCCCCCCAAGATTTGCTCTAGATCCACCACTGAGTGCATTGAATCAACCTTGCCGACAAATTACAATAGCTGATCCCTTTGAAAAAAAGGAATCCGTTAGGAACAAAAAAAAAAAATCCTTGTATTCACGGAAAGTTTGCACAGTGTGATTTTCAACACACACCCTTTCTCCTGTTTAAGAGCATAAAATATATATTTGAACTCGAGGACCAGGCACACTAAATGCCCCCCCCCCCCAATAGTTGTTCACATAGCTTAATCACTGAATTTTTGAACACCTGCTGAACCTTCGTTTGGAGGAACTACCAGATGGTTCTGATGGTTTAGCTCTCTCAGGCAATCAGTTCAAAATAGATGGGCCGCACCGACTAAGAATGTTTTCAAGTGCTCTTTTCTATTTGAGTAATGATATTAGTCTTAACCAGTCACATGTGCATCTTTATTGATGAGTACCTGCCTTTAATCTTAGTAACTGAATTCGTAAAATTGAAATTCAAGTTCCAAGTTAGGCAGTCGATGTTTTAGCTCGGCACACATGGAAATTAGACCTTAGATAATTTCACTCTATCAAATAAATAAAACTAACAAAAAAAAAATTACAACAAGTTTGATTCCTCAGATAAGACCCGTAATGATGTAAATAAACATGGCATTTAAGAGTTGGTAGAAATAACAATATGAGCATGGGTATTGCATTTAGTTAAAAGTTACCGGCAGACATGTTAAAATAAGAGCAAAATATTGAAATTAGTGACACTCACTTTTTGTTGTCATTATGCTAAGGAACCCGCCAAAAATGTGCGCAAAATCTCATCAAAATCTGCCATAAATAAATTTTGATCGCCAGAAAAAAATATTTGGTACTTGTCTATTATATAAAACAAACTAGAGAAGTGAATTTGGGGAATGCTAATGAAAAAAAAAATATGATGAAAATATAATAGTTTAGAAACAAATTTGGGATATATATTTGCACATTAGGGGGGGGGGGGGGGGTAAAGCATAGCATATACCAAATGCGTAACCTTAACAAACATATTTTAACCTAACCAAACCTATTTAACCTAATGAAAAAAAAATATGATGAAAATAGAATACTTTATTAGCAAAATTGTGAAAACTACAACTTGGAAATATGCTCCCAAAATGCAGAATATTATGCCCTTAACTTTTTAGCTAAGAAAACAAAATGTTTTTCCGGTCGTCAACATACTAAAATTCCACGAAGATAACCGAACCACCAAGCAAAGCCACAATCACTAAAAAAGAAAATCGAAAAAAAAAATATATAATCTAAAAGAGAAAAAAGGACGCTTCCGTCTGAAAGAAACATCGTCAGCTTAAATGATTCTGTATTAACATAAGAGCGAGAGTGAGGGTAGATTTATCAAGTCATTTGCATTTTTTTTCCTCCTGTTTTGATGTTATTTCAAGGCATGTCATATTCAACAGGTTGAATACTATTTGTATCTTCTCACGGTGGAATTATCATATGAAAACCTAAAGATTCTTATCTGGAATTAAGAAGCTTTGTTAGAGTAAATTTAGGTCTCTAAGGTTAATAAATTCATGTAGCGTACGCTCCAAATGTTAATTTTAGGGAAATATAATTGGATACGATAAACGGTTAAGGTTACTAAATATTCAACATAGTCAAATAGTTTCAAGGTTTGGAAAATGAGTCAGTCGTGCAACGTATGCGTGCAACTATTTCCGACTGGATACACTATTTAGGGAGAGAAGTGAGTTCGGAAATAAGCCCCCTCAAAAACAGGTAAATTATTGAAAAGATAAAGGAAAACAAGACTTTTGCAAAAGATCAAGCAGTCGTATTAACTAAGCATTTTTTTAATAGCAAACAAGCAATAAGAAACTTCAAATTGTAGTACGCTACTAATAACTCGATTTTGCAATAGCCACTTTAATTCGATCTTGCAACATGCAAACAGAAGTCTTTTATTTTAGACCCTACGAGCAAAAAAAATTCAGCTAAGGAAGACGGGAAGATACTTTTACAGCATTTTCTTTTTATGGATGCTCAAACGAAATTTAGAAATCGGTTGCAATAGCCAATAAGCCATTAGAAATATCAATTGGATATAGACCATGTAAATGCGAAATTTTTACCTGATTTTTATTTTTTTTCATTCTAGTTGGAACTTTTTATGGAGCGGGGGGGGGGGGACCTGGCTTGAAGATTCATTTTTTTGTAATACCAAAATATATCCAATAAAATGTCTCCAATGACCTTATTTCTACATAATGTAGTAATGCAAGTAAATAGTCACAGATATGATAATGAAGAAAACAGGTAATGTACAAAACAGTCATATAAAAACTTTTAGAAGGAAAATTTGATATTTTCCTATTGACATGATCCTTCATGTCAAAACTGCACTTTAATTGACAACCCCAAGTTGTAACTTTTTTTATGTATAAAAAAAATATTAATAATAATAATAAATCGAAACATGAAATTGTCAGTCTTATTGAAAATATCCCCGAACTGCTTCTTTTGAGTGAAATGTTCATCTCTACAAATTTGAATTCAAAACGTAAACTTTCAATTCGTCAATTAAACAAACTTTTCTACCATTTCAAAGTTAACCAGAAAGATGAAGGATTGGAAATTTTTGTGCTTCAGCAATTTTCGAAAACATGCTCTTGAAGAAACATGACTTGATTATATGCTTCCTTAATGCCACTTAGTTGAGTGGAAAATTAGAAAAATTATGTAGAACGAATTCTTAGTCAGAAACTTCAAATGGAAATGCCGACGTCAAAGCTGTTCCGGCTTCATTTGTTTAGCCAAGTCAGGTAATCAAATTATCAATACTCTGCCACGTAGAAATGGTATCTCGACTTTTGAGTTCTTTACTTTTTTTTCTTTTTTTTAACGAACGAATAAGTGAATCAGCTACAATCGTCAACAGAAAAGTATAAAACACAACCGTCAACAGACAAACATGTAAAATACATAGCTTGATTAAAATTTTGTTATTTAAACTTCAGTTTTTCTAACTAAGTATTTAAAATTGGGAGACGGTCAATCACTCAATCGATGATCGTGTTTCTTTGAACAAGAGCTACACACCACTTCCCAATAATTAACATTATCAACAATGTAACACTAGCTAGAGTTTACGCACTAGCGAATAGGCTTAGTAATGAGTGATGTGACTTCGAATTTTGTTTTTTCCTGCTTCATCATTTAGCTCTTATGACCATAGAATGCTAGGAGAGGACTTATTCAGCAGAAAACTGTGAGCTCAAGAACCTTTTTTGTGACAAACAAATTCAAAAGCATTGAGCCTGCCCTCGTCGGGCAAAAATTTAAAAATAGCAATTCTATTCAAAATGGGGACAATGCTTAAAAAACGAGCCTTCGGGGTAGACACAGTATAGTCAGCCCTAAGCACAAATGCGATAAATTAAGTATAGAGCCTAACTCAAAACACAGGTTTAACGGATATTCATTAGTGAAACAAAACAATGTAAAAATAATAACTAATAAGTCAATTTAAAACGAATAATATAAATACTTGGAATTAGGTATTACCCATCCACACATATCCCCCAGCGCAGATTTAAACTCTCCATACATCCTTACTGCAAAGTAAGTCAAGGTGCCTTGGGCCACTTTTTTGAAAGAAAGAAAAAAAAGATTGCCAAAGGCCGTTCCGAAATTAAAAATTTGCAACACGAGATTTTTATGCAATATATTATGTCGTTAGGTTTTTTTTCAGTCTGCACTTGTCCTTTTGAGTCTTTTATTAATGGAAAAGCTCTTGGGGGGGGGGGGGGGTGTTGCTGAGCTGAATGTTCAAGAGGCATTTTACTCCTGTGTTTCCTTATATTGGAAGGAGTAATGCTTCCAATCTTGATTTATTCATTTAGTTGGGAATTAAGGGTCTGTTTTTGTTTTCGAATTCATGTTGAATGTTTTTACTGTTAATAAATAGGTATCTATTTGTCTCTATTCCCATAGCCTGTATTTAGCAAAATTGCAGTAGCCCAGCCTAAACCTACCGTTTGCTATCGTCTTGCTTTTTGTGAGGATACCATCCTCGTTTCTTCTCATAGAACAGAGTCTGAGGTTTATTTAGTTTCACTAGATTTGCGGTGAAATCAATTTTTTTTTATTCTCTTCGTAGGACACAGACTTGACTTCGGTTTTCTGTAATCCGGGGATGTAGTCTAGTAAAAAAAAAACACACGCAAGTGCTTTGACACTAAAGCCCTAAAATATGCAAAAAACATATTTGACCTCTATTGCTTCTGAAAGGTTAATACCTACAACTATGATTTAGTTATTTCATTACATTATTTTTAAATAGGGTTTTCCCCAATTGAAAGTTAAAGCATAAGAGAAAAGGAGGTACAAGGCTTGGTAAAATAGTAAGAAAGAAGAAAAACGCACAAAAAAGCGATGGAACAATTCTAAACTAATATATATGAAAGAAAATGCGTAGCAAAAATTAAAGGAATGCAGGAAAACTTGAGGGATAATGCTTACTGGAACATAATCAGGGAGCCCATCTGGAATTTGAAGGTTTCCAATTTCTGTTTTGAGTCGTTTCCGATGATTAGGCTTCGTTATCCCAATGGCTGTCAAGTCCTGAAATGACAAAAACCTCAGTCATTAATAGCTGTCGAATAGATTAATCAGCGTCACGTGGATAATGGAGCATAACACTCAACAAAAGAGGCGGCGAAGGAGTGTTGTCAGTCATCAATAAAATACAAAGACAAAAAGGGTTGGATGCCAAGAATGCAGATAGTATGGCTAAGAATATATACAGCCTTTACAGTCACTCTTATGTTTAAGTTTTGTCACTTTGTTCTTCTAAACAAGGAGATCCAACCTGCGACCCACGGGCCGTAATGCGGTCCACTTGAGATTTTTGTTCGGCCTCCTAGTCATTTTCACTTCAAATAGCATTTTGTAGCAGAATTAATGAAAATTGAAAAAAAAACTAACATTTAAAAATATTTTACTTCATCTCACAAATTATCTAATATTTACGCCGCACCTAAACAGCCTTTGTACACCGTATACTACCTGTACAACTTTCAAGTATGACTCGGTTACGCTAGTGTTAATCGACACACTTCCTTTATTTTATTAAATTAAAAAAAACAAGTTTTTTTTAAATGAAAGTAAGGAGCGACATAAAAACTTAAAACAAACAGAAATTATTCCGTATATGAAAGGGGCCGTCCCCTCCTCAACGTCTCGCTCTTTACGCTAAAGTTTTTTTTATTGTTTTAAAAAATAGAGTTGTGAGAAAGAGTCAAACTTTAGCGTAAAGAGCGAGGCGTTGAGGAGGGGACAGTCCCTCCTCATATGGGGCAGCACATGTGCAGCACATATTGTTGCCAGCAGTTATTTTCATCCATGAAAAATATTAAAACTACAGAAAGAAACAGACTGGTCGACAAACACTCTAAGAATCAAGGCAGCGTTCTTTAACGCAAATGTTGGTAACATCTTAGCTGGAAAACAATGTTAAAAATCACATTGACTATGTATTGTAGAAACAAATTTATGTTTCTTCTTTGTGTGTGTTATTTGTTCCTATTTTCGCAGATGAAATTAAAGGCTTTTAATTGTTTTTCTTATGTACCCATTTTTCTGGAAATTTAATAGGTTCTGCGGCCCATTGAATTATTTCAAGTGACAATGCGGCCCACTACAATTAAAGATTGGACATCCCTGTTCTAAGAGGACGGAACACTGTAAGCTTATTGTCTCCAAACTTACAAATATTCGACCGTAGCTCTATTTCTTTTGAAAATCGTTTTGCAAATAACATAAAGACTGTAGGGAATTATAATTTAAAATTACCGAACAAAATTTCATGAGGAATTCCTCCGAATACTTAATGACATTGAAATGTCAATATTGAACAAGCAACGAAAAAAACAAAAACAAAACAGAACTTTATTTCGTAGAACCAAAACTTGGAATAAATAACAAGAGGCAAATTATATGGAAAGCATAAGAAATAATTGGAGATATTGTAAAAAATCAACTTTTGTAAACGTCCATGTGCACTTATCTGAGATACACCACACAGAATCTAAAAAATTAACTGAAAAACAAAAATTGAACCTTCGGTAACTTACCGTAGCACTGTCACTGAATACCGCAAATTCAAAAAATATATTTTCTAGACTTATTCGGCACATATAACCATCAAATATGTCCAGATTGTTTAGAGAGGTGACCCTTACACTTTGATAAGCCATCTTAACATGGAACAAAAAATTTTAGAACAACTTCAGTTACCCAGTTAATTAAAATTCTTATTATTTTCCTTACAAAAATTGGGAGAACGGAGCATTTCCTGTTACTTCAGAAAACAGCCAAGGCGTAAACTATTGCCTAGGACAATTCCATTTCATCCTGACGTTGATACAGGATTTTTTTTTAGACAAGTACTCATTTTAAAGCAATTTTCCACATTTCAAAGGAGGGGGAGATGTTGAAATCCAGACCTACTCATATGGGTGCAGCTTTTCACGCTTAAAAAAAAAAAAAAAAAAAAAAAAAAAAAAAAAAAAAAAAAAAAAAAAAAAAAAAAAAAAAAAAAAAAAAAAAAAAAATCGAAGACTTCCTTACATGTCTACTAAAAACTTTGGGGAGTTTCCAATGTATCCTTAAAATTATGTCCGTTTATGAAGCCTGAAAGTTACCAGGTTAAAAATTTATCTGAAATATGAACGTAAATTTAGTTTTTTTTCCGGGGATGGGGCCCGAGTCAACCCCTTTTGAAAAGCTTACCAAAAACCAGGCGAGGACAGTGACCTTGTAGTAGAGGATAGTTTGAAATTATCTTGAATGACAGACGCCATTTTAATATTTAGCTACGGTGGCAAGGGGAGAGACAATCTGTATGGAGAGAGTGTGGAAGTTCCAATTTATGGCACATACAGGAGTTTAACGCACTTCCTTCAAATGGCGTCCCTGACTCCACTAAAGTTCGAAGTTTTCGTAACATCGTTCCAAAGTTTGCTATTGCGCCACGATTTCTAAACTTAAGCTTGTTTAATATTTGTATTTTGAAAGATTAAAGGCGACGTTTCTTTTTTTACGATTTGGTCTGCATGTGTGAACATTCAGCATTGTCACTAAGCTAAGCATGCTGACATTTTTCCAATTTAAACTTTACTTGCGTCATTTAAAGCTGAAATCCTTCTCAAAATCTAGTAGGCTATCTACATATTTTATACAGAAAAATGTAAAGGAAAAAGAGTGTCAAAGATATTTTTGGCTGAGTAGAACGTATTTTTTAGACATAGACATTTTTACTTTACCAAAAAAAAAAAAAAAACATTCAACAAACATCAGAAATAACTAGACAACCACATTAAGATTTAAAAAAAATCCTGTTGGTGGCTGTATCTTCTAACCGCCCATTAATCAAAAATAAATAAAAACAATAATAATTAAAGGTATAAGGAAGCTTGTATTATAATATTTATGAACGATTATTTAGAGCCGTGTACGCATATGATTCTAGGCTTTCAAGCAGTTTAACGCTGATTTCAAATATATAAGTTTCACATCAAAAGTTACGGGCCAGAGAAAATTTGCCTGATTTCAGAAAAAAGGGAAAATACCCCCTAAAAGTTATATAACCTTAATGAAAATCACACCATCATATTCAGCGTATCACAGAACCCTGCTGTAGAGGTTTCAAGCACCTCTATACAAAAATGTGGAATTTTGCATTTTTTGCCAGAAGAAAGAGCATGGATGCGTGCTTATTTGTTGTTTTTTTTTCCAGGGGTGATCGTGTCGACCCAGTGGTCCTAGAATATCGTGGCAGGGCTCATTGGAACGGAAATTAAAAGTTCTAATGCCCTTTTTAAGTGACCAAAAAATTGAGGGCAACTAGGCCCCCTCCCACGCTCATTTTTACCCAAAGTCACCCGATCAAAACTTTGAGATAGCCATTTTGTTCAGCATGGTCGAAAATATGATAGCTATGTCTTTTAGGATCACTTAAGCCCCCGAAGTGCCTTGGGGGAAGGCTGGAAGTTATGAACTTTACCCAATGTTAACATACAGCATTGGTTATTGGGAAGTATACAGACGTTTTCAGGGGAGATTTTTTTTGGTAGGTGGGGGGCGGGGGTTATATGGGAGGATCTTTCCATGAAGGAAGTTTTCATGGAGGAAGGGACATTGCTTTGAAGGGGGTGCCGGATTTCCCAGCATTATTAAAGAAAAAGATCAGAAATTAAATAAAAAAAAAACTAGTTTTTTCAACTAAAAGTAAGGAGCAACATCAAAACTTAAAGCGAACAGAAAATATTACGTATATGATTGGGTTCACCCCCTAGTCAATACCTCGCTCTTTAAGCCAAAGATTTTTTAGTAGTTTCATAAGAGCTATTTATTCTAATTAACGGCCTTTGTGAATAAGGGGTCATTTTTAAAGAATTGGAACAAAATTCGAACTTTAGCTTAAAGAGCAAGGTATTGACTATGGGGCGAACCCCCTAATATACGTATTCAAAATCTATGAATATAGAAGTTCGTTACGTAAGTTACGTATATTTATTACTAATAAAAACGTTCGTAAATAAAATTAAACAAGTTTCGAGAAAGCCATTTAACCAAATAAAGGTAAAATTAACATGCAAATTTTGTTTTAATTATTTATGTACGGTGAGCCAAAATCAAAACCTGCATTAATTCAAAAACGTTCAAAAATTAAATAAAAAAAAACAATTTTTTTTAACTGAAAGTAAGGAACGACGTTAGAACTTAAAAACGAACAGAAATTATTCCGTATATGAAAGGGGCTGTCCCCTCCTCAACGCCTCGATCTTTACGCTAAAGTTTGAGTTTCTCACAACTCTTTTTTTTAAACAATAAAAAACTTTAGCGTAAAGAGCGAGGCGTTGAGGAGGGGACATCCCCTTTCATATACGGAATAATTTCTGTTCGTTTTAAGTTTTAACGTCGTTCCTTACTTTCAGTTAAAAAAAACTTTTTTTTATTTAATATGCAAAAGCTTGGTGATTTTCTTAAGTTGTCTTTACTTGGCATTATGATCAAACTGGGTTCGGAATGGTTTCTCATATTCTTAGTCAAGGTTGATGGGAAATGAGCCCAAAAGATAATGGCAAACGCCAAAAATAAGCAAACTTTTGTATATAGCTAAGGGTTAAATCTGGCCCCATCAGGGGAAGTGTGGGCTGGGACCCGATTATGACGGTATCGATTATTATAGTTGGAAATGCTCTTTGAATGGTATATTTTGTTCAATATGTTTTCTGCCCAACAGGGCCGTATCCATTATTTTTGCTTGGGGCAGGGGGGGGGGGTTACCAAAAGCATTTTGGTTCGGAGGAAGGGGTTACAAAAGAATTTTGATTCGGGGGGTGGGGTGAGGGTGTTTTACCTATATTCTTACTACCGATTTACGAGTTGGAGAAATATTTCAGGGGTGGGAGTGAAGGTCAAATTCAGCAACCCAAAGGATATGAATGGTAAAGTTTACCCCGGAAACTAAAAAAAAAAAAAAAAAAAAAAAAAACGATTTAAGTATTCAAACTGGGGTCCAGTAAATTTCCGCTTTGATTATGATTGATCTACAACCGCCATTTGACATTATTAGTTACTTTTCAGAGACCCAATTCGATGTGTGAAATTACTTAATCTCGCTGTCTCAGCAAAAAGCTGATATTTTTAATCGAACCATTCTTGGCTTAAAATAAGCAAAAAACTTGTCAAAACAAAACAAAAAAAAAAAACAATGACACTGATCCCTACAACCAAGGGCACAACAGATCAGGGATATACACAGAGAGAGTTGGGCTTACCCCCTTAAATTTCAGTGCACTTCTTATTCACATTATCAAATAGATTTTTTTTTTTTTTTTTTTTTATCTTTTTTTTGGCTCACTCCCAAAAATTCTTACTGACCCCACAAATTTGTTTCACCATTGGCTCCCCGGAAGAAAAACCCTGTGTATGTACCTGCTGTAGAGTTTCCAAGAAGAGGAGTTCTCAAGCATTTTATTTGTAGGAATGGGTGAAGGGCTAATGTTCGGACCAAGATTCTTCACCAAAAATGTAACAGCTTTTGTAATATTACAGAACGTTACAACGTTAAACCTTTTGTATGTTCCTTCTCTATGGAAACTCTTATCTCTAATTGGCCCGGGTATTTCATATTTCAACACTGCTCTTCAACTCGCGACGATTATTTCATTCAAACCAAGATCATAAGTCTCTTCCAAGTTTTTTTTTTTTTTTTTTTTTTTTTTTTTTTTTTTTTTTTTTTTTTTTTTTTTTTTTTTTTTTTTTTTTTTTTTTTTTTTTTGATTGGAGCTAAGATCTTAGCACAGTGTCTTACTTGTCAGGTTTGCGCAAAAATAATTTGATACGATCTGTTCCTGTATATAAAATCAATACAATAACTTTCCATATTTCCCCCAATAAGACTAAATTTACTGGTTAAACAATCGGGTGCCTTCTTTTCTGTATTATTTTAATTAAAAAAAAAAAAAAATTATCCAAAATCAAATAATAGATCCAAAGAAAATTAAAGAGCTATATTTTATAGCGAGCAGACTTGAGTTGTACAATAAGTCAAACTAAAAAGAAACATAATCTACTGTGAATGAATAATGAAATCTAAAACAACCTTTAACTAAAATGAATAATAAAGTCAAAAATAGAAATAACATATATTACTATGGATGAATAAATGAAACCTAAAACGAGAAGTAATTAAAACGACTAATGAAGTCAAACTAAAAAAGACGTGAGATTTCCCATAAGTGTAAAGCTACCACCCCTTTAAACGCTCTAAAGGCTTGAGTGTCGCTTGTGCTTCACTGAAAACGATTTGTATTTCAAACAGCGTGTTCTTTATATGTCATAACATCAACCGCAACAAAACAAAAAGAAGGAAATCACAATGGTAATCAAGGCTTACCAATAAGAGCTACCGCAAATAAAAGTAAAGCTACCGCCCCTAAAAGCCTCTAAAAGACTAGGCTACTGTTTTTTGTCTTCTAATGAAAAGAAACTCACTCCGAACAATGTGCTTCTATTCTTCAAATTATCAACAACTAAGTTTTCTTAGGGTAATTACATTTGTGACTATCAATTTAACTTTACCTTTCTTAAAAGGAAGCACTTTGACCAATTTCTCAGAGGAAACCCATTGATTCAATTTCATTCAAATGTTTAAAATTGATGTCTAGATAAAGCTTTTAAAACAAACAGTGGTATTTTTGAAGCAATCTCTTTAGTTTGTTTATACAAAATCTTGAATGGGCGAATCAACAAATAACTCACCAACTGATTTTTCATGCATTAGAAAGGAATTTATCTTTTAAAAAGAAAGTATCAACCACAATTTAATTCATATCAGACTGTTGAAACTTGATTGACGAACTAAAATACAATGAAACATAAGAAAAAGGATTTCTCAGCCTTTTTTGCATAATTGTTCCGTTTATTCTATTTATAAAAAAGCCCAATCCAAAAAGATTCTTGACCTAATTTCAGGTCCACTAGTGCCTCTCTTTCGGCCACCAAAATTTGATGTCCTCTTGGTCCAAGGAAGAATTCCTGAAACTTTCAAGACAATCAAACAACAAGGTTAAAAATCTATGAGTAATTTCCATAATTTACTACCCTTGTCCTTACGGCTGCGTTAGTCATGTCGTCACTGCATACACACTTCTTGGTCATTTCAATTATTCTTAGAAAATGCCTATCTGAAAAATTTTCATTTGATACCATGAGGGGCAGAGCTACAAGGGCCCTAGTCAAAAAGTGCACAAGAATGGGGCATGATGCTTTCCTATCCTTTCTTGTGCCTGTAAAAAACATCAGAACTTCAAATTTTCAATCGAATGAACCCCTTCCAAAGTTTCTACAACAGCCAGTTCAGAATGAAGCGACTGAAAAAAAGACTATTTCTTCGCTCTTTACAAAGTTAGCGCTAATAAGCTGACTCTGATCTAATTACACTGGCGATAAACACAAGAAAAAATGCAATTGAAATTTCCAGGACTCAGTAGCAGTATCTGATATAGACCTAATGCAGGTTAAGTTGATAAGATCGATTCCACTCTTCCTGGCTGTTCGTGAATTTAGGTGATGATTTATCTCGTCTTAATCAAATGCCCCTCAAATTCCAAAGCTTGCACGAAAGGACAACTAATCTCTGATAATTAAGAGCTCGAGTTTATAAAAGATCTGAATCATAGGGGATTTAAGTATATAACTTAAATAGGGTCAAGGTCCTCTCCTGGCATTCAAGTACTTGAAGCAAAGCCTTAAAAAGGAACTATTTAGAAAATCAGCCATTTTAGGCTATTTTATATATCTAGATTCTTCTTGACTCCATCGAGTGGATGTAGTTTCCAACTTTACTATTTATACCCTCTGCTTTTGAACATATTTCAACCAGAGCCTTGTCAGAGATGAATGAGACTTAAGAGTTGGAAAGGATTCTTCCATTGACAAAAATCAGATTTTAAGTTGACTTTCAAAAATAAACTTCCCGTTTCTTTTCTTTTTTTACGACGGTTAAAATTTTCGACATAAACATTGGATAAATAAGGGATACAAAGGATTAACGATGGAACAGCTTTACATATCAGTCTTTAGACCAAAATGCTGGTTTATAACACTTGACTTTCATGAAAATGCACAAGAAGTTTTGAATCTTCAAGTGCACCTAACATTCAATGCACATTTGTTCTACTAATATTCAGCAAACTTAACACTGTTAAATCGAAAATTGGGAACGAGGTGGAAATTAGTATCTGCCATACCTTCTCATAGTTATATTTCACGCTACCTCAGACAGGCAAAGCTGCGACAACTTTATTACACCTGAGACTTATTGCAGATTTATAGAATAAAAAGTAAAAGGGGGCATTGACGAGTTGACAGAGTATACAGATGACACTCTTTCAGTGGGAAATCCTTGTTGGGGTGGAAGTGTGTTTTCAAGTATGAGTCGTTTACTCAACGTACTTGAATCTTTACACACACACACACACACACACATACACACATACACACATCCTATTTTGTTTTATTTCATTAGCATTAATCAAACTTCACTTCTTGCGTGTGTACCACCTAATACATAAGTACCATTCAGAATTTAAGCTAAGTTTTACTTCAGGCTCTTCCAGTGAGAGATACAGATATGAAGAACGTAGCTATTAATTAAAAAAGAACCCTGCTATAGAAGTTTCAAGCTCCTATCTGCAAAAATGTGGAATTTTGTATTTTTTGCCAGAAGAAAGATCACGGATGCGTGTTTATTTATTTATTTATTTTTTTTTTTTCCAGGGGTGATCGTATCGATCCATTAGTCCTCGAATATCGCGAGAGGGCTCATTCGAACGGAAATTAAAAGTTCTAGTGCCCTTTTTAAGTGACCAAAAAATTGGAGGGCAACTTGGCCCCCTCCCACGCTAATTTTTTTCCCGAAGTCATCCAATCAAATTTTGAGATAGCCATTTTGTTCAGCATAGTCGAAAATCTAATTAATATGTCTTTGAGGATGACTTAATCCCCCTCAGTTCCCGGGGGAAGGGCTGCAAGTTATAAACTTTGCCCATTGTTTACATACAATATTGGTTATTGGGAAGTATACAGGTGTTTTCAGGAGGAATTTTTTCTAGTGGGGGGTCGGGGTCAGAGCAGGGGTTACGAGGGAGGATCTTTCCATGGAGGATATTTCCTTGGGGGAAGGAACATTCCCAGCATTATTTAAAAAACGAACAGAAATTGAATAAAAAAACAAGTTTTTTTCAACTGAAAATAAGGAGCTACATTAAAACTTAAAACGAACAGAAATATTACGTATATGAGAGGCTTCGCCCCCTAGTCAATACCTCGCTCTTTACGCTAAAGTTTTTTAGTACTTTCAAAAGAGCTATCTATTCTAATTAACCGGTCTTTGTGATTCAGGGGTTTGTGATTCGAACAAAATTCGAACTTTAGCGTAAAGGGCGAGGTATTGACTAGGGAGCGAACTCCCTAATATACGTAATAAAAACATACGAATATAGAAATTTGTTACGTAAGTTAATTCGTAAGTTACGTCAGAACAAAATTTCGAGAAAGTCAATTAGCCAAAAAAAGGAAAATTAATATGCGAATTTCGTTTTAATTATTCATGTACGGTGAGCCAAAATCAAAGCTGCATTAATTAAAAAACGTTCAGAAATTAACTAAAAGAAAACAAGTTTTTTTTTTAACTGAAAGTAAGGAGCGACATTAAAACTTAAAACGAACAGAAATTATTCCGTATATGAAAGGGGCTGTCCACTCCTCAACGCCTCGCTCTTTACGCTAAAGTTTGACTCTGTCTCACAACATTTTTTTTAAAACAATAAAAAACTTTAGCGTAAAGAGAGAGGCGTTGAGGAGGGGACAGCCCCTTTCATATACGGAATAATTTCTGTTCGTTTTAAGTTTTATTACGCTCCTTACTTTCAGTTAAAAAAAACTTGTTTTTTTTATAGCGTTGGTAGGCTTTCTTGGCAATTACCTAGAGACAAGCAAGCCTATACGCATCAAAAGCTTAATAAATAAAATCAAACGGGTAAAAAAAGAGATCACAGTAACTTACCTCGGGTGTCATTTTAACAATAGTATGCATATCATAACCACTTTGCACAAAGAGATCATAATATTCTTCAAATCCCATTTCTGTAAGGCAGGCATTCAATACCTCATGGTCCTAAAATAGAAAAAAAAACAATTTTCAAAGATCTTATCAAATGGCAATTATAACATAATAAATAAACGAAGAAAAAACTCTTAAAGTCTATTCCATCTGATTATCTAACCCTTGTCCATATTTTGTTCATTGATCAGTTCGGTTAAATCATTGCTAACCAGTCCAACTCAACTAAGGATCGGTACTCTCTGTTTCAAGGGGGAGAGAGGGAAACACACAAAAAGATACATCCTGTTTCTGTTGTTGCCCTTTATCACAAGACTGTATCCAGGGTAGTTAGGGGGTTTGAACCCTCCCCCCCCCCGAAATGTTTGTCTGACTCGTAAAAACGTAACAAAAATGGACATGCACAAATTTTGTATGCGTTTTTTTGAGTTTTTTTTGTATAGCCCCCCCCCCCAAAAAAAGAGTAAAACCCCCTCCGAAAAAAAATCCTGGGTACGGCCTTCCTTTATCGTAAAACAAAAATGGGAGAAAACAGCTTTATAAACAACTATTGACTTGTTTGCTTTTCAAAGAAACAGCTGTTATTAAAGAAAAGCACTTGCTTCTCCCCTCCTTTTTTGCAGTATTCAAAAGTTTGAAAGAACGATCCACATATATTTTACATCCATTTCGCATTTTTGCAGACAATTATAAAGATAATGAAATGCTCCCTACTATAATGTGGACAGTAAACTACTTGATAAGACTTCAAACAGAAATATTTTTGGCAGTTTTATATGTTCGAGACTTGGTTTGGCAACTCTTCTCCCATTGTAATACAAAAAGGAATTTGCTAATATAATTTAAACATTTAAACAGACATGTTCCTGAGCTTGCTGATTGAAAACCTAACGCTAATATTGCACTATAAAAGTTCAAATCCACAACACAATATGTGTTTCGCAAATGATGTTTGACTTCCCTTACGGATTTATGAGTTTCCTGATCCTTTAATTTACAGACGTGAGACTTATATCAACCTAGTCAAGAGCGAGGGTGTTACCAACAATCAGAAATCATGTGCCCCAGATGGTGCGTGCCAACCACAGTATATATAATTAGCAGTATGATCTTTCCCTATCTCACCCATTATAAAAACCCGGACCGAGGTGCGAGTGCTCCAGAGAACGTATAACATAAGCGACATTAGATCTTTTCACGGGTAGACAAGTCAGATCTCTCTTGAACGCGATCTCTCTTGGCTTCACGTTCATGAATAAGTTCATGAATAAGTGGATTCATGAATACATCCACATGAATAAGTGGATTCCGCTAATGCATGAATAAGTGGGAGGAGCTTTTTGTTCGCACCGAGAATGAAGAGCCAGAAATAATCCGCGGTAAACTTACTGCCTAATTATATAAACTGTGGTGCCAACCATGTCAGGCGTGGTGAAACTGTACCAAGCGTGTTGGAACTGTGACAAGCGTGGCGGAAATGTGGCACGTACAGGGCCGTATCCAATATTTTTGATCGGGGGGGGGGGGGGGTAATAAAACTAAAAACTAAAAAAAAAATATGCATTTTTGGTACGGTTCTACGAGCCGAACAAACGTTTCGGGGGTTGGGTTCAAACCCCCTAGCCCTCCCCTCTAAATACGGCCTTAGCAATGCATTGCAGATATGAGACAATCCTAGTAAAGGATTTACCGTTAACCATCATAGCAAATTAGGAATTTATGTTACACACTTATTACATACTCTAACTGTTAAAAGCAGGTGGTGAACTAGCATCAGAGTGTAAAAAGGAATCGTATATAAAACTTTTATTGTTCTAGTTTAAAAGATTATATATTAAACGCTGGGTAATACTAAACATAACAAAACTAACGATCAATTAAAGAATAATGAATTAAAATTACCAAAAATATGAATACGAGTGGTAGTGGTAGTTTTGCAACTAAGAAAAAGGCCCTCATACACTTGAACACTTGATTCCAATGTAACAAAGAAAAATAGGAATGGTTCACCCAACATTTTTGTAGATGCTGGTTGCTACATATCAGATTTACCTATTACTGACTTTTTATGCGTGCAAATTAAAATGTTTTTAAAAAGTCGTCATTTTAGAAGAAAAGACCAAAAACGGTCTATTTCGCCTCGACCGATTTTTTATATGTTGTAGAGAATTTTTTTCCGGTGCCAATGATACCAAAATCAAAACTTTTGCAATTTGTTTGAGGTAACCCCTAAAATTAATTTAGATTGACTGTACTAGTAGCTAAGGAACGGCTGAGGGCTTTAAGCTGAGTTTCCCACGGCATGTTACGAACGATGTTGAAAAGAAGTGGCGTGTTTGATGATGGGTCGCCAAAGAGGTTTAGGTTATTGAGGTGAAACTTTTAGGAAATGTTGAGGGAGATATTGAACAAAATTAAAGCACATCACGTACATTCTGGTTGTCGAAAAGGTGTATCAGCAGTATCTCAGTAGCGGCTCATGATATTAAGTTGAAAGTTTCAGGACATGTTGAGGGGGTGTTGAAATGTGATCAGAGGTCAAAACAGGCCCCTCGCCTTCTTAACTCCCCACTCAACTTGGATGAAAATTTTGAGATAGCTAATTCTTCAAAAAATAAAAATTATGTTTCCCGGGATGACATGACTCTTTAGGGCTCTCGGAGCAAGGGTTGCGAGTTATGCCCTTTGTCCAATGTTTGCGTATATAATTTATCATTGAGAAAGGAGGAGTTTCGATCCTGGGTGGGTCCGAAAAGGCCAAGAGTATTAAGGTGAGGCTTCAGGGAATGTTGAGGGGTATGTTAAGCTAAATCAAAAGGCTCTATATGGGTTCATGTTATCCAAAAATCATACCTGCAATATCTCAGAAACAGCTTGGGGCACTGTTATGTAACTTTCAGAGCATGTTGAAAAGTGGTCTGAGGGTAAACAGACCCCGTCCCCCTTTTAAGCTGTTCCACCTGAACACAGATCAAAATCTTGACACAGCCATTTTTTTTCAGAATAGTCCAAAGAACTAATAACTATGTCTCGGAGAATGACATGATCTCCCACAACCGAAGGGGCAAGGGTTATTTTGAAATCTGCTCATTGTTTACTACGACTACTTGCAAATATAATTACTTGTGACAAGGACTACTTACGACTGAAACTTGCGATGGAAGCATTGGGCGGAAAAAAAAGAAACGCTCTGCAAAATAAACATCGACGGCTGATGAGAGTGTGACTGCTGATGACTGCTGATGAGACTGTGTTTGCAGAGAATATATCATAAAAAAGGAAGCTAAGTTGAAGGTCATAAATGAATTTCTTTTCCTGGGAAGAGAGAGGGCAATTGTAAAACAAAGACGAAAAAAAAGGAGAAAGGCAAGATAATTTGATTAGAAAGTTCCCAGAAATTCAAGCAAGTTTGCGGTGCCAGGGGTTTTGGCTAGCCCACGTGGGAATTTAGCAAAATTAGCCATTGCATTCCTGGGGGAATGCAATGTATTTTTCAATGTTTGGAGGGAGGCAAATTTGTCGTTTTTTCACAAAAGTACATAAGGCTTATGGGTACATATCTGTTATAGCGACCCCACTCAAAAATTATGCTGTTTAAGACTCGAGAACAAACCGGTTTCATCTGTTTGTATTAGGAGACAATTAGCTTACGCTCAGTGGAAAACGAGTAGTGGGTGACATAATACATTAGACTAGAGGGGGGGGGGGGGTAAAAGTATTTGCACAGCGTTAAGTTAGAAAATATTTCTTACTTCTTACTCCATTATGAGAACAATTCATAATATGCGCAATGATTGTAGCCAACACATTTTGCATGCAGACCCGCTATACTTCACCCCCCCCCCTCCCAAACCCCTAATGTGCAAATATATAGCCCAGATTTGTTTCTAAAGTATTAAATATTTTCATCATGTTTTGGTATATTTCATTAGGATTAATTTAATTTCACTTCTTGAGTGGGGTTGCTATAACAGATAAGTACCGGCTTATGATCTATTTATTATTTATTTATGATCTATTAGATAGATCTACTAGATTAATGTGATCTATTTATGATAATATTATGATCTATAACATGTATTATAATCGTCTGATGTTGCGACGGTAGAATGATTACCGCCCAGTGTTTTCACGCTTGAGTAGCAACTGCAAACAAAAAAAGGCTCGGTAAAAAAAAAAAAGAAAAAAAAAAAAACACCAAGTGAGTCTCGGGCCTAAGTATCAAACAACAATCATTTTTCATCAAGTTGCAATCAGAAACCATGACAGGTGACAGAGAATGTTATTATTTGAACAAGTATATTCTTCTTGGACTTGAGAAAACATACACGGGCAAATGATAAAAAAAGAAAAAAGTTTAAAGTACACAGTTTGTGTCAAAGGTGCGGTCGAAAAATTACAAGGAATTTTGGTTTTTCTATAGAAATAATTTCGGCAATTGGTGTTTTGTCACGCAATAACTTGAATGAAATTCAGTGTTCATTCGTACTTCAATGAAGTTCATTGAAGTAAAATTGAGACGCAACGAATAAAGCAGCATCTTAAGGCCTCTTACATTAACGCATCGGTGCGATGCGCAGGGTCTTCGCTGCGGTCGAGTTGCGTAAGTTTCACATTCGCGCAAAAAGCATAAAAACTGGGGACGTTGAACACATTCTTTTTCTGTTTCTTCACTTAGATATTCAACAAATTAAACATATTTTCATTCCTTCGACAATACAGCTCTTATCTAAATTCATTTGAACTTCCTAAGATAAAATTCCGGTTTAGTTAGGGACTGAATAGAGACATATCTGAGGTTTTCCAGTAAAAAAAATATGTATAGTCTAGTATAGCCAGTGCGCAGCCCCGTGAAAAAAAAAAAAAAAAATGGACATCCATTAGTTTGGACATCCACTGGTTGTGTGAAAAACCTGCAACTAAAGGTAAACTGGAATTTGAACAAATAAACTAGTTTTTGGAATTGGTCTACCTATGGCCGTATCCAACATTTTTGTTCGGGGGGGGGGGGGGGGTAGAATTGCCAAAAAAACATCTTCCCATGAACTATGTCTAATGGTCTCTAATAAGATTAGTGAGTTCCTAGCTCGATATCACGTTAATCCACCCCACGCTAACGACGACACGTCCACTAAGCACAGACTTGTATGTTTAGGGGGCATTATTAATTTATTTTTAGTTCCACGTGAGCAAGCCCAGTACTGATCTACATTACAGACGAGCAAAGTCGACCACCACGAGGTTTTATCGAGTTTAGTACAATAAAAGTCTTAATGACGATTTTTCTTCTATGCAAAAATGTCTCATCACCTTTGAAAAGCAGACATCAATGCTCCTATGACGGTGGGAAGGGATAAACAGCTTAGCCTCTCTTGCCCTGCTGAATTTCTTAACCAAGATTTTATCCTTCGAAGTGTGAAGGAGCTTCTTCCTGGAGTAGCAGTGATTACAGGCAACGTCACAACAGTAAAAAGAAGAGAAATATTTGAGAAAAAAGTAGTCGCATTCCTGCAGAAAAAAAAAAAAAACAGAGCACAGGAAGGCATTTCCATAACTGGAAATCTTTCCATTTGCTGCACCAAAGCTCAACCTCTTGCTACAAGCAGTCTGTCTCGGATAGAATATCACTGTAAAACTCAAGCCGGCTCCAATTTCACAGTCTTGGGATCAAAAGAAACAGTCTTAAAGGCGGCATGGACACAGAGATGTGACAAGAGAATCTGGCGAAGTTTACAACATTGTTATAGCTGTGATAGTGGCCTATTAAAGGAATTATTTGAAAAAAACTACGTTTTCTAAAGAGTTAAAGAGGCTGAGTTACAAGGTCGAACCTTAAAACGTACAGGGATTAGGAGGCACAGTTGGGGGGCTGCCGCCCCCCAAACCCCCCGCTTTCGCAGCCTTTAAATAAATAAATAAAAAATTTTAAACTGAAAGTAAGGAGCGACATTAAATCTTAAAACGAACAGAAATTATTCCGTATATGAAAGAGGCTGTGCCCTCCTCAACGCCTCGCTCTTTACGCTAAAGTTTGACTTTCTCACAACTCTTTTTTTAAACAGTAAAAACTTTAGCGTAAAGAGCGAGGCGTTGAGGAGGGCACAGCCTCTTTCATATACGGAATAATTTCTGTTCGTTTTAAGATTTAATGTCGCTCCTTACTTTCAGTTTAAAATTTTTTTATTTATTTATTTAAAGGCTGCGAAAGCGGGGGGTTTGGGGGGCGGCAGCCCCCCAACTGTGCCTCCTAATCCTGTACGTTTTAAGGTTCGACCTTGTAACTCAGCCTCTTTAACTCTTTAGAAAACGTAGTTTTTTTCAAATAATTTCTGCGCGTTTTTGTACAGTTTATTACTTATTATTGCTTGACTAACTGTTAGCTGATCGTGTCAGGAGTTGAAGTTGGGGGGCTGCCGCCCCCCAAACCCCCCGCTCTTGAACATTCTTGTGTTAAGGCTTTTAATTCCTGAATACTCAAATCACGTCGTACAGGGTGCCTCCTAATCCCTGTACGTTTTAAGGCTCGAACTTGTGACTCAGCCTCTTTAACAGCCCCCCCCAACTGTGCCTCCTAATCCCTGTACGTTTTAAGGGTTGACCTTGTAACTCAGCCTCTTTAACTCTTTAGAAAACGTAGTTTTTTTCAAATAATACACATAAACAGGTTAGACATGCTTTGTTATGAAAATTGACGCGCAGATATTTTCATAACAAAGCATGTCTAACCTGTTTATCTGTATTATTTGAAAAAAAACTAAGGTTTTTCGGAAATGTAAATTCGGGGGATAATTTTTTCGGTCTGAAAATATCAAAAGGCCCTAACAGGTCGAATTCTGCTTCGAATGAGTCCTCATTCAACCGGATCCGTTGCCAACTGTGGCCTGTAGGCGTGGCTAAGAAAAAAAAAAGAAATGATGAATTTTAAGTGGCTATATTTGGTTTTTTGAAAACAGGGAAGGAGTGATCGGATTGAGCTGAAATTTCGAGGATAAGCTCCCGGGCCCTAGGAAAGCTTAACCTCTAAATTTCAGCCCAATCGGACAACGTTAAAGGGGGGCTGTGGTGGGAGGGTCCAAACTTCCGGCCCAGTTTACCCCATGAAGATAAAGCCGGAGGAGGATGAAATTTTGCAAGTTTCTTAGTTTGAGCTTGGGCTACAAAATGCAATTACCGCCGTCTCTCTGCGACCTCTAGGACCTGAAATCGCTTAACATTGTGGTGGGTCGCCTCTTTATAGAGGCACAAGTGTGCCTCCTTGATAGAGAGGTTCTATGGTGAAAAAGCACATCAGGACCATTCGGATGTACACTTCTTCCATCTCTCGTCCTATAACGGGTCAACTCAAGTCCTAAGATATTGCCAAACCGCTGAGCTTCGTTGGAAATAGAAACGAAAGTAGTAGCCTCATTTTCTTGCGTTTCTGTTGGTCTGGAAAGGACAGTCTTTACATGTATGCTAGGACAAAAAAAAAAAAAAATCCGCAAAAAGCAGCGTCCTCAGTAGGAGAACACGGACATTCCAGCCGAAACGAGTCAGCTGATTCAGCTGAAACTTCAACTTTCTTTAACTAGATGTTCGAAAAGTGTAGGAAATATCTGGAGTTCAAATGCTCAGCAGCAAACGCAGTCTATACTTCGCAACAAGCGTTGACGACTTTAGAGGTGTGTGCTGTTAAGTCACTGTTTGAACGCGACAGGACCAATTGCGTTTTACAGAAAACAAAATGTATGGCAAACATTTTCTTTTTTATAATTATATTACCAAAGAATACAAAATTTCTGAAACTTCCAGGAAATAATGTCATTACCTTGCCTATTTTTTTATTTCTTTTTTTTTGTGTCAATGTTTAGACACTGCTGGAAATAAAAATTGTTTCCAGTAAAATGTTAATTACGCTCTGGCCTTTAGAAGGTATAGGGCTGGTTTTCGTACTCCTGGTTGAGACAATTTGTTTCACTATAAATTTGACTTGAGTGTGTCTCAGAATGTATCTATTGATTTATCTGTTATCTTTATGTTTGACTTTATTATTCATTTTTATTTATGTTCGTTTTGGGTTTCATGTACTCATTGACAGTAATTTCTGTTCGTTTTAAAATTGAATTATTATAGAGCTTATCTCTGATCCTCTTAAATTTTAGTGTGGCTCTTTACTTTTCTTTGAAAAACTCATTTTTAGGAAAACATTTTTCTTAAATTAATCCTAAATAAAACATCATTATATGGGCCAATGAATGACAACTAAATGATTTTATTATGGATATTTCCAAAACAATACGGAGAAATTACTGACGAAATTGAGGGCCAAACAATAAATTACAAAGGAAAAAAAACTTTTCCGACGTCAGTTGAGAAAATCAACTAAATTACATCCTGCGACCCTCCCTCCCCTCCCTCGCCCTTTTCTTTCTACCCTTACTTTTACATCAACTGTAACTGAATAATAGGAAAATCAAATGAAAATTCAAGCAAAAACAACAAAAAAGTGACAGAATAATTTCCCATGGAACATTTGTTAGTAATATTTTTTTTTTCATACTTTAAAAATTCTCCTTACTCTAACACATAAATAAATACTACGAGATATTTTAGAAATTGTCTTCGGTGAATGATTAGTGCATCGAAATAAAAACAGCTATAAATCTTCTTTTTGAATTTTTCACTTCATCGTTTTGAGAATTAAAATAATGACCTCTGAGCGGTTCACATTCTTTTAGCGCTAGAATAACCGAGAATAACCGATAACCAAAAAATGTTTACACAGCCAAGCAATTTTTAAACTACACTGGGAATTTTTTTAGCAAATCTTCCTAAGTTTTATTTAGGAAATAGCAGTTTTAATAAATTTAACACATCTAAAAAATGCTTCACTTTCCCGAAGTCCAACCATCTAGTAATTCTACGCAAAAGATTCCCAAGGATGTTACATATGTTTCGGTGAATCAGTTAAAGCAGACAAAAATTAAAATTTTGGGTTTTTAATTGACTTTCCCCAAGGAATCATACATCTAAATATAGAAACCATGGATTCAATACGGAAAGAAAAACTTGGAGAGAGAAAAAAAACAACAAAAAAAAAAAAAAACGAAGACTCGGATACATGAAGTTTTGTTAATACTTACAGGCAAGCCTTGTGCAAGCATTTCAGCAACGTTCATTCGGCATATCTCCTGGCCAGTTGAGCCAAGACTAGAATTGGAGCTATGATAGCTATGTCTAAGCGAAGAAGAGGAAGATGTCTCGTAGGAATGTCCAGAAAGCCTGCATAAAAGAGTAATCGATTACAACGAGAATGGTACTTTTGAAACCAAATTATTGGAGTGTTCTTGTCTAGTGCCGCCAACAGAAATGAGCAAAAAGAAACGGGAACAAATACACAGAATAGTTTTGCCACCAAACCCAAGTCAACTTTATGATGCCTTATTCTTGTCTTCAATAAGAAATAGTTAGAGAAATAATTACGAAAATGTTACAAAAGCTTAGTTCCGACCTTACATTATTACTATCTGCAATTGAATAGATATTTTATGTTGAAAATACATTTTCTAATAAAGACAATATATTTTCGCATAATTGAACATAAGTGCTATTCTTTATTTTCACCCGGGTTATATTTTCTTTTCCAGAGATTAATTAAAAAACTTTCCGAAAAATAAGTTTTTCAAAGAAAAGTAAAGGCCATTTTAAACTTAAGCTCAGCAGATAAAATACCTGTTTCAAACTCAAAACGACCAGAAATTACTATTAAAGAATAAATGAAACCCAAAACGAACAGAAATTAAATAAACAATCATAGGAAAAAAACATACAACAACTAATAATATAAATGAATAAATAGATCTTGAAGCGAGTAATGCTTAGATTGGATATGAAAATTAAGCTTAAAACGAAAAAAAAAATATTCTGCTATTGAAGTATTAATGAAACTTAAAAAGAACAGAAATTACATAAACAATCAATGCAAACAAACATACAATAGATATTAATGCAAATGAATAAATAAATCTTAAAACAAGTGAAACTTAAATTGAATATGCAAATCAAGCTTGAAACGAACAAAAATCACTACAAAAAAGAGTTCGGGTATTGCCTCCTTCTCTCACTGTAAAAGTCTATAATCTACTGCGTCATTGGCGCTTTACTGAAAACCAATTTTATTACAAATATTTCTGTTGTACTTAATATTGAAAATAAACATTAAAATTATACCAAAATTTTGAACTCATGAGATTTCAGCAATTAACATCATTATACATCGAAAATTTAGTTTTAGTTCCTTCAAAAATTGTTCAAGACGAATATAGTTTCACTACAAACAAGAGTTTGGAGACTGCCCCCTTCCTTAACTGCAAAAACCAAAAGCCTACTGCTTCATTGGCGCTTCACTGAAAACGAATTATATTACTAATATTTTTTTTTTCATTTCTTGCAGCATTGAAAATAAAAATAAGATTACGTGGGAAATAAATTCTTGAACTGATAGCTCTTTCAACAATTAATATCATTATACATCAAATGTTCAATTTGATGTTGTTTATACTTTCCAAGACTGTTCAAGACGCATATAGTTTTCAGTAAAGCGCCAATGACGCAGTAGGTTTTAGACTTTTACAGTGAGAGAAGGAGGCGATACCCAAACTCTTGTTTGTAGTGATTTGTGTTTGTTTCAAGCTTGATT
Organism: Artemia sinica; assembly: GCA_027921565.1. Lineage (NCBI taxonomy): Eukaryota > Metazoa > Arthropoda > Branchiopoda > Anostraca > Artemiidae > Artemia > Artemia sinica. Next base: position 52,417,422 of record CM051256.1, on the reverse strand, counting down.
TGCATATTCAATTTAAGTTTCACTCGTTTTAAGATTTATTTATTCATTTACATTAATATCTATAGTATGTTTGTTTGCACTGATTGTTTATTTAATTTCTGTTCGTTTAAAGTTTCATTTATGCTTCAACAGCAAAATATTTTTTTTTTGTTTTAAGCTTGATTTTCATATTCAATCTAAGCATTACTCACTTTAAGATCTATTTATTCATTTATATTATTACTTGTTGTATTTTTTTTGCTATGATTGTTTATTGAATTTCTGTTCGTTTTGGGTTTCATTTATTCTTTAATAGTAATTTCTGGCCGTTTTGAGCTTGAATTTTAACAGGTATTTGTATCTGCTGAGCTTAAGTTTAAAATGGCCTTTACTTATCTTAGAAAAGCTTATTTTTCGGATTTTTTTTTTAATTCCTTATTTCAAAATCAAACTTTAAAAAAATCAAATGTTCATCAAAGTATCAAAACTGGTATCAAAGTAACAATATCAAAGTGAAAAAATGGGTTTGAGTCAACCTCGGAGTTTTTATTATCTGATGTTTGAACTATTTTTAACAAAACATCTATCTCAAAATTGTTATCGGATGTGTTTGGGGAAAAGGGCGTGGGGGGATGGTTAATTGCCCTTCCGTCTCTTTTGACTCTTTAAAAATGAACTAGAACTTTCTATTTTCAATCAAATGAGCCCTCTCTGAAGTTTATACGAGCATCCCTTTCATAAGAACCATATACGGTCCAAGGACACAGCTTACAATGCCTGCCCCCCGGGCCCAGGGGGGTTGTGTCGACACCGGAGTTTTTGTTATCTGACCTTTGAACTATATTAAAAAAATGGCTATCTCAAAATTTGTATCAAATCGGTTTGGGGAAAAGAGGGCGTGGGAAGGGTGCTAGGGGCCCTCCGATCTCTTTCGACTCTTAAAAATTGAACTAAAACTTTCAATTTCAATTCAAATCAGCCCTCTCTGAAGTTTATAAGAACATCCCTTCCATAACAACCATATATGCCCCAAGGGGAAAACTTGCAACGACTGCCCCCGGGCCCTTTGTGGTTTTGTCGACACCGAAGTTTTTCTTATCTGACCTATTTTTAACAAAATAGCTATCTCAAAACTTTTATCGGATGCATCTGGGGGAAAAGGGGCATGGGGGATAGTTGCCGTCTGATCTCTTTTGACTCTTAAAAAATGAACTAGAACTTTCAATTTCCAATCAAATGAGCCCTCTCTGAAGTTTATACGAGCATCCCTTTCACAATAGCTGTATATGCCCCCAGGCATAACTTATAACAACTACCCCGGTCCCTGAAGGATTGTGTCGACCCCGGAGTTTTCGTTATATGATCTTGAACCATTTTGAAAAAAATGGCTCTCTCAAAGTTCTTATCGGATGGGTTTGAGGAAAACAGGGCGTGGAGAGGAGAGAGCTAGTTGCTCTCCGATCTCTTTTGACTCTTAAAAAGTGAACGAGAACTTTCAATTTACAATCATATGAGCCCTCTGAAGTTTATATGAGCATCCCTTCCATAAGAACTATATATGCCCCTAGAACATTATTTACAACGCCTGCCTCCGGGCCCTGGGGGGTTGTATCAAACCCGGAGTTTTCATTACATGATCTTTGAACTATTTTTGAAAAAAATGGCTATCTCTAAGTTCTTATCGGATGGGTTTGAGGAAAAAAGGGCATGGAGGGGGGGGGGGGCTAGTTGCCCTCCGATATCTTTTGACTCTTTAAAAGTGAACTAGAACTTTCAATTTTCAATCAAATGAGCCCTCTCCGAAGTTTATACGAGCATACCTTCCATAATTACCATATATGCCCCCAGAGCAATACTTACAACGCCTGCCCCGGCCCCCAGGGGGGGTTGCGTCGACACAGGAGATTTTCTTACCTGACCTTTGAACTATTTTTTACGAAATGGCCATACGTAAAGGAGTTTTTGTTATATGATCTTTGAATCATTTTTAACAAAATGGCTACCTCAAAATTTTTATTAAATGTATTTGGGGAAAAAGCGCTTGAGGGGGAGGGGGATTCTAGTTGCCCTCAGATCACTTTTGACTCTTAAAAAGGGCACTAGAACTCTCGATTTTCAATCGAATGAGCACCCTTTGAAGTTTATACGACGACCCCTTCTATATGAAGTGCCCCTGGGACATAAAATAAATGGAGTCTGGGGGGAGGCTAGCTGCCCTCCGATCACTTTTGACTCTTAAAAAGTGAATTACAACTTTCAATTTCCAATTAGATGAGCCCTCTATGAAGTTTATGCGAGCATCCCTTCCATAGCAACTTTATATGCCCCCAGGGCATAACTTACAACGCCTACCCCGGGCCCTGGGGGGGGGCTGTGTCGGCACCGGAGTTTTTGATATCTCAACTTTGAACTATTTTTAACAAAATGTCTATCTCAAAATTTTATCGGATGGGTTTGGGGGATGGGTGGGGGGCGTGGGAGGGGGGGGGCTAATTGCCCTTCGGTCTCTTTTGACTCTTTGAAAGTGAACTAGACCTTTCTATTTTCAATTAAATGAGCCTCACTGAAGCTTATACGAGCATCCCTTTCATAAGAACCATACACGGCCCCAGGACATAGCTTACAATTCCTGTCCCCCGGGTCCAGGGGGGTTGTGTCGACATCGGAGTTTTTGTTATATGACCTTTGAACTATTTTAAAAAATGGTTATCTCAAAATTTGTATCGGATGGGTTTAGGGAAAAAGGGCGTGGGGAGGGGGGCTACGGACCCTCCGATCTCTTTTGACTTTTAAAAAGTTAACGAGAACTTTCAATTTCCATTCATATCAGCCCTCTCCGAAGTTTACACGAGCATACCTTCCATAAAAACTATATATGCCCCCAGAACATTACTTCCAACGCCTACCTCCGGGCCCTGGGCTCCGGAGGCAGGCGTTCGACCCCGTATCGACCCCGGAGTATTCATTATATGATCTTTGAAATATTTAAACAAAAAAATGGATATCTCAAAGTTCTTATCGGATAGGTTTGAGGAAAAGGGGGCATGGAGGGGTGGTGGCTAGTTGCCCTCCAATATCTTTTGACTCTTTAAAAGTGAACTAGAACTTTCAATTTCCAATCAAATGAGCCCCCCGGGCCCTAGGGGGTTGTATTGACACCGAGGTTTTTCTTATCCGACTTTTGAACTATTTTTAACAAATGTCTATCTCAAAGTTTTCATCAGATGGGTTTGGAAAAAGAAGCCGTGGGGGGGGGGCTAGTTGCCCTCTGATCTCTTTTGACTATTAAAAAGTGAGCTCGAACTTTCAATTTTTAATCAAATGAGCCCTCTCTGAAGTTTATACGAGCATTCCTTTCATAAGAACCATATATGCCCCAGGGCATAACTTACAACGCCTGCCCCGGGCCCTAGGGGTTGTGTCGACACCCGAGTTTTTGTTATCTGACTTATGAACAATTTTTAACTTAATGGCTATCTCAAAATTTTTTCGGATGCATTTGGGGGTAAAGGGGCGTGGGAGGGGGCTAGTTGCCGTCCAATCTCTTTTGACTCTCAAAAACTGAACTAGAACTTTCAATTTCCAATCAAATGAGTCCTCTCTGAAGTATTTATGAGCATCCCTTCCATAAGAACCATATATTCCCCCAGGGCATAACTTAAAACGCCTGCCCTCGTGCCCTGGGGGGCTGTGTCGACCCCAGAGTGTTTGTAATATGGGTCTTTGAACTATTTTAAAAAAATGGCTATCTCAAAGTTCTTATTGGATTGGTTTGAGGAAAAAAGGGCGTGAAGGGGCGGGGGGGGGCTAGGTGCCCTCCAATCTGTTTTGACTCTTAAAAAAGTGAACTAGAACTTTCAATTTCCAATCAAATGAGCCCTCTTTGAAGTTTATACGAGCATTCCTTCCATAAGAACCATATATCCCCAGAATATGACTTATAACCCCTACCCTGAAGACTGTGGGGGGAGTGTCCTGCTCAAAGATATAATTTTCAGAACTTTTAACTACGTTGAACAAAATGGCTATCTCAAAATTTTGATTGGATGGGTTTGGGGAAATGGTGGGCGTGGAAGGGGCGTAAAAAGGACACTAGCCATTTAAATTTCCGATCGAATGAGCCCTTTTTGAAGTTTCTACGACAACACTTTCTATAAAAAACTTATATACCCCCAGGGCATAACTTACAACCCTTGCCCTGAGGGCTGTCATCCTCAAAGACCTAATTTCCAAAATTTCCAACTATGTAAAACAAAATGGCTATCTCAAAATTTTGATTGGATCTGTTTGGGGAAAAGGTGGACGTGAGAGGGGGTTAGTTGCCCTCCAATCACTTTTGACTATTAAAAAGGGCACTAGCCCTTTGAATTTCCATTCGAATGAGCCCTTTTTGAAGTTTCTACGACAAAGCTTTCTACAAAAAGCTTATATGCCCCCAGGGCATAACTTACAACCCTTGCCCTGAGGGCTGTGGTGGGAGTGTCCTCATCGAAAACATAATTTCTATCCGGAAATCAACAACGTAGAACAAAATGGCTATCTCAAAAACTTGATTGGATGGGTTTGGGGAAATGGTGGGCGTGGAAGGGGTATTAGTTGCCTTCCGATCACTTTTGACCCTTAAAAAGGGCACTAAAACTCGATTTTCAATCGAATGAGTCCCCTCCGAAGTTTATGCGACGACCCCTTCCATACGAAGTGCCTCTGGAAAAAAAAAAACAACAAAACAATAGAACATTTGAGCTGTGTGGCCTTTACTATATAGGCAACGCTACAGCTTTGCCTCTGGAAGTCTGTTTCACACCGAATCGAAGCCCACCAGTGGCACAGCTGTACAAGTTTAAGGTAAACAGCCGTCAAGAGGTAAACTCACGAATATCCATATTCATGATTCTGGAAAGTTGCAGCTCACAAGCTCACACATAACACTAAAGCGTTTACGGTTTGAACCAAGTTTACAGTGGAACTGATCGCTCGCTGATTTAAGGGGCGATCGCGCCCCATGAAAAAGAAACGTGCTATTGTATGTTCAAGACAAGAGGGCTTTGAAAATGAACGAGTTTAAAGGGCCAACAGTTAAGCAGGTAGGTTTAAAGCGGGTAGAGTTTCCACTTTTGTTTGTTATGGGTTGCTATTAGGCTGATTAATTACCGGGTTAGTATTTCTGGTACCGTATATGTTTTTCTGGTGATTAATAGCATAGAGATTGAATAAAAAAGAAAAGGAAAAAAGGCTAGATTCACCAACATTTTCTGTTAGCCGGGAATCTTGCAAAATTTTACAACGAAATTATTATGATAGAAGAATAGAATAGACACCAACTAGCAGGTAAACAAAAAGCGGAGTTTTAAAACATTCAAGTCGTTTTTTGTCATAACTGTCATTTCCTCAAGATACGTAATTTTCAGTATATACCAAATGCGTACTTTTGCCGTAGAATTTCATTATACAAAGCATGGTATCAGTGGTGAAGTATCTCTAATGAATGGTCTTACTAATACTATTTTACCATGAGAAACGGTGACGCAATATTGTATCCCGCCGTTGTAACCACTCCATCCTGTAGCTTCAAAAAATAATTTCTTACTGATAAAAACATTTTCGTTATAAGCATATTTCTTATCAATGTTCAGCGTGTAGCTGCTAATTGTAAAGAAAAAACATTAAAGCGATAATACGAAAAAAAAATATTGTAAATCTTTATAGGTTAATTTTTAGTTTTTTTTTTGGTCATCAAAGATTATTACTTAGACATTATGGCATACTTAATGGACGGTCTAAGAAACTGAATCGCTTACGTTGAATGAAGCTAAAGCAAAAAACCAGTTCAATTTTCAGGTTTGTTTGTGGAGGTTCCCAATGACTTTTAATTAACACTTTTGTAGTTTACTGCATTTTTAAGGTTTGTACTGGCTTTTGTGCCACAGTTTATCGGATTGCGTCAAAGATTGCGATGACGTTGTTCTTCAAACGTACTATTTCTTTGTTCTTCACTTTCATTTTTGATACGTTCTGATCCTCACTTTCGCGTGTCTGCTAACCGCGCAATTCTTTGTTCTTCACTTTAATTTCTCTCACTCTATGTGTCTCGCTGTCGCTTGCGATTCTCGTTGCCACTTATCTTCTAACCACATACATCTTTGCTCTTTATTTTCATTTTTAATTCACCCTGATCCTCGTTGTCGCATGTCTTGTAACCGTATATTTTGTTCTTCATTTTCTTTTTTGACTCGTAATTCTGGCTGCCGTTTATCTTTTAACCGCATATTTCTTTGTTCTTCAGTGTCGTTTTTGACTTGTAGTAGTTGTCATTTTCACAAGTATTCTCACTACATGTTTCTTTGTTCTTCATTGCCGTTTATCATTACTTCAGACATTTTTTTCAATTTCATATATATATATATATATATATATATATATATATATATATATATATATATATATATATATATATATATATATATATATATATATATATATATATATATATATATATATAATATATATATATATATATATATATATATATATATATATATATATATATATATAACCAAAACCATATGCAATATCTTAGTTAAACTCACAAATATGCCCGCAACTTACAGGTGAACAGAAGCAATGATGCACTGTAAAAAGTCGGTTTTCTAAGTTTTAAAATTTAAAACAAGGGAATCTAGACAATTTTACTTCTTTTCCATGCTAGTCTTAAGTATAATAACTAACTTTCTACAACACATTATACTAAAGTGTTGGGGTGTCAATTTTCGTATCAGCCACCTTTTGGAGGCTCGAGACCGAGATGATCGAGAGAAGCGGCTTTGGTGGAGAAAATTATAAAACTATTATATTAGAATGATTTATATTATTATTGTATCAGAATGAATTTGCCGTTTTTGTATGGTGCAACTGCATAATAGCATCGAAATCCCCGAAGTTTCACATTATTGGATGAGACAACTAGAGGAAGTGAAAATTGATGTCGCTAATATGGCTGCAGAAGTCGCCAAACAATCAAGATTGGTATATCAATGTGAAGACAAACTTGAAAGGCATGCTATTCCACTAAGTAGTTCTAAGGAGGTCAAATAGTTGTTTTGCTGTCCAATTGAGCACCGGGCATATACCAGCAATACAACCAGGGTTTATCGCATAGTGAACATATCGAGAACGGAATCGGCCTAAATTTGTAAGACCGTTAGCAAAAAGTTTACAAAGTGTACGTATTTATAGATTTGTATCCATAATTATTCTCCGAATAAAAATTTCCCATTGAAAATAATGTCTTATTTCCCATTCTAAATGGGTTTCTTATTCAATTTGGTTTAACTGATACCGAGATTCGACGGCGAAAAATATCGAGGTGAACTGTTGCGTCAATATTGACACTGACAATACAGCACAAAATTCCGGCTAATTGAATGTAATATATCTTGGCACGAAAAACTTTACAATCGGCAGCACATGATCTAAAACATTAAATACAGTTGATCGTCTTAAAATACTAGCACCAATTACTTCATTTAACGAAGCATATACATTGGCGTGAATGTTTTGGCACTTTTCATGGGGCTTAAAATGTATCCGCAATTCGCCATGGAGACCATCATTAGAAATTTCAGTCTTCGAAAACAGATACGGTACCGAAAAAATGGATCTCATATACTTGACTGATGAAACACGACTCAACACGACTTCGTGCAAGCATGAAGAAAACATACTTTCATGGTTACAGTATCTGCTGCAACATAGTAAAGAATGAAGTTTAGCCCAAAGAAACCGAAAATTAAAAATACTCAAAAAAAAACTCAAGAGAGAAAAATTTTCATTTGAAGCTAATTCATGAATTGTAACTATGATTTCGATTAATCTCAATGGTAAGTGTTAATCGCGAAAACAAATTTATGGAATTTCAAAGATAGCCTTAAAACCCTCAAAATGGTGTTGGACCGAAATGAAAATAGCACCATTGGAATCGCCATTACCGAAAAGTCCATCCAGGAAAAACCCTCTTCCTGCCTTGAACAAGAAGAATAGTCAATTACCATGGGTATGTGTCCTCTTTTTTTTACTTCTTCTTATTTAGAAGGTGCAAACATGTTATTTAGACGCCATACTGGTAGCGCTGGTCCCTGACTATCGACCAGAAACTGAGAATCTGCACCCTACACTACAGGGAGAAATAATCTGCACCGTTACACCCTGCTTCTACTGGACAGTATATGTGCAACTTTACAGCCCAATTGACATAATAATGCACAATAAGGGACAAGTTGTTACCAACCATTCTGTGACCAGCTGTATGTGAACCTAAAGCATAATTTGAAAAACAATCAAAAATCAAAATAAAACCAGTTTTTTTCAACTGAAAGTAACGAGCAACATTGAAACTTAAAATGAACAGAAATTATTTGATATATGAAGGGGGTTACCCCCTCCTCAATACCTTGCTCTTTACGCTAAAGTTTGACTTTTTGTCCCAATTCTTTAAGAACGACTCCTAAAACACCAGGACCGTTTAATTAAAATAAGAAGGTTTTTTTAGAGTTCTAAAATACTTTAGCTTGAAGAGCGAGGTGTGGGGGAAGGGGTAGCCCCCCTCATACCCGGAATAATTTATTTTCGTTTTAAGTTCCAATGTTGCTCCTTACTTGCAGTTAAAAAAAAAACACCTTTTTTGGTTTATCCGGGTTGCAGCGGTAGCTAGCAACCTAGTAAGAGACGATCACGTCCAATGTTAAGAAATATAAAAACCCATAACTCCTAAAAAAAAAAGTCAGATCAAAACAAAAAGTACACCATTAGAACCCCTTGTCCGAACCCCTGTATAGGAAACGTTCTGTCCCTTGGCTTGAACAGCAAGGGCAATATATTGGCTTGAAAATCAAGAAAAGTGGAAGCTACTACAACATTCTGCCTAAACGGCATATTTTGTTTTTTTTTTCTTTCTTTTTCTTTTCCACAGATATTACAATTAGGAACGGATGTTAACTTGGAGAGGAGCTAAAAAGAGTGCGGGAGGGGGCATGTTACCCTCATATAGCTTTTTACTCTTAAGAAATGACACTACAATTTTCAATTTCCAATCAAAAGTCCCCTTCGAAGTTTCCACGACCACCAATTCCATACGAAGTGGCTCGGGGAAAAAATAATAAATAATACACTGAAGCCTTGAACTCATTACTATAGGCAACGCTAGAGCGCGTAAGTACACCTGAGACAGACAGTCCGCAGTCCCTTGATCGATGATTACTTGGTGGCTAATTTAGACAAAGATTTCAGTACCCATGACCAGCTGCATAAGTTTTTGCGCGACAAAGCTTCCAATCATAAATGTTAGTGTATTGACGCTAGTCAACATAAAAATTATTAAAAAAAAGCAAATGAGGTATTGGCAGAGAATCTCAAAGCTAGCCACAATAACAGAAATCAATGGATACATGGAATCATGGATACATCAATTGGACAACGTTAAATCTTAGGTGGTCTTAAGCGGTAAAAACCATACTGAATAAGAATCAAGTGCTTAGTCATAAGCACTTAATTGCAATCTAACATCTTTTAAGAGTGACAAAAACATGTAGTAGTTCTTTTGCAAAAAGTATCTTTCAAGTGACTAACTTGAAGAAAAAAATATTTCTTGTTCCAAGGGGCCTCTAACTTTCAAAAATAACGTACACCAGGCGGCGAGTGCCAAGCATGGCCAGCGCGCGGAGCGTGGGATAACTCTGTCAAGCTTTAAAAAGACTGTGTTATGCGTAGCGGAACGAGATCCTGGTGGCAGAAAGTGGACGCCCCTCGGTATGTTCAGTCCAACTCAACGATTGTTGTTAAACCCATACACGATCATATTCGAAAAGAATGTAATCGCCACATTATCGTTTTTACGATTTTTAGTATGAGCTCCGCAAAACAAGGCAGAATACTAAAATATCAGGCACTTATCTATAATAATATGGCCCCAATTATCTGATTTACCAGTATTCTTATTATAAGGGTCATATCCAGGATTTTATTTTAGAAGGGGAGGGCATACAGAAATAATTTTTGCCAGGGGGAGGGAGGCTACTAAAATTATTTTAAACTTAAGACCAGCATATAATGATTTAAACTCGAGACGACCAGAAATTACTACCAAAAATATAAGCTAAACCCATAACGAACATAGATTACGACGAATAATCATATCAAACATAAAGATAACGTATACTGATATGAATGAATAAATAAATCCTAAAACAAGTAAAAATTAAAACAAAACATCCTCCAAACATGTTTTATATTTGCAACATTGAAAAATGAAAAAAATTAACAGCTAAATAAAACCATGAATTGCTGAAATTTCCAGGAATTAACATCATTATAAATTAAAGATTCAGTTTATTTTCAATAGATCTTTCCAGTCATCTTGATTATCATAATTATTATTATTTTTCGTTGATTTTTTGAGAAATGAAAGCCCATAGTTCAAAATACATATAGTTTTCAATAAAACGCAAATGACGCAATAGGCTTTTGAGCTTTAACGGTTAAAGGACAGAGCGGGGGTAGTATACATACTCCGGTTTGCATTAATTTTTGTTCGCTTTGAGTTTGACTCGAGTATTCAATTTAATATCTACCCGTTTTAGGATTTATTTCTTCACCTAAATCAGTATCTGTTATCTTTATGTCTTATACCAATATGTATTCTAATTTCTGTTCGTTTTACGTTTCACTTATTCTTTGATAGTAGCTTTCTTTGCTAGACTTTATTTCTGCTCGTCGTGAGTTAAATAGGGTTCTTTACTTTTCTTTGAAAAACTTCTGTTTCGGAGAGTGTCTTTACAATTAATATCTGAAAATAGCAACCAAATATCAAAAAATATAATTTAACCTTGAGAAGGAAATTATCACGATGTTCCTCAATGCAAGCAAAAAATTAAACACTGTGATTAGCCTGGGCTTTTAACCCCGACAAAATTAACAATCATAATAACCAGACACAGGTTCTTTAAGACTGATAAACTCACTTTAAAGCGTAATTATGCGTAGTAAATATTAATGGCTCACCTATTGTTTGACGGCTGGTTGCCTTGATTTCCAGGGTTGCCATAAGAGGCTCTGCCGCTGTCTAGACTGGTTGAGCTAGAACGACAATTTGGACCAGAGGGGGCTACACATCGATTGGCACTTGAAGTTGTCGTAGTACTGGATGGACTCTCCCTGCCTGGGCTCTGATGAAAAAAGTTACATAATATCTAGTCATAAAAGGTAAAGGAACATGAGAATAAAGTTCGTAAGAATTTATCCAGCAAAATTAGCCAATAAGTTAAGTGCGTACCGTGAGGGGGAATTATAATCAATCAACTAGACGTTGGACAAAGATATGGACGCATAAAGTATTAATAGGATTCAATAGCAACATAAACTTGCTAGATTAGTACGCATAATATTAGGACCAAGTTGAGAAATATCATGCTAATGTATTAAGTCCGTGAATTGTATTACTATCAGCAATAATAAAAAAAAAAAAAAAAAAAAAAAAAAAAGTTGGCGTTTATTTAGGTAATGCATAATATTTGAAAATTTAAACACATTAACTTACATCATTGATTTTTACTTGTTAACAAAACAGACAAAGGGTATCAGATAAGCAGACAAGATCGCAAGAACCGACCTTCGGATCTTCACCCCCAAACACAATCTTGACTAATTTTTTTTACATAATTTATCTGTTTTTTGGCTTATTCTTTTTCAAATTGCAACAGACTTTCCGAAATGAACAGAATTCATGCAAAAAAGTATTTATTTTTATTAATGTATATATATATATATATATATATATATATATATATATATATATATATATATAATATATATATATATATAATATATATATATATATATATATATATATATATATATATATATATATATATATATATGTATATATATATATATATATGTGTGTGTGTGTGTGTGTGTGTGTGTGTGTGTGTGTGTGTATAAAGGGATTAGTTGAATGTGGATTCGTAATAGAATACTCAGTATTCAAATATTAAGTAACTAGAAAACCTGACAAATATTCCCTGAGCAAGAATTCAAACTTCTTATGCAGTATGTTACTTAGTTTTTATTACGTACGTCGATGGTCACGGAACCAGTGGTCCATTTTTATTTTCTTTTTTTCTTTTTTTTTTTTGCAACAAAATATTTATGCTTTTTAATCGGCTCAATACAATTATTCAAATATCTGATCGAATTATATCATACAATTTTCGCAAAATGGATGTAGCCTACTATATTAAGAATTAATGGATGATTTGGGTACTGTTGAGTGTGTAAGAGGAAACATTTTGAAAGGGATGGTAAAAAAAAATCGAAAAATCAGTTTTTTAGCCCAATGTTCGCCTAATTTTCTTATGAAGCCCTTGGATCGATCTTACGAAAATCCCTTTACCTCCCCCTCCACCCCTTTACTTTTTCGAACAGATACGCTGAAATTGGATAAAACAATAAACACAATAGCGTATATTCATATTGGTTAATCTAAATTATGAACTAGGGTGCAGAAATCAAGATCCTCCAAAATCACAAGCTTCGGCTATACTTAGGTAGCTGCAGAATCCGACACTCGATTTTCTTCAGCCAAGACCCGAGGATATGCACACCATATTATCCCGGAAGCGTGACAAGCGTGTAGCAACTGTGCCAAGCGCGGCAGAACTGTACCTACTGGAGGGGAATTGTACTATGCGTGGCAGAACTGTGCCAAGCGTGTGGGCACAAGTGGCATTCTGAGATGTACACCAGTTGATGGGAAGCGGGAAGACCTAAGGGTTTCCCCACTTCAAAAATCATGTGCACCAGGTGGTGTATACCAAACCTGGCAAAATTATTGCATATATGGTGGAAGCGCGCCATGTGTCTTAAAAGTGAGGCTCGAAGAGGTGGGACGTGGCTCAAGTTTGTCATGCGTGGTGGAGTTGTTCCACGTGGTACATGTAAACGTGATACAAAGAGGGTTTTGCTAGTAGAATTATTCCATTATGCTAGAGAAAGCCACGGCGTAGCTAGAGTAGTGCAAAAGCGTACAGTTATCTAACAGAGCAAAGATTTCATAAATATTACAGTTATTGCGTCAAGCAATATTAATAGTGTTACATACAGGAATAAATCCATTATATTGTTATGCGTCATATTAAGAATTGGCAAACTAACATGAAAGTCACAGGCAATATGCTACAGCTGGCTTAGTAAAGAAGTACCTTCAATCTTCAATACATTTTTTAAGCATTCTGTATGGAAGTGGTGGTCACAGATATTTACAAAATGGCTCATTTGATTGGAAATTAATGTTCTTTAAGGACCTCTTTAAGGATCTAAAGTGACTGGAGGGCAGCCAGCCCCTTCTTCTGCCTTCTTTTGCTTGGTCAAAAAATTACTTTATCTGAAAGGGATTGAAATTTAAATGCGCAGGCTCTCGGATCAAGGGAACGCTCATCCCCAAACAATAATTCATCTGGGGGCCGAGGCCCCCAAAATAGGGACCAAAAAATATTTTTGGTAGGCTTGAAACTTATAACTAATATTGAAACTTATAGCCCTTGAGTCAAGAGAACCGCAATGATTTGTGCATTGGAATCCCCCTCTCCCAAAGACTTATGCATATAAATTTCAAAGCGACCAAACAAGAAAAGTGGCCAAATAAGTGGACAAAATTAGCTGAATAAGGATTTCAAATTTCCAAATTAGCCCCGTCCTGCTCAAAGTGAGTACTATAGGATATAGAATGATCGTAAAAAATGGCATGGTGAAACTTGTATGGTGGAAGGGTGCTCCGCAAAACACAGCAGTGCCATACCAGCCTGCCACGTAAGACAAAATTGCGCTAAACACGGCAAAACTATGCCACGTATGTTGAAAGCGTTTCAAACTCTGCAGAACTACCCCAAGTGTGGCGGAACTGTGTCACGTTGTTGTGGCGCACGAGATGTTTGAAGATGTACATGAGGTGTGTAAAATAGGAGACCCCTCCCCAAGACCCTGAGTATAGGTGCAAATCTACCCAGGCCATATGAAAGCTTCAAAATTAAAGTAAGTCAGGTCGAAGACAATTATCAAAATATGTAGTTAAATTCTTGTTGGTGGTTATAACATCTTGAGATGAATCAACGTTACTTAGGGATTATATTACGCTCCTTGTCGCGTTTTGATGCTTTTTTTCAGACTATCGTAAAGACAGACGATCATGCAGGAACGGGGGAGGAGGATAAAAGTGGGGAATTGTAAAACGCAAATATCTGAGTTTCTGTTTTACAGTACAAGGTAAGATTTTTGTCCGTTGCCAATAATTAGCATATAATTTTATAACTGCAAAATTTAAACACAGATATATATATATATATATATATATATATAGAAAATTGCAGACATGTAAAAGAAAAAGATAGGCAAATGTTGTAGTGTCATATTTCCTAATCGTCCAGACCAAGTTTAGTTTCTTCAAGTTTGACTAGCCTCTTTTGAAACAACAAAAAGCTAGGTACTGCATTATTCAAAACACACTCGAGAAGTGAAGTTAGGTTAATCCCAATGAAATACGCCAAAATATGACGAAAATATAATATTTTAGTTTATGTAATAATATAATTTGGGCTATATATTTGCATATTAGGGAGGTGTGGGGGGAAAGTAACCTAAAGAGAATAATTTGGCAACTCAACAGCAACAAGGGATTATAGAAAAGTCTGAAATACATTGTGTTAGTTCCCAGTGACAGGCTTAAGATTATAGCTTAAATTTGGACAGTTTGAAGCTTAAAGTAAATATTTTCAATTGATGTTGGAAGTTAGAGAAGAATTATAGCTGCTCAAGTTTTCCAGGGCACTTCATTTATTATACAGTCCTACCATCTATCAACTACTTTCTTTTCTTCAGCGTGTGATCAATACGCCGCCAATACGATACGATACGACTAATACCAATATGATCAATAGTGCCACCACAATCATCATATTGTATAAATAAGAAAAGCAGTTAAAAACAGAAATAGCCTATACATAAAAATAACAGCCTACCACATGTAATTGGCCAAGGTTTGTTTTCTTCTCCTACATTTTGATTAGTTCCATAGAGTGAGCTTATTTGGATTTTTATTCCTCATTTATTGCTGGCTATGTTTACTAGTAGCCTACAGTTGTGACAGTGGGGTACTACTAACTATACAAGTGTATGTTCTGCTTTGTTGTGTTACCCCTCACCTTAGTAGTCCTGGTAGCCTCAGTATACTTGATTATTGATATAGAATCTGCACACCTATTGGAAGTTTTGGAATTATAGCCAGTTTAGTAGCCTATTTACCAGTGTGATGCCCCCTCCACAAAGTAACAAACGTCAGAAACCAATTACTCCTGAAAAAGGTATTGATAAATGTGCTGTTGCTGGGTGTTTACTTGACAACAGTTCTTGTGCTATACAGTGCCATAAATGTGACCAATGGTTGTGTGCACAATGCCTATCAATGTCCTCCTCTGAATATGATATCTTTGTAAAAATGAATGACCGACTTGGTAGCACCTGGGTATGCCCCATGTGTAAATCTAGAGGTTCAGCCCAGCAAGATCTTCCCCAGCTGCTGAAGTCAGCTCTTAATGAGCACTGTAGTGAAATGAAAGCTATGTATGTTGGTTTTCAAAATGAAATTCGCACCTCTCTTGAAGGTATTAATGCTAGAGTTCAGAGTCTAGAAAATATTATCTCATCTAAGGTGTCCATGGCCAATGTTGAGGAAATGGTCAATCATACCATTGACATTAAGCTGAAAACTGAAGTTCAAAAGATGGTGCTACAAGAAAATGACAGACTGAAAAGACGTATGAATTTAGTTGCATATGGTGTTCCACCCCAAACCAATGACTTACAGTTCTTACAAAATTTTCTTAAAAATATGTTTCAAATTGATGCAGGTGCAGTGACCAATTTGCAAAGGCTGACAAGGACTAACCCCAAATCAAGTGCTCCCAACTCATCCAATCGACCAGATCCATTACTGTTCTCAGTCAGTTCCTTTAAAACTAAAATTGACATCCTAACACAGTCCCGCATTAAAAAAGGAGACATTCGTTTCTATGCTGATACCTCAAAAGAAGACCGGGTACACAGAAAAGAATTAGTAGAAGAAATCAAGAAAAGAGCTGCTGCTGGTGAGCAAAATTTAGGAATTAAAAAAGGCTGTATAGTGACAAAAAACGTGCCAAAATGGGTTGCCATTACCCCAAACAACAGAATGGCCCTTTAAAAACCTATTCCTTGCCTCTACATAGTATTAACAAGCAAAGTAATTTATCTGTTCTGTATACAAACGCAGACTGTTTATCTACAAAAATTGATGAATTTCATGCCCTAATATCAACCCGCAAACCCAATGTTGTTGTTATTACAGAAGCACTATCCAAGAATTGTCAGCACCCAGCTATATTTTTCCAGCAAGTGCCTGATTATAATCTCATTATAAATAATAATTATAAGCGTGGAATTTTCATTTATGTTCATACCTCATTAAAGTATATTGAAGTTAATGACCCAATTTCTTCAATTATAAGTGAATCCTTAGTAGTTGATGTGAAATTACCTGGGTCCTCAATTGCTTTTAGAGTTGTAGCCATTTATCGTAGTCCTAGTGTTTGTGAATTGTCTTCATTTAATAATAGAAACATATTGCAGTATTTATCCACTGTCTCTTTATCTAGTTCTAAATTTCTAGTAGTTGGTGACTTTAACCTACCTTCTATTGATTGGACATCAGGTACAACACAACTTTCTGATGAGTCATTTGAAAATCATTTCCTAGAAACTTTACAAGAACATTATTGTATCAGCACATTCAAAACCCTACTCGTTTGCGCGCTAATTCAACCCCTTCAGTTTTAGACCTTGTAATTACAAAATCACCAGATGATGTTGCTAGTGTTGAGTTTTTGCCACCACTAGGAAAAAGTGATCACTTGGTATTGGTGATATCACTAAATTGTGTGGTAGGTCGTTATGATATTCCAAATCATTCTCCCAAATATGATTATGATAGAGGAAATTACATTGCATTTTCAGATTATATTTCATCTCTTTCTATGCAAGAGGAGTTACAACAATGTAATGCTACTGTTGATGCATCTTTTGATTTTATTAAGCAGGCCCTTATAGAAGGTAAGGATCAATATGTACCAATATATACTAGTAGACAGTTTTTCAAAAATAGACAGATCCTTCCTTGGTATATTGTACAAATGCTAAAAGAAAAGGGTGATAGGTGGCGTGATCATTTAAGATTTAAAACCTTAGATTCTTGGTTAAATTATAAAAGAGCTAGAAATAGAGCAACTAAATTCCTTCGTTTAAATCGTCAAGAGGTGGAGACAAATGTTATAGCATCAGTCCAAAGTTGCCCAAAAAGATTTTGGAGATATGTGAGAAGGAATCAAGTTTCACAATCCCCATCATCCACTTCCTTTATAGATCCCGAAACCTTTTTACATATAGATGATGATTTTGTAAAATCACAACTCTTCAATAAGGTATTTGGTTCAGTTTTTACTCAAACACACACCAAAACACACACTCAGTTTATTCCTCCAGATTTAACAAAAGAATTTGTTGATTCAGAGTTTACAGTCCAACAGGTTTATCTGACACTCCGAAATCTTGATCCAGGAAAGGCACCAGATATTGATGGATTTTCCAATGTGATGTTACGTGAACTTGCATCAGTGCTTGCTGGGCCACTCACATATCTTTTTAATCTTTGTCTCTCATCTGGTAAATGTCCTTCAGCTTGGAAAAGGACTATCATTAGGCCGTTGTACAAGAATGGTTCAAAGTCCCATTTCAATAATTACAGACCAATTTCAAATACATCAATCTTTTCCCGTATAATGGAGAAAATTGTGGTGAGTAGAATCCAAGCACATTTTGAGGAAAACAACTTATGGCATTCTGCTCAGCATGGTTTCCGTAAACGACGATCTTGTAACACGCAACTTCTTGAGGTGATTTGTGATTTTCAATCGATGGCTGATAATGGTATTTTGTTTGATTGTATTTATATTGACTTTTCCAAAGCATTCGAAAAAATTTCCATTCCACTTCTGATAAACAAATGTCAACTATATGGTATAGGCCCACAAACTAAAGCATGGATAACAGATTATCTTACAAATAGAACCCAAGAGGTTGCAGTAGGTGATGCTTTGTCATCACCTATTTCTGTCATAAGTGGAGTTCCACAAGGCAGTTGTCTTGGGCCAGTACTCTTCTGCCTTTTTATCAATGATTTACCAGGCGTTGTTAGGAATTCGACCATAAAAATGTTTGCAGATGATGTAAAAATCTACAGGCCAGTCATGAGTGAACATGAGATTTCTTTACTTCAAGAGGATTTGGTTGCTCTTGGCCAGTGGTGTACTGCAAACTCTATGTTCATTAATGAAACCAAGTGCAATGCTGTGCACTATTTGCGTAGAAGCCCTCAGCATTACCATTACTTTGTTGTTGGTAAATTAATTTCAAGTGTAGAATATGTTCGTGACCTTGGGATTTGTTTTGATTCAAGTCTCAAATTTAATAAACATGTATCAGATATCACCCATAAGGCTAATTACCAATTATTACGTCTAAGGCGTACTTTTTCTAAGTTTAATCTTCATTCACTGATTTCACTTTATGTATCCACTGTACGTCCAGTACTTGAGTATTGCTCATCAGTATGGTATCCCCTTAATAAGAGAGATAGAGAGAGGGTTGAGAGAGTGCAACGTAGGGCCACCAAACTCATACCATACCTGAGTCATCTACCTTACCACCAGAGAATGCAAAGACTACAGTTGCCTTCTCTCCAGTTCAGACGTGATAGAGCCGATGTAATAAATACATTTCGCATTGTTAGGAATATTGATAATATCACCCCAACTCACTTTTTCACTTTTACAGAATACAATAGTACCCGTCAACACCAACACAAAATTTACCCACCATGTTCACAGAAAAGATTAGGCCAAAACTCTTTGTCTAGCCGAGTGTGGAAGACTTGGAATTCACTTCCATCAGAAATAGTTGCAAGTACCACAGTCCAGTCTTTCAAAAGTAGTTTAGCCTCTACAGATTTCTATACTAGGTCCTATCACAATCCATTTTGAGATTATTTTTACTTTTGTATTACCTGATTTGTGACAGTGTGACAGTTATTTTGTAGGCTCACTTTTTCGTAGGTTTCAATTATTAACAGATATGTTTCAGTTAAGTTGGTATGTTATTGTATGTTTCAGTAATATTGTTTTTCCAATGTTTTTCAGTTACTGTATGTTTTTGTTATGTCATTGACATTGTTATAGACTTTTTTTATAATTGTTTTGTGCGACAAGCTTGTTAAAGCTTACCATATCTTGGTATTAATAAATAAATAAATAAAAATTACCCCCCCCCTCGCCCCCCTAATGTGTAAATATATAGCCCAAATTATACAAGTCCAATGCATTGTCACCAGTTATTTGTCTTTGTGGCTATGACACCGGTTTTCATAGATCGTACATTCAGTAAACTTCTCGAGTGTGTTCTGAATAATACAGGAGTACCCGAAACTTAACTATACGCTACAAAGAAAAACTTAATGAGGCTTTGTTACCCCAAAACACAGTAGACAGAATATACCAGTAAGCTTATCGCAGATCATTTCTGGTCTTCGTGAACAAAAAGCTCCTCCCACTTATTTCTGCCTTATTTCTGCATTAGCTTGTTTCTGCATTAGCTTTATTTCCGTTTGTTTCAATGCACTTTGATGGAAACAGTCGGAAACAGACTAACCTGCATTCCCGCTAATCTGACTTCGCCTATGTTTATATCTGCCAAAACGGAAATAAAGCTAATGCAGAAACAAACTAACCCCGGTCCGGGTTTTTATAATGGGTGAGATAGAGAATGATCACACTGCTAATTATATAAACTGTGCCCCAAAAGATCCAGACTTGAGACAGAAACAAAGGAGAACACTTAACAGTTGACAATTATAGTATAGTCCTTCTTACAATTTGGCACCAAAAAAAAAATAATCAGAAGGAGTTTGAGTGTTTTTAGCGGAAATGCCAAACCCAGTTTGAGATTCAGACAAGACAGTTTTTCTTAAAAGGCAAGAAAATAATTGCCCAGTCGATCAGCCCACTTGAAAAATGATAACTCGCCAGAGTGTTTTATCTTGGTGAAATAGGTTGTGAATAAAGTAATTTTGTCTGGCTATGGGAGAATATATGAGAATATGAGAAAAATAAATGAGAAATGAGAAAGTAATTGTGAGAGATGAGAAAGTAAATAAAGTAAATGGAAGAAAGTTTTTTTCTATTATTATTTCTTAAGTGGGCTGGTGCTTGCCACTACAGGTGCCGCGTTATCCGACAAATCAAAGAGCTTTTACTTCTTTTCCACAATAAACCTAAATCGATGAATAAAGAAAAAAAGGACTAACAACAATATTGGGAAAAAACGGAAGTGCCGCTCCCATAGCACATAAAATGCCACAGCGCATTTTAATTAAGAATTTATTTTCCAAAAAAATAATTAGTATTACGATGTTTCGGGTCTGACAGAGGTAGCAACGCCACTCTTAATTTTGGTGACTTCTGTTCGTTGTACGGTCGACTTGACTGCTCATTGCATTACTTGATAGGCATAAACAACAAAAGCAAGAAGAACAATAGGGAATTCTTTTCGAAAGATAGAGAAGATAATTCGAATGAATATTTCGGCCCTACGTCCAAGGGCCGTCCCCAGCAAGACAAAAATACATATAAGAAGAAAGACTCACAGCAACATGCGACCAATAAAACTAAAAAGCAAGATTTTTCAAACATTCCCAGCATCTTTACTTCAGCGAAGTTCAACCAGGACTGATAAAAGCGAGGTAAAACAAGGCGATTCATTGAGATGAAAGAAAAATAGTTTAAAAACACGTTCAGTTTTTTTTTTAAACGCGTTTATTGCAACCATGATAGGGCACTTGAAATTTTATTTTGCGGTTGAATCATGCCTGTCCAGAGTTTGACTCTGTCTCACAACTTTATTTTTTAAAACAATAAAAAACAAGAGCGAGGCGTTGAGGAGGGGACAACCCCTTTCATATACGGAATAATTTCTGTTCGTTTTAAGTTTTAATGTCGCTCCTTACTTTCAGTTAAAAAAAAACTTGTTTTTTTTTTAGTCAATCTTTATAAAGTCAACATTGTAAGACAGAACAATTATTGAGCTAGCGAATCAAACAACAGTATAAAAAAAAAAAATGCTAAGGTAGGATTTTCATTTGCAATACATTCTTCTTCTCAAGAGTACGATCATTCAAACTGGATAAACCAAACAAAAGATGAACTGTTTGTTAAGATAATCCCGTTACAATGTCTACTTTTCCGAAGTAGAATCAATATTTCTCTTCTTTGCTCAAAAAGGGACTACCGACCATGACATCACGGATTTAAGGTGACATAAATTCTTTTTTAACAAAGGAATATTTCCAAGCTAAAGAAAGCAGATGAGGGCAGAGTTCCGGAAGTAGAATAAAAATACTCACGCTCCACTTTTATTTTTGCCTTTCCTTTTCCTAATGATATTCCCACTAGACAATGCAGGAAATGACTGGTCACAAAGTTATTGAATAAAAAAGATTATATCGAAACTAAAGGGACTACACCAAGAGAAAGACTTATTTCAGGACTTACAAGAAATCAGTATAGAACAAAGGCCATTGCACAGGAGAGGAGCTATTGGGACTATTAAAAAGGGCACAAGCCACTCCAATTTCCAATCGAAACAGCCTTTTCGAAGTTCCTACGACAACTCCTTCGATACGAAGTGCCCTGGTCTAAACAACAACAACAACAAAAATAATACATTGTACCCACATCGATCTTTATTATAAAAATGTCAAGCCTTCCAATCACATTCGACTATTAAAAAGGGCACTAGGCCTTTCGATTTCCAATCGAATGAGCCCTTTTTCAGTTCCTACGACAACACTTTCTATAAACACCTTATATACCCCCAGGGCATAAATTACAATCCTTACCCTAAGGGCTGTGAGGGTGGTTGTCATCCTCTAAGACCTAATTTCCAGAACTTTCAACTAAGTTTAACAAAATGGCTATCTAAAATTTTTGATTGGATGTGTTTGGGAAAATGGTGGGCATGAGAGGGGCGCTAGTCACTCTCCAATCATTTTCAACTATTAAAAAAGGCACTAGCCTTTTCAATTTCCAATCAAATGAGCCCTTTTGAAGTTTCTACGACAACAATTTCAACTAAAACCTTATATGCCCCCAGGGCATAACTTACAACCCTTTCCCTGAGGGCTGGGGGGGGGGGTTGTCATCCTCAAAGACCTAATTTCCAGAACTCTCTGCTACGTTGAACAAAATGGCTATCTGAAAATTTTTATTGGATGTTTGGGGGAATGGTGGGCGTGAGAGTGGGTTAGTTACAC
Source organism: Artemia sinica (assembly GCA_027921565.1). NCBI lineage: Eukaryota > Metazoa > Arthropoda > Branchiopoda > Anostraca > Artemiidae > Artemia > Artemia sinica. The sequence continues at coordinate 52,394,948 of CM051256.1, read as the reverse complement.
TCCAATACCTTTCAACTATTAAAAAGGGCACTAGCCCTCTCAATTTCCAATTGAATGAGCCCCTTTTGAAGTTTTTACGACAACTCTATCTATAAAAAACCTTATATGCCCCCAGGGCATAACTTACAGCCTTTGCCCTGGGAGCTCTGGGGGGGTTTGTCATCCTTAAATACATAATTTTCAGAACTTTCAACTACGCTGAACAAAATGACTATCTCTAAACTTTGATTGAATGTTTTTGGGGAAATCATGGGCGTGAGAGGGGTGTTAATTACTCTCCACTCACTTTCGACTATTAAAAAGGGCAATTTCAATTTCCAATCAAATGAGCCCTTTTTGAAATTTCTACAACAACTTTCTATATAAACCTTATGTGCCCCCAGGGCATAACTTAAAATCCTTGCATTGAGGGCTCTGATTGAATTTTCATCCTAAAAGACCTAATTTCCAGAACTTTCGACTACACTGAACAAAATGGATATCTAAAAATTTGGATTGGATGTGTTTGGGGAAATGGTGGGCGTTAGAAGGGGATTAGTTGCCCTTCAATCACTTTTGAATATTAAAAGTTTCTACAATATCGCTTTCTATTAAAACCTTATATGCCCCCAGGGCATAACTTAAAACCCTTGCCCTGAGGGCTGTGGGGGTGGAGGGGTTGTCATCCTGAAAGATCTTATTTCCAAAACTTTCAACTGCGTTCAATAAAATGGCTATCTAAAAATTTTGATTGGATGTGTTCGGGGAAAGGGTGGGCGTGAGAGGGGGTTAGTTGCCCTCAAATCACTTTCGAGACTATTAAAAAGGGCACTAGCCCTTTGAATTTCAAATCGAATGAGCCCTTTTTCAAGTTTCTACAACAAATATTTCAATAAAAAAAGACCGTGGAGGAAGTGTTCTAATCAAAGGTATAATTTCCTGAACTTTAAACTACGTGGAACAAAATGGCTATCTCAAAATTTTGATTGGATGTTTTTGGGGAAATGGTGGGCGTGGAAGGGGTGTTAGTTGCCTTCCAATCAGTTTCGACTCTTAGAAAGGACACAAGCCATTTCAATTTCCAATCGAATGAGCCCTTCTTGAAGTTTCTACGACAACACGTTCTATAAAAACCTTATATGCCCCAAGGACATAACTTACAACCCTTGCCCTGAGGGCTGTGGAGGGGGGGGTTGTCATCCTCAAAGACCTAATTTCCAGAACTCTCTGCTACGTTGAACAAAATGGCTATCTCTAAACTTTGATTGAATGTTTTTGGGGAAATCATGGGCGTGAGATGGGGGTTAATTACTCTCCAATCACCATCGACTATTAAAAAGGACAATTTCTATTTCCAATCAAATGAGCCCTTTTTGAAATTTCTACAACAACTTTCTATATAAACCTTATGTGCCCCCAGGGCATAACTTAAAATCCTTGCATCGAGGGCCTTGATTGAATTATCATCCTAAAAGACCTAATTTCCAGAACTTTCGACTACGTTGAACAAAATGGATATCTAAAAAATTTGATTGGATGTGTTTGGGGAAATGGTCGGCGTTAGAAGGGGATTAGTTGCCCTTCAATCACTTTCGAATATTAAAAGTTTCTGCAATATCGTTTTCTATTAAAACCTTATATGCCCCAGGGCATAACTTAAAACCCTTGCCCTGAGGGCACCCTTGCCCTCAAATCACTTTCGAGACTATTAAAAAGGGCACTAGCCCTTTGAATTTCAAATCGAATGAGCCCTTTTTCAAGTTTCTACGACAAAGATTTCAATAAAAAAAGACCGTGGAGGAAGTGTTCTAATCAAAGGTATAATTTCCTGAACTTTAAACTACGTGGAACAAAATGGCTATCTCAAAATTTTGATTGGATATTTTTGGGGAAATTGTGGGCGTGGAAGGGGTGTTAGTTGCCTTCCAATCACTTTCGACTATTAAAAAGGACACAAGCCATTTCAATTTCCAATCAAATGAGCCCTTCTTGAAGTTTCTACGACAACACCTTCTATAAAAACCTTATATGCCCCAAGGGCATAACTTACAACCCTTGCCCTGAGGGCTGGGGGGGGAGGGGTGTCATCCTCAAAGACCTAATTTCCAGAACTTTCAACTACTTTGAACAAAACGGCTATCTTAAAATTGTGATTGGATGTGTTTGGGGAAAAGGTGGGCGTGAGAGGGGGGTTAGTTGCCCTCCAGTCACTTTCGACTAATAAAAAGGGCACTATCCCTTTGAATTTCCAATCGAATGAGCCTTTTTTGAAGTTTTTAGGACAACGCTTTCTATAAAAACCTTATGTGCCCCTAGGGCACAATTTACAACCCTTGCCATGAGTGCTGTGGGGGAGTGTCCTCCTCAAAACATAATTTCTATCTGGAAATCAACTACTTGAACAAAATGGCTACCTAAAAATTTTGATTGAATGTGTTTGGGGAAAAGGTGGGCGTGAGAGAGGGGTTAGTTGCCCTCCATTCACTTTCGACTATTAAAATTGGCACTAGCCCTTTGAATTTCCAATCGAATGAGCCCTTTTTCAAGTTTCTACGACAAAGCTTTCAATGAAAACCTTATATGCCCTCGGGGCATAACTTATAACCCTTGCCCTGAAGACTGTGGGGGAAGTGTCCTGCTCAAAGGTATAATTTCCTGAACTTTGAACTGCATGGGACAAAATGGCTATCTCAAAATTTTTATTGGATGGGTTTGGGGAAATGGTGGGCGTGGAAGGGGCGTTAGTTGAACGATTTCAACTAAAACCTTATATGCCCCCAGGGCATAACTTACAACCCTTTCCCTGAGGGCTGGGGGGGGGGGGGGTAGTCATCCTCAAAGACCTAATTTCCAGAACTTTCAACTACGTTGAACAAAATGGCTATCTCAAAATTTTGATTGGATGTGTTTGGGGAAAAGGTGGGCGTGAGAGGCACTAGCCCTTTTAAAAAGAGCACTAGCCCTTTGAATTTCCCATCGAATGAGCCTTTTTTGAAGTTTCTACGACAACGCTTTCTATAAAAAACCTTATATGCCCCCAGGGCATAACTTACAACCCTTGCCCTGAGGGCTGTGGGGGGAGTGTCCTCCTTAAGAACAAAATTTCTATTTGGAAATCAACTACGCTGAACAAAATGGCTATCTCAAAATTTTGATTGGATGTGTTTCGGGAAATGGTGGGCACGGAAGGGGTGTTAGTTGCCTTCCAATCACTTTCGACTATTAAAAAGGACACTAGCCATTTCAATTTCCAATTGAATGATCCCTTTGCGAAGTTTCTACGACAACTTCTTCGATACAAAGTGCCCTGGCCTAAAGGAAAAAATAATAAATAACACATTGTGCCAACATCGTTATTATATGCCCCCAGGGCATAACTTAAAATCCTTGCCCTGAGGGCTGTGGGGGAGTGTCCTCATCAAAAGTATATTTTCTATCTGGAAATCAAACTACGCTGAACAAAATGGCTATCTCAAAATTTTGATTGGATGCGCTTGGGGGATGATGGGCGTGTGTGTGTGGGGGGGGAGGGGCTAGTTGCCCTCCAATCACTTTCGACTATTAAAAAGGGCACTAGCTGTTCTAACTTCCAATCAAATGAGCCCTTTTCCAAGTTTCTAGTACAACTCTTTCGATACGAAGTACCCTGGTATGGAAACCAAAAAAAAAAAAAAAAAAAAAAAAAAAAAAAAAAAAAAAAAATTGCTTTTTGCCAACATCGTTCTTTACTCGCTGCCTATGATTAAATAAAAAAAAACAAGTTTTTGTAATTGAAAGTAAGAAGCGACATTAAAAATTAAAACGAACAGAAATTATTCCGTATATGAAAGGGGCTGTCCCCTCCTCAACGCCTTGCTCTTTACGTTAAAGTTTGACTCTTTCTCACAACTCTATTTTTTAAAACAATAAAAACTTTAGCGTAAAGAGCAAGGCGTTGAGGAGGGGACAGTCCATTTCATATACGGAATAATTTCTGCTCGTTTTAAGTTTTAATGTCGCCCCTTATTTTCAGTTACAAAAACTTGTTTTTTTTATTTAATTTCTGAAAGTTTTTGAATTAATGCAGTTTTGATTTTGGCTCACCGTACATGAATAATTAAAATGAAATTTGCATATTAATTTTACTTTTTTTGGCTAAATGGCTTTCACGAAATTTTGAAATTTCCAAATAACAAATACTATATGTAAACAATGGGCAAAGTTCATAACTTGCAGCCCTTCCCCCGGGAACTGTGCGGGAGTAAGTCATCCTCAAAGACATATTTATTAGGTTTTCGACGGGGCTGAACAAAATGGCTATCTCAAAATTTTGATTAGGTGACTTTGGGAAAAAATGAGGGTGTGATGGGGGCCTAGTTGCCCTCCAATTTTTTGGTCACTTAAAAAGGGCACTAGAAATTTTGATTTCCGTTTGAATGAGCCCTTTCGCGATGTTTTATGACCACTGGATCGATATGATCACCCCTAGGAAAAAAAAACAACAACAACAAAAATAAATAAATAAATAAACACACATCCGTGATTTTTCAGTATAAAATCATCAGTATAAAAATCCAATTCTTTTGATGTATCTACTGGTATCAAAATTCCGTTTTTAGAGTTTTGGTTACTATTGAGCCGGGTCGCTCCTTACTTACAGTTCGTTACCACGAACTGTTTGATCAAACAGCTTGAATTGTCCAAGTCGTTCCATGATACCAATGATCTTACTTTATCTTCTAGTTTACATCGGTTGAATTTTATAAGTACTCGGATTATTTTTAAATATTACTTTGGGTCTATCTCTAGCCCCTCCCCCCCCCCCTGAACCCATAAAATGCAAGCCTTAAGAAATAGCTTCCTGAAAATCCGCTTATGTTGACGTAAATGGAACCGCTTATACACATCATTTATACTTCTTTTTTCTTATCATCGACCGATTAGTCACCAAGCACTAATAATTTATAGAACAACAGTTCACCCCTTCCTAAACTACAGCTTCAAAAGGTTTTATCCATGTGCTAAAGATCCTAATAAACGCAGTTCCTTTTTTATGAATGGAATTTAAAATTATTGCTAGTGCGTATAGTACCTGAGCCATATCTATTCCTTGATCTTCAATGGATGACTGATGTCCATAGGGTGGCGTTGTTGGTGCTCCAATATCATGTTTTGCCAAACTTGCAAGACCCTATAAACATAATACAAATTTTAAAGGATAGCAATATACTTCGGTGGGAAAACGGGCCAAAAAAAATGCCAACATGCATTCATGCGAGATATTAAATAGAAATAGGGTTGTTCCTTTTGTCGGGGAGTTGCATATCCACTGTGATGCAGGGTTGCAAACCTACAAGGAATCTTTTCAACATAATATCTTTAATTAGATCTTGTTTTCTTAGACCACACTGCCTATCTATGACGAAAAATTTTTCGTCATAGAAAGGCAGCGTGGTCTAAGATTACAACATCTAATTAAAGGTGTTGAGTCGAAAATACATCGTGCATATGGGGAAATGAGACCAACCCAGTAAACAGCTATAAACTCAACATTTGGTTTACAATTAGAAGACACGGAAGGCTTTGTCACCTTCTTTGGAAATTTGTTTTACATTTGGGCAAGATTAAAGAAGGAAATTTACATCAAGACTTTGAATGAACTTTTTCAATGAACTCTCTCTGAAAATAATCTAGTAAATAATCCGGAAGTTCATTATTTTGTGATTGACCCGAAAAGTTATTTATTTTATTGTGTATAAATATACTAGTTTCAATTTTATTATTTTATTTGTAGTATTTCTACTGAAGATCTGGACAAGAAATATCTGGACTTCTGTACCTTGTGAGTGACCCGAACAGTTATTTATTTTATTGAGTATAAATATGCTAGTTTCAATTTTATTATTTTAGTATTTCTACCGAAGATCTGGACAAGAAATATTTGGACTTTTGTACCTTTTTTTCACTGTCTAAATAATTTATTCCCATTTGAAAATTTATTTGTTCTACAAGGAATCAGGCCAGGATTTACGCATAGGCCCGGACCTAGGGGCGCACAATGCCGAGGGGCGCAAAAAATAACACTGAGCGATTTTTTTCTCAACAAACACTGGACTGATGTGATTTATCGTCAAAGTGACAGGGGCACTTGGCTGCTGCGCTGCCTATTCACAGAAGTGATTTAAAAAAAAAACAGGAATATTGGAGCCGCTTATTAACTGTCAGATGTCTTCCAAGAATGGCAGCTGAGATCACCTCTCTCCTGCATTACTTTTGGCTCATCACTCATCAGTTGCCTTCTGTTCAGGGCTTTCACTGTCCCGAACTTTCGAGGATTTCCCTGTAAATCCCTGTGTCTTCCCGAAAAAAATTGCTTGGGGCTGGGGGCACCAAAACGCTTGGACCTAGGGGTGCCAAATATTTAAATCTGGACCTACAAGGAATAGAGGTAGTTATTTTTATCTCGCATAATCTACTACAGTATCTAATCGATCTTCTCTATGGCAATTCCTACCATTTTTTCCCCTGGGATCACAGTCCATTTTAGGCAACAGATTGTTTCAGATATTTGGCCGAAGTGAAGGTTTAGGTTAAGGACTGTGAAAGATGGCTATGGAATCAGATTCGTTATTCATTTACAGCAAAAATATTTGCCAAAGTTAACAAAAAGCAAACTGCGCATCTTGGCTAGAAGGTCAGCCGAAAACTACCTATCATTGTTCCCCGTTGATTTATCGATCCAAGCTACACACCTTGTTAAGAAATCCCTGGAAGTTTTACGGCCTATGTCAACTGTCCGAGGACATGACTGTCCGAAGATGTGACAAGGTGCTAAAAGTCGTCCCAAAGATCGTTAACAAGTAAGACAGTCTGTCCTCTAACAATGCCTACAGCAAAATTTTCCAGAAAAATAGAAAACGGTGCAGGCTTTGACAAACAATGAACTATATTTATTCTTTACTTTTTAGCAAACGGAAATATTTCCACTGAAAGACAAATTAAAATGAGATCACTTTTCTTTTAATTATAAATAGTGCTGACAACCCCTTCGTGGCAAGGGGTCTCGCCTCTGCTATAGTTGGAAAGTTTCCAAATTTCTTTAGGATCTGTGAAATGCTCACTTTCAAAATATATTTCTTATTGGACGAAACACATAATTTGGCTACGGACGAAGAATATTGATAAGCATATTTATGTTTACTCAATAAAAATAACATCTAGGTCCCCTGACTGGTTTTCTGCTAAAACACAGCTTACTATTGAAAAAGAAGGACATGGTTTATAAAAAGGGAAGTTCGGTGGCATCACTAGGGGGAGCAGCTATATCAAAGAACTCGTGGTAAAGACGTGTAATTAAGGAGCGACTCAAACCATTAGTAACAGATACTCTAAAAGCTGTTTTGATAGCAATACATACTTCAAAAGAATGGGCTTTCAACGGTAATTCTAATTACATATAATCCAGTTAAGTTTGAAGTTACTCATTGGAAGTTAGAAACCTCAGGTAATCTGCCTAATTTTCAAAGCGAGAGGAAACACCCCGAAAAAGCGAGGTCATTTTCGTGAAAATTAAACCATCAAATATAGCATACTAGAGAATCCTATTACATAGGTTTCAAGCCCCTTTTACCGAAGTCCAAAATTTCGTACGCGTAATTTGTCGAAGAAAAATCATCACGGATGCATGTTTATTTGTTATTTCATGTTATTGATTTTTCTTATTTTTTTTTATCTTTTCCCCCAATGCTGGTAAGGGCCAAACTGTGGGCTGTATAGCCTACCATTCGTCCTAAAATATACTAGCTCTTTATCTCGAAGTATTGTTCTACAAAAGTTAAATTCTGATGAGTCCAGTTTGATAGAGCGGCATCCCTGCTCAAATTTAGGGTTGCCATTCTCATATTTAGGATAAAATTGCGTATGGTATTAAAACCACCATAAATGAATTTTTTAAAGTTTTTTTTTAATGAAAGTAGGGAGCGATGTTGAAACTTAAATCATCCGTATACGAAGAAGGCTACCCTCTTTCAATGTTATTGCTTGAATTTTCATCCCATTTTTTACCCCCCAACGCCTCAATAACGACTGCTCAGCCACAATGGCAACTGGAATGAGATGTCAAGTATTTTTCACAATACCTCAAGAATGGAAGATCTTATTGATGTGCATTTGCCCAAAACACTAAGAAATATCATTTCAAATGTTTTAAAAGCCTAAACACTCGTAACTACTTATTAACTACATTTGTTTTACTCGTATATACATTCAGTGAATCCCTATAAAATAATAGTGTATACAGTGGATGATTGATACTGCCCAGCCTCCTCGCATATGGAAGGATTTCTGTTCGTATTAAGTTTTAATGTCGTCTTTATTTTCATTAAAAAAAGATTGTTTAGCTAATTTAATCAAGTTGAAAACTGTTTGTACTTAGAACATTATCCTTAGTTTTTAACATTATTTCACAGCATTATACATGACCTGCTTTCTTGGAGCTTTCACATTGTAACGGTTACTTTTTCGTCTAGTAGCCGCTTTTAAGCTTTACATTACCAGCGTTGATGATTCCATGTTTTGGAGTAAAATTCAGCTTTGACTATAGTTGCCATGGTCATCTTCGGCGATGATAGGTTTGTAGCCTTTTTCGCTTGGTGTACCTACCATCATTTGTATGAACGTAGTGCTACGAAAGAACTAAGACGAAAATCATTGTTTTCGTCTAATTGTCATCATAAAGTTATATATTATCATCTTTGGCATGCTTTGAGGTTGTTTTTTTTTTTTTTTTGGGGGGGGGGGGGTAGCAATTGGCTGTTAAGCCATGGTCATCAATGACGCTGATCGGTTTGAAACTTTTGCTGGGTAGTGTGCTTCTGGTCCGTTTCTGATCTTTATCTGATTCTAGGAAACATTTGTTTATTAACTCTATCATGTAGTGACCCGTAACAAGAATCGTACAATACGTCCAAAAAGAGAGGAGAGAGGTTAAATACTTGTCTGAAGTGTATATTACTGACTGCTGGTTTTCGTTTGAGGCCCCGAAAAATTCGTTCCAGGAACCACACTGTTCGTAGAATCAAATAAAATTAGAAACTAATGAAGAGTTATACTGTTTTAGGGAAATTTGACACGGTACTAGCTTATATATGATGCATTATTATAAGTAACGCCACTGATTAGGCGCGAGAAAAAAAAAGAATAAAGCTGGTTTTTAGTCGAAACAGCAAAATATAAGGCCTTCTTTAAGGAACGTGTCATCACCTTTCTTGAAAATTACTCTAAAATTATTCTTATGGCACTTCATAAAGTTTCGAGGGACTGGATGATTACGGCGTTTAATCCATAGCGAAAAACAAAACCAAAGCGCTGGTCCTGATAATTTTTCTGGTGAAGCCTATAAAATTTTGATACAGGATACAGCTCTTTTCGTTGTCATACGACTTAGCCTACATCGAGTACGTCCCAAAATCGAACACATGAGAAAACAGGACGGATGGTTTAAAAAAATTTACTTCCTCCACCAGCTTGTTTAACAAGCTTAAAGTGTCTGGTTGAATAGTTCAAACCTGCCAGGAGTTTAATCCCTTTTTGCTGAAATTCGATGAAAACCTTTTCAATGAAAGCAATAGCTCATAATCTCAAGTCTCAATCAGTCTGAATAACCAGGAAAGTGAATCCGCGACTTTCAGACGGAAATGCATCTTTTGGATGTTTACGAGATGGAGATCAAGACTGACTAGTGCTTTCAACACGACACGTATAACATTTGAAAGATTGAAAAGTAGGAAAGTCGTTAGAGATTCTGTCTTTGGAAATAAAGATAACAAACCTGATGCGTAGGTGGGAAAGTGAAAATTTGGCCTGTACCAGTTCTTGAAGGCGATGCCAAAGCACGAACTTGAGAACTGTCCATTTCTGAAAAAAAGGAAGAAGAAAGTCAGTTTCGACGTGTTGAAGCATAAGAACGGACAAAAAGAAAACTAGAGTGAAGCGTTAGAAGGGGACATATTGCCCAATATTTGAAATATCAATATTTAACTAGGGTCACTGTACAGAAATACAATGCATTATATTTTTAATTACTAAAAATGACAGTTAGATAAAAAAAAAGGGAAAAACTCTTAAGTTTCCCATCTAAAATGTTCACTATATATAAATCATTTTGTCAAAATCGCAATAATAATTCATATTATAAATAGAAATACAAAAAACGCATAGAGTCAGAAATCAAAAAACATCATATAAAATTCAATCATAGAAAAATAATATCTTGTGATAAACTGGTCCAACATTTACCATATTATTAGCATCAATCAGCAATTCACGTGCACATGGGTTAATTTTTTTTCACGAAACAAGATCAAATCATTGGTGTATTTTCGGTCTAAGATTTAACAGTCTCGTCGAAGATCTCGTTAATTAAGCGAAGTTGGTTTCTTATCGCTCATCCAGGGCCGTGTCCGGAGTTTTTCTGTGGGGCGGGAGCTAAAAAACACAGCATAAATTTGTTGAAGTGTATTTCTGTAACTTTTGTACGAATCATAAAAAATGGAGAGGGGGTTCAAACGGGTTACCCCCCCCTCTGGATACGGCCCTGCCATAACCCTTCTGCCAAAAGTCGTCTAGGGGTGACACAACTTTGAACTTTGGGAAGTTGACTGATGCCTAACTGAGTTTTTGATTTCCTGCGTGAAAAACTACTACTACTAACAACTCACCACATCACCAAGCCGCCTGAGGCGGCTTGCTCCTTCCCATCACACCTACACACGCTCCTTCTCCATCCCAATGTATTCAAAGCCTCCCTTTTTTATACCCTCCCAGGAAGTTCCCATTTCCTTCAAATCTTTTTTTTAACATTTTCCCACCTCAGACGAGGACGACCTGCTTACCGTTTAGCCATTGCCGGTTGGACAAAAAGGACAATCTTCGGTAATCTGTCATCCTTCATCCGCATAACGTGCCCTAACCCCACAGTCCTAGAGGCGATGGCCCTAAATCATGCAAACTATCCATTGTTCACAAAAAGGTATTAGTTGAAAAGGCATAAATTTTTGGTCTTTGTTGGCCATTGGAACTCTTATTGATCTTTGGCTAGTCGAGGAATTCCTATTTTTGAAGGGTATAAACCCCCCCCCCCCCCACCCGGCTTATTACGTTTTAAAGTCTCTTTTCGGTCAAAATGGTTCAAGCACGAAGGGTTTTAAATAAGACAAAAGTAATTTATGTATAAATAAATATATATAATTATTTTGAAGAAAAAAGAACATAATCAAATACTGTTCGAGATTCAAAATTAATTTAGGGTTATAATTTTTTCGCTTTTTTAGAGGACTCCTTCCAACAAATATATTTCTTTGGTGACGCCCCCCTACCCTTCCTCTTTCTGTGCAGGCAATCTTTTATAATAAAACAGGAGCTGCCATCCCAAAATTTCCAACTTACTCCAAATATGTTTCACAGAATGAAGAGTATGGGGTTATTTCCCCTGCCCCGTATTTATCTGAAGGATCTCTCACTGATAGATAAAAACAAGGGGCTTAACAATGCACTTTTAAGGCTTGAGTCTACTGAAAGCTCCAAAGGCCCTTTATCCCTATTAGTTGGAATCCACCGTGCAAAAAGCGGGGTAGCAAAGTAGCAATGCTACTTGGCAGTTTTTGTCTGAAAATACTATTTTCACATATAAAAATACTTTTTGCTCCAAGAAAAGCTGTCAAAACACAAGTTGTACTACTAAAGTGTTGGCAGCTTTTGGAATCCTGTTCAATTCTGCTACTGGCAGCTTTGTAGCTTTTTTCGTACCTGGTTGGAATATTTTAAATTAGTGCAATATGCACTAATGTGCATAAATTAATGAAACCTCAAAGGGACCAACTCCGTTAAATTAAGCTCAAAAATATAAATATTGACCATTGATTTGGTATGATTTGTACAAGCCCTTATGGTTAAGGACAAATACGTCCTATTCCGGCACTAGAGTTTCAGAAGCCGGGAGGTAGAATAATTACCTTTTCGATAGATTTGAATCGATCAGCTATATGTTTGATGACCCCCATTTCACACAATTTAGGAGGGGGGAAGGATTAATTTCACTTTAAAAAATAAAGATACAGAAAAAAGTATTTTTAAAGACCTTTTTTGTATTCAAATGGTCAGAAAGGAAATCAGCAAATGAAAACTGGCAATTAACAACTGGGTATATTTTGCTGCACCTTAAAATGCTTCAGTGCAACGCTAGTGAAAGTTTTCCATAAAGAGTAGGAGGGCAGAAGCCCCTTTCACAAGCACAATAATTTATACTCATTTTAAGTTTAAACATTGCGGTTTTTTCTATTCTTTTTTTTTCAATAAAAAAAAAAGAAAATGTGCTTTTCAAAATATAGGGTGAGGAAGAAATCTAAGAGGATAATTGTTTCTTTAAACCCCCTCAGTTAGTACCTCCGTAACTTAGAATTTTTAATCAATAGTACTTTGGCCATTTTCAGGCCAATTTTTGGCGCCATAAAATGGCATAAATTACAACTTTGCTTTTGCATGGTCAAATTGTTAATTAACGTGCATTCGTGACAATCCTTCCCGTGAATCAAATAAAAAAACAAACATGTTTTTTCAACTGAAAGTAGTGAGCAACATTAAAACTTAAAACAAATAAATTCTATTCCGTATATGAGGGGGGTTGCCCCCTTCTCAACCCCTTAATATCTGCGCCAAAATCTTAAAGTTCTTTTAAAATACTCCTCATTCATAAACGGTCCTTGTGTTTGAGCAGTTTTCATTAAAAAATCGTGACAAAAAGTCAAACTTTAACGTAAAGAGCGAGGGATCGATGAGCTTGTTTTTTTATTCATTTTATGATCATTTTTAAATCATTCCGGGAAACTATTCCCCCCACCCCCCACTAAGGCCTTACCCAGGATTCTTTTCGGATGGGGTTTTACTCAGATTTTTTCGGGGGGGGGGGGGGGTTAAACAAAAAAAATCGAAAAACGCATACAAATTTGTTAATATCCATTTTTGTTACGTTTTTACGAGTCAAAAAACATTTCGGGAGGGTTCAAACCCCCTAACCCCCCTTCTGGGTACGGCCTTGCCCCCCACCTGGAAAATTTTCCCCAGAAATTTCCTTCCCCATGACAAATTCTTTTCGTGGAAAACCCCCTTCGCAAAATATCCCCCCGAACATTTTCGTATACGTCGCAATAACAAATACCATACCGTATGTATATCGTAAACTGAGTTGGGTAGTCACTGAATCAATCACAGAGGGTATTAGGTTCAAATCCTACAACATTCAAAGTTTTGACCTTGTTGTAGCACAGTGGATTGACGCTCTGCGTGGAAATACGAGGCCCAGGGTTCGATCCCTACCGCAGCAAGGTTGGGTGCCAAGCTACCTGTTGCTGTAAAAAAAAGGTCCAACAACTGAAATGTCGATTCGACGCCCTGTGCGCCAGCAATAGTTCTGGAGAATCTTTAAAAAGTTTCTATCTTTTGATGTTTGATGCTCTTTCGGTTACTATTGACACGTATTGCCCTTTACTTACAGTTTTTTTTTACTACGAAGTGTTTCATATATTACAAGCCCATTTCTAGTCCCTCAGTCAGTTCTGGATTTAAATATAAATGTTTTATTTACTACCTACTGCTTCATAGAAATTCGTTCTCTTGTCCATACTAGGAAAAATAAGGCATGCATTGAAAGACACATGCTCAACTATCCTAGAGTACAAAGTTGACAGTCCCCTCAAAAAAAGGACAATTTCTGTTTGGTTGAGCTTTAAAAGTGCTCTTTAATACATAATTTTCCAAATTAAGAAACGGGTAGGGTTGATAACTAACGAGAGGAGATGACGACCATTGTACTAAATCAAATTTCTGTTTCGGGGCTGACTAACACGTGGAAAGCTCCTTCTCTCCTGCTCCTGGGTCAGTATTTTCCTGGCAATAATGTAACCATAAAAATAGATAATCATGTTGCAAGAATCATCAACTATGTAAGAACAGGATTATATAGGCCAAAACAGCAAGGGAAATTCAAATTTTATTCATTATATGCTATGTCATCAATGCCAGGCTGATTAATGAGTAATATGTAATTGATAGTCATGTGAAAAATACAAGGAAGATGCTAATTTTACAGTTGAAAATGTGCAAGCTATAGGAAAAAAAAACTTATAAATAACCAATTAATTATTATTTTGTTTCTTACATACTTTCCAGGCTTAGAGAATAAATGAGGTCCTGCTTTTTTTTTATTGTTAATGAACATATATAAAAGAAGGATGGGGATTTACCGAAGATGTTTGGGGATTGACTATATCCTCATTTCAGAACGTTGGAAGTCATGTCACCAATCCCACCGCCCTGCCTAGAGGAGACTTCGATCCAGATCATGTACTAGTGATTAGTACGTTGATAAAACTCCCCGATTCAAAACCCCTCCAATTTCGAAAAATAAGATCCATTGAATCCGCACCGATGAGCTGAAAGAGTCTGAAACACGCACTGCTTTCCTACGATCACTAGAAGATAGTCTTGGTCATGTGCTTGAGTCACGGGGTCAACCAAAACCCCTGACATAATAGATGCTCTAGTCAAGAAGTTGAAGACAGCACACCTCGATAGATATAAAAAAAAAAAAAAAAAAAAAAAAAAAAAAAAAAAAAAAAAAAAAAAAAAAAAAAAAAAAAATTGGGTCATAAACTGAAAACACAAGAGCCTTGGATCACAGATGAAATACTAGATGCGTGTGACAAAAACGACAGGTTTGCAAAAAGGAGAACCGGGAAAGTAGGGAGATGTAAACACGGATACAACGGATGGTAAACAAAAAGATCCGAACAGCCCTCAGACACTAGATATAGGAGAAGTGCGAATCCTGCGAGAATGATTTAAATCAGAAAACAGCCACGGGATCCCTAAAACAGTCAACCAACTCTTCACGAAAACATCCATCATCACCACCAACATCGTGGACAAGAGTGGCAGGCCCTCGAGTGATAGGGACGCCCACCTTTACTAAGTTATGTAAAAGAGGCCATTCGCAGTCTCAAGAACAGTAAAGCTCCAGGCCCTGATAGTATATTTGCCGAAATGCTCGAAGTTGGGTCTACCACTGACCAGATCTTTGCAGTAAGGCAACTCGCAGAAGTGGCTTGAATTTGGCAAAGAAATCCTCCAACTATTCATTGATTTCAGGCAGGCCTTTGACCCGGTATGGCGAGATGTACATATACTGTGACATAAAGTGGTCCATTATGATGTCCCAGAAAATGTAGTCAATATAATTAAAAACATATACGACAACTACCGTAGCATCGTTCAGACCTCAGGAAACCGAACAGAAGAGTGTTTAACAACTTCGGGTGTGCTGCAAGGTTGTATTCTTTCTCCGCAACTTTTCAAGCTTATTTTGCATGTCATACTGTGCCCGCTCAAGAAAAATGTAGGAGTAACCATTAACGCTGTTAACATCAACACCTAAGTTTATGCCGAGCTAGCAGAAACCAAATCCAGTCTACAGGTCTAAGCCTCCGGACTTGAATCAACATCAAATAGCTTCGCCATGCGAATAAACCCAAAGCCACTCACAACCGCCTGTGCCACTCGAAACTTTGGTTCTGAGACATTGACTTATCCCCGTAGGCTTATTGAAGCATCTTAAGCGCATCCACACCATTCTTGCCCAGTTTTAAAAAAATTTAATTGCGTACCGTTGCTCTACATTTTGCGCCAATAACATTGATAAACGTTGTCAACGCTTTGAAAGAAATTTTACCAGATTTCCGACTAAAGTTGTACCACAAGAGATTAATTTATACCATCTGAACAGCTGGTTAAAAATTTGTCGAAACAGCAAGACAGTTTTTGATTAACTAAAACTTGAACTATCCGATTCACAAAGAAGCGAATAAAATCAAAATGTACCAGGTAATTTGCATTGCATCAAAATTATCCAAATGTACCGAATTGTAGGAGGGCCTCTAAATTGTACGAAAAACGGTACAATTGTACCATGTTGGCAACTCTGGCAGTGACTCGCTTTCGCTGAAACCTTCTCCCCACTATTCCCGCGAGAATCGTGATGCGAAAGCGCGCTGGGAAGGTGAACATATTACTACCGAAACTTTTGGGATAGATCCTGTACAACACCATACACAATTTTATCAAGGTTCAAATGAATCAACTTAGTTACACAAAGCTTTAAAACAAATGTGCATATTAGCCGCTATTTTGTATGGACTACGTCCATTTTTAGGAACGAATACGCCACCCCGCACCATTAGTGCCTCTGAAACTGGAATGCTCCATGTATAGTTTTTCAATAATACTGAATCGACTGGCTATCCCAGAATCTTCACTTGATAGCTTTTAGGCCAAAATTGTCATTTTCTGCCACAGAATGGCAGAAAATATCCCTTTGCTGCAAAAAATGTCTGATAATAATTCACCCCTGAAAAAAAAGCCTTCGGAATCCTCAGAATCCCCAACAAAAATCTAAAATAGAATAGATACCTTACATCAAGGAAATCAGAAAATTAATCTGAGAATTGTTTTTTCTTTATTGCCAGAGCACTTTCGGGTGGTTTGGTCTTTTCATCCTCTGCGTTTGGAACCTTTTGTTTTCTTTTTAGAATTATTATTGTGATTAATCTTTTAGCTTTGTTTTTTATTTTATGTTAAACAATATTTTACAGGTTTTTCTTTTAATTTACTGTTAGTGTTTTTCTGAATGCCACGGTTTAGAAAATGGGTCTGAAAGGAGCCTTCAAACCACTAATTGATACGAGGGTGTCTCAACATCTGTGAATCCATAGAGAGAACCTTATTTCTTTATGATTATCAAATGAGATAAACTTCGCCACAATAAATTATACAAAAGCGAGACACAAACAATCTTTTGCTCTGTATATATGAAATCGAATGTATGCCTGTGTTTCTTGTATGCATTACTACACTGTTCATCCAATCGCCAAGAAACTTTAAGAAGTAATTGAGTATACTCCTGTGAAGGTTTTAGGTATAAAACCGTCCCCCCTAAGGCCCTCGCAAAACTTTTTGCTCTGGCTGAGAATAAAGACAACTGAAAGCAAATATTTGATAATTCCTCGCATTGACATTATTCACATTTTCTGGATATTAATTATCGCTTCTGTTTTACCAGTGGGGACAATTTTCCAGGGGGATATAGTCGGGGGGGGGGGAGATATTTCCGGTGGATGTTTGAGGGAGCAGGTGTATTTTTAAATATTCCTAAATATGAGAATACAATCGTAAATAATACGGAGAAATTTTCCTCGGGGGGAGGGGGTCCAGGGTAGAGAATTTTCTGGGGGAGTTTTCCACGGGAGAACTCGGCTAAAACTTCTGGGATTCAAGTTTGTTTAATTCGTATATGATCCATCCAATAGTTTATGCTAAAAATTGATATTCTCTGAAAATTAGGAAGAAAGTGCAGAGTGGGACCTAATACAAGGCTTGGTAACAACTTTGCACTCATACATATTCAAACTTGGGTATAACCTTTTTAACGTGCCATTCCTTACATACAAGGTGATTTGAATAGAAGTAAAATTCAAAGCTTTAATATGATGAACATTTTACAGAATGGTGGCAATTTCCCTAATGATTTTTTGATAGTAAGAATACAAACTTGCTAGAAACAGATACAATGCTTTCTACCAATTGTAATTTATGTACCACACAGCTGAAACTACAGCTGTAAGGATCCATAGCGTAAAAGGTAAAAGATAATTACAGGTATAAACTGGCGTGCGTCTCCTGTTTGCTGGGAAATAACCGAGGATGTTAATAGTCTTTTTAATGAGGCAAAGAGAATATAGAGGGGAAATGGTGACAGAACTGGGACTCTAGACAAAACCATATGTTATCCTATGGATCATATCAGCATTTTAAAACTTCACAAGAAAAAACAGCATTCAATGACAATTCTGAAGTATTACATTAATAGAATCAAATACAATAGTTAACTAGAAAATAATGATGATTATCATGAAGCCACATGTATTTCCCGCCGTTTTTCTTGAATAAAGAAAAATAATCTAAAAAAAATAAAAGAAATTGTCTGACCTTTATGACTCAGCTTTCCAAGAGAAACATCTGACGGAGATGGGGGTGCCGTGTTTAGATCGTCAACACCAAAAGAACTTCGATGGTCACTCAACGTGGTGCTTGTGTAGTATCCAGACGCTGTGCTCGAAGAACCTGAGCCAAAACTCGAGGCTGAATTTCTTGGGTAAGCTACTTCTGGGACTATTGGAGGCGCAACTTTCTTGGCATTACCACCACGGTTATTTTTATTGCTAAAGCTCCCAACTAAAAAAAAATAATAATATTAAATAATAGCACTTCTAACATTTTTAGACAACATTAGTGTATGTTTTGTTCGTTAATAATGTTGTCCCCAAAATATAAAGATGGGTCACGTAAAAAAAGAAGAATGATTTAAATCTTTAGCTAGCAAATAAGTTAACATAAATTGGTAACACCACTGGTAACTGGTCTAAACTAAGGATTACTATCCATGGAGTTAACAAGCCCTCTTCGAGGATTTCATCATTTGGATTCACTGATTTAAGCTACTTTACAACTCTCTTCTAGTAAAAACATTCAAAACCATGAAATAATACTAGGGTAAAACCTGCTGCTGGTAGCGGGGAATTAGATTAATATGAGTATTCGTATTAGAAGTGAAACGATTGACGATATTTCTAGAATTCGGCTACCTTCAGAAAAGCTTTTTTCGTTTTGGCATGTTTAATTTGCAAACGCTCGGATTTTACCGGTCCAAAATAAAGACCAGAAATCTGTAGCTATTGAATTACCTCACCTGTCAGATTGATCAAACATCTACTCATTCAAAATCATAATTAAAACCTTACTAATTTATTATAAACCATTTTGGCAGGATTAATCAAGAACTCAATAAGACCAAGAGAAAACGATGGAGAATTCTATTATGAGGGAATTTTAGGAAATTATGTCTCCCAATTCAGCAAGAGACTGAACACGACATATTCTAAATAGCAAAAATAAAAAAGGAAACAGTTCAGCAGGATGCGATTTCAACCAGCTTCCTCAATTTTTTTGTACTTAGGAAGGGGCCGTCAGCCTTTTGCTTTGACTTCTTAAGCAGCTTAAAAAGACCCAAATCAGGCCAGGGTATAAGTGTAATTTCCAGATAGACGTGATCCAAATGTGTCAAACTTAAAAAAAAATGTTGAGTAGAGTAAATTACCGCATTAGTTTGTCAAGGTTTGATCTTACTTGTCTCTTCTGATCACATGGAAAACAGTAAAAATTAAGCAAGCCCTACATGCAAAATCGAATAATTCCACTTGCATTTTCTTTGTTTTAGGTATCATGAATGGAGTTTAATTAAGGCCTTAATGCCAGTGGCGGTTCTAGGCCTGGACATGGGGGGCAGCTGCCCCCCGCCATTTTTCTGACATCTGACATTAAATTCATTTTATTTTACATCTTTACACTCCCATTAAGGTACCTTACCCCCCCCCCCTTGATTATGAGACCTAAAGCCGCTACTCCTTAATGCATAAACAGTTTCTCCTTACTTAAACATATAGACAAACGCCAAAAATCATGGATGATTCCTCCACATGATAAGAAAGCAAATAATTATCCTTTCTATTTTTTATGG
The DNA here is from genome assembly GCA_027921565.1 of Artemia sinica. NCBI lineage: Eukaryota > Metazoa > Arthropoda > Branchiopoda > Anostraca > Artemiidae > Artemia > Artemia sinica. Next base: position 52,375,309 of record CM051256.1, on the reverse strand, counting down.
ACTTGGCCAACTTGGCCTGTGAACACTTCAAATACAAATTATGTTGTTATCAAAGGAATATATCAACGAAACTATACCTCGCATAAAGGTCCCAAGCAACGAACTTTGAATTTTCCGAAAGGTCATTGAACATTAATTCCAGAATTGTATTTAATTAACTCTGCTTTCTCGAACGAAATAAGTCTGCAATTACCACTATCAATCAGGGCTTTTCCCTGATGAACAGTTTTAATACAGGCCGAACAGTAAGAATAAATTGAGGAGGTTGGGATATTTTTCTTTCATGCTTAGGCCTATGTCCTCGGGCTGTGCGCCAGATTTGTGCCAGATTGTGCCACATTTTAATGGGCAAAGCTGGGGCTGATTTTTCCAAATCAAGCGAAAATGACAATGAAAATTGAAACAACAAAACTGAACCGTTTCTCTGGATGCTTGAATTATGCAGGCTTATCTTAGTTTTGACAAGATTTTTGAAGAAACTAAATTTCAGCTGGAGGGGGACTGGAGTCTTGGGAAGGGGGTAGTTGCCCCCAGCACCATAGCAAATTACGCTTCTGGTCACCAATTGGGGGGAGGCGGCTAGATTTTGGAAAAATACCTTTTTAAAAGTATTTTTGTCTTTAAATACCTTTCCCTAAGGATTGATTTCACCAAGCAGTAAAGCGCCACCAGCCCTGTTTTAGGCTTGTTTGCTGAATGATGCTCTGTTTTTTTTTTTTATGTTTTTTTTGTATCTTCATTTAAAAAAAAACTAAAAACAAATCCGTGCCTCTCCCCTCTAAATATTCGCAAACTAGCACCACTGTTTGGTGTACGTAGAGGTATGGTTCTTATGGGTTAACAATATCTAGTCAGTTCTTTTTGCGAAAATAAACGTAAGTAACTACAAACTTACACATTTTCCGTTCAGGCGTTAAACAGTGAACATTGTCTTTTCATACTGAAGAATAAGCCGATGCTTGGGTCAACCTCCCCCACCCCCCCCCATGCGTTCGCTACTGGTTAGTACTACTAAGTGAACTGAATTATATAATTAGTAAAAACAATTGGCAAATCATCATTAAATTATGATATTACATCATTTAAGTAGTTAGTAAATAGCCAAACTTGACAAGGTAATTTTATTTATCCTAAAAAATTATAGGTAAATGTGTAGAATACGGACTATCCAGAAGGAGACACGCTGGAACAAAAGGAGAGACATTTTGTGATTGCTAATTTTATGCTTTTTTATGGTTAAAGTCGCGTTTGTGAAAATTCATCCCACTCCCCCCCCCTTGAATGTCCAATATATAGCCTTAGGATATATAGGCTATCAAACTAGAAGAAAAACTAAAACAATGAAATTGCTACTTTTTAATATAATATTAATCAGATAGTCATGTTTCCTTCCATTATAATTCACGGTACTTGTATGATACACGCCCTACCTAATGTTCTTCAAAGATGTTTCTCTGGCGCTCAATCCTAATGAAATATAGCAAAGTAAGATAAAAATATAGTGCTTTAGAACTAAATTTGAGTTACATATTTGCACATTAGGGGGGGGGGTAAAGTATATTGGGTCTACATGCCTAATGTGTCAGACAAATTATTCTGCCTATTATGTAGTAAGAATTATTTTCTAACTTCACACTGTCCAAATACTTTACCCCCACCCCCCTAATGTGCAAATATATAGCCCAAATTATATATTTTCCATCTATTCTGTCACTTCTCTTGAATTGTCTCACGCTAAGCTGAAAGAGACTAACGAAAAAACCGGTTCTATAATGTGTCAATGAATAAACAACTTGAAAGGTAGGGCGTATATCATACAAGTACCTAATTCACATTTTAAACTCGTTTAGAATGGTATTTTTTAACATAAATTCAACACAATCACTCAGGCTAAACTGGATATCTCTAGTCTACACAGAGTAGCAGGTTTTTACAACGGATCGAATAATGGAAACCATAAAAATAAATATATTATTAGGGTTTATATATGGGTCCATCATGGGGGGTGTGGCGCATTGTCAGTGTAACGCCTGTTATGCTGAAAAGGAGCACAAAATAAGGAACGTGAAGGTACCCCTTTTATATTATGTTAGTTTGCACAAAGCCTAAGGCCATATTTAAGAACATTACGGGGGGGGGGATTGTCACAAACGTAACTTTAACCTTAAAAAAGCATAAAATTAGCAATCAAAAATGCCTCTCTTATTGTTTTAGCATGTCTCCTTCTGCAGAGTCCCTGCTCAACACATTTACCAAATTATAAATTACAAATGCTTAGTCTTTTGCACAGAGCAAAGCCAACGAAAGATATAGAAGCCCAAAAGTTAATTTTTGTAGAATCACGCAGAACCTAACACCATAAAAGGATAGAGCAAACTCAACTTGAGCCCAGTTGTACATCAGAGAAACATTGACGATGTGCACTGAATGCAAATTAGGAGTTCAACCAAATTTCTGCCACTTCACAACCTCCGAGCGAAAACAAGATTCGTGCATTGATAACTTCTACACCCTTTAAAAAATGCAAAACATGAGATTGAATGATAACTTCTTCTTTGCCATTTTAGTGTTAATTCGAGATGGCCCTTAAGGGTCAAAATTCTCACTTACGAGACTTAACATGTATTTACTGAATGCTTCAGTACAAAGAAAAAACCTAATGAACACTTGCCAGGTTCAAGGAATTAATGATCACTCCTTAAAAGCTTTAAAACGAATTATCGAAACAATGTTTTTTTGAATGCAAGGGTTGTCTTAAGTAGTATTGGAACAAAACTAGAGGAGGGGAGGGGAAGGGGAAGCCAAAAGAGACTTGTCTGTAAAACAGAACATCCTCAAGAATTACTCTGTCTAAGATCTGACAAAACTGTTTTGAATTAGTTATGGTTTGCTTATTTTGAGTGAGAAAACTACAATGTAGGTATATTTTAATTAAATATTTGGTATTTAGAGGTGGTTTGGGGTTAAATTGGGTTAGGTATTTAATATATTGAGTTCTGTGCGGCCTGCTTTCCATAATTTTCTGTCATAGTTTCCATAATATTGTTTCTAAAGTATTATATTATCATCATGTTTTGGTATATTTCATTAGGATTAACCTAACTTCACTTCTTGAGGATGTTCTGTTAAACACACAAGTACCGCTAAAATATTGACTTGAGCAGCCACCGATATACTCATTGTCTGGATTGTGAAGACTACATCAAACAGTTTGTGGTAACAAACTGTAAGTAAGGAGCGACCCCGCTCAATAGTAACCGAAACTCTAAAAAACGGAATTTTGATACCAATAGATATATCAAAAGAATCGCCTTTCTATACTGATTTCAAATATATAAGTTTCATCAAGTTTAATCTTACCCGTCAAAAGCTACGCGCCTGAGAAAATTAAGTTTAGTTTTACCCATCAAAGGTTACGAGCCTGAGAAAATTGTCCTGATTTTCAAAAAAAGGGGGCAACATCCCCTAAAAGTTAAGTGATCCTAATGAAAATCGGACCATCAGACTCACCGTATCAGAGAACCCTATTGTCGAGGTTTCAAGCTTCTATCTGGAAAAATGTGGAATTTTGTAATTTTTGCCAGAAGAAAGATCACGAATGTGTGTTTATTTTCTATTTATTTTTTTTTCAGGGGTGATCGTATCGACCCAGTGATCCTAGAATATCGGGAGAGGGCTCATTCGAACAGAAATTAAAAGTTCTAGTGCCCTTTATAAGCCCCGCCCCTTTTTTCCCAAAATCGTCCGATCAAAATTTTGAGATAGCGATTTTGTTCATCATAGTTGAAAGGCCCAATAAATATGCCTTTGGGTATAATATGACCCCACCACAGCCCCAGGGGAAAGGTCTTTAAGTTATAAGTTTGCCATTGTTTGCGCATAGTATTTGTAATTGGGATGTATGCATACATTTTCGGGAGGGGGAAAAATTTTCTGCTGGGAGTTTTTCCACGGAGGGATTTTCCATGGGAAGGGAGGCTTCCAGGGAGTGAAATTGTCAGGAAAAATTATAAACTGGGGGAATTTGCCAGAATTTTTATACAGAATTCCGTTTATATGTCTTGCTTTCTCTTTTCCGTCTCAATTTTACGCGCGGAGTGGTTAAGAGTAATTGCCCGGGGTAAGTTATGCCGGGATCGAATTGTCTAGAGGATATTTCCGTGGGGACGGGGTTGTCTGCATTCAACGAAATTGATCGTCTCGTGCCCCACTCCGGGGGCATCAGGGAAATTTCCAGAAGAACATGTTAAGTGCATAAGAGACTAAACTTTTGAAACTAGAAACATTTTTCATTTTGACTGTCTGAATAATCCAGCTGCATTTTTTACTCTTGGCTTTTACAACTTTGAAAGCAAAAAACTTAAATTGTATCTTCCCTCACTAATTCTAAGGAAAACCTATTGATATTGAAGGCAATTGAGCTGGCCCATAAATATTGCCCCATTATTCTGTCTAACTTTACTTGTATTACTCGTACATCAAGGAGTAAGCTAATCTACAACTCCCCTGATATGGTCCAAATGACTATCCCCTCGTAATTTTTTTTAGGAAAAAACGTTGAACGAATGTAAACCCGTATTATTTTCTTATGCACGCATACAGCTACATATTGGGGGGGGGGGGGGAGGTTTATCCAGAAAAGTAAAAGAAATTATGGAAAAATGCAAAATCAATAAGTGTTCCTATGATTCCTTATATTTCCGTGTAATTCACTTACAACAAGTGCGAACTGCCAAACAATATCCTACTTACGAGCCTGATCAAAATGTAGGCCTAAGCCCGATTCCATAAAAATAGCCCGAGAAAGCACTTAGCCATTAATTAGAATGTTTAGATGATTACTAAAACGAGAGTAACAATAAGGCCATGAAGATATACATTATTCCAGATTAAGGCTAATAGTTACACCATAGTCCACACTACAACTCTTCTTATAGCAGGGATTGGAGTAGCACGAAATTTGGAACTAAATCTCCTTTATAAGAAAAACTCCCTTATACCTACTACTCCAAAGCCCTCTATAATGAAGTTTTTCAGTCATCATTTTCTTTGGATAATCTCGGGGACTACCTACATTAAAAACATATGTTTGTTTCTAAACATAGCTATTTGCTTGATGCATGTTCGTCACGTTCGAAATTTGGCACTAGAATTAGATTTCCGCTTAGAATTATACCACCTGACATTTATATGAGAGAAAAAAAAAATCAAAAGATAAAGAGGTGATACGGTTTGGAGAGGCATACCGTTTCAACTGCATTATCACCAAAATGAGAAACATAAATTTTATGTGCGCTAACTAAAAAACTAAGTTATATTTGAAGACCGGCAAAACTGGGGAAGCCAGATAATAAAATCAAAGATTCACAACGCAAAACTAAACAAGGCCATGTTGAATAGAATGAAAACCAAAGAAATGCTTAAAAAAGTGCCATAATTTACAAGTTTTATTATACTGCTCTAGTTTATGGGAACGCTAAACTTTTAATGATACGAAGTCCACCGCTCAAGGGTTAGCGACTTTCAAACGATAGATACTGTACTTAGATAGGATTTTTGTTTTGCTATGACTTATTGGTAAGTAGGCATAAAAGTTAGTCACTTTTTGCTTTTTAGATTAAGATGTTTTCCAACAAAAAGATTCATTCATACCCACGCAATGAGGGAGTATGGCGGACAAAATACTACTGAGCCATTGCCGAAGCACCCCGTAGGACATTTCTGGCAGAAAGCAAAAATATTGAAACGATAATTTTCAGAAGCACCGGACATCTAACAGAAACAAAAATCGGACTCTTATCCGACCCTTCCCAAAGGTAGAACCACTATCCACGCAGGCATAGTCTACTTTAATACTGTAAGTAAAACACTAATAAACTAGTGTAAAAAATTGTCCAGATTTTAACTTCAAAAAGATGGGAGGGCGTTGGACTCAAAAGATTTATTTCCCCCAAGATTAGTTCTAGGTGTTCAAAGAAATTTTTACCAAATGTCTGAACGCGTCACAACCTGGATATTTTGGTATAAAACCACACTATCAAACTGTTCGTGGTAACTAACTGTACGTAGGAGTGACTCGGCCCAATAGTAACCGAGATTCTAAAATACAGAATTTTTATAACAATAGTTACATCATATGAATTTGTTTTTATGCTGATTCCAAATATGTCATGTTACCCACCAGAAGTTGCGAGCAGGAGAAAATGTGCGTGGCTTTCGAAAGGGGAAGGGAGGACAACCCCAAAAAGTCAGGAATCTTAATGAATACCACATTATAAGATTCAGTATATCAGAGAACCCTACTGCAGAGCTCTCATGCTCCTTTCTACAAGAATGTGGAATTTGCATTTTTTGCCAGAAGAACGATTACGAATGTGTATTTATCAAAGTTTTTTTCATGGGTGATCATATCGAAACAATTCGATATTCCTGTTTTCCCCAAAGACATCCGATCAAAATTTTGAGATAGCCATTTGATTTACCATAGTTGAAACGTCCAATAATTACGCAATTGGGCATGACATGACTCCGCAGAGTCCCCGGGGAAAGGACTGTAAGTTACGCAATTCGCCCATTGTTGAGACGTAGTATAACATTTCTTATTGGGAAATATACAGAAATTTTTTAGGGAGAACTTTCTGCGGGGGGGGGGGGAGGGTAGATTTTACCCGGAGAGGATTTTATGTGGGAGAAAGTTACCAGAGCCGCGTTTTCAGGCTCAGCGGGTTCGAACACGGGTTGTTCTCGTCTAGTTTCAAGTTTTTCGTCTAGTTTCAGTGTGTTCGAAGTTTCAACCCCGTATTTTCCTCGAAAACCCGCTTTGGGAAAACGCTTGATGCACTAGACGAGAACAACCCGTGTTCGAAGACGGGTTGTTCACGGCTCAGCGGGTTCGAACACGGGTTGTTCTCGTCTAGTGCATCAAGCGTTTTCACAAAGCGGGTTCGCGAGGAAAACACGGGGTTGAAACATCGAACCTGCTGAAACTAGACGAAAAACTAGAAACTTGAAACTAGACGAGAACAACCCGTGTTCGAACCAGCTGAGCCTGAAAACGCGGCTCAGGGGAAATTTTATACAGGGGGGAAGGGGATTTTCTGGCATGATCTGAAAAAACGGTCAGATATTAAATAAAGAAAAAAAATAAGTTGTAAGCTTTTTCAGCTGAAACTAAGGAGCAACATTAAAAGAACATAAACTATTCCGTATATGAGGGTGGGGAAACTGCCCGCTCCTTAATTGCTCACTCTTTATGGTGAAGTTTGACTTTTTGTCAAAATTCTTTAAGAAAGACAACTCTAACACAAGAACCATTGAATCTGAATGAAAAACACTTTAGCATAGAGGGAGAGGGTTGAGGGAAGGACAGCCCCCCTCATATACGGAATAATTTCCGTTCGTTTTAAGTTTTAATGTTGCTACTTACTTTTAGTTGAGAAACATGTTTGTTTTTTTGTTTGTTTTTTTTTTTATCCAAGGACCATAGGTTACGCTGTTCAAGCACTTGCTCGCTTCTAGAGCCCCTCTGAAGTCTAGACTTTGGAAACCTTTTATCTAGAGCAGTGGTTCTGAAACTGTGGTACGCGTACCCCTTGGGGGTACGGAAAAATTTTTAGGGGGTAGGCAGCCGGCCAAAAAATAAATAGAAATAGGACAACCTTTTAACTCTAGGACTGGCAATTTTATTTGTACTTTAGCTATAGTTTACTCAGTACCTGTAACTGAGAAGGGGTACCTAAAATGTTTGAGGGTAAAAAGGGGTACAGTGTCTAAATAAGTTTGAGAACCACTGATCTAGAGTAATAAATTCAAGGAGAAAAGCAATCTAAATAATGAAACGACTATATGGAAACTCTTTTAGAATGAGAAGATGAAAACTTAGAGCCAAAAAGAAAAGATTTGACAAGTCTATCATAAATAACCCGTCGGCATTATGAAATAGATACAAGATTTAATAGCCTAAGCATTCCAACGCCCTGACACCCATGTCCGACCAGCTAGAATGCTTTAATGCAAGGAAAAAATATTGCATGTAGTTAATATATGTATGGTAAGGGAACAAATCACTCTGGGCACCTGGTAATTTATTAGTATTATACTGTTTTGTCAGATAAGATTATATAGATAGGAATATGGCCAGACTATATAATTGAGCTTGCTAATATTGTCATTTGGGACCTATCTTTCTTCAGCTTTTTTTTCTCTTGTATACGTCTTCCTTTTGAGTTGCAACTTCATTTTATTAAAGTTAATAAGACATGAGCAAAATAAACATAAGCAATAAAATTGATTTACATTGTTGTTTTTATTAGCAATGAAAATAAAAGAATAAGTTTCTTTTTTAATGAACGTAAGGAGCGACATTAAAACTTAAAATGAACAGAAATTATTCCGTATATGAAAGGGGCTGTCCCCTCCTCAATGCCAAGCTCATTACGCTAAAGTTCTTTATTGTTTTAAAAAATAAGATTAAAAAATAACAATTAAAAAATAAGTTTTTTATTCTTGTGAGACAGAGTAAAACTTTAGGGTAAAGAGCGATGCATTGAGGAGGAGACAGCCCCTTTCAAATACGGAATAATTTCTGTTCGCTTTAAGTTTTAATGTCGCTCCTTACTTTCAGTTAAAAAAAACTTGTTTTTTTATATTTAATTTCTGAACGTTTTTGAATTAATACAGGTTTTGATTTTGAATCACATAAATTGAAAAAAGCTGTTTTGTATGCTAATCCTAAACATATAAGATTAACTAATATTATCCATCAGAGGTTGTTAGCATAAGAGAACCTGTATAATTTTAGAAGATTAGAAAACCCGCTAGAACGGGAGAGCATATTGATGAAAACTGTACTATAAAATTCAACCTATTGCAGAACCGAAAAGGGGAGGTTTCCCTCTTCAAGTTACAAGCTTCAATTTATTGTAATAAAATTGTGAGACGGAGTAAAACTTTAGGGTAAAGAGCGATGCATTGAGGAGGAGACAGCCCCTCTCAAATATGGAATAATTTCTGTTCGCTTTAAGTTTTAATGTCGCTCCTTACTTTCAGTTAAAAAAAACTTGTTTCTTTTTATTTAATTTCTGAACGTTTTTGAATTAATACAGGTTTTGATTTTGAATCACCGTAGCCTACATGAATAATTAAAACATAGTAATTTTGCACAGTAATTTTATTTATTAATTTTTTTTGTTTTGTTTAAATGGCTCTCGAAAGTTGTTTCATTGTATTTAGTAACGTTTTTATTAGTAATAAATATACGTAACTTACAAATTAACTTACGTAACGAACTTCTATATTCGTATATTTTCGTTACGTAAATTAGGGGGTTCGTCCCCTAGTCAATACCTCGCTCTTTACGCTAAAGCTCAAATTTTGTTCCGATTCTTTAAGAATGACCCCTTAATCGCAAAGGCTGTTAATTAGAATAGTTCTCATGAAAGTACTAAAAGAACTTTAGCGTAAAGAGCGAGGTATTGACTAGAGGGCGAACCCAAAAATATACTTAATGATTTCTGTTCGTTTTAAGTTTTGATGCTGCTCCTTACTTTCAGTTGAAAAACTTGTTTTTTTTTATTTAATTTATAATCGTTTTTTTTTTAATAGCAAACATAAATTGAAAAAAGCTGTTTTGTATGCTAATCCTAAACATAGAAGATTAACTAATATTATCCATCAGAGGTTGTTAGCATAAGAGAACCTGTATAATTTTAGAAGATTAGAAAACCCGCTAGAACGGGAGAGCATCTTGATGAAAACTGTACTATAAAAATTCAACCTGTTGCAGAACCAAAAAGGGGAGGTTTCCCTCTTCAAGCTACAAATAAGATTTACTGTACTTTTAAAATGGGGAGGGGGTTGGCAGCCTCCTCCATAAATACAACAGACTCTGTTCAGTTGTTCTCAGTTTTGAAAGTGATTATAATTCATCCGGATCCTAGTAAAGGAACTTAATTGATTTTTCGTCAGTTTTAGGGAACCCATCAGTGAGAATGTTTGAGGATTTTTAAAGTAATCGATACTCTTTGTTTCCAACTTTTAATAATTTAATTTTATGGCTTATGAGTTCCCCAGAGAGTAATCAAAGATGTTAATATCCTTGTTCAGGATTTTTTTTTTTTATTTATTTATTTACATCGGAGGCTAAGATTTTATGGTGGTATGATATTCTCCAGTTCGACTAAAATTATATAAAAAAAAAAACTGTGAAAACATTATTAATTTGATCATTTAAGAAGTCAAAATCTTTGAGTGTTTAATGTCCAGATCTATCCCAGCTGACCGAACTGTTTTCAGAGTAAACGACCTTTAAATATCTCCTTAGAGCTTTTTTTTAGATTACTTAAATTTCACTAATAGAGTACCGTACCTTTAGATGAATTTTTTAGTCTTGTTAACACAAAAGTGACAATGAAAAAACTTAATTCACTAAAATGTACAACATCAGAAATGCGACCGTGTAGGAGGGGGAGCGAACTGTCACAATATAGGGTGAGAAATGTCTAGGCGAAGAAGTTCGTCAAGTCCTACCAGGTAAGTAAAGCAACACTAGTAAACCCTTGGTGATGAGCTTCTCTCACTGTTGCTAGTAGAATTCGTTTTAGTTTCCTTTTGTAACTTTAGCTAATATACTTCAAGAAAATAATATTGCGACTAAAACCCGAAAGGTGCTGCAAAACATCCATTTTGAATGCGAATTAATTGGGTTTTATTCCCTTCAGCTAAATTTGTATGCAGGACGTAAGTACATTTCAAGACAAGATAAATCAAGTTGTTTATTGTTTCTTTTCAATCCATTAGCTAAAAATTGCCTTAATCTCAACTCGCAACATAATCGAAAACCCATAAAAAAATTAGAAATATCTCCTAGTCTTATTAATTTCAAAACAATATTATTAATTTCGCAGAGATAACTTTTAAAAATTGCCCAGGTATGACCCACTCTCCGCCATCTGATGTGCATCTTCGAGCGCCAATTGTTCCATCACACCTGGCTCACTTTAGTCTTGGGTAGCACACCTCCACCACGCGTATCACCAAAAATGTACCTCCACCATACGTCAACTCGACTGTTACCCTTGTACCTTTACTGAGGTCTGATTTATAAGGTATTAAAGAATTTGTAAAATATGCCTTGAAGTTGAAAAATAACAGTATGGCTTAGAATTTTGTTCAGATGATTGGAATCGTGTTCTGAAAACCTAGAGCAAAACAAATCAGGTTCAATCCAAACTTAAGGAAAATATTGTGTTACCAATCTTCTATATCTTACAAATAGGAAAGCGGTGGAGATGGGGGCAACATATAGCAAAACATGGATGAAACACTTCAGCCACACGTGCCCCCTCGTGAAAACGATTTTTGAAAATAATCAGCCCCTCGAGAACTCCTGTTTTCTCTCTTTTGTTCCCTCTGATGCATCCGTGAGAAACAAAGAATTACTCCTTTAACCATTTCCCTCCTTGTATAGCGAAGCATCCAGAAAAAATCTTAAGCATGTACTCTGTCTCTCCACCCAGAAAATTCTGCGTTTGAATTCCTTGTTAAGAGGATGTGACGTCAATGGTATATAAAATTAGCTATCGGAACTTCGCCATGCCCACATGGATGGATTAGAATCAAACAAGAAAGGGAAAATGGTAACCAGCAAATGAACAACTGCCCAAATAAACCAAGACAGATTAGACTCCAAAACACGTACATGGAGTACAGAGCATATCATTATGCTACGTTTTAGCGGCACAAAAACACAAAAGAAAACATTTCAATTGCATCATTGGCTTCAGGAATATTCTACGGGTAAAGGATTGAAATATTACTTAGTATTAGCATAACAATTATTTTATAGGTTAATTGCACTTTCAAACGCCACTATGAACTAAGGGTACGGGAAACCAAGAGAAATGTGTACTTAGCTTCTCATGGAAATTGCTGCATATTTTAACTACCCAGAATATATATCGCAGTAAGGTCACAAAATCATGTTTTTTTTTCATCAAGACTCGGTCATTGACAATATACTATACTATACTATACATATATATACATATATATATATATATATATATATATATATATATATATATATATATATATATATATATATATATATATATATATATATATATATATATATATATATATATATATATATATATTGGGTAGGCACCGGGGGGTTCCGGCCCCCTGATCGGGAATTGGCGTCCCTGCCCCTAGCCAAGCCGAAGAAACCGGTTGAGCAGTGGCCTAGCAAGTCGCCCCCGTAGAAAAAGAATATGCTAAAGAAACGTCAGTGAAAAGCTCGGATCAAATCCCAATATGATGACGACCCATGCATGCCCCTTGACCAGATTTCTGAACGCGAATAAACCAGTACGAATCGGATTTTGAAACGTAAGGACCATATCGGCTCTTTCAAAAACTGAACAAGTTCTACAAGAGTGCGAAAACTTTCGGCTTGACATCCTCGCAGTGACCGAAGCACGATGAAAAGGCTGCGGAGAAAAGAAGCTCAAAGCAGTAAACAGCAACACGACGTATACACTTCTGTACAGCGGAAAAGCGGACAAACATGCAGCTGGAGTCGCAGCTATATTGAACCCAAATACAGCAAAATCTCTCTGCTCGTGGAAGCCGATTAACGAGAGCATCTTGTATACATGATTTGCATCTAAACATGCAAAGCTGTCGCTAGTCATCTCCTATGCATCAACAAATGATGCCGATGAAGCCTCGAAAGACGAATTTTATGAAACCCTCCAGTCCGTCCTAGACTCCATCCCTCTCCATGACGTCGCTTGCCTGACAGGCGACCTAAATGCAAAAGTTGGTCAGGACAGATCTTATTGCCCTGAGGTGTTGGGATATCACGGGCTTGGAACTATCAACGAAAATGGTGCAAGGCTAGTCAGCTTTGCCATGTCGAACGACCTGTTGATAGGAGGTAAATTATTCGAACACAAAGATATCCATAAGTATACATGGACATCCCCAGACAAAACTGTCAAAAATCAGATTGACCACTTTCTGATCCGACGACGGTGGAAAACTAGTCTGAAAGACGTGAGGAGTTACAGAAGTGCGGACGCCGGGTCAGACCATGAAATTCTTGTAGCAAAAATCAAGTTGAAACTCCGCTCCAACAGATCTCGACAATCAACAAAATGACCAAGAAATTTTGACGTCGAGAAGCTCACAGACAAGGATGTTAGGAGACAATTCAGCATTAAACTCTCGAACAGATTTGAGGCACTTGCTGATATACCACAAGACGTGGAAAAAGCTTGGACGACTATAGAACAGAACTACACAGAAACTGCTGAAGAAGTTCTTGGCTTTAAAAAGTCAATAAAGGAACAGTGGATATCCCAGAAGACATGGGACTTGATCGAAGACCGTAAGAAATAAAACAGAGCACGCTCAGCAATGATCCCTCTGCTGATGTCATAAAAGACATAGCGTATAAAGAAGTAGACAGAGAAGTGAAGAAAAGTGCTAGATCAGACAAGCGACAGCACCTCAATGAGAAAGCAAGAATGGCAGAAGAAGCAGCCCGACGTGGTGACACGAGAGCTGTGTACCGCCTAACTACAGAAATCGTTGGGAAGACCAACGTAACAAGATGGACCAGTAAAAGAGGAAAGCGGCAGACTGCTAACCAATCCAGATGACCAGAAAAATAGATGGGCGGACTACTTCGAAAGCCTTCTCAACCGCCCGTCCCCTTCTGTTCCACCAGATATTCCGGACATCCCATTTTTGGATCTCTTCATTAATGAAGACGAGCCAACGGCAGATGAGATTCTTTCAGCCTCGAATAAGTTGAAGAATGGAAAATCTCCGGGGAGTGACCGTATATCTGGAGAAATGATCAAGTCATCGATCCGCAGGTCTCTTTCGGTGTGGCTAGGCTTCTTTTCCCTCCTCTGGCAAAAAGAAAAAGTCCCAAAAGACTGGAGAGCAGGAACCATTATTAAATTGTTGAAAAAAGGAGACGCGACAGTCTTTGGCAATTACAGAGGCATCAACCTCCTCTCGATACCCGGAAAACTCTTCTGCATAATCATCCTGACAAGACTTCAAGCTGCCTTAGACCCGCATTTACGCGAGGAGCAACATGGTTTCCGACCAAAAAGATCTTGCGCCGATCTGATATTCACATTGTTCGTCGACTTTGAAAAGGCGTTCGACTCAATAGACTGCCTAATACTATGGAGGATCCTGATCTTCTATGGTATTCCTGAAAAGCTGGTTCGCCTTATCATAGCAATGTACGAAGACACGGAATGCTGCGTGAGAACCTCCGAAAGAAATACAAGATATTTCAAAGTTATGACAGGTGTCAAACAAGGATGCGTATTGTCTCCATTCCTCTTTAATCTCAAACTGGACTACATATTCAGACCAATTGATGGATACGGGATCAAAATTGCAGGCAGACGAGTCTAAGATCTCGACTTCACAGACGATGTTGGATTGATGGAGAAAGACAAAAGCAAACTTCCAAGACTTTTTGCGCAAGTTAGCCGAAAGAGCCGAGCAGTTTGGTTACATATCAACGCCCCCAAAACCAAAGCGATGTCAACCACTAACTCACCGATAAATATCCAGTTGGGGACTGAAAGCATAGAGCAAGTCACCGACTTCCGATATCTTGGTAGCACCGTCTCGTTTAGTGGCGATTCTGAAAAAGAGCTGAGAACACGAATAGCCCTGGCAAGCTCGGCATTTCAACGACTTCGACCAGTCTGGAGATCAGCGAAGCACTCACTCCAGCTAAAACTTTGCCTTTTCAGAAGCAACGTCCTTTCGATCTTGACGTACACGATGGAATGTTTAATTCCAGCCTGATGTCGCTGATGTAGTCAGGTAACGAAGATGGCGCTATCTTGGCCATGTTACCCGTATGCCAGGATCTAGACTACCGAATATGCTTCTCCAGTGGCAACCAGACGACATGCGTCGACGAGGAAGGCCCAAAAACACCCTTCGCAGGATATATGAGCGGGACAGGAGAGCCCTTCATGCATCCTTAATCCCAGAGTGGGAGGACATCTACGCCGCAGCTCATTTGCGGGATGATTGGAGGCTTTTAACGGTTGCCCTGTATGCCTCTGGAGGTACAGGAGGAGCTAAGGTCTAAGGATATATATATATATATATATATATATATATATATATATAGGCTATATATATATATATATATATATATATATATATATATATATATATATATATATATATATATATATATATATATATATGTATATATATATATATATATATATATATGCAACGCTGACTAAATCCAAGGAGAAAAAAAAGGTATTTCGGACATTCACCAATTTCGGACATTCACGGTAACATATATATATATATATATATATATATATATATATATATATATATATATATATATATATATATATATATATATATATATATATATATATATATATATATATATATATATATATGTATATATATATATATATATATATATAATATATATATATATATATATATATATATAATATATATATATATATATATATATATATATATATATATATATATATATATATATATATATATATATATATATATATATATATATATATATATATATGTTACCGTGAATGTCCGAAATTGGTGAATGTCCGAAATACCTTTTTTTCTCCTTGGATTTAGTCAGCGTTGCAAGTCAACTTTTTCATTTTAATGGTAGGTTTGATGATGACAGGTTAGGTTACCTTGGGTTAGAAGTTTTTAACACATTTCTGATATTCATAACAGCTAATGGAATCCAAGCAAAGAAAAGAGGATATCGGACATTTACCGTTGAATTTCGATACTAACCAAATTTCGGACATTCACGGTAACATATATGGATATCCCAAATCCCGATTCAGATATAGTCTATATTTATTACCTTCCACGAGCCTTGGTATGTTTCTAATTTTTAAATTTGCCTTGTTTCGAAGCCAAAAACATAACCTTATTCACCTTGCTGTCAAGTAGCTAAAAACTGTGATGTAAAAAAATAAATAATAATAATTGTTACGCATTTCAAATTCTAACTGCCGATTCGGTATGCATAAACAACATTAATATAAACAGAATAAAGAGTTTAAGTGCATCCTCCTCCCCCATCCCAAGTCTCGTCTTCACAAAGGGCAAGATGAGGAAAATATTTGTATTACATTCCCACTTTGACAGTAGCTGGACATACCCTCGTCTTCTTCTTCCAGAGTCTTTTCTCATGTTGTCAGGCTTAGCCAGTGTGTTCTTAGAAACTATTCACGAAGAGCTCAAAGATTTATCGTTTCTAGGATTGTTTGGAGCTTTTTAGAAATACTACCTCTTTAACATAATCTTCAATACACATATTTTGGTGAGATATCGAAAACAAAATAATCATAGCCATGCAATACATCATCCGTATTTACATACTTTTGACCGTGCAAAACAAGCGAAAAGGAATATATTAAAAAGTTAGACAATTTTAATGAAAACCACATCATCAAGTTTACCCTTACGGATGCGTCTTTGTTTATTTTTTTTTCATGGACGATCGTATCGAGCCGATCATCCTAGAAAACCGGAAGAAGGCTCATTCGAACGAAAATTAAAAGTTCTAGTGCCCTTTCGAAATGACCAAAAAGACTGGAAGACAACTAATGACCCTCGTATGTACATTTTTCTAGGTAGCCAATTGGTTCAGTATAGTTGAAAGATCCAGTAACTATGCCTCTTGGAAAGCCCCCCAGGAAAAGGGCTGTAAGTTATGCAATTTGCCCATTGTTTATAGATAGTATTTGTTATTGGGAAATATAGGCACATTTTTCCAGGGGAATTTTCTGCGGGGGGAGGGGGATTTTGCATGGGGAGAATTTTCCATGAGAAGGGAAGTTTCGAGAGTGGGGGGAGGGGGATTTTAGATGGTTTAAGTGCTTTAAGTTATTCAATTTCCCTAACCTTCACACATAGTATTTGTTATTGAGAAATATACGGACATTTTTCGAGAGGAAATTTCCATGAGGGAGGGGGTACTTACAGAGAAAAAATTTTCGTAGAGGGGGGGGGGGATTTACCAGCACGAATTGAAAAAAAAATCAGAAGTTAAACGCAAAAAAGTTTTTATTTTCAAATAAAACTAAGGAGAATTCTCCAGGGGAACTTGTCAAGGTTGGGGGATTGGATTTTAAGCGGGAGTAGTTTTTTGTGGGGAAGAAAATTTCCGGGGAAAATTTTTCATTGATGGAGGAGGCTTTCTTTCCGATATGACTTGTAAAACGATCAGAAATTAAATAACAAAAAAACATATTTTTTTCAACAGAAAATAAGAGGCAACATTAAAACTTGAAACGAAAAGAAATTGCTCTGCACATGAGGAGGGCTATCCTTTCCTCAACCTTCGCTCGTTATGCTAAAGTTTTTAGTGCTTTAAAAGCTTCTTATTCCAGTAGGACGGCCTTGTT
The DNA here is from genome assembly GCA_027921565.1 of Artemia sinica. Taxonomy (NCBI): domain Eukaryota; kingdom Metazoa; phylum Arthropoda; class Branchiopoda; order Anostraca; family Artemiidae; genus Artemia; species Artemia sinica. The sequence continues at coordinate 52,357,832 of CM051256.1, read as the reverse complement.
TTTCAATAGTCGTTCTTAAGGCATTGGGGGAAATGTGAAAATTTAGCGCAAATGGCAATGGTTGACGATACAGAATACTTTCTGTTTGTTTAAAGATTTTATGTTGCTCCTTATTTTTAGTTGAAAAAAAACTTGTTTGTTTTTATTTAATAACACTAAGAAACATTATGTAAAGACAGTTCAAAGAGTAAAGCTGCACATCAGCTATTTTCGTCCAAATATCTTTCTAGAGTAGTGTCCTTCGAGAATATAGTCGAAAAGACTAGTAGAAAATCTATCTAAAACCAGGTACTTACGACCGAAAATACGAAGGAAATTTGAGATTTTCGGGCATCTTGAGCCCAAGAACCCTCCCTATATTCATCTCTGTCTGAAGTCATTATTAAATCGTATATAATACATTGTTAAGGAAGTGAAAGACTAAGGTCCATTGGAGTAGACAAGGATAACTGAAATGCCATCCTTTCAACTGTTGCCTTCATTTCTTTTCAAGGAAACGTTCACCGGAATTAACATTTTTTGTGCATTCAACAGTCTTCCGTTAATCTTCTTCTGTTTGTTTTGATTGTTAATACTTCCATATTTCAATGAGAAATAAGCTTATCTCTAAATTAAATACGTACAAAAGAATCAATTTCATCACCTTCTCAGCAATTTGGTTTTACCGAAATACAAAATATGAACACATCAGCCGCATTTTCGTTGGTAGGCCTACACGCAAACGGACATTAGGCAAGGAAACTTAATTAAGTAAATGAAGAATTGGAAGGAGCTCCCGTCATAATAGAACGTCACGAAAGCATGAAATCCCCCCCCCCCAAATAAAAAAAACTTCAAATAACATTTCTTTAAAGCAAAAGATTTCAAACAAAATTTTTATACAGCTCCAGGATAAGGACAATCATAAGCAGCGCAACAGCGCCACCTAAGTAAAGAGTGATGTAGGCAATATCTATTATTTTTTTTGGCGGGGGGGGGGGTTGTTTTAGACCAAGGCACTTCGTATCGAAGGAGCTGTCGTAGAAACTTCGAAAAGGGCTCACTCGATTGGAAATCGAAAGGGCTAGTGCCCTTTTCAACAGTCGAAAGTGATTGGAAGCCAATTAACCCCCCTCCCACGCCCACAATTTCCCCATACACATCCAATCAAAATTTTGAGATAGCCATATTGTTCTAGGTAGTTGAAAGGTCTGATAATTATGCCTTTGAGAATGACACCCCCCCAACCTCAGGGCAAGGGTTGACATTTATGTCCTGGTGGCATATAAGGTTTATATCACAGTTTATAGAATTAGCAGTATGATCATTCTCTATCTCTCCCATTATAAAAACCCGGACAGGGGTGCGAGTGCTCCGGAGAACGTTTTTGCAGATAGAAACATAGGCGTTATCAGATCTTTTCGCGGGTAGACAAGTCAGATTGCTCTTGAACACGAAACAAGTGGAAACCCGCTATTACGAATAATGCACTTGGTAACCATTTCTCAGTGATTGACGATAACAAACTAATCCGCTAAGGCAGAAACAAGTGGGAGGAGCTTTTTGTTCGCACCGAGACCGAAGACCAGAAATTATCTGCGATAAGCTTACTGTCTATAAACTGTGGTTTATATAGAAAGGGTGATCGTATAAACTTTGTAAGGGGGTCACTGGATTGGTAATCAGAAGTTCTAGTGCCTTTTTAAGATTCAAGGTGATCGGAGGATGGATACGCCTCGCCCCCCGCCTCGTATTTTCCCGAAATCCATCTGATAAAAATTTGGAGATGGCCATTTGTTGTCGTAAAAACTTCGAAAAAGCCTAATTCGATTGGAAATTCAAATAGCTGGTGCCCTTTTTAATAGTCCATAGTCATTGAAGAGCAACAAGTCCCCCCCCCACGCCCATCAATTCCCAAAACACAACTAATCAAAATTTTGAACTAGCCATTTTGCTCAACGTAGTGTAAAGGTCTGAAAGTTATGTCTTTGAAGATGACAACCCCCACATCCCTCAGCAGAAGGGTTGTAAGTTATGCCCCGAGGACATATAAGGTTTATATGAAAAACATAGTCGTAAAAACCCCGGAGGGGACTCATTTGTTTGAAAATCAGATGTTCTAGTGCCCTTTTTATGAGTCAGTGATCGGAGAGCAGCCATCCCCACCCCACGTCGTATTTTCCACAGATGTACCCGATAGAAAGTTTGAGATAACCATTTGTTCAAAAATAGTCCAAAGATCCCATAATAAGGCCTTTGGAGTTGAGAAAATCCCCCAGAGTCTGGGGTTTTAAGTTATGTCCCAGGGGCATATGAGGTTTTTATGGAAGGGGTGGTCGTGTGAACTCTAGAAGAGGCTCATTTGATTAAAAATGTATAGTTCTAGTTCCCTTTTGAGATTCAAACATGACGGAGAGCAACTAGACCCCCTCCCTGACGTCCTCTTTTCTCGAAACGCATTCAATTGAAATTCTGAGACAGCCATTTTGTTACCTACAGTCCAAAAATCATATAACAATGTCTTTAGGGTGGAAACAAGATACGTTTAAAATGTTTTCACCCTTTTACTTTCATAAATAAAAGGTTATCAAAACTTTAAGGAATAGATATCAGTATATGTATATTAAAGTGACAATCCAAGGTCTTTTGTTTTTTGTTTTTTTGTAAGCGCAAAATATGTTCTGGTCTTAAGAAGGCATGTGGGTTATCAGCCCTACTCATGTTAATTTCTGCTCGTTTTGAGTTTGACTCGGCTATTTATTGTGAATTCTGTCCGTTTTAAGTTTCATTTATTTATTGATTGTGATTTGTGGTAGGTTTACGCTTGGAAGACCATTTGACATTATTTCTGCTCATTTTTGGATAAATAGAGCTCTTTATTTTTCTTTGAAAAACTTGTTTTGTGGAAATTTTTTTTTAATTAATAACATAAATAAATAACTGGAAATCACTTACAAATTTTGTTTTTGATATTCATTTGCCTGAACAATTTGAGTTTTTCACCAAAGTTAACACCTATCGGTTTAGCACTATCTGAATTAGTACCATCAAAGCCACATCCGTTATTTTCAGGAATATCTATTAATGACTTCACTTTATCCCTTCTCTTGTTCCATTTTCAGGTATTATTTCACTCCAATCACTTAAATCTACAGACCGAGCTACATTCCTTCGTTTGAGAGTCGACCAAAATCCACTATTACGGTTCGAAATATCCTCAGTTTCTTTAACTGTCTCCAACGCGGCTGAATGAGAGACTGCCACGCTTATTGGAAATGATTGCGTTGGAGAAGGTATTTCTTTTACTTCCAATTGAACTCCTTCTCCACCTTCCAACAAAACAGGTCGAGAACATTGAATTGTCAAACTGAGATCACTATCACGGAAACTTTGATAGGTGGATGATAAAGCGCGATAATCTCTAATTGCTTTCTTCCTGCTAAGAGGACTGGCGCGGACAGATTTAATTTTGAAACTAAGATTTCTTTGTATTGGATGAGACTTGCTTGAATTTCTTAGTATAGGTGTTCCAGCGGGAGAGGGGTCAGAGTTCAAGCATAAAATTTTGTTCCGCCGCTCGCTAGGAGATTTAGACAGATTAGAGGTTGCACCCGCTGCGTTCTGATCAGAAGGATTTGTGCGCTTTCTTTTTTTGGACCGAGTACGCATTAAGGTGCAGACATTTTGAACCCATGGAAGGGGTAAATTCCTTTCAGCCGTTTTTGAAGTTCCTGTCATTATATTGATTCCAGAATTACCACAAGCGTATTCAGGATAGGTTTATGCGATGCATTATGGAAGTAAATAACAATCCAAAAATTATACGATAAGTTTAAAACAAATTGATACTTCTTATACAATAATTGAGAGAGGAATTAGTGTAGATTCCAAAATCGCTAAACTCTTTCAACTGATTGGGTAAGAAATCTCTAACCTTTAAAAATCACTGCCCGAAACATTATCAGTTTTCTTTGCTAACTACTGATAAAAGGAGTACATGTGACTGGTTAGCTCTTACTCTGTCCTATTTCGGCATGACAAACAAACAATAAAATTAACCGAGCCTGATAAGACTATATATACTTCATTCTAATTTGACAAGAGAACATAATCTTCCATTAATTTTCCTCATATCCATTTAACAAAAAAAATCACTTTACTCAAACTTTTTATCCGAGATTCCTCAATTTTATCTCCACTTTCATATTCACTATAACTCAATATTAACTTTAAAGGCTAAAACGTACTACAAGAGTTCAAACATGACATTGTTTCAACATCCTTCGGTTATTCTAGGATGCTTAATACACACACGCGACAACAGACGTACTATCACGAAATTGACCAAAGCGCTTGGAGCCTTGCTACTGAAGAGGCAGACTTTTACGTCGTCACCTTATGTATCTGCTTGATGTTTCTCGTCAGTTTTTCGAGCCTGGATTTAATGAAAATGCATGCCCTATGCCTGGTTTGGAAAAAGCTTTTATTGACGAGCACAGCTGGATTTTGATGGAAAACATTCAACAGAGAGCCTTTTTCTTAAAATGACCCCTTATCTATAATTTGTGCTCTTGAACGAGATATATGAGGATGAGCAGTCAAAATTAATTGGATTAGATTTCGTGGTGTATAAACGTAAAACATTTTGTTAACCAATACTTCAGCTTCCTCGCCAGGCAAATACGCAGGAATTTTTTTTTTTTCGGGAGGTGGTGGTGACCAAGAAATTAGTGTTTACAATTTGAATAAGAAAATGCCTGTAAAACCTAAAAATAGTATTCGGGGGGAGGGCCAGTGGCGGATCCAGGGGGAGGGGCGCCCCCATACCCTAACGTAGCCTAAGGTAGTGTAATTTACATAATAAACGCAAGTTTATTCGGATCAACCTATTTTGCACCCCCCCCCCCCCTAAAAAAATCCTGGATTGTCCCCTGGGGAGGGCAGACCCCACCCCTTTGTGTCCGTAGCCATTTCACGGAGGCAGATATAGTTTCTTCATTAGTATGAAGAGTTTATTATTCCAAGTGGCCCCTACATCAGCCATTTAAGTGGCAGCAATTCACCATCCGTCACACACGTAACTTAAATACAGATAAAGAACCCCGGTCGCTTCTGTTTATTAAAGTCGGTTGTGAATATTCTGATCTGTCAAAAAATACCTTTGTTGGCCGCGGTTATCCTATTAACCGTGGTTAATCGCGGTTTAACCGCGGTTATCCATGACAGGGATCCTTCAAAACTTATCTTGTGGGAGGGAGAAGGCCTAAAGTACATAGGAACATTTTCTCAATAGTATATACTTTAGGATTTGTTCTAGGTTTTCCTACCGTTCTTCATTCTTCCTAAAGGAATGAAATATGCTTTCTGTTTTCGTAAGTCCTACAAATATTCCAATTTTTGAGGGGTTCAATTCAAGATTAGTTTTGAAAATACAGAGCCCTCTCCAATTCAGCATAAAATGACAATCTTCATTGACCTCTCATTGACTCACTGAAAACACCCTGGTCATAACAAAGAACCCTCTCATCCCATATTTTTGGCGTTCTAACCTTTTCTATTTCTTTATTTTAATATATAAGAAAATTATTTACCTTCAGCCTAAAGACAAATCAGTTTTGATTTGATTTTTCACCGAAGTTTTGTAAGCTGAATAAAAAAGAAGATATTCTCTAGCATACAGCCGTAGTTTTTACGCAAGTTTTTTTAAAGTTATATTTTAAGTTGTGTTGCATCATAAAAAAAAAATTATCACACAAAAAAAAGGATACCAGATAACTATCAGATTAAAATTTTCAATTTTTCTGCTTGAATCATATATTTTATCTCTTAAAACTACAAAGAATTCCATTTTTGTCAAACGATTAGCGATTCATGTGTCGTGCATATAATTCTTAGGGGATAGAGAAGGGTGTCTTCCCTTTCGTATTTAGGTCTAAGAGAATAAGATTTATAACTTGCTATTTCTTTGTATATGTCAGCCGAGCAGAGATCTATTTATTCATTACAAAAAGTTGACATGCTAATCTCTTTACATAACGGTAAGTTATATGGGAACTTTTTACAGTATTTTCTTCTCTTCCGCTACGCACATTACTTAAATGCTTCCAGATTCTCAACAAAAGCAATATAATGTTTTAGACCACACTGATTTTCCATTTAAAAACAAATGAAAAGAGGTATAAAACGGGAAAATAACTTTGAAGAAAAACGGTGAAAAATACAATAGATACCAAACATATTTCTATTATTGGAATTTTTGCTTTATTTTCCTTTTTATTCGTTGAAAAAATAACGGATCTGATTTCAAAATATTATATATCTTTTTGTTCACTAGTTTTTGTTGTCTTTACTAAGTTATTTCAAAGTTTCTGTCTGTTTTAATTTGTTATCTAACAAAAGGAATGCTATTGTTATCTAACAAAAGGAATGCAGACTATTCTTGAAATGCAAACTAATTTAGTGGATTGTTTTACAAAAAAAAGAAAAATTGTATTGGGAAGGAAAAATTTGGCTAAAAACAGAAATACGCCAACTATCAGAAAATTATAGAAAATATGTAGAACATTCTGAGATTCGGAGGAATGGGCTCCTATCCCCTCAATGAGTATGCACCTGAGCACACTATACTTTGACGCGTTTAAGCACATACCATTCAACCCATATGAGCCATGAGCAGCAAAATAATGATGAAAAATAACAGTTGCAAAAAAACTGAATCTCCATAATTATCATTGATTTTGGAACCATAGTTGTTCTAGTTATTTGTGACTTGACAAGGCAATGCAGTAATTCAATTAATGTGTGTTAGTTTGATTGTCAGGTTTGGTTCATCTTAGTGCAACCACTCACATTCATGCCGAGTAAGTTAAAAGTTAATTTGTATTTATGGGGTTTTAATTTTTGTGCTAGTACAAGATTAGGTACTTGTTAAATATCCCGACCACACTCAAGAAGTGAAGTTAGGTTAATCATAATGAAATATAGCAAAACATGACGAAAATATAATACTTTATTAACAAAATTATTGAAACTACAGAAAAAAAAATCATGGAAGGCAGAACACATTATATTAAATGCCTAACCTAACCAACTCTATATATCAAATATTTATTTAAAATATACCTGCATCGTAGTTTTTCTTACTGAGACTGAGCTAATTATAGCCAAATGCGAAAGACAAACCGGTTTTTCTCGGATCACAGATCAAGCTTCTTGAGCGTTTTCGGGATATTTAACAAGTACCTAGGATTCATTTACCTATAATATTGTAGGAAAAATAGAGAAATTAAATTATTAGCAATACATTTTCACTTTAAATTCCTTTATAAAACCCAAAGGGTGCCCCACTTTCAAAATGATACATTTATATTATATATATATATATATATATATATATATATATATATATATATATATATATATATATATATATATAATATATATATATATATATATATATATATATATATATATATATATATATATATATATATATATATATATATATATATATATATAATATATATATATATATATATATATATAATATATATATATATATATATATATATATATATATATATATATATATATATATATACATATATATTCAATTGCAAAAATGAATCATATACTTCCACATCGAACTGTGATATCAACTAATTAGACATCAAAGATTTGGATATTAGTTATGTAGAATACTAGTTATAGGGCCCTAAAATGAGTGAAATACGTCCTTCTGAAAAGCCTTGATAACTAGTCAGTCTACAATTATGCTGAGCAGGTGCAGGTGCGAGTAATCAAAAATCAACAATCCAAGCACACACATAGGCAAGGGGCAGCAGCCATGCCTTTCAGATACAACAAATGGTTTACAATACCAAGTAAGGAAGCGCGAGATCGTGAAGGAACGCAACAAACAGAAAATTGCACTTCTAGATGTGTAGCTAATTTATGCGAGACAGGATCACGTGATCTCTCAGTATTATTAAACAGTATCTTAACTTATTGCTAAATGAAAGAATTGTTGAAAACTATAGACAAATTTAAGGTCATTGTACTAGAAGGTACAATGCTTTTTTAATGGTTATTGTCAGCAATACTCATTTTTTTCATATTAGTGACAAAAACCCAAATTTCAGATATTCAAAGGCAGCAATTGTCATAATAGGGAAAGTAAAACAATTATACGTTACGAAGAACATTTTTAACAACAAATGGAAGATAAGGGCTAACCTCGTTTTTTATTAATGTCAATTTGATATATGAGTGTTGTTATTTCAAATTGGAAGTTATTCTCCGTTACCCAATGTAGGACGGACTGCACCAGGCCAAATAATTGGGATGAATTGCTGACTGCTTGAGCATTTTTTTTTTTTACAGTATTTATTTGTTTAGCGAGTATTTTAATGGGTTTTAGGTCTGCACAAAATGTCTTCGTCAATTTCAGCTGTTCCTATGTATGGTGGAGCCTAGAGTAAAAAATAATCTTGCCCCACCCCTGCAGAACAAACCCAACACAATCGCCTTTTTGTTACCTTGGCCACAGACCCGCCCCTCTGAGGACCCTGAGCTTGAAAGGAGCAATTTACATATAAATAACAAAACTATAGCCAAAACTGAATTTCTTTTACTTGCGGATTTCAAGTCAATAACATTATATAGAGAATACGTTTAAAAAAATCTGTATTTTATCCCCAGTAAATTCTTACTAATATTGTCAATAACTTACTGCAGCACCAAGCCACCTGAGGCCAACACAACTACTCACGCTCCTCCTCTATCCCAATCTATTCAAAGCCTCTCGCTTGACACTTTCCCAGGGAATCCTTTAAATCCTTCCTTACGTCCCCTTCCCACCCCATTGGGGGACGACCTGCTTTTCGTTTTGCCCTAGATGGTTGGCTGAAAAGGATGATCTATGGCAATCTGTCATCCTTCATCCGCAGGCGTCCTAGCCATCTCAATCTTTCTTTCATTACAGTCCTCGGAAGTGAGATAGAATCAAATTTTCGTAGAGCTTACCGTTGAAAACGGTAAGCCAGCCGCAATGCGTCGTTACATCTTCTCGTTACCCAACAATACCTCTTGCCCTTCACTTATTCCCAGTCTTAGCGACTTAATTTTAAGCCTATTTTTGCACCATGAACTCCACAGCCTCCAAAAAATCATTCAACTTTTTTTTTAGCCTTTTCATCTATGACACACAAGTCATTAGTATAATCTAAGGTCGGGAGAGTTTTAATTTCCAATCTGATTCAATCTCTCCCATAGCCTTTGCCGTGCTCCTTAGGACAAAATCCATCAAAGTGATCCATATAAATGGAGATCGAATTCAACCCTGCGTAACTCCTAACTCAATACAAAACCAGTTATTGATCTAATTTCCAACTCGACTGCATCTATGTCGTTCTCGAACATAACACTACCGCTTTAACATTTTTATCTGGTATTATACATGTATAGGACCTCGCTAAAGTTCTCCTATCATCTGAATAAAACGATTGCTCATAATCTATAAAATTAAGGACGAAAGACTGTTATATTTTATAATGATTATTACTAGTACTACTGACAAGTAATCGCAGGGAACAAGCCATCTCAGGCCAAGGCTAGCCAACTTAAAACCATGAAAAATTGACATATTGTGTTTGTGTTTATTACAGTCCGTGTTTCTTAAACCAAACTATTGCAAAATAATTGCCAGCCTTGAAATTGAGGGCAATTCGTGGCCCATGTGGTTCTATTTTTACGATAAAATATCACTAGCAGCAGGTAGTTTTAACACATATACTCAAAATAGAGGCCTCACGAGCATATAGACCCAAACCATTTGGTATAGTAGCAAGCTTATGGTATCGGTCTTGCCCCGGGGTGAGGGAAGTAAATACAACTCTTGCTCAAAAATAATCATATACCTCCAACTCATATCCAGGATGTAGAACTGCAGGTCCGTGTTTCCGTCCCTGGTTAGCAACAAACAAAGTCTCTAGGAAATAAGTAAAATAGTATGCGCAATTTGGTACGACTTTTATTTCCATACGGAAAAATGGACGAGAATAATTGGTTTCCCCCAATATATCTACAGTTGTTTTTATATCGTCCCATCCCCCGGGAAGAAACTAGTCCACCAAAAATTTGCACTCCAGAAAGTGTTCACAATCATAGGCAGCCAGATAGCACCTAAGTAAAAAACAAGCAGGCTCTATGCATTATTTTTTTTTTCTTCTCCTCCATGGTATTTGGTATGAAAGCAGTTGTCACAGAAGAAGCCCGGCTTATTCCCCTCAAGGAACACGCCTCTCTGCGGGAATTTCTACCCACAAATGTAAAATTGAGCAGCCAAAGGAAAATTATGGCACGTAAAATTGAGCAGCCAAAGGAAATTATGGCACATAAAAGAACGAAGACGAGTATAATTGTACAACAGCTATTATGAAGGAGGGGCGACGGGTTATTGTGTAGGCGGACGGAGATAATATATATATATATATATATATATATATATATATATATAATATATATATATATATATATATATATATATATATAATATATATATATATATTATATATATATATATATATATATATATATATATATATATATATATATATATATTATATATATATATATATATATAATATATATATATATATATTATATATATATATATATATATATATACATATATATATATGTATATATATATATATATATATATATATATATATATATATATATATATATATATATATATATATATAAATATATATATATATATATATATATATATATATATAATATATATATATATATATATATATATATATATATATATATATATATATATATTATATATATATATATATATATATATATATATATATATTATATATATATATATATATATATATATATATTATATAATATATATATATATACAGTACCGGGTCCTGGCACTCAGCAGGCTTCTATATATGGATTCTCATCGTCGCTCTTCTCCTAACCGCAGACAATTTGAAACAATTTGTTGTATTTTCATGCTGGGCCTTTCAAAGACATTTGATTATTAAAGCAGTTCCAATTTCTAAGAACGATTTCTACTTAGCTTCAAACTTTTGATTTTCTTTTTAAGGTTTGAATTGTTGTAATCCCTTGTTAAAATACATACAAATATTTCTTTTGCAATTACCAGTTTTTTGCTCTTTAAGCAACTTATTGTAAATTTCTCCATGCATGAAAATCTTTAATTCTTCCACATAAGTGTGACAAGTGCGACAACGTCATTGCAATACTGATGTGTATAAAAATGACGTCACTCATATTTTATTTCGAAATTAAGGCTCTTAACGAATTTTTTCGTTTTGAGAAAAAAAAAACGAAATAAAAAACTGTTTTCAAGAGAGTGCAAATTACGTTCTGGCCTTTAGAAGGCACAAGGGGCGTTAGCCCTATTCCTCTTTGTGGTGGTTTTTATTCGTTTCGAGTTCGACTTGGTTATTTATTGTAATTTCTTGATAGTTATTTATGATCGTCTTACTCTTAAACTATATTTGACTTAATTTATGCTCATGTTCGTTTAAATGTAGCTCTTTACTTTTCATTGGAAACTCCTTTCGTGGAATGTGTTTTTTTATTATTAATTTTAATTCAAATAAAATCTATATTTGAATTTCCCGTGTGCTTTACTCATAAACGCTCAGGCCTTTATCACCCCACGGGACCACTGTCAAAGTAATGCACCAGCAGCTGTAATGGCAGGTGCATATTGCCATTTCATAATGCAAGCTCCCATTCCGAAACGTAAAAATGTAAAATGGTCTATGATTGGTCAGTTAAAACTAGCCCACCGAACGGATTCAATTTTACATTCTTATGGGCCTTAACGAGCTAATGTGAATAGAACGAAACACGGTACTTGTCAATTAGCTGGATCCCACGCAAGAAATCAAGTTTGGTTAATGCTAATTAAAATAAAACAAAATATGATGAAAATATATTAGTTTAAAAACAAATTTGGGCTATATATTTGCACATTAGGGGGTGGGGTGTGGGCGGTAAAGCATAGCATATATTAAATATGTAACCTAACCTAGGTACCTTTTTCCCCTTACCCCCCCACCCCCCAAAAAAAAATTATAAACATTTTAAACGCAATGACAAACCACGGTTTGCAATCCAATTCTCTATTGAAAAAAACCCGTTTGACTAGTTTCTTAAGCATCTTCCGTATACAATATATCGTGTGGGTACAAGCTAATTGACAAGTACCCGAAAAACCAATATAAATCCAGCCTAACTTAGCTGGCATTCTTTTTGCCGTTCAAAGTGCAGCTTCTTAATCTGCTAGCTAAAAGCTTTTGCAATAGAATGCAATTAAAACCAGGAGCAATTAACAAATGGGGATCTGCAATTGTTCTCTAAACATTTACAGCGCACAAATGCAAAGATACTGTACGGAGGAATTATTTAATTTAGATTTCAGAAACATCTGCTTAGAGGCGACTTTCTGTTCTATAATGAGGTTAAGAAATTATTGCTTAGGAGGCGGTTAAAAGCAGATAGCATAGAGTAGCCTCAGCCGCCCTGTGGGTGACATTTTACGGATTCACATCAAAAACGTGAGCGAAAACTTTTCTGTTGACGACTAAATCCTTCTTAGGGAAGTAAACTCATCTAATTATCAAATGGTTAAGAGATTGGAATGCGTTTTACTAGAACCGTGTACTGATGTATGCACTTCCACAAGAACAGGGCGCATACGAGCGCAAAGAAGAGGGAGGTGTATCTCCCACAAGATCGTTATAATGGAACCTAAAGAGCTCTAAAACTTAAGGCCGGGAAATCAACTTTTCTTGCTTCATGCCTCCAAAAAGTCGTCCAGCACCCTCCTCCCAACGAACTTGTAGATATGTATACATATGGTAAAACAGGGTTCGTATTTAGCGCTTATTTTGAAGGGGGGTTGGGTTCTGCACATACTTTCTATTGTGTAAGCATAGCAGAAAACGAATGAGAATAGGAGACGACACTTAAGCATAAAGTGGATACCTTACGATTTCCCCCTAGTAAAAAAAAGTAAATAAATGTATAAAAAAAAATCAACGAATATTACCTCGTCAGTCAAGTTTAGCATTCATTTACGCCATCTATTTTAAGAAAATCTAGATTATGCGCCTTTTAATCAGAGGGCGCATCATATCAAAAACAAAGCAATGACCTGAATATTTCCACAATAGATTGTGTTGCAAATCCTGGTAAGATACACAACTTCAAGTAAAGGACGACACAGAGGATATAGAAAGAAAAGCAGCGATAGTGAAGATAAAACTGAAGTTAAGTCAGGTTTCGACAATGAACAGTTTCACGAAGAAAGAAAAAGACTAAAAGTATGATATGATAGTAACTTAAGAAAATAAACCCCTATTTAAATGAAATCATGTTTAGGTCAATCTTCGGGCAGCTGAATCCCGTTTAACTAAAAGTTCCGTTTAAAATAACCCCTATTTAACAAAACACCCGTACAACTAAACCTCATTCAGCTCAACTCCCGTACAACACAGCCCCTTTCAAATTAGCCCCCATGCAGTTGAAGCCTCACTCAACTCAACCCCATACAATTCAAACTTCATTTAGCTCAGCCGCATTTAACTCTATGTTCATGCAGCTAAACCCTCATGCAACTTAACTCCGTTTAACTCAGCCCCCGCACAATTCAACCCGCAGGTTAAGTTAGATCAAGTTGCCTAAACGGGGCTGAGTTGCATCGGGGTTGGGTTAAAGGGGGGTAGAGTTAATTGAGGTTGAGCTTAGGGGGAGTAGATTTAATTGAGGTTGAGTGTAAGGGGGGGTAGAGTTGCTTGGGGTTGAGTTAGATTGAATTGAGTTAAATGAAGGTTGAATTGCTTGGCGGTTAAACTGAATGAGGGTTGAGTTGCGGGGGGGGGGTCGAGTCAAATGGGTATTTAGTCAAACGGGAGTTGATTTAAATGGGGATTGAGTTGCACGGGGGTTGAGTTGAGTGGGGGTTGACTTAAACGGAGGTTCGGTTGAACAAACGAGGGTTTAATTAAATGGGTTCGGTTACACGTGCACCATTTACTAGTTCTTCGTTTGCCCGTCATATTCTCGCTGTGCAGATTATTTGTGCGTCGCCGGTATATCGAACTCAATTTTACACAGATAACAAATGTTATACTAACACTAACATTGATTAATTTCCCCATGTACATGGTGCGTTCTATTTGGGGCATAAGTTTCAACATAGAAAAAGAAATTGGGCCCATTTTTCACCCTTAAAAAATTATTCGGATAGAATCAATTGCAATAACAAATCATGTTTGCCTCACTATGTCAAAAGTCAGAGACATAAAAATCCTCTTCACTGAAATACTTCGAGACAAACAAATAAAACGAACTTTCTGAAGGAAGGTCTTGGCATTTCCTAGTCTTGACAATTAACTCTTGGCTACTGAAAAATTAATTCTCGTATTAAATAAAAGCTACTTGATGTTCCATAGTTAGACACTAAAATACGCCCCAAAATCCTGTTTCAAAAAGAGTCCTATTGGCAAATTCTAGTTAATTGACATCCAAAAGCCCACTCTTTTGAAAGGGGAGGCCCTTCTCTCACAGACGTCTGATCTAGTACAGCCACTCAACATTACACCTGAAGCTGCTGACCAGGTTTTGTTGAGTGAACTCCACCAGTCCGCCTAGTAATTTGGCTAATAAAAGGAGACGTTTACTTTATTTACCCTTACTTCTCAATGAAGATTGGATCATGTGCAGACCACAAAAAGGCAAATATATTAGCCTAGCTCTTACTTCTACAAGCTAGGTTTAGATTCGACGTTCTTTTCTGGTAGAAGTGTCAACAAATAGAGGAGAAGGACCTTCCTTCTTCCTCGCCAGTGGTTGAATGGATCCAGACTGAAAAACTGTCACTAAGACATTAACTGTTATTCCTGACAAAGTTGGTTAAGATCAAACCAATCTTTCCAGTTTTTGTTCTGACGATATGAATTTTGGGGGCCCTTTTTCTCTACCCCTCAGAGTTTGCATCCATTCTTCATTTTAAAAGGCTTTATAGATACATATATTTGAGCCGTATTTAATTATTTTTTATTATGGTCCAGCCATATTTTATCATAAAAACGCCAAAGAGTAATAAGTTGGAGAACACCAAAGACATGAGTTATGCGAACTCTATTTTGAACTCTCAACAATAAAACTACTAGCGATCCCATAACGTTTGACTGACAAATTTCTGTCACCGCAAGATTATTTCATAAATATAAGGGTTAGTTAGCGGCAGACAAGATCTATTATAGTCCGATTAAATTTGAACCTATTTGACATATAATTACTACTCATAACATATAATTGTTCCTAAAAGCTGACAATTGTTTATTTCTTTCCTCTCCCCATAGATGTAACCATAAACTGAAATGGAGATAAATGATCGTCTGATACTCCGATTCAATTTTGGCACTGATTTGGTAAGACATTTTGACCACGATTAGCATCCTATTTTAAATTGGTATATTCGGTTTTAGTGTATTTATCTAATTTAATACTTTTAATATGGAAGATGTCGCTACGATTATTAGCTTAGGTACTCGCATTTCCAAGCCTAGAGAGAGGGGGATCAGATAATTGTTCAAGTGGGATCTAAATCATGCCAAAAACTTCATTTTTATTCAAAATTCTCAGATTTTTCCTAAGGAAAATCTTGGTGTCCCCTCACCGCGATAGCCAGCACGCAAATAGACACAAATGTATCAAAACGCAAGGATTAACAGATGTTTCGAACAAAGTGGCACCCAATGCCATCAAAACCATATTTTTCAAGCCAAAATTGGTTACACTTTAAAGAGAAATTCTGGTATTGTTGTATTAGCTGGAACCCACGTGAGAAGTCAAGTTTCGTTAATGCTAATGAAATAAAACAAAATATGAGGAAAATATAATAGTTTAGAAACGAATTTGGGCTATATATTCGCACATTAGGGGGTGGGGTGGGGGGTAAAGCATGGCATATATTAAATACGTAACCTAACCTAGGTACCTTCCCCCCCCCCCTAAATCCCAAAAAACAACAGTTTAAATATTGTAAACGCAATGATAAACCACGGTTTGCAATCCAATTCTCTATTGAAAGAAACCCGTTTGACTAGTTTCGTAAGCAACTTCCCTATACAATATCGCGTGGGTTCCAGATAATACAACAGTACCGAAATTATTCCCAACAATTCAATGGTGGAACTTTTTAAAAGTTTTTAAGGTGGAACCCTAAAAACTTTTTAAGATTCTCGTATTTTTTTCTAAATTTCATTTCTTCTATATTATTTGACGATTTTACACCCTCTCCATCACCTTGCGAAATAAATTTCTACACACGTGTATATAGTCAGACATCAACTCGGGGCAGAAATTGACTGCTCTGTCGGCAAAGCTACTATTTCTTCAACGCAAGTACACGAGGAGAGGAAACAATTTAGCTTCACAAGGATTAGTAAGCATACCTTGGCAAATACGTTTATTCCGCAAAATTCCCAGGCACTTCTAATTGCGCAGGATATTTGAACAATTGAACCAACAGTGCTTACAAAAGCGGGTACCTCAAATATTACAGCAATAAATACCGGAAGTATCAAAAGGAAATGTGGAATAACAGACTTTAAGCTAAAGGCTATCAGCTTGTGTTTCCGATTATTATTTTCTGAACAATAAAATATCAGATTTCACTATTCCAAATGAAACAGAAACCAAGACCTCCAGTGCCAAGGCACCGTAATGTGTTGCAGCAACTGCACTCCTGAGTCGCAGTTGCGGAACAGCATAACAGACAATGTACATCAGATTGGGTTTGACCCCTCTAAAGGGGTAACAGAACTCACAGACGCTAATCCCTGCGAAATGTGACTGAGATCTTAAAGATGATGCCGTTGACAAGAATGTAGCCAACCCTCACAGAGGTTTGATCGAACACGGGCTTAAGGGCTTAAGCTGATAACAGGGTTTTTCTGAATAAACCTTAACAGCCCGTCTACTAATTAGTCAGAATATAAATTTTGATGCACCCCCTTCCATGCAGATTGAATAGGTTACAGACCGATAAAAGGCATAACTACAAGTCTAGATCATAGTTTTCGCCGAGTTTTGTTGGAATCTTAAGTCTCTTTTGGTAAATGTGATTAGGAGAAGAATTTGAGAATCCCACTTTCCCTCCTTCTCATAGGTGTTGAATCGAGTCTAGGCTCTAAAAAACCATAACCACAACATACGCATTTACTGCTAACAAAGTTTGATTAGGAATCAAGAACCTTATCCGGAAGATGTTTTGGAAAATCATATTCGGACCCAAAAAGCCACAACAAGAAATAAAATCCTGCTTTTGAGAGAATTATGTCGATATCTGGCAACATATTCCAGTAAAAGCCTTAGTTACAAAAATGTGTCCCTTCTACTCGCGGACGTGCGGGAGGGATGGGCGTCAGGGCCCACACCCTCACCAAATCCTGAATTTTTGCAGATTTCTGGGCATTTCTTATCTGGGCACTAAATTATCAGTTTCTTTATTATTATTTGGCTCCTCCCCAACAGAAAAATCCTGCGCATATACCTGCTTCAACTCATTACTTATCTACTGGCCCGCACTTGGATGCCCCTTTTCCTTACTTAATGAGTTTTGGTTGAGCCCTGTTAAGACGTTGTGTTAATATTCAACGATACCTTCTTGCAAACATCCTAATATAATGAATTTAGGGGCTCCTAACCCCATATTGCTTGGAGGTTCAAAATCCCAAAAGTCAAACCAAAGACACTTGCTGGCCCTTTCAAAGCCATTACTAGTTTGGATTCCACAATCCATTTTTGTACATATTTTAGATGATAAGACCTAAGAGACTGCCTCCCACCTCCATAGAGGCTGGAATGCGATCTTCAGATAATGCATAGTAAAGCTGCCTAAGTAAAGAGCCACATGACTTCAATTACTTGTTTTTTTTTCTACAGCTAGATGTCCCAATAGCAAAAATTTAGTCCTCAGCCCTTTCTATTCCCTGCAAGGTTATTATTATATCCTGATCCCCAGCCGTATAAATATCAAATTAACTCTACGTTACTAATAAGTCCCGAGAAAATATGATAGACATTTCTGGTAAATAATAATAATAAAAAAAAAACACACCTAAAATGATTTAGTCTTTCTCTCACCAATTTTGCTTGAAACCCGACAAACTGTTGTGTTATTTTGTTGACAAGACATCCTGATAACAATTTAGGGATATTCCTACTCTCTCTCTACCACAAAGGCTTCATCATCTCTGGGTCCTCCAAATGCACAACTAAGACGCTCTTACTTTCCACAGGTCTGTCAAAATCCGACCATCTTTCCTGATAAATATCCTAATGGCTTCAGCTAAGGGACCTAAGTCCCTTACATCCCATAGAAGATAGATTGTTTCTAGAAATCCATAAAACCCAAAGTGGACACATACTCTTACTTCAAACAAAATTTGATTAAGATTTGATTGTAACCCAGATGTCCTGCTATCAGATTATCCCTTCTTGTAGATGTCCTGACGAAAATAACTTCCGGCATCAAATGATTCTTACGAAGTTTAAGCGCAGGGACAATTCTGTTATGCTTCTTGTTTTGTTTTTTTATATTTAATATACTGGGGAAAAAATACCCAATTTTTCTGGAATAGGACTGGAAACTTTAGAAGATCTCTTATGATTAACAAGTTGCGTTGTGTTAGAACGAGAGAAAAAATTAAGTTCATACAAGTTTTTTTTTTTTTTTAATTTGATACCTTGGTTGACAGCAGCTAAAATTGTTCAAGTCGACAACTAAATTGCCGTGATACACGAATATTGCTCCTATGGAAAGTTAAAGAGTTAAACTGCAATCGATCAACAACTTCTTTGTTTCTTTTGTGGATTCAAGTTCTAGTGACATAGTTTTCTTGGTAGAAGATTTTTCCTGTAGGCTAGTGAAGCCTTGTGATTTTCAGCAACTCCTTTTATGTTGACTAATAGGATTTTCGTTCTTTAAAAGAATTCTAGTCCTTACAGGTTCGTTTTTTTTCTGGGGGGGGGGGGGTAATCCAAAACAATTACATTTAACCACTTGACGTCAAAAGAAAATAGTATTTGGACTGTAAACTCATTTTTTCATACAATTCTTCTTTATTAGTCATTTCTGGATGATTAGTAATACTGCTTAGTTAATCTAGAAACCCCTTGACATAAAAAAAAAAAAAAAAAAAAAAAAAAAAAAAAAAAAAAAAAAAAAAAAAAAAAAAAAAAAAACGAAGACCGGAATGGCAAGAACGAAGAGGAGCTGAAAAAAAGCTTATGAGCATAAGTCTTTTCAGAGAACAAACAAATGGGGGAAATCCATCCTGACATAATTCTGAGACTTAAACTGTAAGCATAAATTTACTTGCAAATATGGACATCGAAACTTGGAGAAAAATATGACTGTCAGTCTGGATTTGTTGCCAGATTTTATAGCAAAACACACATTCAAACACTGCATGAATTCGTGATCAATATAGAATGACTTTTCATACTGGTATAGAATAAGACCGAGTAATCTGTTATGATAATACTCTGGCTATTTCATTGACCGAGAAAAAATCTCCCATATTCTTCCAGAATTTTAATTTTTGCTGCTTTCCCGTTAACTTTATTTTGCTACTAATTTTATCTTGAAAATTTTATTACATAATTTACGTGCTTGTTGAAAACTTGAAAAAAAAACGGGTCCACAAACAACAGGATCCGTCTAAATAAAAAATGTGTGTCTGAAAAGTATTTTTCAATCTCTCAGGCCCCCTATCCTATAATAAAAATGTATCGGATTCAACCCTCCTAAGGCCACGGCTCCAAGGTGGGAGGTACGCAGGATTTTCTTTGGGGGTGGAGGGGCACAATTTCTGTTGTGTACCACCAATGAAAATGTTCCATAGTCAAGCAAATTATACAGAATATATGTAAATGTAAAACATCCCCCCCGTCTCCAATCTGTGTTCATGCCTGGGTTGATGCACCTATGAGTACGTTAAATCCAAGAGACAGTATCTACGAAATACAAAAAGCAGCAGCGGAAATCGAAATGAGACCGAGTTGATTTGAAAGAACCACGACATAAATAAGAGAGTAAAAAAAAAATAGTTTATTTGATTTCTCCTACCCTTCAAGAGATGCTTTGTTGGAAAATGTGTATATTTTTACCACTACTTTAGTAAATAGACTAGAACTATAATCAGGTGGGCCTATATAGGTTGAGGAGGAGATGAGGATCCAAAGTCCAATGTTTAAAACTTAGCAGACACGGCTACCTTCTTACATTAACTAAATAAATAAAAAACAAGTTTTTAAAACTGAAAGTAAGGAGCGACATTAAAACTTAAAACGAACAGAAATTATTCCGTATATGAAAGGGGCTGTCCCCTCCTCAACGCCTCGCTCTTTACGCTAAAGTTTGACTCTGTCTCACAACTTTATTTTTTAAAACAATAAAAAACTTTAGCGTAAAGAGCGAGGCGTTGAGGAGGGGACAGCCCCTTTCATATACGGAATAATTTCTGTTCGTTTTAAGTTTTAATGTCGCTCCTTACTTTCAGTTTAAAAAAACTTGTTTTTTTTTATTTAATTTCTGATCGTTTTTTAGTTAATGCAGGGGATGTTTTCCCCCTCTTTAAAAAAATCGAGTAAATTTTCTCAGGCTCTTAGCCTTTGATGAGTAATACTAAACTTAATAAAATTTATATATTTAGAATCAGCATTATAAACATTCTTTTGATACATTTATTGACATCAAAATTCCGTTTTTAAAAGTTTCGATTACTATTGAGCCGTATCGCTTGTTTTTTTATTGTTTTTTTTTTTTATTACGTATATGTTATTACGTATATGAGGGGGTTCTCCCCTTAGTCAATACCACGCTCTTTACGTTAAAAGTTAAAAAAAATTTTGATTCACAAACCCCTGAATCACAAAGGCCGTTTAATTAGAATGGATAGCTCTTTTGAAAGCACTAAAAAAAAACTGTAGCGTAAAGAGCGAGGTATTGACTTGGGGGAGAACCCCCTCACATACGTTATAATTTCTATTCGTTTTAAGTTCTAATATTCCTTCTTACATTTCAGTTGAAAAAACTTGTTTTTTTTTATTTAATTTCTGATCGTTTTTTAAATAATGCTTGGAAATCCGGCGCCCCCTTCATAGAAATGTCCCTTACCCCAAAGAAACATCCTCCACGGAAATATTCTCCAGATTAACCCCCTCGTCTAGCCCCCCCCCCCCCTCCAGAAAAAATCCTTCCTGAAAATGGTTGTATACTTCCCAATAACCAATAAATAATGCTGGCAAGTCCGGCGCCCCCTTCATGGCAATTTCCCTTCCCCCATGAAAACTTCCTTCATGAACAGATCCTCCAACATAACCACCGACCCACCCTTCCCTCCCACTACCAGAAAAAAAACCTCCTGAAAACTTCTGTATACTTCCCAATAACCAATACTATATGTTAACATTGGGTAAAGTTCATAACTTTTAGCCCTCCCTCTGGGAACTTCGGGGGATTAAGTCATCCTAAAAGACATATTTATCATATTTTCGACCATGCTGAACAAAATGGCTATCTCAAAATTTTGATCGGGTGACTTTGGGAAAAAAATAAGCGTGGGAGGGGGCCTAGTTGCCCTCCATTTTTTTTGGTCACTTAAAAAGGGCACTAGAAATTTTAATTTACGTTCCAATGAGCCCTCCCACGATATTCTAGGACCACTGGGTCGATACGATCACCCCTGAAAAAAAAAACAAACAAACAAACAAACAAATAAACACGCATCCGTGATCTTTCTTCTGGCAAAAAATGTAAAATTCCACATTTTTGTAGATAGGAGCTTGAAACCTCTACAGTAGGGTTCTCTGATACGCTGAATATGATGGTGTGATTTTCATTAAGGTTCTATAACTTTTAGGGGGTCTTTCCCCCTTTTTTCGAAAATCAGCCAAATTTTCTCAGGCGCGTAACTTTTGATGGGTAGCACTAAAATTGATGAAAGTTATATATTTGAAATCAGCATTGAAATCTGATTCTTTTGATATATCTATTGGTATCAAAAACCCGTTTTCTAGAGTTTCGGTTACCATTGAGCCGGGTCGCTCCTTACTTACAGTTCGTTACCACGAACTGTTTGAAAAATAGTCTTTGGCTCATAGGAGGCGAAGTCTCATTTTTGACGATGCTCTGCATATATTTCATGAGTTTTTAGATAACCGGTATAACATTTCTTTACAAAACTTGCAGGCTTACCAAAATCTGTGGAAATAGGTCTAATATTACAGTTTTAAAATAGATGTAATTCAAAATTCGAATTTTTAACATATTAAAGAGTAGTTTAAAATGAGGATGGCTTAGCAAATAAATGGCTTAGCTGGTAAAATTAACATCAAGTCTAGATTTTAGAATGATCCTTCAAATATTTGTCTGCTGAAATTTTTTTTTTTTCAGTGCGGGGTAGTTTTTTTTCCCACTCAAGAAGCAGGTATTCATTCCAAGAGATGTATCAAGTTTACAACATTACTGACTTGAAAGTGGATGCCCGTATTTTCATTATATAGCCTGCGAACTATTGAATTACAATTTTCGAGTTTTTGCCATTTCCGTTGGCAAGTGATCTAGATGCGGATGTGAAAAAGTTTAATTCGAAATAAAACATATCATGGCTAATTGAAAATTTGCTTATGGAGACATTCATCTACCTTCACATTACAGAGCAAATGAAGTTCTTGGAGTTGTTGTTTTATGCTTATTTTTTCTAAGATGTAAAAAACTACTCGTCCTTTCTCTTGGAACCCAAAAATCCACGCGACATTGGGGTTCAAATTTCTTGTGGATCTTTTTTGCGGTACATATAGAGTTTTTAAACAACAGAAAAGGAAACAAAGTACGAGCAAAAGGCTATAGCAGCAAGATTTAAATCCTCTCCTCCAAAAAATAGGTCAAGGATAAAGCCAGTTACCTAATGACCCCCTTATACTAAATAATTTCAGAATAATTATCTCATTAATTTTTAACTCATTTTCCTAAGTTTATATTTTCGCCTGTTATGTGGGTTGTGCAATACATTTGATTGAAATCTATAAATTAATATATAAATTATTATATACATAAGCCTAGAGTTGAATTTTTCTTCCCCACCACCGACTCCATGTTGAAAAACCATAATCTAAATTGTTGCGAAAGAAAACTAAAATCAATGCTTCTATAAAGTAAACCCACTTTGCAACAATAGAATATGTATGCTATATAATGAATACCGATTGTTTTCAAATAAAAAGGTGGATGTTAATAGGTTGTAATAGACAAAGATCTTGGAAAACGCTGTTCTAAAATAAGTGGCAACCACTGCAGTCGTCTAATCCTATATAAAAAAAAAAAAAACAACTCATTCAGTGGTATTTGTATGGAATCGGATAAAGACGCGATGAAATACCGTATCAAAATCTCAAAGCTGCTATTGATAAACAGGTTTGTGAGGTGTTGCTCATTCGGTGACAAAGATTTAAACTTTAGTTTTTTGGGGTTAAAGGGGCAAAAAAAGGTTAGGTTACGTATTTAGTATATACTGTGCTTTACCCCCACCCCCCTAATGTGCAAATATATGGCCCAAATTTGTTTCTAAACTATTATATTCTCATCCTATCTTGTTTTTTTATTGGCATTAACCAAATTTCACATCTCGCCTGTTTGCCGAATTCCATACAAGTACCCATTCAGTTTATGCCAGAGCCACACTTGTAGATAAAACAGCCAACTTTTATATATTTTAATGTTACACTTGTACGCAAGGCCGTAGCCAGAGGGGGGTTTGAACCCCCCCCCCCCCGAAATGTTTGTTTGACTAGTAAAAATGTAATAAAAATGGATACAAACAAAATTTTGTATGCGTTTTTTGAGTTTTTTGTGTAACCCCCCCCCCCCGAAAAATAATTTTTGAGTAGAACCCCCTCCGAAAAAAAATCCTGGGTACGACCTTGTTTTTACGACAGGATCAGAAAATACAAATGGCAAGAAATCGGTTTGAAAAACGTCTACCAACACTCATTTGTTCCCGACTAGTTTCCATCTTTTTGAATTTCAAAAAATGGTTTCTTAAATCTCACTCTGCTTGGTCAATCATAAATTTTTCCGTTGAAAGTTAAAAATTGTTCAAGGGGACAAACTAGGAATGGAATACATTATTGGCGCTGTAGTCGTGAGAAATTCCGTTTTTATCTGCTAGTTCGATTATAATATGGCCGTCATTAAGCCCATCATTTCTGACGATGACTGAGATGCAATAATAATAATAATAATAATAATAACAACAATAATAATTATAATAATAATTTATAAGGCAAAAAAAACAGTTAGTAGAAAAATTAAAACCCAAAAACAGATTCAAATTTAACTGTTCAAGAGGTAAATTATTGAAGGTTCAACTATAAAACTGATAACTCACATTGCTTAAACTTTAGACTTAAAATTGTTTATAATTAAAAAAACATTGTTGGACAAATTTGTTATTCACTTTCAACAGTTAAATTCTAATTTTTAATGTTAGTTCTTAAAAATTTTCAGTTTCATTCAAATCTAAGTGAATGTACATAAAAATAAAAGTAGAAGTAAATACTTTGTTTGACAAAAATAAAACTCAGATGGTGACCCTGTTTAATAATAAATTCTGCTCAACCGGGGCAAGCTCTGCAGTTGCCAAATAGGCAATTTTGGCTTTTTTGCCAGTCCTGGACAAAAGTAGATATAATTGCAACAAGTATCTGGCAGCCCGGTATTTTTGTCGATGCTGCAGGAATAACCTCAGCTTTCATCACGCAACATAATAGAACCTACCAAGAAGTGCACAGCTAAATCTTTGAATCTTTCTTTGAAACATCGGGTGATGTATAAGATTTAAAATTACGTATTTTCCGAGTAAACGCAAACTTGTTAACCATATAATTTCTATGTATGCATGACAGTGAGAACTCCTTAATGATCTTCCTCACACACAATTCATCAAAGATTAAATATCAGGCATGGCAGTCCCAGCGTTCGCTTTCTAATTCACTGGGTCTTTATTGTCGGTCGAAGGAGATTTGGGGTGACGCTTTATTTTTTAAGGTGGGTTTGGATAAAAATGAAATAACTTTATTAATCGAAATGAGGGCTAATAGTTTGCCACTGGGCCAAAGAAGAAAGTTTATCGAGACGGAAAGGTCAAAGGCTGGTCATTTTTGTCCTATGTGTGAAGGTTTAGATGAGAGCGTTTATCACTTGATGTGTGAATGTGAGGAGCTGAGTGATTGGAGACGGGAAGTTTTTGGTAGGGGGGGATTAAGATTTTGATTGGTTGGTGAGTGTGTGTGGATGAGTGTTTTATGTATCAGAAGCCTGGCACGGTTCATTCGTCTCGCGATGAATCATAGAAGTAGATTTGTGTAGGATTAGGTTAGGATTTGTGCAATTTCTTTGTAATGGTTCTTTGTCTGTATTTTTTGCCATGGCCGATGGGGTTTTAGCAAAAATAAATTCTATTCTATCAACTTTCATGCATAACCATCCAACTACGGGTCATCATGATTAAAAAATGCTCTGGCAGGTGTCTAAAGTATTATGCAACAGCGCGAGAATCAACAAACCTCCCCCCTCCCTCGTATATTTAGGTGCAATTGAAATTCACTTTCGGTACATAGCCTTATTCGGAGCCTACAACAGGAAAAAACTACCAAAATGAAATTTGACAGTCGGACAAGGGTGAGTGAATATCAATCATGCCGTTACTATTCTAAAAGATTCCGACCTGAATTAATTTTGCATTATATTTTGGTGATTGTTTAAATAATTAGCTGCATTGAAGGCCTATTGAATCTTCAACTAAAAGTATTATTATTTTGAACTATATCATTAGTGAAGCAAGTTTGTTTTTTCTTTGCACAGATCAAAATTGAAATCAAGTATTTTGCAGTAGGCATCAAGTCATGACTAATTGTAGAAAAAGCCAAGACAGATAGTAAGAGTAATTGAGTGCCAAAAATGGAATAAGCCCTTTTTAAGGCTCTATAAAAATGATGTCATTTCATTTGTTGATAAATTTCTTGATAGGGGTACAAATTCACAAATTGACTAGAAAAAACGCTCCTTGAACCGTGCAATTACACTTGCACAAAATTGCCCATACCCCACCGTTTTACAATATTGATTCTAGAAAAAAAAACTAAAGAAACTTTTTTTTTGCGAAACTCGGTCCTCTGGTACTAATACTGAGGATGAGTTATGCCCTTTTAAAGATTCATTTCGGTTTTTGAAACAAATTACAAAGCTTTTATGTATAAGTTTACACAAGCAGCTCGCAAATTTGGCCGGTCAGACCATTGAAGGGGGAGATTTTTCCAGGCGGTGGGCCTACATTTTTCGGAAATTTTGTCCTAAATATCTGGATATTTCTAGCAAGAGAAGGAACTTCCGTTGATCTCTAACTTTGGTGAATAGTCCTATTCCCTAGGCACGGACAGACAGGAACGCTGTACAGGGCACAGGAAGGCTGCACAAAGGTTAATTGACACGTTGTCTATTTGGACATGTTATTTTGATTACAAAACGTCATCGTTACTGATACTGCATTATTTTTCGAGTATGCTTTACTAGTTTACAAAAAGGTTAATACGTTAAATTATCCAAAATCATTATATATTAATAAGATTGTCATCAGCAGTAACAACCTTGGACAGAAACGATTGTACATGTTTGGACAGAAACGATTGTACATGTTTATGAAGTTCCAGCAAATTACTGGTGCAAGTAGCATGAAAAATAAGACCTTCTGAAGGCTGACTTAAGATTACTTTATTTGGCTGACAAAATTACGACCTTTATTAAATTCGTCAATTACTGAAGCTTTAAAAGTAAAAATACTTGCAAAAAAGATTTTAAAAGATCAGCAATTTAAGCTTCACTTGAAACTAAATAGATTTCTTGAATTTAAAGTTTCGTTTAGTCAATTGACTTAATAACCTTTACAAGGAACGGATTTTAAGGAAGAAACATTGCTGAAAATAAGAGCCGTGTTAGACTAGCAACAATAGATTCGTAGTAGCAGGTTTAGATATTACACATAGACGCAATAGCTTTTCTATTTTAAAAGTTAGTTATAATAAAAACAAAAATACATTCAAACCCTAATTCGATTTAGCCATGCAAATGAAACTCCATCCTATAGGGGGTCCGAGGGGCAGGGGACAACATAAGACTTGTTTGTGGGATTTATGTTCAGTTAAACTGTATTTCTTCTATGGGTTAATCACGACTCTTTTAAGCTTTACTCTTTACTTTTCGCTGAAAACTTGGCTATTTCAATTTAATTCAACAAAATGTCAGACTTTGATAAAAGCAGATACTAACCCCATTAAAAAACAAAGATTTAATTATGAACAATTCGGCAGTATGGCTACTAAACCTCTTTAAGTCCAACCGTTCATGATAATTACGGTAAATAATTAGCAAGTTTTTTCAATGCAAAACCAAATCTGTACAAATAAAATGTCATAATCATGAATGAAAAGAAGGGGAAAAGGAAGCAGGGGCAGGACACTCACAGTATGTAGGGGAGGGGGTTTCCCCTATATCTTTACGAGAAGGAATGTAGGGTAAAAAGGAAATTTTTGTAGACGCAGACCGAGTGAGGCAAGACCAACGGAAAAGGGGGTGATTAGGGAAATGTGAATTTGTTGTCGGGTTCTGAGAGCATTACTGACAAAACATAAGTAAATTTTCATTCTTCTTTCCTTTTTAACCAAACTGACTCTGCAAGGAAGGGAGGTGTAAGGGACTTTCACCTTCATCAAAGACGATTCTTGGTCATATTTTCTAACTACCGCTATTATATCCGACTATTCACTGAAGATGACAGAATGGTAAAACAGGGCAGGCGCAAGTATTGGGCCTTTAAATGAATTCAACATTCAAGAAACTGCGATGAAGAGGGAGGAGGTTGGTTGAATTAAAAAATAATAACGCGGTCGTATTCTAAGCACTGGAAAACCATGTACCAGTCGTTTCAAGCCCCTATATCCATAAATGTTGTTTTTTTGTTTTTTTAATTAGAATTCGTGGTTATGTATATTCGTGGTTACAGCGATCGGAAAGAAAACCAGCAGCAGCGGATATTGGGAAACTAAAGGAGACATATACTCGCCAGAAGTATAGTGTTGAGATATCAAATCGCTTTGAGCTCCTGGGCACACTCAACAACAGCGAAGACGCCTGGAAGTATTTTAAATCACAGACCAGCGAAGCAGCACAGCTGGTGCTTGGCAAGCGGAGTTTCCCGAAGAAATCGTGGCTAACTGACGAAACACTGCAGGTCATAGAGCAAAGGCGGAGGGCAAGACTTCTTGGGGACATGGCCACCTATCGAAGGCTCAATGGAGTGCGGAACAGACTTATTCACCGAGACCGAACTCAGTTTGTTGCAAGGAAAGCCGATGAAATCGAACTAGCAGCAAAAAAGAAAGACATGGGTAGCCTGTTCAAGCACCTCCGCGATCTCACAGAAAATAAAACACCAGCATTGGGACCCGTCCTATCCAGGGATGGGACACTTCTCTCTGATGAGGGTTCTTGTCTCGAGCGGTGGAAGGACCACTTCTGCTCACTCCTGAACAACACTAGCCCGTCTATGCCTCCTACTGATAGTCCCAGCCAACCTGGCAGTCCAAGATCCGAAACAGATGCTCCTCCAGACGAGCCTTTCAGCCCCTCAGAAATTGGAAATGCAGTAAAAAGGCTCAAGAACAATAAAGCTGCCGGTATCTGTGGCCTGAGTGCGGAGCTGCTAAAATATGCAGGTCCTGTTATGCTCCTGTTTCTCCACACCCTGTTCTCTACAATCTGGCAAACCGAGATAATTCCCGAAGATTGGCGGAAGGGTGTCATTATCCCTTTATGGAAGAGGAAAGGTTCTAGAAGCGACTGCTTGAACTACCGTGGAATAACCCTACTGTCTGTCCCGGGAAAACTTTTCTCAATGGTCCTGCTAGATCGATGTCGAAATATCATTCGTAAAATCCGGCGACCGGAGCAAGCTGGTTTCATGTCGGACCGTTCAACCATCGAGCAGATTTTTACGATCCGACAAATCATAGAAAAAGCCACGGAGTTCCGACAAAAAGCTTTTTTTACCTTCGTCGACTTCCGTGCTGCGTTCGACTCAGTGGACCGAGAAGCTCTTTGGCGGATTCTAGAATCGACAGGCCTCCCTAAGAAATACTGCAGAGTCTTCAAAGCTCTACACCATGGGACGGAGAGCTGTGTTCAAGTGAACGGCCGCCGCAGCCCGTTCTTTCAAATCACGACAGGAGTGCGCCAAGGATGTGCAGTTGCCCCAGAGCTCTTCAATGTCATCATAGACTACGTTATGACAAGGACTACTTCACGCCTCAGCTTTGGACTAAAGTTTGGAGATCGTGTCATTACAGATGCTGATTTTGCCGATGACATGGCCATTCTGGCGGACTCCATGGAGCAGTTGCTGGAAGCGCTTCGAATCCTACGAGAAGAGGCTGCAAAAGTAGGACTGCAGATAAACTGGACTAAAACGAAAATTATGGCCATAGACCCATCCTCTCCTGCTGCCAATCCTTCAGTTAGCCTGGATAGCACCACTAGCATCGAAGTTGTCCAAAGGTTCACCTACCTGGGCTCCATAATTTCTTCAGATGGCTCGCTTCTTTCTGAACTACAAGCGAGAATATCCAAAGCGTCTTCTGCCATGGGCAGACTGAACCGTCACCTCTGGCGAAAACCGAACATCAGTCGCACAACGAAGCTGCGGATTTTCAACGCCCTCATCGGCTCTGTGATGCTCTATGGAGCTGAGACGTGGCAAGCTTCAGCCGCAACCCTCAAGGCAATTGATGTCTTTCAGTCGAAGAGCCTGAGGAGGATCGAAGGTCTACGATGGTTCGACATTGTCAGCAATGAGAAGCTGCTGCAGCTCACCAAGCAGTCTCGGTTTTCGACCCAAGCAGCCGAGCGAACACTACGATGGTTCGGACACCTACTTCGAATGCCTCCACACATACCTGCGAAAACGATCCATGACTTCGACCCTGTCAAAGCCGGTTGGAAGCGACCTCGCGGCCGACCGAAGAAACGATGGTCTGACAGCCTGTCCGAGTTCCTGGCGATGGCAAATATCAGGTTGAGCGATGTGCAAACGCTTGCCATGGACCGAAGTGGATGGAGGAGGCAGACGTCACTCTCTACGCCGAGCAGCGCCCGGCAGGAGACATAAGTCAAGTAAGTCAAGTCAAGTTATGTATATGTTTTTTTTTTTTTCAAAATGATCGAACTGAGCCGGTGGTCATATAGCATCAGGAAAGAGATCATTAGAACCGGAAGTTTGAGCTTCTAGCGTCTCTTTCATGCAACGAAAGATATTATTCCAGACCAAAATATCAATGGGTACCATTTTTTGCTGCAAAAAGCCAGTTTTTGAGCATATTGCTGAGAAGTGACGCATTTGCCCCTAAGCATGTCGAAGAAAATAAACGTTAATTAGACAATAAACATTTTTTTTTTAATGAAAGAGAAGTACATCTAGAATCTCAAAGATCCTAATGAAAAACAGGTTTCCGCTGCCTAGTGAGGTATTCCTCACTCCGTGAAAAATGTTTAGACTTTAGTTTTTTGGGGTTGAAGGGGCGAAAAAAGGTACCTAGGTTAGGTTACGTATTTAATATATGCTATGCTTTACCCCCACCCCACCCTAATATGCAAATATATAGCCCAAATTTGTTTCTAAACTATTATATTTTTATATACTTTGAAATATATTTCATACTTTGTTTTGTTTCATTAGCATTAAGCCAAGACGTCACTTCTCGCGTATTTTCTGGCTACTAAATAAGTACCATATATCAGGGCCGTATCCAGGATTTTTTTCGGAGGGGTTTACAAAAGGTTTTTCGGTGAATGGGGAGAGGGACAAAAAACTTTAAAAACACATCAAATACTTGTTTATATTCATTTTTGTTACGTTTCTTACGAGTCGGACAAACATTTCTTGGGAAGTTCAAACTCCCTAGCCCCCCCCCTGGATACGGCCTTGATATACATCTATATAAATATATATATATATATATATATATATATATATATTATATATATATATATATATATATATATATATATATATATATATATATATATATATATATATATATATATATATATATATATATATATAACGTCGGCCTATGCATTTCTGGCTACTGTTAGCTTTCTGTGCTCACGAAGACAAGACGTGTGGTTAACCTGTATTATGGGAAGACGACACAGCTACGGTATTGTTGATCTCCACACGGCTGATGCGAATTTTCTAACTGGAAGGGAACTTACCTCAACCCTTTTCGAAAAAACTGATGCACCCTTAATTTAAATTGCAAAAATGGACGACCTTCACACGAGACTACAAAAGAAGCTTTCATTAAAGCGTCAAACCAATTAACGAATCTACTGTGTATGCAAGCAAGACCGAATAATCTTTCAAAGCAAATGGAGACACTTTTAGTAGAAACAGAACTGAAGCCGAACAGTATTAAGTGTCAGAGAAATGTGCTAGCAGATTACTTCGGGGATCAAGTGAGTATTGCAGATAGGTCTGCGAAGAAGAGTATAGTACCGTTCCGGGGAGAATGCTGCTAGTGCTCTTTGATTATTATTACGAACTCTCTAAGGATATAAACTCATGTCATGTTCCACTTATTCACTCGTAGCATAACCTCTAATATGTTATTTTAGGTTTTACTTGATTATTCATTTCAATCTCTATTCTGTTCCAAGTTATTTTTTCTGTTCATGGTAATTTCGCTCATTTTGGTTTTAATATCACTCTTTACTTTTCTGTAAACACTTTTTTTCTAATATTTTCATGAATTAAACGGTGAAAATCAACGTAAATGCCTTAATCTGGATTTTTATTTAATCCAATAAATATCTACTTCAAATTTTAACATATTCTGACTTCCTGTTTACCAATCTATCCTACTGAAGAATTTATCCACTTTCACATCACGTCATGCATTGTCTTTTTTCTATCTTTCTTTGTAGTTTTCTTTCCATGTTTATCCCGACTAAAATTTTTTTTCGCCGTTACAGCTGGACTTGAGGAAGTGTGAAAATTGGTAACATGTTTTAGGAGCAATTTTACTGTCACGCGTTCCTTTGCTAAACAACTCGTAAAATCAGAAACAGCCGAGTATATCTTGAATACGAAAACTAGTGACAATGGGATAGGAATGGCAAATTTATGTTTTTAAAACGTTTCAACACAAACTACAAGCCCCTTTTAAATGTAGCTAATTAAAAAAAAGAAGTTTTGCAAAGAAAAGTAGAGCCATATTGAACTTAGGACTAGTGTAAAGTAAGTCGCATAATAGCTCAAAACGACCAGAAACTCTAGATCCGCTAGAACCCCTGGAAACGTTAGATCGACTAACGGAATGTGTGTATACCGTGGGAAATGAGTTGGCGTATTTTAGAAACGTATTTTTAAATTTCATCGTCTTCAGAAGAAATTACATCAAATTTTTCCCAATTTAAAGGGAAGTTTCCCGAGTTAAATGCGAGGAATAGATTGGGTAGGCAGCCTATTACTATAAAAAAAGCGAATATATATTCTAAATTAGTGGATCCATGCTACTGGATAGGTATGTTCCCACAGGTAAAAAAAAGGCTGAGTAGTGGCAAAACCGGTCCCAATTTTCTTGTGGTTTGGTTCCATAAAGGATGTAGTTAAAACTTTTAACGGTACTTGTCAATTAGCTGGAACCCACGCAAGAAGTCAAGTTTGGTGAATGATAATGAAATAAAACAAAATAGGATGAAAATATAATACATTAGAAACAAATTTAGGCTATATATTTGCACATTAGGGAGGTGGGGGTAAAGCATATCATATATTAAATACGTAACCTAACCTACGTACCTTTTCTTCCCCTAAACTCCGAAAAAACAAAAGTTTAAATATTGTAAACGCAATGACAAACCGCGGTTTGCAATCCAATTCTCTATTCAAAGAAACCCTTTTGACTTGTTTCTAAGCATCTTCCGTATACAATGTATCGCGTGGGTCCCAGCTTATTGACAAGTACCTTTTTAACTAAAAAATAATACCTGGTCAAAGAAAAAGAAGCCAGATTTCATATTTAAAGACTGGGCATCTTCTGCAGCACCCTATATCTATTGGGAATGAATTTAAGTTCAAATGTATTAAAATACAGGTTTATAAGATGACCCAAATTCTAAGTAATGATTCAAACTAAACGGACATTATTAATAACCATACTCAAATAGTGGAGTAGACTTAGTAAAGGGTCATATGTAAGGTATATTTCTGTTCCCAGGTGTCATCATATTGAATAAATGATCCTAGAAATTAAGGGAAGGGTCTCATTCGATCGCAACTTCTGACTTCTAATGCCCAACCTTTTTAAGGCCCAAGACTGATCGGAGGACATCTATTCGATAAGATTGCTATTGATAATCATAGAATAGAATAGAAGATCCATGTATTGAACATATTTTTGGCAGTAGTAAGTATCAAAGTATTAAAAGTCAGCGATTCCCCGAAGTATATCCCTTACAAGGCTGCTAGGGCCCGGACTTCAAGGGTCAGCGGTGCTCATATCTTCCAAACAAATGAAAAAAAAATTCAGCATTTCGATTTTTTGGTTACTTCCTTGGCAAGCTAGCGCGGAATTAAATAATATAATGCGATCAATCACAGACAATGGATCTCAAAGTCCCCACTTTTGTCTACCATCAGTTGACTTGGCTGCTTAGCTGAAACGCACCTCAGCACTCGTGTGTATCCTTTAAGAATATATATATATATATATATATATATATATATATATATATATATATATATATATATATATATATATATATATATATATATATATATATATATATATATATATATATACGCATCGTGATCTTCTTCTGCATAAATGGAAAATTCCACTATTTGTAGATATGAGCTTGAAACCTCTACAGTAGGTCTCTGATACGCTGAATATGATGGTGTGATTTCATTAGTTCTATAACTTTAGGGGTCTTTCCACTTTTTCGAAATCAGCAAATTTCTCAGGCGCGTAACTTTGATGGTAGCACTAAAGTTGATGAAAGTTATATATTTGAAATCAGCATGAAATCTGATTCTTTGATATATCTATTGTATAAATAACCGTTTCTAGAGTTTCGTTACCATTGAGCCGGTCGCTCTTACTTACAGTTCGTTACCAAGACTGTTTGATATATATATATATATATATATATATATATATATATATATATATATATATATATATATTTATATATATATATATATATATATATATATATATATATATATATATATATATATATATATATATATATATATATATATATATATATATATATATATATATATATATATATATATATATATATATATATATATATATATATATATATATATATATATATATATATATATATATATATATATATATATATATGTATATATATATATATATATATTCTTAAAGGATACACACGAGTGCTGAGGTGCGTTTCAGCTAAGCAGCCAAGTCAACTGATGGTAGACAAAAGTGGGGACTTTGAGATCCATTGTCTGTGATTGATCGCATTATATTATTTAATTCCGCGCTAGCTTGCCAAGGAAGTAACCAAAAAATCGAAATGCTGAATTTTTTTTTCATTTGTTTGGAAGATATGAGCACCGCTGACCCTTGAAGTCCGGGCCCTAGCAGCCTTGTAAGGGATATACTTCGGGGAATCGCTGACTTTTAATACTTTGATACTTACTACTGCCAAAAATATGTTCAATACATGGATCTTCTATTCTATTCTATGATTATCAATAGCAATCTTATCGAATAGATGTCCTCCGATCAGTCTTGGGCCTTAAAAAGGTTGGGCATTAGAAGTCAGAAGTTGCGATCGAATGAGACCCTTCCCTTAATTTCTAGGATCATTTATTCAATATGATGACACCTGGGAACAGAAATATACCTTACATATGACCCTTTACTAAGTCTACTCCACTATTTGAGTATGGTTATTAATAATGTCCGTTTAGTTTGAATCATTACTTAGAATTTGGGTCATCTTATAAACCTGTATTTTAATACATTTGAACTTAAATTCATTCCCAATAGATATAGGGTGCTGCAGAAGATGCCCAGTCTTTAAATATGAAATCTGGCTTCTTTTTCTTTGACCAGGTATTATTTTTTAGTTAAAAAGGTACTTGTCAATAAGCTGGGACCCACGCGATACATTGTATACGGAAGATGCTTAGAAACAAGTCAAAAGGGTTTCTTTGAATAGAGAATTGGATTGCAAACCGCGGTTTGTCATTGCGTTTACAATATTTAAACTTTTGTTTTTTCGGAGTTTAGGGGAAGAAAAGGTACGTAGGTTAGGTTACGTATTTAATATATGATATGCTTTACCCCCACCTCCCTAATGTGCAAATATATAGCCTAAATTTGTTTCTAATGTATTATATTTTCATCCTATTTTGTTTTATTTCATTATCATTCACCAAACTTGACTTCTTGCGTGGGTTCCAGCTAATTGACAAGTACCGTTAAAAGTTTTAACTACATCCTTTATGGAACCAAACCACAAGAAAATTGGGACCGGTTTTGCCACTACTCAGCCTTTTTTTTTACCTGTGGGAACATACCTATCCAGTAGCATGGATCCACTAATTTAGAATATATATTCGCTTTTTTTATAGTAATAGGCTGCCTACCCAATCTATTCCTCGCATTTAACTCGGGAAACTTCCCTTTAAATTGGGAAAAATTTGATGTAATTTCTTCTGAAGACGATGAAATTTAAAAATACGTTTCTAAAATACGCCAACTCATTTCCCACGGTATACACACATTCCGTTAGTCGATCTAACGTTTCCAGGGGTTCTAGCGGATCTAGAGTTTCTGGTCGTTTCGAGCTATTATGCGACTTACTTTACACTAGTCCTAAGTTCAATATGGCTCTACTTTTCTTTGCAAAACTTCTTTTTTTTAATTAGCTACATTTAAAAGGGGCTTGTAGTTTGTGTTGAAACGTTTTAAAAACATAAATTTGCCATTCCTATCCCATTGTCACTAGTTTTCGTATTCAAGATATACTCGGCTGTTTCTGATTTTACGAGTTGTTTAGCAAAGGAACGCGTGACAGTAAAATTGCTCCTAAAACATGTTACCAATTTTCACACTTCCTCAAGTCCAGCTGTAACGGCGAAAAAAAATTTTAGTCGGGATAAACATGGAAAGAAAACTACAAAGAAAGATAGAAAAAAGACAATGCATGACGTGATGTGAAAGTGGATAAATTCTTAGAAACCTTGCTAACAAATTTGACATTGTGTGCGTGCAGGAACATTTCCTGTCGGCTGAGGGACTCCAGCTCTTACAACTAAACGAAAACGTAAATGTGTTTGGCATTCCTTCTAGGAGCTCGGGAAGAGGTCGTCCTTCTGGTGGTGTTGCTATCATTGTCCGTGCCTCGCTTCGTGCCTCGACGTTTAAAGAAGCGGACTTTTATATTGCAGTGAAAATTGAAAATACTGTAGTGCTCTCAGTCTATATGCCAACGAACTACAAGAATGTTCAATCTGACAATAAGTTTAATATTGCTTGTGGAAAAGTAGCCGCTGTTGCTACATTATGCGCGGCGGGAAAACTTTCATGTATTATTGCCGGAGATTGAACTCTAACCTCTCTGATGCTAATGATCCGAGAGGTCAAATCCTGCTCGACGCCTGCCCAAGTCTGAGGGTACTGAGAAATAGAGTAGACTTCACGTATGTGCATAATTCCGGTTCCACGTCCTCGCTCGACTTTCTGCTCTGCTCTCCCGACTTGAGGACTCACGGTGACTGTGAGGTAGATATCGGCTTTTGTGTTTCTGATCACCTTCCAGTGGCTAATACCTTCATTATTAATTACCTCCTGAATAATGCCCCAAATGATGCTCCAAAGGAGAAAAAGTGGTTCCAGAAGACTGAATGGCAAAAAGCTAATTTAGCCATGTTCAGGTCTGTGTGTGACGGAATCCTGGAAAAGATTAAGGTCCCTTTCCAGCTACTACTCCAAAGCTCACCGATTGCATGTGATGAGAAACAAATACTTCTAAATATCTACTGTAGTGAAATAACTCACGCCTTGCGCTGTGCAGAAAAAACCGCGGTTCCTATTCGTAAAGTGAGAATTGGGTCAGAAGTTCCAGGATGGTCGGAAAACCCAGCTTTGGTTAATGCGCGTCGACAAGC
The DNA here is from genome assembly GCA_027921565.1 of Artemia sinica. Taxonomy (NCBI): domain Eukaryota; kingdom Metazoa; phylum Arthropoda; class Branchiopoda; order Anostraca; family Artemiidae; genus Artemia; species Artemia sinica. Next base: position 52,320,432 of record CM051256.1, on the reverse strand, counting down.
TAAAATGTGGTATAGTGTGTGGATTGATTCGGGCCGTCCTAAACATGGTGTTGTAAACAGTGTTCGATTGTATACAAAGCGGCAGTTCTCCAAATGTCTCGCCTTGCATCGATATCGTGTGATTGATGAAAATAGTGAGTCGCTACGAGTCGATCCAAATAAAATTTGGATGTTCATCAAAAAGAATCGATCTGCTAAAGCGCCTAATAACGAATCCGCCCCTAGTGAAAGTGAATGGAATAGTTATTTCACGAGCAAGTTTGCTGCACCTGATCCTGAATTGGAGTGCAAGTTTGAGAGAGATCTTGATCTCTGTTTAGAATCTTTGGAACCGGATCTTGGCCACTCAGTGAGTGTGTCGGATGTTCGTTCGGCTATCCTTAAACTAAAAAAGGAGTACTCTAAAGGAGTAGATAATATCTGTGGTATACATCTGATTCTCGGTAGTGAACTGTTAATAGTACATCTAGCACTTATGTTCCAAATGATTTTTAGTTGTGGTCTAGTGCCAGATATTTTGTGTACCGGTGTAATCACCCCTGTCATCAAGAAAGGTAAAGACCCATCTGAATGTTGTTCTTACCGCCCGATAACCGTTGCTCCCGTTTTTTGTAAATTGTTAGAGTTATTAGTTATTGAGGAGATAAAGTATGTTTGTAGTACGCCAGACTCGCAGTTCGGTTTCAAGAGAAATATTAGCCGCGAGCACGTGCATAGCCTATTCTCTAATGTTTTGTTGGATGCAGATGCTAAAGGTGAAACCGTGGTACTTGCAGGCCACGACGTCCGCGGGGCTTTTGATTCGGGTATCCATGCACAACTGCTTGTCTCTGCGTTTAAGAGAGGTCTTGACAGATCTATAATTGCTACTTATAGGAACATGTATTTTAAGTTGAAGGTTAGAGTAAGGGTACTAAAAAACCAGAGCCCGACTGTATCCGATTTCCTCATACCAGTACGAAAAGGCATTCGCCAAGGGGCTTTATCATCACCGCCTCTTTATAATAACAGTATCATCGAGGCTCAGAAGACGGTGAAAACGTGCTTTATTTTTCGTGGAATTGATTTGTCTCTTGTTAATTATGCCAATGACATTTTAAATCTGAGTAGATCCGTCAGTGGCATAGAGAGTAATTTCGGAGTTTTGTCGAATGAATATGCTAACATAGGCCTAGAATTCAACTCCAGCAAAAGCGAGGTGGTCGTCTTTAATTGTCGTAAGAAAGAGTTGGCACCTGTCATATTTGCACTAGGTAGTAATACTGTTACTCCAGCAGCATCAATGACTTACCTTGGTTTGCCAATTGGGTCTAATCTTAAAGCTACCCGGTCCTGTCTAATAAATGATCTCAAACAGAAAGTCCAAAAAGCGTATGGGATGATTTTATCATGCAAACGCCTATATAACCGCCGCATTCTAGCACGGATCTTCAATTCCTTTGCCACCCCTCATGTCTTAGTTTTGTCACCTTTCTGGTCTTTGTTCACTGTTGATGATAAAAAAACAATCCGTACAGTGTTCTATAAGTTTGCAAAATATCTGCTTAGCCTTCCCCCCTGGCAAAGAAACCGCCAGATTTCATCACGTTACGGACTCGATGACCCCTTCGTCGTGATCGTGACCAGGAGGGAAAAGTTCCTGAAATCTTTAGACCCAGCGCATAGTATGTTTGAAGCTATAGTTAGTACTGTGTAATGGTTGTCTTTTTATGTAAATAGTTTCGCCATTGGTTTTTGAAGTATTAATTTAAGTTGCTCGTTTGTTTGATGTGTTGTTGTTTTCTTTTCATTTTCTCTCTACTCCATTTTTACTTTTTTTGTATTGTTAAAGATGGGTAATAAAAATCATTCATTCATTCATTGGCATAGTCTTTTCAGAGAAAAAGAAAATAATGCTTTAAATCTTTTCGTTTTTTTTAAGAATTTGTAGTTTGGCCTGCTACTTGTATGCTGGAGAAAAATTTTCAGCAATTTTTAACAACATACACCCTCTTAAAAATCTAGACACAAATAGTAGTGTTTAATTTAGTTCCATACCTCCTCTAGTTGACCTAAAAGGGAAAACTTGATATCATTCGCAAAAAATCTGTTTACTTTCTTTGATAGCTTGGATACACTTACGCTATTTTGATTTGGTTAAATTTTAAGAGCAGAAGCAGTCCCGACAGTTTGAACATAATACCCTCGGTCGTTCTTGGGATACTGCTGAGATGCCTTATTGGGAATTAGCATTAACACAGTGCATTTTGATTTAATCTTATGGCAACATTTAGTTTTTAAACATAAAGTCAAATGGGAGGGTGGGTATGGGAGGGGGATTAGTTTTCCTTTAATCACTTTCGACTATTAAGAAGGGCATCTACCCTTTCTATTTTCAATCGAATGAGCCCTTTTCGAAGTTCCTACGACAACTCCTTCGATTCAAAGTGCCCTGGTCTTAACAACAACAACAGCAAAAAATAATACATTATACCCACATCGATCTTTACTATGAAAATGTCAAGCCTTCCAATCACTTTCGACTATTAAAAAGGGCACTAGGCCTTTCGATTTCCAATCGAATGAGCCCTTTTTGATCTTTTACGACAACACTTCCTATAAACACCTTATATGCCCACAGGGCATAAACCCTTACCCTAAGGGCTGTGAGGGTGGTTGTTATCCTCTAGGACCTAATTTCCAGAACTTTCAACTACGTTAAACAAAATGGCTATCTCAAAATTTTGATTGGATGTGTCTGGAAAAATGGTGGGCGTGAGAGGGGCGTTAGTGTTTCTACACTCACTTTCAACTATTAAAAAAGGCACTAGCCCTTTCAATTTCCAATCAAATGAGATCTTTTAAAGTTTCTACGACAACGCTTTCAATAAAAACCTTATATGCCCCCAGCGGATAACTTACAACCCTCGCCCTGAGGGCTGGGGGGGGGGCTGTCTTCCTAGAAGACCTAATTTCCAGAACTTTCTACTACGTTCAACAAAATGATTATCTGAAAATTTTGATTGGATATGTTTGGGGGAATGGTGGGCGTGAGAGGGGGGTTAGTTACCCTCCAATCACTTTCAACTATTAAAAAGGGCACTAGCCCTGTCAATTTCCAATTGAATGAGCCCCTTTGGAAGTTTTTACGACAACTCTATCATTAAAAAACCTTATATGCCCCAGGGCATAACTTACAACTTTTGCCCTGGGGACTCTGGAGGGTTTGTCATCCTTAAATACATAATTTACAGAACTTTCAACTACGTTGAACAAAATGGCTATCTCGAAACTTTGATTGAATGTGTTTGGGGAAATGGTGGGCGTGAGAGGGGGGTTAATATCTCTCCACTCACTTTCGACTATTAAAAAGGGCAATTTCAATTTCCAATCAAATGAGCCCCTTTTGAAATTTCTACAGCAACTTTCTATATAAACCTTATATGCCCCCAGGGCATATCTTATAACCCTTGCACTGAGGGCTCTGATGGGGTTATCATCCTAAAAGACCTAATTTCCAGAACTTTCAACTACGTTAAACAAAATGGATATCTCAAAATTTTGATTGGATGTGTTTGGGGAAATGGTCAGCGTGAGAGCGGGGTTAGTTGCCCTTTAATCACTTTTGACTATTAAAAGGGCACAATCCCTATAAATTTTCAATTGAATGAGCCCTCTTTGTTGTTTTTACAACATCGCTTTCTATAAAAACCTTACATGCTCCCAAGGCATAACTTACAACCCTTGCCCTGAGGGTTGTGGGGGGGGGGGGATGGGCTGTCATCCTTAAAGACCTAATTTCCAAAACTTTCAACTACGTTGAATAAAATGGCTATCTAAAAATTTTGATTGGATGTGTTTGGGGAAAAGGTGGGCGTGAGAGGGGGGCTAGTTGCCCTCAAATCACTTTCGACTATTAAAAAGGGCACTAGCCCTTTAAATTTCCAATCGAATGAGCCCTTTTTCAAGTTTCTAAGACAAAGATTTCAATAAAACCTTGTATGCCCCCGGGGCATAACTTATAACCCTTGCCCTGAAGACTGTGGGGGGAGTGTCCTGCTCAAAGGTATAATTTCCTGAGCTTTAAACTGCGTGGAACAAAATGGCTATCTAAAAATTTCTATTGGATATGTTTGGGGAAATGGTGGGCGTGGAAGGGGTGTTAGTTGCCTTCCAACCACTTTCGACTATTAAAAAGAGCACTAGTCATTTCAATTTCCAATCGAATGAACCCTTTTTGATGTTTCTGCGACGATGCGTTCTATAAAAACCTTACATGCCCCCAGGGCATAACTTACAACCCTTGCCCTAAGGGCTGTGGGGGAGAGTCCTCCTCAAAAACATAATTTCTATCTGGAAATCCACAACACTGAACAAAATGGCTATCTAAAAATTTTGATTGGATGTGTTTGTGGAAAAGCTGGGCGAGAGAGGGGGGCTAATTGCCCTCAAATCACTTTCGACTATTTAAAAGGACACTAGACCTTCGAATTTCCAATCGAATGAGCCCTTTTTCAAGTTTCTACGACCAAGATTTCAATGAAAACTTATATGCCCCCAGGGCATAACTTATAACCCTTGCCCTGAAGACTGTGGGGGGAGTGTCCTGCTCAAAAGTATAATTTCCTGAACTTTAACTGCGTGGAACGAAATTGCTATCTCAAAATTTTGATTGGAAGTGTTTGGGGAAATGGTGGGCGTGGAAGGTTGTTAGTTGCCTTCCAATTACTTTCGACTATTAAAAAGGGCACTAGCCATTTCAATTTCTAATCGAATAAGCCCTTTTTGAAGTTTCTACGACAACGCGTTCTATAAAAACTTTACATGCCCCCAGGGCATAACTTACAACCCTTATCCTGAGGGCTGTGAGGGGGTTGTCATCCTCAAAGACCTAATTTACAGAACTTAAAACTACGTTGAATAAAATGGCTATCTTAAAATTTTGATTGGATGTGTTTTGGGGAAAAGCCCCCAGGGCATAACTTACAACCCTTGCACTGAGGGCTCTGATGGGGTTATCATCCTAAAAGACCTAATTTCCAGAACTTTCGACTACGTTGAACAAAATGGATATCTCAAAATTTTGATTGGATGTGTTTGGGGAAATGGTGGGCGTGAGAGGGGGGTTAGTTGCCCTCCAATCACTTTCGACTATTAAAAAGGGCACTAGCCCTTTGAATTTCCAATCGAATGAGCCCCTTTTTCAAGTTCCTACGACAAAGCCTTCTATAAAAACCATATATGCCCCCCAGGGCATAACTAACCCTTGCCCTGAAGGCTGTGGGGGAGTGTCCTCCTCAACAACATAATTTCTATCTGGAAATCAACTACACTGAACAAAATGGCTATCTCAAAATTTTGATTGGATGTGTATCGGGAAATGGTGGACGTGGAAGGGGTGTTAATTGCCTTCCAATCATTCTCGACTATTAAAAAGGGCACAAGCCACTCCAATTTCCAATTGAATGAGCCCTTTTCGAAGTTTCTACGACAACTTCTTCGATACGAAGTGCCCTGCTCTAAAGTAAAAAAAAAAAATAAATGATACATTGTGCCAACATCGTTCTTATATGCCCTCAGGGCATAACTTAAAACCCTTGCCCCGAGGGTTTTGGGGGGGGGGGGGTGTCCTCCTCAAAAACATATTTTCTATCTGAAAATCAACTATGCTGAACAAAATGGCTATCTCAAAATTTTGATTGGATGTGTTTGGGGGAATGATGGGCGTGGGGGGGGGTTGCTAGTTGCCCTCCAATCACTTTCGACTATTAAAAAAGGCACTAGCCATTTGAATTTCCAATCGAATGAGCCTTTTTTAAAGTTTCTACGACAACGCCTTCTGTAAAAACCTTATATGCCCCCCGGGCATAATTTGAAACCCTTGCCCCGAGGGTTGTGGGGGAGTGTCCTCCTCAAAAACATATTTTCTATCTGGAAATCAACTACGCTGAACAAAATGGCTATCTCAAAATTTTGATTGGATGTGTTTGAGGGAATGATGCGCGTGGGGGGGGGGGGCTAGTTACCCTCCAATCACTTTCGACTATTAAAAAGGGCACTAGCCGCTCCAATTTCCAATCGAATGAGCCTTTTTCGAAGTTTCTACGACAACTCCTTCGATACGAACTGCCCGGGTATGGAGAAAAAAAAAAACATTTTGCACACATCGTTCTTTACTCCATGATTATGTTAAATAAAGTAAAAAGTCAAGTGTTTAACCCACTTTGATCAACATTGTGTTGATTCCGTTTCCGACCCCTTGGGTCAATAGTACATAGCAGCCTCATCCGATACATTTTAGTCAATAGTGCTTAGGCTTCGCGTGACCCTTTTGGTCAGCACTAAATACGCTCCATCTCTGACCCCTTTGCTTCAATATTGCGTTCACTCCGTCTCCGATTCCCCTTTGATCAAAAGCGCAAACGTTCTGTTCAAACCCGTTTGATTGGGATCTTAATATGACTGCTCTAAATCAAAACGAACTAAGAGCATAGTTTGCAAATGGTATTTGATTTCCAACAAAGTTGGTATTTAAAGGTTCCTGATCCTATTTATTTCAAGACTGAGGCTATCAAAATTGACAATTAAGGATTTATGAGTTTTTCGTAATAAGATCTGAAGGCAATATCACAATAAAGAAGCCCAAAATTAAAATATTTTCAGTAAAATATTTCACAGTGTTTGATTCCAATCAACGCTGGTATTTCAGAATTGCTGAGGTCGTTATTTACAAATCCGAGGCTAAATTATCGATACAGAGATCTAAGTTGAAAACATACTAAATACGAGATTTACAAACAGACTTTGATCCCAAAATCAAATAGTCGTGCACTTCGTAGTCCAGTAGCTCTCCAAACCCACGGAAAATCAATACAAGCACCTTAACATGTAATTCTATTTTCTGGCTAGTTTTTGTTTCTGCTTCGGCTATTCTATCAAACGAAATGGAATTAAAAGAAAAAACTGACAAATAAGTCTCCTTTTACGATAATAAAACTGAACTGATTCTCGTAAATGTATTTGTTTTACGACGAAAACTTGATTAGTATTTTAGATTTGTTACAAAAAAAAACTCTTCAAGTACATATCTTTCTAGTAAAGTGTAAATGACACTGTGACCCGGAACGGGGTTTAGCAAGGCGGCTCTTATAAGTGGTAGTTTCTATTCGTTCTCATTTTCACTTTACTATCAACTATCGTTTTTGTTCGTTTTATATTTCATTTATTCACTGACAATAATTTATGTTCGGTCTAAACTCGACTATCTCTGCTAGTTTTGACACTGCAAGTTTAATATTGCTATTCCCTTTTGCTTGATGATTTTTTCATAAACAAAGAAAAACGAGCAAAAATGGGGTTTTTAAAGGCCAAATGAAAATACTGAAAAAACACAACAAAGCGAATATTTCGAGAGGACAAACGTCTCTCTTCTTCAGCGCGAAACGAAATAATGTATCCAAGGAAAGTGCCGAAGAAAAAAAAAAAACAAAAAACAAACGCGGAAAGTCAATGTGAAAAGAACAAAAAAAAAGAAAAAACCAAAAACTTAAAAGATGAATAAAATTCAATAAAAGCCAAAAATTATGAGAAATAAAACTAAATTTTATTGAATTTTATTCATCTTTTAAGTTTTTGGTCGCGTTTGTTTAAAAATCTGATTGGGCCGGGTCGCTCCTTACTTACAGTTTGATATACCAAAATATGATGAAAATATAATACTTTATTGCCAAAATTATGGAAACTACGACAAAGAATTATGGAAAGCCACCCCGAACGCATTGCATTAAATACCTAACCTAAATACCAACTCTATATATAAAATGTTTAATTAAATTATACTTACATAGTACTTTTTTTCAATTGAGCGTAAGCTAATTGTCTCTTAATAAAGAGAGATAAAACATATTTTCGGATATCTAAGAGAGCAAACTTTTCGAGTGGGTTTGGATAATACATAATTACCAAAAAATTAGATTCCTATGTCTATTTGAATTTGGACTAGATATAACAATAAATCCTAATCATAATAAAAATCTGAATTCTAAAAAGGGGCTGCTATGACAAGTGGTTATGACCTCTTATTTTTATTAGCAGTAAAACAGAAGTGAGGATAGCATTAAAAACAAATATCTGAGGGGGACTTGCTGAGCCCTTTTATATACCATCAGATATACGCCAGGAGTGGAGGTTCAGACAACTGTGCCCATTGACACATCACTGAGTATTCCCTCGAAAATATTTTGCTCCAAAGTAGGAAAAGAAATAACCCCGAAGTCTCCTCTTCTACCCAGTCTTGATATTGAGAATGTGCACGCATATATTTTAGACTGAAGTTCTCCAATGTATTTTTTTTTTCTTTAACCGGTTTTGCTCATTTATTAGTCAACTCAGGGTATCAGTCCTCGGTTTTGGGAATTCCATTTGAAAATAAAAATTTAAGAGTCAAGTTCTTTAACAATAAAGTCACAAAATTTACAAGGTAGAATCAATAGATTTGGCTTCTGAATGACTCGTATACTCTTTACATACGAAAACCCTTATATCTAAAATAACGAGTTATAATTTGAAAGCATAATAATTCACTTACCTGGACAACAATCAGACAATATACCATCCATTTTTTCTTGTCAAAATGCAGATTTTTAAACTAATCTTATTTCTCACAGATCAATAATTCAAAATTAAATTCTAAAACACGAACAAAGTCATTTTTCTAGTGAAAATGACGAAAATAAATAGGGTCAACATCTTAACAACGCCCAGCTATAAGAAAAGAAGGGCTAAAGTCACAGATTGGGAACTTTATGGATATTGATCCAATACCCTTCAACATATAAAGCAGTTATAGTATTACTATTCTGTGCTATCAAAAGTGAACCAACAAAAACCTTTAAACCGGTTTCAATCGAGGCAGCTAACTGTTGCTTGTCTGAATAAATATCATTGTTTTTTTTTGTTTGTTTTTTATGCATGTTTTTTCTAGAGGTTAAATGACATAATTTATAATATACTTCTTTGCCTGAGAACAAAATGTTGGCTCATGAAAATATAAACAAAATTTAACCGGGCCTTAAAATAATTGAATGAGGATAAAATATTGGAAGCTGATACAGCTGCTTAAGGATAGTAAGGGCTTTGAAAATAAATTAAGGAAATATTATCAGTGCTACAAGTAATTAAATAAAAAAACAATTTTTTTTCACTGAAAGTAAGGAACGACGTTAAAACTTAAAACGAACAGAAATTATTCCGTATATGAAAGGAGCTGTTTCCTCCTCAACGCCTCGCTCTTTACGCTAAAGTTTTTTTATTATTTAAAAAAAAATTAGAGTTTTGAGAAAGTCAAACTTTAGCGTAAAGAGCGAGGCGTTAAGCAGGGGACAGCCCCTTTCATATACGGAATAATTTCTGTTCGTTTTAAGTTTTAACGTCGTTCCTTACTTTCAGTGAAAAAAAAATTGTTTTTATTTAATTTTTGAACGTTTTTGAATTAATGCAGGTTTTGATGTTGGCTCACCGTACATGAATAATTAAAACAAAATTTGCATACTAATTTTAGTTTTATTTGGTTAAATGGCTTTCTCGAAACTTGTTTAATTTTATTTACGAACGTTTTTATTAGTAATAAATATACGTAACTTACGAATTAACATATGTAACGAACTTCTATATTCATAGATTTTTAATACGTATATTAGAGGGTTCGCCCCCTAGTCAATACCTTGCTCTTTAAGCTAAAGTTCAAATTTTGTTCCAATTCTTTAAAAATGACCCCTTAATCACAAAGGCCGTTAATTAGAATAAATAGCTCTTATGAAAGTACTAAAAAAGCTTTGGTTTAAAGAGCGAGGTATTGATTAGGGGGTGAACCCAATCATATACGTAATATTTTCTGTTCGTTTTAAGTTTTGATGTTGCTCCTTAATTTCAGTTGAAAAACTTCCCCCATGAAAACTTCCTTCATGTAAAGATCCTCCCATATTACCAACGATCCCCCCACCTACCAGAAAAATCCCCCCTGAAAACGCATGTATACTTCCCAATAACCAATACTATATGTTAACATTGGGTAAAGTTCATAACTTTCAGCCCTCCCCCCGGGGACTTCGGAGGATTACGCCATCCTAAAAGACATAGTTATCACATTTTCGACCATGCTGAACAAAATGGCTATCTCAAAATTTTGATCGGGTGACTTTGGGAAAAAATGAGCGTGGTAGGGGCCTAGTTTCCCTCCATTTTTTGATCACTTAAAAAGGCCACTAGAACTTTTAATTTCCGTTCCAATGAGCCCTCCCACAACATTCTAGGACCACTGGGTCGATACAATCACCCCTGGGAAAAAAAACAAAAAAAAAACAAACAAAATGAATCTATTGGTATCAAAATTCCGTTTTTTTTAGAGTTTCGGTTACCATTGAGCCGGGTCGCTCCTTACTTACAGTTCGTTACCACGAACTGTTTGAAAAAAAAATCATAACAGTCGGAAGCTGAATCTAACTTTTTAACTTGTCAAACATAGGACTCCCAACTCCTAAATTCTAAGTATAATTCGACTCCGAAACGATAACGTGTCTACAAGGGCGTATCCAGGATTTTTATTCGTGGGCGGGGGATTTTTTTCGGAGGGTGTTTTAGAAAAAAAAACTTCAAAAAAACGCCTCAAAAATTATTTATATGCATTTTTGTAACGTTGTAACGAGTCAGACAAAATTTCGGGGCGGGGGGTCAAACCCAGGAGCCCCCCCCCCCTAGATACTGACTTCAGGGGGTTAATTTGCTATGGGACAGGGGGGCAACTGACAGTCACAGACCTCGGTTTGCTCACCACCAGACCCGAGTTTGCCCCCTCGGCTGAAATTTAGTTTCTTCAAAACTAAGATAAACCTGGGTACTTTCGCATTATCCGGGTCTCTCTAAAAGTCAAGTTTGGTTAATGCTAATGAAATAGGATGAATATATAATAGTTTAGAAACAAATTTGGGCTATATATTTGCAAATTAGGGGGTGGGGTGGGGGGTAAAGCATTGCATATATTAAATACGTAACCTAACCTAACCTAGGTACCTTTCCCCCCCCCCTTAAAATCGAAAAACAGCACAGTTTAATATCGTATATGCAATGAAAACCTTACTATCATTGCCTGCTCTACAACAGATAAGACGTCACAAAACGGGTTTTATCATTGTGAGTCTAGAGTGTTTAAGCCGAGAGGCCCTGATAATGCGAAAGTACCTAAGCCTGTCTAATTCAAGCATCAACAGAAACAGATCAGTTTTTTTAGTATATATTTACCTTTATAGTACTATAAAGTATCTTTATAGTACTTTTATAGAACTATATAGTACTTTCATGGTACCAAATGGCTCATTTTTCAATTTTTTATATAGTCATTTTTACTTCATTTAAAAAAATGGCTCCAACTTTGCCCCCCGCCTCCAGGATTTTGACGAAATTACGCCACTGACGGCCTTACATGTCCACAAGAAGAATAAAGGTAATTTAGAGATGAAAAACAAGGAGGTAACGAGTTAAACTCAAACCATCAAATTCGGGAAACTCCGACGCCAAAGTACGCATTCTAACCACTTGATGATTAGAGGGAACCGACGATTCAGCTCTGAGGGACTGCCTTCAATCCTGTGTTCCCTCAAAGTAAAATTCTTTTCCTGTTTTTTTTTTTGTGAAATATAAGTGAAAACAAGATTAATTTTGTTCTTGAGCAGCAGTATCCTCCTTGGCAGCAAACCATGGTTATTTCAAGATTGCCAACTCAGTTAAATTTTGCGATCGTTTTCTTTATTCTGCTGGATTAACGAAAAAAACTTGTCTCTTATTGTTGATTAATTAAAAAAAACAAGTTTTTTTCAACTGAAAGGAAGGAGCAGCATTAAAACTTGAAAGAAACAGAAATCATTACGTATATGAGGGGTGTTGCCCCCTCCTCAACACCTCGCTCTTCACGCTAAAATTTTTCGGCATTTAAAAAAAAAATAACTTATTGTTCTAAAAGTCAATTTTAAAAAATGGGGACAAAATTTAAATTCTACAGTAAAGAGCGAGGTGTTAAGGAGGGGGACCCCCCTATATACGTAATAATTTCTGTTCGTTTAAGCTTTAATGTTGCTCCTTACCTTCACTTGAAAAAAAAACTTCTTTTTTTATTTAATTTCTGATCGTTTCTTAGTCAATGCTGAACAAATTACCTTGGACAATTACCCTTAACATCTCCACAAGTAAAATTAAATCGGTAAAGAGAAAGCAAGACATTTCATACAGAAATTTCATATAGGAATTGTGGCAAATTCCCCCGCTGCAAAATTTCCGCTGAAAAGTTCAACCCCTGGAAACTTCTCTCTCCATGGAAAATCCTCCCCGTGCAAAATCCTCCCAGAAGAAAATTCGTCCTCCCCTCCCCGCCTTAAATATGTATGCATACCTTCTAATAACAAATACAATACGTAAACAATGGGCAAATTTTATAATTTAAAAATCTTTTCCAAAGGGGCTATGGGGAGTCATGTTATCTCCAAAGACATAGTTATTTGGCCTTTCAAACATGCTGAACAAAATAGCTACCTTAAAACTTTGATCGGACGATTCTGGGGGAAAAAGTGGGTAAGAGGGGGCCTAGTTACCCTCCAATTCTTTTGGTCACTTAAATAGGGCACTAGAACTTTTCATTTCCGTTAGGATGAGCCCTCTCCCGACGTTCTAGGCCTACTGTGTCAATACGATCACCCCTGGGGGAAACAAAAAACAAGCAAGCAAAAAAAAAAAAACGCATAAATTACAAAATGAATTACTCTTCTAGCAAAAATTACAAAATTCCACATTTTTACAAATAGGAGCTTGAAACCCGCACAGTAGGGTTCTTTGATACGCTGAATCTAATGGTGTGAATTTCATTAGCATTCTATGACTTATAGGGGGTCTTTCCCCCTTTTTTCGAAAATCAGACAATTTTTTTCAGGCTCTTAGCTTTTGATGGATAAGACTAAACTTAATGAAACTTATATATTTGGAATCAGCACAATAAGCCAATTCTTTTTATATGTCTATTGGTATCGAAATTCCATTTTTTAGTTCCGGTTACTATTGAGCCGGGTCGCTCCTTACTTGTTTGATTAACTAAAACAACAAGTTTTTTTAAATAAAAGTAAAGAGAAAAATTAAAACTTAAAACAAACAAAAATGATTCCGTATATGAAGGGGGCGGTCGCCTTCTCAACCCTTCACTCTTTGCGCTAAATTTGGGACTTTTGTCCCTAAGCCTTAAGAACAAATTCTCCAACACAAAGACAATATTGGAATGGGATAAAGAGCATTTTCCACAATCCTCAAAAATGGAACATGCAGCACCCCATATTACAGGATAAATCGAAAAAGATTCCTCGGAATGAAGGGAGATTAGGAATAAAATTGTAACACCCTCCCCTATCTAACCTTCCCTATTTATCTAAACGCTCAATGGATATTAGAAGTTTGGGGACTAAAAATTCGCTTTTTCAGACCTCAGGCAACTCCCTCCCACCACATAAGGATGGTGTGGATGTCAGAGTACGATGGAATAAACGTTTGCAGGTTTCCACGGTCCATCGGGCCACCCGCCACGAAGGTGATTGCCAATGCCATCCGTGGGCCAGCTCAGTAAAAGATAGGTGATTTTTGATTTTTTTTTTCTCGTTTTGTCTTCAAGATGCCCTTTAAATAGTTTGATTTAGCCCTAGCTCATTTCCAAGGATTCCCGTTATGACCAGTCAGAGTCCTGCAGATCGTTAAAGATAGCAAAGGCCGAGAAAACGTCTTTGTTTTCTGCTACGGAGATCACAAGGAAATACGACTCGCTGAAAAAAGTTTGGTATTGTATGACGTTAATATAAAGGAAGCGTTGCAAAAAAACAGGAAAAAGAGTAAAGTTTGCGTTTGAAGAAGCTAAAAACTCTCCCGAAATCTACAAAGGGAGCAAATCATACGCTGCACTTAAAATCAGCAAGCCAGCGAGCTCGTCATCTCAGCTGTTGGAGAGAATTGTTGCTAGCGAGGATGAGATTGCAAGAACGCAAAAATCAATGATGGAAAAAATTACTGAGAAAGTTTTAGAAAAGTGTGGGGATAAACAACAGAAAAGTGGGGATTCCTTAAACAATCATGCGAGACGATAATTAGTGAAATCTATGCCTCAGTGTCCCTTGAGTTTACACCAAAGTTTCGAAGCTTATTACAGTCTTACAAAAGTTTGAAAGCAGAAATTCAAGGGTTGGAAAATCGCGTGGCACAGATGGAAAGTAGAATCGACAATTTTGAGCAAGAAAGGCTCCTAGATAGGCTAGTTTTCAACGGTATGAAGCAGTTACTGGGTGAAGATTTGAAAGTAACAAGAGCGAATATCATAACGCAGAAAATGGGAGTCACCGGTTTTTCGCAATATGACATTCAGAGTATTTGCCGTTACCGTTTAAATAATTCCACTGCACCAGGCTAAAGAGATATTCCACCAGTGTTTGTAAAATTGAGAAACAGTGAATTGACAGGGAGAGTTTTCAAGAGCAAAACTAAACTTGCTTAGTTGGGCATTTTCGTGTCAGAGGCCCTAATGAAATGCCGTCGTGACATTCTGAATACGGCAAGGGATAGTTTTGGAGTGCGAAATGTTTCGTCTGATCGTGGGCTAATTCTCGCAAAACTCCCAACAGACACCATTACTCGCAGGATTCGGTCACTGGCGGATTGCTTTTAGTTGGCTGTGCTTATTTTGTTGTTTTGGTTTATTGTCTATCAATGTTTTGTTCTGTTTTCATTTATTATTCTTATAATTATTTATCTGTTCGTAGAGCTCAACTGCGCCTTTTTTTTCTTTTTCTTTTTGTATTATTTTTTTCACAATGAGAGCTATGAAAGCGTTTACTAGATATTAATATGTGTGATGCACCAATCGGTACCATATCGAGGTTGAGCTGGTTGGAAAGTTGCCCATTTGATATTGATAGTTATTTAATTTCGGATTTGGCGAATGAAGAGTACCATAAGTTATAGACCTTTGCAGTTTAGCGAATATTGTGATTCTTCGTATCTTGGAATTATGCAAAATGCTCGTTTCAATGTGTGTTCGTGGAACTACCGCTTTACTTCTTCGTGTGATGAGATATTTTATTTTACTTCGAATTGTCAGAATCTCCATGTTATGGCCCTCTGTGAAACTTTTTTGAGCCAGGATAGTCCTCTCTCGTCTTTTAGTTTTCCGGGCTATCAGCTTACCGCGAGGAGTAGAGCTTCAATGAACCGCGGCGGACTCGGTTTGACACTAAGTGATTCACTTAAATGGAAGCCAAGGGAGGATTTTGATATCTGGAGAGAAAGTGAGATAGAAACATTTTCTATTGAAATTGAGATTGGTATGAGGAGAATTATCGCGAGGAAAATTACCTATCAGTAGTTTATAAGCCTCCAAGTGCGTCGTATGAAGGTTTCACGGAAGGTTTCCGAAGTCTTCTAATGATGGTTCAGAGGTCACATCAAGAGTTTTTATGCATGGGTGATTTTAATTTTGATCTTTTATCTACAGGTGGTTTTAACTTATGTTTTTAATTTTTTATGGTTTCTAATTATCTTTTACCCACAGTAACAATACCTACTAGGATCATGGATCACTCTGCTACCCTGATTGACAATTTGTTTGTCTCTTTAAAGTATATCCGAAATGCGTTTTCTAATATTGTAGTGAATTCGGCGTCTGATCATTTCCCAGCAGTATTTAGTCTAGATTTACAAGTGTCACGCCAGAAAAAGCAAAATAAAATTGTTCGAGAGATAAAGCCTGAAGACATTCGGATGTTTAAAGAAGAAATAAGTGCAACATCTTTTGAATCTGTCTTGAACCAGCAAGACCTATGTGAAGACACATTTGCGCAATTTAGTAGCATCATAACCACTGCATATGATAAAACTTGTCCGCTGAAGACACTCAGACAGAGACCAAATATGCCGAGAAAACCATGGGTTGATGAACAGCTGGTGAACTTATCAAACAGTTCGTGGTAACGAACTGTATGTAAGGAGCGACCCGGCTCAATGGTAACCGAAACTCTAAAAAACGGAATTTTGACACCAATAAATACATCAAAAGAATCAGATTTTAATTCTGATTTCAAATATACAAGTTTCATCAAGTTTAATCTTACCTATCAAAAGTTACGCGCCTGAGAAAATTTGGCTGATTTTCGAAAAAAGGGGAAAAGACCCCCTAAAAATTATAGAACCTTAATGAAAATCACACCATCATATTCAGCGTATCAGAGAACCCTACTGTAGAGGTTTCAAGCTCCTACCTACAAAAATATGGAATTTTCCATTTTTTGCCAGAAGAAAGATCACGGATGCGTGTTTTTTTGTTTGTTTTTTCCCAGGGGTGATCGTATCGACCCAGTGGTCCTAGAATATCGTGGGAGGGCTCATTGGAACGGAAATTAAAAGTTCTAGTGCCCTTTTTAAGTGACCCAAAAAAATGGAGGGCAACTAGGCCCCCTCCCACGCTCATTTTTTTCCCAGTCACCCGATCAAAATTTTTAGATAGCCATTTTGTTCAGCATGGTCGAAAATATTATAACTATGTCTTTTAGGATGACTTAATCCCTCGAAGCCCCCATGGGGAGGGCTGAAAGTTATGAACTTTACCCAATGTTAACATATAGCATTGGTTATTGGGAAGTATACAGACGTTTTCAGGGGGAATTTTTTCTGGTAGTGGGGGGTGGGGGTGGGTCGGGGGTTATATGGGAGGATCTTTTCATGAAGGAAGTTTTCATGGGGGAAGGGACATTGCTATGAAGGGGGCGCCGGATTTCGCATCATTATTTAAAAAAAAAAAATCAGAAATTAAATATAAAAAAACAAGTTTTTCAACTGAAAGTAAGGAGCAACATCATAACTTAAAACGAACAAAAAAATATTAGCTATATGATTGGGTTCACCTTCTAGTCAATTCCTCGCTCTTTAAGCCAAAGATTTTTTAGTACTTTCATAAGAGCTATTTATTCTAATTAACGGCCTTTGTGATTAAGGGGTCATTTTTAAAGAATTGGAACAAAATTCGAACTTTAGCTTAAAGAGCAAGGTATTGACTAGGGGGCAGACCCCCTAATATACGTATTAAAAATGTATGAATATAGAAGTTCGTTACGTAAGTTAATTCGTAAGTTACGTATATTTATTACTAATAAAAACGTTCGTAAATAAAATTCAACAAGTTTCGAGAAAGCCATTTAACCAAATAAAAGTAAAATTAATATGTAAATTTCGTTTTAATTATTCATGCACGGTGAGCCAAAATCAAAACCTGCATTAATTAAAAAACGTTCACAAATGAAATAAAAAAAAACAAGTTTTTTTTAACTGAAAGTAAGGAACGACGTTAAAACTTAAAACGAACAGAAATTATGCCGCATATGAAAGGGGCTGTCCCCTCCTCAACGCCTCGCTCTTTACGCTAAAGTTTGACTTTCTCACAACTCAATTTTTTTAAACAATAAAATTTTGTTTTAATTTTAAATTTTTTTAATTAACTTTAACGAAATTCACACCATCAGATTCAGCTTATCAACGAACATTATTAAAGAAGCTTCAAACTCCTATCTGCAAAAATGTGGAATTTTGCATTTTTAATTAACTTTAACGAAAATTACACCATCACATTCAGCTTATCAGAGAACCCTATTAAAGAAGTTTCACGCTCCTATCTGCAAAAAGGTGGAAATTTGCATTTTTTGCTCGAAGAAAGATCACGATGCGTGCCCTCCAAAAAATGGAGGGCAACTAGGCCCCCTCCCACCCTCATTTTTTCTCAAAGTCACCCAATTAAAATTTTGAGATAGCCATTTTGTTCAGCATAGTCGAAAATCTAATAAATATGTCTTTTAGGATGACTTAAACCCCCTAAGTTCCCAGGGGAAAGGCTGCAAGATATGAACTTTGCCCATTGCTTACATATTGTATTGGTTATTGGGAAGTATACAGACATTTTCAGGAAGGATTTTTTTTGGTGGGGGGGGGGCTGGAGGAGGGGGTTACTCGGGAGAATCTTTCCCTGGAGGATGTTTCTTTGGGGTAAGGGACATTTATATGAAGGGTGCGCCGGATTTCCAAGCATTATTTAAAAAACAATCAGAAATTAAATTAAAAAAAACAAGTTTTTTCAACTGAAAGTAAGAAGCAACATTAGAACTTAAAACGAACAGAAATTATTACGTATATGAGGGGGTTCTCCCCCAAGTCAATACCTCACTCTTTACGCTACAGTTTTTTTTAGTGTTTTCAAAAGAGCTATCTATTCTAATTAAACGGCCTTTGTGATTCAGGGGTTTGTGAATTAATTTTTTTTAACTTTTAACGTAAAGAGCGTGGTATTGACTAGGGAGAGAACCCCCTCATATACGTTATAACATATACGTAATAAAAAAAACAAGCGATACGGCTCAATAGTAATCGAAACTTTTAAAAACGGAATTTTGATGTCAATAAATGCATCAAAAGAATGGGCTTATAATGCTGATTCTAAATATATAAATTTCATTAAGTTTAGTATTACTCATCAAAGGCTACGAGCCTGAGAAAATTTACCTGATTTTTTAAAGAGGGAGGAAACATCCCCTACAAGTGAAAGAATTTTAATGAAAATCCCACCGTCAGATTCAGCATATCAGAAAACCCCATTACATAGGTTTCAAGCTCATATCTGCAAAAATCTGCAACAACATCTGCAACGTTTTTTTTTGCCAGAAGAAAAATATACGAATATAGAAGTTCGTTACGTAAGTTAATTTGTAAATTACGTCAGAACCAAATTTAGAGACAGCCATTTAGCAAAGAAGATTAAAAGTTTTATGCAAATTTTGTTTACTTATTCAATGACGGTGAGCCAAAATAAAAGCTGCATTAACTAAAAAACGATCAGAAATTAAATAAAAAAAACAAGTTTTTTAAACTGAAAGTAAGGAGCGACATCAAAACTTAAAACGAACAGAAATTATTCCGTATATGAAAGGGGCTGTCCCCTCCTCAACGCCTCGCTCTTTACGCTAAAGTTTAACTCTGTCTCACAACTTTATTTTTTAAAACTATAAAAAAAACTTTAGCGTAAAGAGCGAGGCGTTGAGGAGGGGACAGTCCCTTTCATATACGGAATAATTTCTGTTCGTTTTAAGTTTTAATGTCGCTCCTTACTTTCAGTTTAAAAAACTTGTTTTTTTTTTTTTTTATTTAATTTGAACAAAGGGACAGTGCGTTTCTAGATTTTCTGAGATCTTCAAAGGAGGAAGATAATGCTCATTTTAAACAGATTCGGAATATGGCGAACTCACTGAAAAGGAAAAAAGAAACAGCATGACTCGGCACTTTTTGAGGAAAATAAAGAGATCCGAAAAGAACTTGGAAAGTAATCTATGAACTGGTTAGCGGGCCTCGGAGAACTCAAGACCCTCGAATTGAAATCGAGGGAGTGGTTGTAGAGGATAGACAAGAATTGTGTGACATATTTGGTGATTATTTTACCAATATTGGAACGGAGATACACGCAGAAATTAGAAATTTCCAAGCTCTTGTGAACGGCAACTCGTTTGCTGGTGAGCGGGATGTGGGAATGGAAATGAAATTTTGTCCCTGTGATTCAGCTGAATTAAAAAAAGATCATCAGCTCGATTGGATCCAACAGTGCTGGGTTAGATGGTGTTAACCTGAAGACTATTCGATCAATCCTGGTGTACATTCTTCCTGTGCTAGTGCACCTAATAAATTTATCAATGGAGAAGGGAGTTTTCCCTAAATTATTGAAAACAGCAAAGATTCTCCCTCTCTACAAAGGGGGCACTTAAATGGATATATCAAATTGGAGGCCTATTTCTATTTTGCCAGTGTTTTCGAAAGTTTATGAAAAAGTTATCCATGGAAGACTTTATGATCATCCCACGAGCCTGCATGCATTGTATGATGGTCAGTTCGGATTCCGAAAGGGCCCTTCGGCTTGGCATGCTGAACAGCATCTTGTAGAAAATGTTAATTTAGCTTTAGAAAAGGTTGAGGTTTGTATTGGTATTTTTAGATTTTAAAAAAGCGTTTGATACCGTTGATTTCAGTATTTTATTGGATGAGATTAAGAGATTTCGGTGTATAAGGGAGATGTTTGGATTGGTTTAGTTCGTATTTAAATGGTAGGTCAGTGAGGGTATATCTAGGAGAGAAGTATTCTAGGTTTTTTCCTGTTTTATGTGGAGTCCCTCAGGGTTCTGTTTTAGGACCCCTGTTGCATTTAGTGTATGTCGATAGTATGCGGTCCTACATTCCTGGTGCGTCTATGACATCTTTCGCCGATGATACAGCACTTGTTGTGGCAGCGAAGACTCTTGAAGAATTGGTCCAGAAAGCAAACATAGCTCTGCAAGGATTGATTGAGCTTGTAGGCACTAGCTTACTTAGCATTAACGCGGCAAAGAGTAATTATATTCTGTTTAATCGCACTGGTGTATCCCCAAATCTTCCCAGTGAAATAGGAATAAATGGTTCTGTGTTAAAGCAGGTTGAGGAAGTGCAGTACCTAGGATTCATTCTTGATCAGAGCCTCAGCTGGACAAGACAAGCTGATGTGGTTGCGCGTAAGGTAGCGCGTGTCCTTGGGATTTTAAGACGTTTTCAATATTTGACCTTCTCATATTTTAGTTCTTTTATATTACTCTTTGATTGCGCCGTATATAAATTATGGATGTATGATTTGGGCTAGTAATTTTACGTGTAATCTTAAAAGAGTGCCGATTCATCAAAATAAAGCAGTGAGGTTAATTGGTAAGTATGATACAGGAGTTTTAAGTACAGAGTCGATTTTTAGGAAGCTTAGGATTTTGAATGTTGCTCAAATTAGAGATTTTCAAATTGGCATTTTTGTGTTTCAGAGTTTGAGTGGTTTTGCGTTTGATGTTTTTAATAATTTTCTTCGTTTTAATTCATCTTATTACGGATGTGCTACGAGAAATGCTGAAGACCTGGTAAGTGAGCCAAGAAGTATGGTTCTTTCTAGCCATGTGGCAAAGCGCACGGGTCCAGTGGTCTGGAATACCTTTCCAGACTCAATTCGGGAAGCGGAGAGTGTGCCGCAATTTAAAAACCGGTTAAAGAAGCATCTCCTTGCGGGCAGTTGGTGAGTGTGAGACTGGATTGCAAGAGAGGACAATTTAAGTATTTTTTTTTCTGTTAATATTTTTTTTCGTTTACTGTTCTGTAATTATTATTAACATCTGTTTTTTTTTGCTCTTTGTGTTTATTTCAGTGATGATTTGGTTAGTTGTGTAATTTAGTAACTGTGTACTGGTTGCGTTTGAATTGTAACTGTGTACTGGTTGCATGAATTATATTTAATAAAGATGTTGAATGTTGTATATAAATCTGTTTTTCGTATATAAGGACTTGAAACCTCTGTACTAGGGTTCTCCGGTATTCTGAGCCTGATAGTGTAACTTTCATCAAAATCAGTTTTTTCATGGGGATGTTTTCCCCTTGGTTTTAAAATCCTTTCAGGCTAGTACCTCTTGGTAAATAAATTCAAATTTAATGGATTTTATATATTTGGAATCACCATATAAAGCTAATTCGTTTGATGTAAATATTGTTTTTAGTTTTGTTTAACATTCCTTTTTAGTCTTGGTTGCTATTAGCACGAGTCGCTTCTTATTTACCGTTCGTTATCACGAGCTGTTTAATTTAAACATGCTTCACCTGGGCTTTACAGTTTGGTTAATACTCTATAATTTTATGCATGCCTTCAGATAGCAGTCCCCCCTAAAATTGTGGATATTACACCCCTGTTAAATATCCTGAACTATGCGTTAGTCCTTCCTGAGGATTCTGGCCATGTCTAGTAAAGTCTGTTATAATTTTTATGGAATTATTGCAGAAGATTTAATTTCTCCAACCATTCATAACCATGATCGTGCAAGGTCAAACTTATGAACAAACTAGGATTGGCGATCATCAGTTTCTAGTTTAATGTATTCAAAAAAACTAACACTTTCGTTCCGCTTCGGGGGGGGGGGGGGGGTCAAAGGTATGCTTAAAATTCCGATCTTGAATTGTATTAAATTTAAAAACAAAACAAGACTTCCAAATAGAAGTGAAGAGCGACACTGAAGAGTGAAGAGAACGAGTACTTTATAAAGGGGCTACCCACGCGTTACATCACTACATCCCACGCGTTATGTGCTAGATTTCGAGCATTGCTTTTATTGACAGCATTTTAGAGTGCAATATGTATAGCCAGCTGGTAATTCCGTGCGTTTTATTTTATCTCAAAATTCTACTGTTTAACACAAATGCGAATAAAAGCCCTTTCATTCTCTAAGCGCTCTAAAAACCGAAGTAAATTTTAACCACCTTATTCATGGAATAATTCCTGTTCGTTTTAAGTTTTAATGTTGCAACTTACTTTCAGCTAAAACACTTGTTTTTTCTTTATCTAATTTCTGACCGTTTTGAAATCATGCCAGGATATCCCCTTCCCTCACCACTTCCGAGTAAATTTCCCCAGGAACGTTTCTCTCCGCGGAAGATTCTCCCTGTGGAAGATCCTTCTGCAGAAAATATGCCCTAAAAACAATTCCGGATACTCTCCATTAACAAATGTTAAATGTGAACAAAGAGCAAATTGCGCAAAGGACTAAAGGCACTCTAAAGACACAATTACCGGACCCTTCAACTATGCTGAACCAAATGGTTGTCTCAAAATTTTGTCAGATTTTCTTTCGTACAAAAGGCACGTGGGAGGGGGGCTAATTGCCCTTCAATCTTTTCGGTCACTTAGAAAGGGAACTAGAACTTTTTATTTCCGTTGGAATGAGTTCCCTCCCGACCTTCTAGCACCATTGGTTCTACACGGTCACCCCTGGAAAAAAGGAATATATATAAAACAATAAAACACACACACACATTGTGATCTGTCTTCTGGCAAAAACACGAAATTACATAAGTTTGTAGATAGGAGCTTGAAACTTCTACAGTACGGTTCTCTGATATGCTGAATCTGATGGTATGATTTCCATTAAGCTCCCTTGACATTTTTGGGGGTTTTCCCCCATTTTTCAAAAACCTGCCAAGTATTCTCAGGCTCGTAACTTTTGATGGGTAACATTAAACTTAATGAATTTATATATTAGAATTTTGGTTACTATTTGGTCCAATCGCTCCTTAATTACAGTTACCACGAACTGTTTGATTACGTCAATTTGATAATTCAACATCCTCTCATTTTAGATGTGCTTACCAATAAAGCAACCATATCACTAATGTAATTAAATCTAGAAGCCATGGTTCCGCCTCCGCATTTTGGCTGCAAGGACCTAATAAAAAAAAAAACACCCGAAAATGGTCAAAACACTGAAAAGGAAAAGTTTGTAAAACGATAAAAAAAAAATCGATCTGAATACCATTGATGTAACAACGAAGATAATAGAATTACTTTGATGACAAGGAGATAGCTAAAGCTGGTCTTATCAAGTTTTGGACTATACAGATAATCTTGAGCAAATAGTTGGACAATTACTAAATATTTAACTGTTCACAGGCAGCAAGGTGGCGCTGCCTAAGTAAAGAACAAAGCGGTTTCATGCATTATTCTTTTTCTTTTCCCCGTCACACTTTGTATGGAAGGGGGGGAGGTCGTTGAAGCTTCAGAGGGGGCTCATTCGATTGGAGATTGAAAGTTCTGGAGCCCTTTTTAAGAGTCGAACGTGATTGTATCAAAATAGTCGATATATATATATATAATTTGGATTTTATATTTGCACATTAGGGGGGGGGAGTAAGAATAGCGGGACTGCATAAAAAATGTAACCCAACCTAGCCATAATACCAACTAAATATTTATTAAAATATAGCTACAATGTATCAAACAGTTTGTGGTAACGAACTGTAAATAAGGAGCGATGCGGCTCAACAGTAAGCGAAACTCTAAGAAACAGAGTCCTGATAACAATAGATACATCAAAATCATCGAATTTCGATGGTTTTTTAAAATATGTAAGATCCATAAAATTTAATGATACCCATCAAAAGTTAAGAGCCTGAGAAAATTTGCCCAATTTTTCAAAAAGGGGAAAACACCCCCAAAATATCAAGTTGTCTTAATGAACATCAATCCGTTAGATTCAGCATACCAGAGAACCCTACTGTAGAGGTTTCAAGCTTCTATGTACAAAAATGTGGAATTTTACTTTTTTTTTTCTTTTTCTGCCAGAAAAAGATCACGGATGCGTTTTTGTTTTTATTTTTTGTCCAGGGTGATCATACTGAACCAGTGATTGTAGAAGATAGGGATAGGGCTCATTTGGTCGGAAATCAAAAGTTCTAGTGCCCTTTTTAAGCGACCAAAAATGCTGGAGGGCAGCTAGCTCCCCTCCCATGCTCATTTTTTCACAGTCACAATCAAAATTTTGAGATTGCCATTATTGTTCAGCATAGTCGAAAAATCGGTAATTGTGTCTTATAGCCACCAAACTCAAGTTCTATCAAGAAGTGAAGTTTGGTTAATGCTAATGAAATAAAACAAAATATGATGAAAATATAATACTTTATCAACAAAATTATGAAAACTACAACAAAGAATTATGGGAGGGGGGCCGTCCAGGCCGCATTATATTAAATACGTAACCTAACCTAACCTAACCTAACCAAAATACCAGCTAAAAAATTAATTAAAATGTAGCTACAATGTAGTTTCCCACCAAGCCAAAGCTAATGAGTGTAGTGGCTATAAGACAAAGGTACCGAAAAATATAATTATGTCTTTGAGGATGACTTAACCCCCACAATCCACAGGGAGAGCTGCAAGTTATGAGCTGAAAAAATCTTACTTTATAATATGCAGCATGTTTTTATTAATCACATCATATGTATATATATATATATATATATATATATATATATATATATATATATATATATATATATATATATATATATATTATATATAATATATATATATATATATATATATATATATATATATATATATATATATATATATATATATATATATAGGTACTTATGTATTATAGCGACCACACCTATATTTGGACAGTGTCGCTTGGAATATAGCCATAAAACTCATTTCGTTTGCAATGCATAGTGATAGTGGAAAGTGTCTGATAGTATAATACTTCAGCCGTGGATGTTCAAATGAAGATTTTGGATTTGCCAAGGACTGAAGAAAAGGTAATTTAGACTTTTCCAGAATAGGGGGGTGTTGCCCAAAACAAAACAGTGTGTCAATAGACAAAACATAACTTTATACTCTTTCAAGAAGGATCATTTTTGGAAGTGTACAACTAGACCATGTTTGAAAAATAATTTTGTTAATAAAGTATTCTATTTTCACAATATTTTGGTATATTTCATTAGGATTAACCTAACTTAATTATTATTTTCCTTAGTCTTAGTAGCAAATTGTTATTCTGAAAACAAATTTGAAGAACTTTTAAAGGGCTAGAAGCTTCTTGAAAATAACATCAGCTTTGCTGTGACATTATTTTTGACGGGTCTCGGGCTCTTTTTTACGCTCTTAATCTTTTTTTTTTTTTTGCTCTGTCAAAATTCAATAATTTCTTCAAGGGCAAATTCCGTTTTGAGCCCTTAAAGGGGGTCAAAACAGCCCATAGTAGCAAAAAGATTAAAAATTGTATTTCTAAGCAAACTGTCTAGTGAGAAAAAAATGTCATTTGTACCTGATTCATGAATGGTAATTATTAATTTATTATCTTTTTTAGCAGTGGCGGATCTAGGAGGGCAAAAAATTCCCAGCAAAAATGAATGCAACATTTGGATTCAGGATGGGGTAAAGTTCTACCAAATCATATTATTGAGTTAGGAATAAAGTGAATAAATATTTTGCCAAAACACATTTTTTTTCATTGGTAGCCTTGCTCTGATCATCCTCTTTTTTCTTTTTTTCTGCTCAGTTCTGTTTTTTCTTCTTTTTGCTAACAGGGCACATCACAGCCTAGGATTGTTTTAGGCCTTGTTTAAAGGCCAATTTTTACATCCAGTGGCGGATCCAGGGGGCAAGGGGGGCCCCCCTCTAAAGTAGTGTAATTTACTTAATTAATGCAATTAAACTTGCTCATAACGCAAGTTTATCAGATCAACCTATTTTGCCCCCCCCCCTAAAAAAAATCCTGGATCCGTCGCTGTTTATATCTAGTCAAATTAGGTTAGGCCTAGTTTTGAACTAGGCCTAAGCCTAACTTTTTAACTTTACATCATAGCCTAGGCTAGTCTAAAAACTAGGCCTATAGGCTTAGGCAAGGTAATAATAAGCTACTTTTGTGCCCCATTAAGAGCTCATAATGATGTTTTCCCCATAAGCAATCACTGAGTTTGGAATGAGCATAGGCCTAGGCATAAATACATTCAATAATTTATGTGTAGGCATATTTGCTTTCTTCCTAGCTAAATTATTTGATTTGACCAAAACCTGTGTATAGATTTACCCCCATTTTTATGTATTTTCATCAATTAGCA
The DNA here is from genome assembly GCA_027921565.1 of Artemia sinica. Lineage (NCBI taxonomy): Eukaryota > Metazoa > Arthropoda > Branchiopoda > Anostraca > Artemiidae > Artemia > Artemia sinica. The sequence goes on along the minus strand of CM051256.1, from coordinate 52,293,903 downwards.
TAGGCCTATTATGTTAGGCTAGGCCTAGTTTTTTTTTACATAGGCTAGTCTTGGGCCATATGAGACCATTAGCATTAGGGGGCGGGCTGGTGACCGAATGTCAAAAACGCGAACAAAACTATAAAAATGGGTAAAGTTCTACCAAATCATATTATTGAGTTAGGAATAAAGTAAATACACCATTCAATGCCTTTTTTATGCTGATTACGAATATAATAATCATTTCTATCGGAAATGAATTTCAGCCCCCCCCCCCCCTATATATGCCAACAGGGTATATATTTCTACATTAGGGGGTGGGGGTAGTTTAAACTTACCTCCCATTTACATCAGAAAAAAAATTTGCCCCCCCCCCTAATGTAGAAGATGAACATAAAATTAGCAATCTAGAATTGTCTCTCTTTTTGTTCTAGGCTAGCATTTTTCGCCTAATTTTGTAAAATCAAAATAGCCTAAGTTTTTCAAAACTTACCAATCTTTCTCATTCTGTTGATGACAGCGATAGCCTAAAAATAATCCTTAAATGAACAGCATCTTAATACAATAAATTTCACATATCTCCTTAGTCAACAAGGCAACACATACTCATCCAAATCACAAAATATATTCCAAAATAAAAATTCAACTCTCAACATGTGAGTATTTTAGTATTGTTTAACTGTGCTGTGCTTTGTATCGTCAAGCGAGTAGACTACAGCTGTGTTTGATTGAAGAGAGGGTCAAATCCGCCTCAAGCACTCTCTCTATCTCTATCTCGGTTTTCAAGTAGCCTAGGCATAAAATGCATTATCAGAATAATATGATCCTTCTAATGTGTTTTAGAGCTATTCTCATATTTCTCCTAAGGATGAGTTGTGTTCTAGTTTTTATTATTTCACTATCAAAATGTTTCATTATATTTATATTCACTATAAGCAATGAAAAACGGAAGTTCAAGCTTACAACGAGTAGAAATTAAGTAATACTGTAGATCAGATCAAACAGTTCGTGGCAACGAACTGTAAGTAAGGTAACGAACTAAAAAACGGAATTTTGATACCAGTAGATATATCAAAAGAATCAGATTTTTATGCTGGTTTCAAATATATGATTTTCAGCAGGTTAGTCTTACCCATCAAAAGTTACAAGCCGGTGAATATTTGCCTTATTTTCGAAAAAAAAGAGAAACACCCGCTAAAAGTCATATAACCTTAATGAAAATCACACCATAGGGCTCATTCGAATGAAAATTAAAATTTCTAGAGCCCTTTTTATGTGACCGAAAATGAAGGGCAGCTAGGCCCCCCCCCCCACGCTTATTTTTTCCCAAAGTCACCCGATCAAGATTTTGAGATAGCCATTTTTTTCAGCATGGTAAACAAATATAATAACTATGTCTTGGAGGATGACTTAATCCCCCACAGTCCCAGGGGAAGGGCTGCAAGCTATGAACTTTGCCAAGTGTTTACATATAGCATTGGTTTATTAGGAAGTATACAGACGTTTTCAGGGGGATTTTTTTCTGGTAGTGGGGATGGTGTCAGGGGTTACGTGGGAGGATCTTTCCACGGAGGAAGTTTTCATGGGGGAAGGGCCATTGCTATGAAGGGGCGCCGGATTGCCAGGCGTTATTTAAAAAATGATCAGAAATTTTCCAACTGAAAAAGAAATTTTCAACTAAATAAAGTTTTTCCAACTGAAAATAAGGAGCGACATCAAAACTTAAAACGAACAGAAATTATCAAACAGTTCGTGGTAACGAACTGTAAGTAAGGAGCGACCCGGCTCAATAGTAATCGAAACTCTAAAAACCCATAGATACATCTGATATCCATAGATACATCAATAGAATCAGATTTTCATGCTTATTTCAAATAGATAAGTTTCATTAAGTTTAGTTTTACCCACCAAAAATTACACGCCTGAAAAAATTTACCTTATTTTTTAAAAAAGGGGGAAACACCCCCAAAAAGTCTTAGAACTTTAATGAAAATCACACCATCGGATTCAGCGTATCAGAAAACCCTGCTGCGGAAGTTTCAAGCTCTCATCTGCAAAAATGTGGAATTTTGTATTTATTGTCAGAAGAAAGATCATGGATTCGTGTTGTGTTTTTTTTTTTTTTTTTTTTTTTTCAGGGGTGATCGTTAAAAGTTCTAGGAAATTAAAAGTTCTAGTGCCATTTTTTAAGGAACCAAAAAAAATGGAGGGCAAATTGGCCCCCTCCCACGCTCATTTTTTCCAAAGTCACCCAATCAAAATTTTGAGATAGCCATTTTGTTCAACATAGTTGAATATCTAATAAATATGTCTTTGAGGATGACTTAATCCCCCACAGTTCCTGAGGGAAGGGCTGGAAGTTATGAACTTTGCCCATTGTTTATATATAGTATTGGTTAATGGGAAGCATAAAGACGTTTCAGGAGGGATTTTTTCCGATGGGAGGGGTTGTCGGAGGAGGGGTTTACGGGGGAGGATCCTTCCATGGAGGATGTTTCCTTGGGGGAAGGGAAATTTCTATGAAGGGGGCGCCGGACTTCCCAGCATTATTTAAAAAACGATCAGAAATTAAATAAAAAAACTAGTTTTTTCAACTGAAAGCAAGGAGCAACATTAAAACTTAAAACAAACAGAAATTACTACGTATATGAGGGGGTTCGTCCCCTAGTCAATACATCGCCCTTTTCGCTAAAGTTTTTTTTAGTACTTTCAAAAGAGCTATCTATTCTAATTAACCGGCCTTTGTGATTCAGGGGTTTGTGATTCAAACAAAATTCGAACTTTAGCGTAGAGAGCAATGTATCGACTAGGGGGCGAACTCCTTAATATACGTAATAAAACATACGAATATAGAATTTCGTTACGTAAGTTAATTCGTAAGTTACGTCAGAACAAAATTTCGAGAAAGCCATTTAGCCAAAAAAGTAAAATTAATATGCAAACTTCGTTTTAATTATTCATGTACGGTGAGCCAAAATCAAAGCTGCATTAATTCAAAAACGTTCAGAAATTAAATAAAAAAAACAATTTTTTTTTAACTGAAAGTAAGGAGCGACATTAAAACTTAAAACGAACAGAAATCATTCCGTATATGAAATGGGCTGTCCCCCCTCAACGCCTCGCTCTTTACGCTAAAGTTTCTTATTATTTTAATAAATAGAGTTGTGAGAAAGAGTCTAACTTTAGCGCAAAGAGCGACTGCGAGGCGTTGTGGAGGGGACAGCCCCTTTCATATACAGAATAATTTCTGTTCGTTTTAAGTTTTAATGTCGCTCCTTACTTTCAGTTAAAAATAACTAGTTTTTTTTAATTACGTATAAAAAGGGTTCGCCCCCTAGTCAATACCTAGCTCTTTACGCCAAAGTTTTTTTGTACTTTCATAAGAGCTATTTATTCTAATTAAGCCGCCTTTGTGATTAAGGGGTCATTCTTAAAAAATTGGAACAAAATTCGAGCTTTCAAACGGTTCGTGGTAACGGACTGTAAATAAGGAGCGACCCGGCTCAATAGTAACCGAAACTCTAAAAAACGGAATTTTGATACCAATAGATACATCAGAAGAATAAGATTTTTATGCTGTTTCAAATATATAAGTTTCATCAAGTCTAATCTTACCCATCAAAAGCTACGCGCCTGAGAAAATTTGCCTTATTTTCGAAAAAAAGGGGAAAACAACCCCTAAAAGTCATAGAACTCTAATGAAAATCACACCAGCAGAGTCAGCGTATCAGAGAACCCTACCATAGAAGTTTTAAGCTCCTATCTGCAAAAATGTGGAATTTTGTATTTTTTGCCAGAAGAAAGATTACGGATGCGTGTTTATTTGTTTTTTTTGTTGTTTTTTTTCCAGGGGTGATCGTATCGATCTAGTAGTCCTAGAATATCGTGAGAGGGCTCATTCGAACGGAAATCAAAAGTTCCAGTGCCCTTTTTAAGTGACTAAAAAAATTGGAGGGCTACTTGGCTCCCTCCCACGCTCATTTTTTTCCCGAAGTCACCCAATCAAAATTTTGAGATAGCCATTTTGTTCAGCATAGTCGAAAATCTAATTAATATGTCTTTGAGGATGACTTAATCCCCCACTGTTCCCGGGGGAAGGGCTGCAAGTTATAAACTTTGCCCATTGTTTACATATAGTATTGGTTATTGGGAAGTATACAGGTGTTTTCAGGAGGAATTTTTTTCTAGTGGGGGGTCGGGGTCAGAGTAGGGGTTACGGGGGAGGATCTTTCCATGGAGGATATTTCCTTGGGGGAAGGAAATATTCCCTTCCCCCGATTTCCCAGCATTATTTAAAAAACGATCAGAAATTAAATAAAAAACAAGTTTTTTTTCAACTGAAAATAAGGAGCAACATTAAGCCACTTTTTGATTCAGGGGTTTGTGATTCGAACAAAATTCGAACTTTAGCGTAAAAAGCGAGGTATTGACTAGGGAGCGAACTCCCTAATATACGTAATAAAAACATACGAATATAGAAATTTGTTACGTAAGTTAATTCGTAAGTTACGTCAGAACAAAATTTCGAGAAAGCCAATTAGCCAAAAAAAGGAAAATTAATATGCGAATTTCGTTTTAATTATTCATGTACGGTGAGCCAAAATCAAAGCTGCATTAATTCAAAAACGTTCAGAAATTAACTAAAAAAGCAAGTTTTTTTAACTGAAAGTAAGGAGCGACATTAAAACTTAAAACGAACAGATATTGTTCCGTATATGAAAGGGGCTGTCCCCTCCTCAACGCCTCGCTCTTTACGCTAAAGTTTGACTCTGTCTCACAACTTTATTTTTTAAAACAATAAAAAACACTAGCGTAAAGAGCGAGGCGTTGAGGAGGGGACAGCCCTTTCATATACGGAATAATTTCTGTTCGTTTTAAGTTTTAATGTCGCTCCTTAATTTCAGTTAAAAAAAACTTGTTTTTTTTAGTTAATAGCGTAAAGAGCGAGGCATTGACTAGGGGGCGAACCCCCTAATATGCATAATAAGAATATAGGAATATAGAAGTTCGTTACGTAAGTTAATTCGTAAGTTATGTATGTTTATAACTAATAAAAACGTTCGTAAATAAAATTAAAAGTTCTAGGGCCCTTTTTAAGTAACCAAAAAATTAAAGGACAACTAGGCACCCTCCTCCGCCCCTTTTTTTCTCAAAATCGTCTGATCAAAATTCTAAGAAAGCCATTTAGCCAAAAAAAAAGTAAAATTAATATGCAAATTTCATTTTAATTATTCGTGTACGGTCAGCCAAAATCAAAACCTGCATTAATTCAAAAAAGTTCAGAAATTAAATAAAAAAACAAGCTGTTTTTTTTTCAACTGAAAGTAAGGAGCACCGTTAAAACTTAAACGGAGAAAAATTATTCCTATATGAAAGGGGCTGTCCCCTCCTCAACGCCCCGCTCTTTACGCTAAAGTTTGACTCTTTCTCACAACTCTATTTCTTAAAACAATAAAAAACTTTAGCGTAAAGAGCCGGGTGTTGAGGAGGGAACAGCCCCTTCCATTTACGGAATAATTTCTGTCCGTTTTAAGTTTTAATGGCGCTCCTTACTTTCAGTTTAAAAAAAACTTGTTTTTTTTTATTTAATCAGACTTAAGACCAACAAAGAATACACTCAGTGAGCAAATAAAGCCTCAAACGAACAATATTTAACTGAACACTCATATCAAATTGAAAAGTAAAGAAATTACAATATGTGAATAGATGAAAATTAAAACGAAAACAAACTAAAATGAATAAAAAAAGAATCAACATTAATAGGAACAGTTACCCGAATAAGAGCGGCTGACTACAGTGGCAATGGCAATTGCCCTTCATTGAAAACGTACGTATTTCGAACAATATGCTGTTTACTTTATCAAAGCATCAGTAACAATGTGCCTTTGCGCAAACCTCACAGCTGAATGTACAAAAAAACATTTCTGCAGTGACTATCATTTTTTATTTAATCTAAAAACAAATATCCACAAAAGAAGTTTTAAAAAAAAATGAAGAGCTGTATTAAACCAAAGATCAGCAAATATAGTCAACTAATTTTTCAACTGTAAAATAAAATAAATCACCATCAATAAATAAATGAAACCCGAAACGATTAGAAATCACAATAAATAACCAAGTAAAACTCAAAAACGATCAGTGATTACCACAAAGAGGAGTAGGGCTAACACCCCCTGTGCCTTATAAAGACCATAACATAATATGCACTTCACTGACAACAGACTGAATTTTGAGCTATGTGTTTTTATTTCTTATAAAATAAAAAAAAAAACAAAAAAAGAAAAAAAAAAGAAAAAAAAGCATTATAACCAAGATTGCTGAAAAAAAATGAACGAGGATTGAAACTTTAACATATATACTTGTATTCATTCCTGGAAGTCTTAATAATTTCAGATGCATTAGAATTTAAAAAGAGAAACTGCTTAAAATACATTTTGTTTTCATTAAAGTAAAATTATTTCCTGGTTTCCATAGAAGTCACAGGTGGTGTTAGCCCTACTCCTCTTTGTGGTAGTTTTGTTCAGTTTGAGTTTGACTTGGTTATGTATTGTAATTTGTGTTCGTTATGGGTCTCGTTTAATTACTGATGGTGATTTGTGGTAGCTTTACGCTTGAAAAATTATGTTAATTTATATTCATCTTGGATTTAATCCAACTCTTTACTTTTTTTTAAAAACCTATTTTGTGGAAAAAGTTTCTAAAAATTAGTTTCTGTTCGTTTTTAATTGACAAAATCTTTTCTTTTTTTTTGGTTAAGAAAAGAATGCTTCAAATATTTCTTTTTTTTCATAAGAATCTAGATTTTAGCTGACTAAAATCTAACTTTAAACATAAAATTAGCAATCTAGAATTGTCTCTCTTTTTGATCTAGGCTAGCATTTTTTGCCTAATTTTGTAAAATCAAAATAACCGAAGTTTTTCAAAACTTACCAATCTTTCTAGCCAAAAAAGCCGTTTAGCTTTTAAATAAAAAAAAAACAAGTTTTTTTTTAACTGAAAGTAACCAATAAATAAAGAAAAAACAGAGAGAAGGAGAGAGGGAGAGAGAAAGGGATGTGGAAAGAGGCAGAAACAGAAAGAAAAAGGGTTTGAGAGAGAGAAAGAGTAAAGAAAGAGATCAGAAAAGAGAGCCATTTTATCATTTTATAAGAATTAAGTAAAAAAAAAACTTTTTCCACAAAATAAGTTTTTCAAAAAAAAAAGTAAAGACCTGCATTAAACGAAAAGTGAATAAAAATATAATCAAATAACCTACCAAGCATGCAACTACCACAAATCAGTATCAATAAATATATGAAACCCAAAACAAACAGAAATTAAAATAAATAACTGAGTCAAACTCAAAACCAGCAAAAATTAATACAAGTAGGGTTCTAAAACCCTATGCTTTCTAAAAGCCAGAACATAATTTGTGCTTTACTGAAAAACATTCAAATGAATTCACTGAAAAGAAATGTGAATTGTCAGTTTAATTTACATATGCTGATGTTTATTCCTTAAAATTTTAATTAATTTTGGATTTCTTAAAGTTATAAAGATGAAAACATTTGAAAGAATTTTTTCAGTAAAGTACAAATTATATTCTGGCTTTTAGAAAGTATAGGGTTTTAGAACTGACGCATACAGACGTTTTCAGGAGGGATTTTTTTTTCTAGGGATGGGGGGGTCGGAGTATGGGGGCTACGGGGGAGGATCTTTCCATGGAGGATGTTTCCTTGGGGGAAGGGACATTTCTATGATGGGGGCGCCGGATTTCCCAGCATTATTTACAAAACGATCAGAAATCATAGGCAGAGCAATCCCGCTGCCTAAGTAAAGAACAATGTTGGCACAATGTATTATTTTTTTCCCGTACCAGGGCACTTTGTATGGCTAGTGCCCTTGTTAATAGTAGAAAGTGATTGAAAGGCAGCTAACACCCCTTCCACGCCCACAATTTCCCCAAACACATCCAATCAAAATTTTGAGATAGCCATTTTGTTCAGCGTAGTTGATTTCCAGATAGAAATTATGTTTCTGGGGAGGACACTCCCCCCCCACAGACCTCAGGGCAAGGGTTTTAAGTTATGCCCTGGGGGCATATAAGAACGATGTTGACACAATGTATTATTTTTTTTCCCCCTTTAGACCAGGGTACTTTGTATCGAAGAAGTTGTCGTAGAAACTTCGAAAAGGGCTAATTCAATTGGAAATTGGAGTGGTTTGTGCCCTTTTTAATAGTCGACAGTGATTGGAAGGCAACTAACACCCCTCCCACGCCCATCATTTCCCCAAACACATCCAATTAAAATTTTGAGATAACCATTTTGTTCAGCGTAGTTGATTTCCGGATAGAAATTATGTTTTTGAGGAGGACACTCTCCCAGAGCCCTCAGGGCAAGGGTTGTAAGTTATCTCCTGGGGGCATATAAGGTTTTTATTGAAATTCTTGTCGTAGAAACTTGAAAAAGGGCTCATTCGATTGGAAACTCAAAGGGTTAGGGCCCTTTTTAATAGTCGAAAGTGATTTGAGGGCAACTAACCCCCCTCTCACGCCCACCTTTTCCCCAAACACATCCAATCAAATTTTATAGATAGCCATTTTATTCAGTGTAGTTGAAAGTTTTGGAAATTAGGTCTTTAAGGATGACAACCCCTCCCCCTCACAACCCTCAGGGCAAGGGTTGTAAATTATGCCCTGGGGGCATATAAGGTTTATATAGAAAGTTGTTGTATAAATCATAGGCAGCAGGATCGCGCTGCGTAAGTAAACAACGGGGACACTCGAGAACGAGACAAGAAAAGGGGACTAAGTAAAGAGGAGGACACTCCCCCACAACCCTCAGGGCAAGGGTTTTAAGTTATGCCCTGGGGGCATATAAGAACGATGTTGGCACAATGTATTATTTATTATTTTTTTCCTTTAGAGCAGGGCACTTCGTATCGAAAAAGTTGTCGTAGAAACTTCAAAAAACGTTCATTCAATTGGAAATTGGAGTGGCTCGTGCCCTTTTTAATAGTCGAAAGTGATTGGAAGGCAACTAACACCCCTCTCACGCCCACCATTTCCCCAAACACATCCAATCAAAAGTTTTAGATAGCCATGTTGTTTAACGTAGTTGAAAGTTCTGGAAATTCGGTCTAACAGACCTTAGGGTAAGGGTTTTGATTTATGCCCTGGGGGCATATAAGGTGTTTATAGAAAGCGTTGTCGTTTCCAAAAGGGCTCATTCGATTGGAAATTGAAAGGCCTAGTGCCCTTTTTAATAGTCGAAAGTGATTGGAAGGCTTGACATTTTTATAGTAAAGATCGAAGTGGGTATAATGTATTATTGTTGTTGTTGTCGTTGTTTAGACCAGGGCACTTCGTATCGAAGGAGTTGTCGTGGGAACTTCGAAAAGGGCTCATTCGATTGAAAATAGAAAGGGCTGATGCCCTTTTTAATAGTCGAAAGTAATTTGAGGGCAACTAATCCCCCTTCCACTCCCCTTCCTTCCAGTGCCCTTGTTAATAGTAGAAAGTGATTGGAAGGCAGCTAACATCCCCTCCACGCCCACCATTTCCCCAAACACATCCAATCAAAATTTTGAGATAGCCATTTTGTTCAGCGTAGTTGATTTCCAGATAGAAATTAAGTTTTTGGGGTGGAAACTCCCCCCTTCCACAGAACTCTGGTCAAGGGTTTTAAGTTATGCTCTGGGGGCATATAAGAACGATATTGACACAATGTATTTTTTTTTCCTTTAGACCAGGGTACTTTGTATCGAAGAAGTTGTTGTAGAAACTTCGAAAAGGGCTAATTCAATTGAAAATTGGAGCTGCTTGTGCCCTTTTTAATAGTCGAAAGTGATTGGAAGGAATCTAACACCCCTTGCACGCCCACCATTTCCCCAAACACATCCAATCAAAATTTGGAGATCAAAATTTGGAAAATTTGGAGTCATTTTGTTCAGTGTAGTTGATTTCCAGATAGAAGTTATGTTTTTGAGGAGGACACTCCCCCACAGCCCTCAGGGCAAGGGTTGTAAGTTATATCCTGGGGGCATATAAGGTTTTTATTGAAATCCATGTCGTAGAAACTTGAAAAAGGGCTCATTCGATTGGAAATTCAAAGGGGTAGTGCCCTTTTTAATAGTCGAAAGTGATTTGAGGGTAAATAACCCCCCTCTCACGCCCACCTTTCCCCCAAACACATCCAATCAAAATTTTTAGATAGCCATTTTATTCAACGTACTTGAAAGTTTTGGAAATTAGGTATTTAAGGATGACAACCCCTCCCCCTCACATCCCCCAGGGCAAGGCTTGTAAGTTATGCCCGGGGGGCATATAAGGTTCTTGTAGAAAGCGATGTTGTAGGAAGTTCAAAAAGAGCTCATTCAATTGGAAATTGAAAGGGCTAGTGCCCTTTTTAATAATTGAAAGCGATTTAAGGGCAACTAACCCCTCTCTCACGCCCACCATTTCCCCAAACACATCCAATCAAAATTTTGAGACATCCATTTTGTTCAACGTAGTTGAAAGTTCTCATTCAAAAACAGGGCTCATTTGACTGAAACACAATTTTTTTTTATTGTTTTAAAAATTAAAGTTGTGAGACAGCGTCAAACTTTAGCGTAAAGAGCAAGGCGTTGAAGAGGGGACAGCCCCTTTCAAATACGTAATAATTTCTGTTCATTTTAAGTTTTAATGTCACTCCTCACTTTCAGTTTAAAAAAACTTGTTTTTTTTTTTAATATCTGGAAAGGGCTCATTTGAAAAGAAATTAAAAGTTCTAGTGTCCTTACTAAATCACGAAACAGTTTAGACGGCATCTAACCCCCTCACATGCCCCTTTTTTTACCTAAGTCGTTCGTCCAAAATTTTGGGATAACTCCCCACAGCCCCTGGGGAAAGGTCTTTATGTTATGAAATATACCCATTGTTTACGCAGGACATAATATTTGTTACTGGGTGGTATGCGTACATTTTCGGTTGGAGGAGGGGAGGGTGAATTTTTCCGAAAGGGGGATTTTCCCCGAGGAGAATTTTCCATTGGGAAGGAAGTTTCCGGGAGGTGAACTTTTCAGGGGAATATTATACTGAGGTAATTTGCTAGAATTTTTATACGAAATTCTTTTTATTTATTTTACTTTCTCTTTGCCGACTCAGGTTTACATGTGGAGATGTTAATGGTAATTGTCCGGGGTAAATTTTCACTAGGATTGAAGTGTTTAGAGGATCGTTAGATTGAGTCGTGGATGTGGAGCCAGATTTCCCGGTATTATTTAAAAAATGATTAGAAATTGAATAAAAAAGTTTGACTTTTTGTCTCAATTCTTTAAGAAAGACTCCTGAAACACATGGGTCGTTTATTTATTACAATAAGAAGCTTTTTTTAAAGTATTCAAAAACTTTAGCGTGAATATAGAGATATTAAGAAGGCGGCAGCCCCCTTCATATACGTAATATTACGTATATATATATATATATATATATATATATATATATATATATATATATATATATATATATATATATATATATATATATATATATATATATATTATATATATATATATATATATATATATATATATATATATATATATATATATATATATATATATACATATATATATATATATATATATATATATATATATATATATATATATATATATATATATATATATATATATATATATATATATATATATATATATATATATATATATATATATATATATATAAAACAGACTAATTTCTGTTCGTTTTAAGTTTTGATGTTGCTCCTTACTTTCAGTTGAACGAATTTGTTTTCTTGTATTTAATTTAAACGAAGATGGAACAGTTTAAAAATATAAAGACAAGCTACTGTCTGCTAGAGTGACAAAAAACTACTGCAAAGTCTATAACGTCAATAACGACAAGTCTATAACGACAAGCTACTGTCTGCTAGAGTGACAAAAGACTGTTGCAAAGTCTATAACGTCAATAACGACAAGTCTATAACGACAAGCTACTGTCTGCTAGAGTGACAAAAGACTGTTGCAAAGTCTATAACGTATAATGTGAAAAAAAGTTAAACGTAAATTAAATGTTATGTCAAATTTATCTCATAGGTAGTTTATAGAACTATAAACTACAGAGTAAACGAAAAAAAACTTTACCTTGAAATAATTCGAGATCGAAATAAGAAAAATCCAGGTAATTAAAAAAAAGATTAACAATTCACATTAATATCATCCTACAGACGGTTCTCTTTGTCCAAATGACCTTGCTACACAGTGAGTTCGCAAATCGTTGTAATCACTAGCATTTTTAAATCTTCATGTCTACATAACTAAGGTCGTTTTGAACAGCAAAACATGTCATGCTGATATCGATGAGCTATGTTACTTCTGGTTGAAAATTCATAACGTAATGAAACCCATTTAATGTAGAGAATAAATAATTATAGCAGGGAAGGCGTCCTAACATCTAACCGTCAGGACCACTAACGTCATTTCGTCTACAAAATCCGTCATAACATCGACAAAGAAATCCCTCAGATATATTTTTTTTTAGATGTTATGACGGTTAGTGGTTCTGACGAATTTTTCTTTTAAATGATATGACGTTTAGTGCTTGTGACGGTTAGTCGAAATGGTAGCACCATATCCCATTCTAGCAGACTCATTCCATAGCCATATGAAAGTGTTAAAATTCAGCTTTCATAGTGTTTTTACTTTGAAAAGCTTGTGAGGATATAGGGCTTAAATTCGAATTCACCTTTCAGGAAAGTATCAGACAGAGAAAGTTAGGGGCCCAGGATCACTGCTCCTACCCCCTTCTCAAAATAATGTACAAATGTAACTTTAACTAGTTGAATCGGAACTTATCTGTTAGCAAGTACACACTCGGGAATTTGGATCTATAAAATCAGACAATAACCGGTTTATTGCTGTTTGTATATGGAGACAATTAGTTTCAGTTCTGTGGAAAGCTGCATTTTACCTATATTTTAATAAACATTTAGTTGACATTCTGGTTAGGTTAGGTTACATTTTGCATGCAGTCCCGCTATACTTACACCCTCCCCCCCTAATGTGCAAATATATAGCCTAAATTGTATTTATATACTATCTATCTCCGAGCGTCTCAATTGTTTCAACCCTGTAGCTGTAGATCCAAATTATCGAGTGTGTACTGGTCAACAGATAAGTACCGTTGAATCTGTGGTCGTTTCGATAGTATTGAATTTTCCTTGTGGCTCTTGGCAAAAAATAATTTTTTTTTTGGTGGGAAGTTTTGCATTTTCTGGCCGAAAATAAAAATTCTTCATTCTTGCCAATAGGAGCTTGAAACCTCAGCCGCAGGGTTAACCCTCAGCTCATAATCAAACAGTTCGTGGTAACGAATTGTAGGTAAGGAGTGACCCGGCTCAATAGTAACCGAAACTCTAAGAAACGGAATTTGATACCAATAGATAAATCAAAAGAATCAGATTTTTATGCTGATTTAAAATACATAAGTTTCATCAAGTTTAGTCTTACCCATCAAAAGTAAAGCACCTAAGAAAATTTGATTGTGATTAAGGTGTCATTCTTAAAGAATTGGGACAAAATTTTAACTTTAGCTTAAAGAGCAAGGTATTGACTAGGGGGCGAACCCCTTAATATACGTAGTAAAAATATACAAATATAGAAGTTCGTTACGTAAGTTAATTCGTAAGTTAAGTATATTTATTAGTATTAAAAACGTTCGTAAATAAAATTAAACAACTTTCGAGAAAGCCATTTAACCAAAAAAAGTAAAGTTAATATGCAAATTTCGTTTGAATTATTCATGTACGGTGAGCCAAAATCAAAACCTGCATTAATTCAAAAACGTTCGGAAATTAAATAAAAGAAACAAGTTTTTTTCAACTGAAAGTAAGGAGCGACAGTAAAACTTAAAATGAACAGAAATTATTCCGTAGGCCTATATGAAAGGGGCTGTCCCCTCCTCAACGCTTCGCTCTTTACGCTAAACTTTGACTCTGTCTCACAACTTCATTTTTAAAAAAAATAAAAAACTTCAGCGTAAAGAGCGAGGCGTTGAGGGGGGCAGCCCCTTTCATATACGGAATAATTTCTGTTCGTTTGAGGTTTAACTGTCGCTCCTTACTTTCAGTTAAAAAAACTTTTTTTTTATTTAATTAATGAAGACACGCTATGCCTTATTGAAATAAGAATCATAAAGATATTTTGGTCTCTGTAATTGCAGCCCCCTCCCCCTATTTCAAAAATATAGACCTATCTTGCTCTTTCAACTCATAGTTTTTCGTGGATTATTTATGGAGTGGTGTCAACGGAATAGATGATTGTCCAAAATCAAAACAGATTTATTACTGGTTAGTTTTTCAGCAATGTTTAGTTAGACACTAAATTCTAAAACTGCATTATATGTATTTTTAATATACTTTTTGAATTACGGTCTAATAACAAGTCATTAACATTACCGTCATTAAGATTTCCGACCAATAGACAGACGAGTTCATTGAATCCTAAAGAAGATCGTTGGAATGTAGTGAATAAGGACATTTCGGGAGAATCCCACCGCGATTTGCCGACAAGGGACCGTCGACACAACATTTTCCAACCGCAAATCACAGTATATAAATATTAGACAGTATGATCGTCTCCTATCTCACCCATTATAAAAACCCGGACCGAGGTGCGAGTGCTCCGGAGAACGTAAAAACATAAGCGACATTAGATCTTTTCACGGGTAGACAAGTCTGATTTCTCTTGAACGCGAAACTTGGCTTCAACTTTGGAACACTAAATTTTAGAGAAATTAATTTTAAATTAATTTATTCCAATACATATATGAAAATCGGTAATTAGTAGTACAATGTTATTATTAAGTGCTTTTAGAAATTACAAGTAGGTTTCGAAGTCTCGAGTTGGTTTCAAAGGCATTTTGAGAAAATTTCTGCCAAAATACGTGTTCCAGGGTAATTGGACCGCTGATGGCAGATCAAATGAGAGGAGCTGTTTGTACACGCTAATGAAAGAGTTTGTGGGAGGAGCTGTTTGTTCGCACCGAGAATGAAGAGCCAGAAATAATCTGCGGTAAACTTACTGCTAATTATCTTTATACAGTGCCGCAAATAAACAAATAGTTCAAACATGTTGAATCTTACGAACTAGTATCAAGGGAACACAATCAATAATTTCACCAGAAACTTGCATTTTTTTTTCAATACCGAGTATTAATATGGCTCAGAATGTAGTTAAGGTTGCAAATCAACTTCTCGTGTAGATAAAAGTGTATAAGACTCCACGCGTAAAACTGTATTTATAACAGAACTGTCTTTCAAAAAAGAAATCCTAAAATGACATTCAAATGTATTTCTATGTTAGAGCCCTCTTCAAACTTCGAAGGGTGGTGGGCTACTTAAATTACTTTAACAAGCCACAAACAGGTAAAGCAAAAGCATTCATGTTGTTTGGTTGCTTCTCCGTTAGATACATATTGAGATCAACTTGTGAAAGGTCGATAGAAAAAGACGATAAATTGAGCGAAGATAAATGGCGCCAAAACGACCAATATGGTATTAATAAAACCAGTTCTTGCAAATAAGCTAGCTATTTGTGACTTGTCTGTAATGAACTAAATTGGTACAAGAACCTGTTGAACGTTTAAAATTACCTCATATGACATAAGAAATGTACTCATGAATGCTATTGCAGTAGACGATTCAGTCAGTGAATTGCGGAATTTTCCTGAAACAGGGTTGATTCCCCCCGCAAAATTTCCACGCGAAAAATTGCCCTCGGTGACTCCGCCCGTGGGAAAAAACATGGAAAATTTTCCCCGAAAAATTCCCCCCAAAAAGTGTCCATATAGAAAATTAACCCCAAATGTAAAATTGAGCAGCCAAAGGGAAACAAACACAAATAAAAAGAACGAAAAAAGTGTATAATTGCTCATCAGCTGTTACGAAGGAAGGGTAGTGGATAATTGAAGGGGTAGGGGTAGTAAAGAGCGCATATAAATGCTCAAATTATCTAAATTTCCATGAACCTTCAGATAAATTTAAGAAGGGGAACTGGGACAGGGGGGGGGCTATTAATTAACCTCTCATCTCACATCATTTAGACTAAACCTGAATAAAGGTACTACATGACTCTGCCTCCCTTCTTATTGCAGAGAAATGTTTTCGTCACTTATCTCAAAGCTACAATTAACTAGACTCATGTGACTAAATGTGACAAACATTTAGCTAATTTCATGTGAAGTACTCCTATGTGCATTTTGCAATCCCCCTCCTATGTGCATTGCCTTCTTCTGTTTAGATCCTTGTGTGGAGAGGGTCAATCTGATTAAACTAGTTAGGCAGTGTTAAGGAAATACTCAGTGCTAAAAATAAGACAAGATTATGCGAAAAATATAAAAATAAATCAAACATAAGATCCCCTCGACAATTCCCCGCAGAAAAATTCTCCCGAAATGTAAATTCGAGCATCCAAAGGGAAATTAAGACAAATAAAAAGAACATTCGCTATTACGAGGGAGGGGCGGTGGGTCCTTGTGAAGATGGGGAGGTGCCAGCTACCTAAGAGAGGGCATTTCAACGCCCAATTTGTCCAAATCTCCATGAGTCCTCAGATAAATATAGGATGGGTACTAGGGGGGGGGAGGAATTAATCTCCCGTCTCTTTTTACCTAGGCTAATCCTGAGTAAGGGTAAAGCCCTCCTAAGAAAAACCCTGACAATTCCATCCAGGAAAATTCTCGCGAAATGTAAATTCGAGCATCCAAAGGGAAATTAAGACAAATAAAAAGAACATTCGCTATTACGAGGGAGGGGCGGTGGGTCATTGTGTAGGTGAGGAGGTGCCAGATGCCTAAGAGAGCGCAATTCAATGCCCAAACTGTCCAAACCTCAATGAGTCCTCAGATAAACATAGGAAGGGTGTTAGGGGGGGGGGATAGGAATTAATCTCCCATCTCCCTTCACCTAGACTAAGCCTGAATAAGGATGCTGCAGGGTGATACCACCCTTCCTATTGCAGAAAAATATTTCTGATGTTTATTTTAAAGCTTCATTTAACTAAACTAAGTTGCTTCATATTTCGTAAAATTGTATGCAACGATATGTAAGTGCGCATCTGCTATTATGAAAGAGGGGTGGAGAGTAATTTTATAGGCGAGGTGGAAGGGGCAGAAGTCTCAAACAGTTCATTTTAAGGCTAAAACATCCCAACTCTCATTAACCTTCTGATAAATCAGGAGTTAGTTCCGGGGAAGGGCGGGGGACGTTAGAAATTGATATATAATCCCTATTGATTACCGGAAATACCAAAGTACAACCCTCGTGGTCGTAAAAACTTCGGAGAATGCTCGCTCGATTGGAAATTGAGAGTTCTAGTGCTTTTTTTTAAGTCAAAAGGGATTGGAGAGTAACCAGCCCCGTCCTAGAGCCCTTTTTCATATCTGGCTATTTTGTAACCCCTTAGGACATCTGATCAACATTTCAGGATCATCAAAATTTTTCTATGGGAAGGGGGGGGGGGGGATTAGGGGCCCAGAAATGAGCCACAAAACGTTTTTCCTGATTAATTTAAAACTTGCAGCCGTAAGTTTTTGGATCTAGGGTACTAATGTACAAAAAATTATTCTGAGAATTGGTCCTTTTAAAATTAATCCCTCCTCTAATAAAGGGGGCTAAAAAAAAGTCAGATTTTTCTGATTGGTATCTATCTTATATGAAACTTTGGCTCAGGAACCCCAATGCAGGAAAAGAATTAAAAATTATTGCTTCTCCTCAAAATGCAGCGTAAAAAAGGGCCAGAAAAGTGTCAAAAACTTTTTTACCTCACACTTCAAATGAAATGGGTTGTCATAGAAACTTGGAAAGGGGGTCATTCAATTGAAAACTAAAGGTTCTTGTTTCCTTTTTAAAGGCTAGAATCTACTGGAGGGTAATGAGCCTCCCTCTCTGTTCCTTTTCTGATATCCGATCCTCCTCTAACCCCTATGATGTGGAATCAAATTTCAAGAAATCTGTTTTGTTCAAAAACTTTGAAAGTAAGTTTGATGCCCACAACCCTATTGTTAGACTTTATTTTACCCTGCTATGACAACTCATCCACCAGAAACACGAAAAAAATTAAAATGAAATAAAATGCACAAATAAATACTCTAAGACGTTCAACACGACATATTCTGCCTAAATTTTGGAATATTGTTAGAATATTCTAAATTTCCTTCTTTTCTTCGTTATATTTATTTGTTATAATTTTATTTACATACGGGGAGAATTTTCCACAAAGTAGGATTATCCGGGGGGAATTTTCTACGGGGGGAAATTTCCGTGGGGGATTTTTCGTGGGGAAAATTTTCTAAGGGGGATTTTCCGAAGGGGGAGGAATAAGCCTAACACCGGATGTTTTATGCCAAGCAGAAGCAATTCTCAAAAAAAAAATCCGTGTTCCGTTGCAACAGTTGCTTTTACACACATAAAACTTTTTGTAGACTCTACTATAATGGAACAGGAAACCCTTTGGGTAGTGGCTTCAACCGGAACACACTTGCATGTTCAACATTCAAAAATGTTAAAGTTTTTCGCCGCATTATGTTGTCGTTTTTAATTTGGAATGCAAAGTCACGTTTTCCAAAAAGTGAAACAATATGAAAATCAGCATCTTTTTAATTTGAATCAAAGAAGAAAAAGGGATTGTTTCAGAATAAAGTATAGAGCAACTTTAAACTTTAAACGAGCATAAATTATTTCGTATTTAAGGGGGACGCCCCCTCCTTAACCCTCGCTCTTTAAGCTGAAGCTTCATAGTGTTAAACTGAAAGCATTAGTGATTTCAACAAATTGCAACCTGAGAGCGAAATTGAATAAAAAAGACAAGTTTTTTTCAACTGAATGAGAGGAGCAACATTAAAAATTAAAACGACCGGACATTATTTCGTGTGCGAAGGGAGCTGGCTCCTCCTGCGTCCCTTTTCAGCCGCTTAAACATTTGAAACAAACAGTAAAACTTTAGCGTAAGAAAATAATAGTCCTAAAAGACCGTTTGAATGCACACTCGGGAGAGTGTGCATTCAAACGGAAATTAAAAGTTCTATTGCCCTTCTTAAGTGACCAAAAAGATTGGAGGACAACTGGGCCCCCTAACACGTCCATTCTCCCCAAAAATTATCTGATCAGAATTTTTAGATAGCCATTTTATTCAGTATAGTTGAAAGATCAAATAATTATGTCTTTAGGTATAAAATGACATTAGCGGAGCCTCTCTAATTTCAGGGCGAACAACAGGGCGAACAAGATCATACGTCTATTTCTAGGCCAATCAGAGAGTTACATTACTACCGGAACGAGGTGACATCACTTGACCTCCAATGAATTTATCTAGAAAAATAGGATGTTATTGAAATCAAGCTATGCAATATCTTTATTTTGTAATGATTTCACATTCGAACATTGTATAAGTGGACTTTAGATGTTACATATAAGGCGAAAGGAAGTTTATTTTAGTAGCCACATTGAAAGTAGAAACGAAAAAAGGTAAGGCATGTTCTAATATAATATTAAGAAGTTAGCTTAGGATTATTGAACAAAAAAAGGTAAGGCATGTTCTAATATAATATTAAGAAGTTAGCTTAGGATTATTGAACAAAAAAAGGTAAGGCATGTTCTAATATAATATTAAGAAGTTAGCTTAGGATTATTGAACAAAAAAAGGTAAGGCATGTTCTAATATAATATTAAGAAGTTAGCTTAGTGGTGATTAAAAAGATCAAAGTACTTAATGGGCCTTCAGAGCTAAATGCGGTTACTTAATGGGGTTTCAGAGCTAAAATATTAGGTGTAATAAAGGTTTAGAATTGCTTATCAACTAAGGGATAAATCTCAGAGAATTCTAACTCCATTAACAGATACATATTATTTTTTATTTTGGAGGTATGTATTGAGACTAATTATTTTAAGTTTCTGAAACTGATTATTTAAAAGAGATGAAGGATTAAAATATTAATTGCTTATCAACTAAGGGATAAATCTCAGGGAATACTAACTCCATTAAGAGATACATATTATTTTTTATTTGGACGTATGTATTGAGAATAATTATTTTAAATTTCTGAAACTGATTATTTAAAAGAGATGAAGGCTTAAAATATTAAATGCTTATCAACTAAGGGATAAATCTCAGAGAATTCTAACTCCATTAACAGATACATATTATTTTTTATTTTGGAGGTATGTATTGAGAATAATTATTTTAAGTTTCTGAAACTGATTATTTAAAAGAGATGAAGGATTAAAATATTAATTGCTTATCAACTAAGGGATAAATCTCAGGGAATACTAACTCCATTAAGAGATACATATTATTTTTTATTTGGACGTATGTATTGAGAATAATTATTTTAAATTTCTGAAACTGATTATTTAAAAGAGATGAAGGCTTAAAATATTAAATGCTTATCAACTAAGGGATAAATCTCAGGGACTGCTAACTCCATTAAGAGATACATATTATTTTTTATTTTGGAGGTATGTATTGAGAGTAATTATTTTAAATTTCTGAAACTGATTATTTAAAAGAGATGAATGCTTAAAACACTAATTGCTTATCAACTATAAGGTATAAATCTCAGGGAATGCTAACTGTATTAAGAGATACATATGATTTTTTATTTTGGAGGGATGTATTGAGAATAATTATTTTAAATTTCTGAAACTGATTATTTAAAAGAGATGAAGATTTGAAATATTAATTTCCTATCAACTAAGGGATAAATCTCATGGAAATCTAAGTATCAGAGTGAATAAATTCATTATCAACATCTTCAATCTGATAAATCGGATAACATTATAAAAATCTAAGTATCAGAGTGAATAAATCTTTTACCAACATCCTTTATCGGAGACGTCGGATAACATTGTCAAAATTTAAGTATCAGAGGGATTAAATTCTTTAACAACATCATTTGTCGTCTAAATAGGATAACAATGATAAATTCTAATTATAAGAGTGATTAAATTCCTTATCAACATCCTTTGTCGGATATATTGAATAACATTGGGAAAATCTAAGCTTCAGAGTGAATAAATTCTTTATCAACATCCAATTGTCAGATACGTCAGATAACTTTGACGCAATCTAAGTATCAGAGTGAACTAATACTTTATCAACATCCTTTGTTGGATACGTCAGTTAACAATGAAAAATCTAAGTATCAGAATGAATAAACTCATTATCAACATCTTTTATCTAATATATCGGATAGCATTCACAAAATCTAAGTTTCAAAGTGAATAAATCTTTTACCAAAATCCTCTGTCGAATACTACGGGTAACATTATCAAAATCAAAGTATCAGAGTGATTAAATTCTTTATCAACATCCTTTGTCGGGTACATATTATAACATTGACAAAATTTAAGTACCAGAGCGAAGAAATTCTTTATCAACATCCTTTGTTGGATACATAGAATAAAATTGACGAAATATAAGTATCAGAATGAATAAATCCTTTATCAACATTCTTTGTTGGATACAAAGGACAACATTGACAAAATCTATGTATCAGAGTGAACTAATCCTTGATCAACATCCTTTGTTGGATGCGTCAGATAACATTGACAAAATCAAAGTATCAGAGTGAATAAATTCATTATCAACATCTTTTATCCAATACGTTGGATAGCATTAAAAAAACCTAAATTTCAGAGTGAATAAATCCATTACCGACATCTTTTGTCGGATACGTCGGATAACATACACAAAATCTAAGTAGCAGAGTGAATAAATTCTTTATCAACATCCTGTGTCGGATACATAGTATAACATTGACAAAATCTAAGTATCAGAGTGAATAAATCATTTATCAACATCCTTTGTCGGATACTTAGGATAACAATGACAAAATATAAGCACCAAATTGAATAAATTCCTTATCAACATCCTTTGTCAGATACATAGGATAACACTGACAAAATATAAGTGTTAGAGTGAATAAATCCTTTATCAATATCCTTTGTCAGATACATAAGTTAACGTTGACAAAATCTAAGAATAAGAGTGAATAAACCCTTTATCAACATCATTTGTTGGATACGTCGGATAACATACACAAAATCTAAGTATCAGAGTGAATAAATTCATTATCAACATCTTTTATCAGATACATCGGATAACATTATCAAAATCTACGTATCAAAGTGATTAAATCATCTCTCGTTTCAGTGAAATATTGTAAGATCCGTCTGATACTAAGAAATAGCAGTATAGTTGAATTTTTTCTATACAAAAGTACTTTTTTTCTATTTTTGATACTCAGTCAAAAGTTAATGGTGTTATGAACCTGCTAGTAGTATCTATGTCTCTGAAAATTCTTTTTCTTACATCTCTGATTTTTTAAAAAACATTCTAAACGTTTGACTTGCTAGCGTACCCTAAACATAATGGTAATGTAACAGAGTAATACATAAAATATTTTGTTGAAATAGCATCATGTTGAATATTAACATAAAAATATGTTACATACATTATTAATATCATTGAACAACTTAGGACATTTTGAATATGCTCCATAAAATATTTCATCATGTTCTCTCTTGATAGCCTAGCTACTCTCTTCTCTTACTTCGTAACCAGTAGAATAATCATTATTCCATTTTGAGTCATACACAGTTTCTACTGGGATGTCACCTACAGGTTCAATATGCGTTTCATCTTTGGCATTATTAGGTTCATTGGGTATATGATCAGTAAAAATTATAATGTTCACTTGCGCCTCATTTTCCATCCATTTATCTTTATATTCATTAGTGATACTGTGTGCCAATGTCCTTTTTATTTTGCTAGCGATTTCACTGTCTATTCTCACATTGTGCTTAAAAAGGTAACAGTTCTGGCACGTAGACAAGATAAGATTTATTACATTAGTGCAGCAGTTGGCCTTTCTTTTCCCCTTTGCTTTCAATTGAATAGTAATACCAGAACGATGGCAATAGGATCTATCAACAGGTAACGTGTTACCAGAACCAGTAGCAAGAAGATGACCATCTTCATCAACTAATATTTTTATGTTGGCATTCTCTTTTAGCACTATCATCTCTGGTCCTCTCTTTCTAGCATATCCACCATGAGCAATGTTGTATGGTTTCGGTAGTCCAAAAAAAATTAGCTTTTCGCTGTCATGACAACGCACACATACATTTCCAATAAAATCTCCATTAATGCTTCTTTCCTAGTTCAAATATCGATCTTTGTCAGCATTCAATGCAACAATGATTTTATCATGTGTACACACTTTCTTTGAATAATTCATATTCACTTTTTTTTCTAAGTACGATGCGGGTGTTTATCCTTCCAATGTGTGAAAATTAGTGATTTAATACATGCATTAAACTATGTAGTGTCGATAACCTGCCATAGAGTACCGCTGGAACAGCCGCATAGTGTCTATGAGCAACCATAAAGTATCATTGATACAGCCGTATAAATAAATATAAATAAATAAATAAAAACCTATTTCTATTGGTGTATCGATCAATTTCCCAGACTCCATCTAATTATTTGTAGCCTAAAAAAGGTGTTTATAAAGAATTAAATCACTCTATTACTAAGATTTTGTCAAAGTTAAGTTATGTACCCGACAAATGATGTTGTTAAAGAAAGGAATTTTCAGAGACATAGATACTACTAGCAGACTCATAACACCATTAACTGTTAACTAGGTATCAAAAATTAATAAAAAAAAGTAATTTTGCATATAACAAATTCAACAACATAGGTATTTCTTAGCATCAAAAGGATCCTAAAAAATTTAAAAAATCGAGAGATGATTTAATCACTCTGATACTTAGATTTTGATAAAATTTAAGCATCAGAGTGATTAAATCACCTCTCGATTTCGGGAAATATTGTAGGATCCTTTTGATGCTAAGAAATACCTATGTAGTTGAATTTGTTCTATGCAAAAGTTCTTTTTTTTTATCAATTTTTGATTCTCAGTTAACAGTTAATGGTGTTGTGAGTTTGCTAGTAGTATCTATGTCTCTGAAAATTCCTTTCTTTAACAACATCATTTGTCAGGTACATAAGATAACATTGACAAAATCTTAGTAACAGAGTGATTAAATTCTTTATCAAAATCTTTTGTAGGCTACAAATAATTAGATGGAATCTGAGAAATATATCAATACACAAATAGAAATAGGTTTTTATTTATTTATGTATATTTATTTATGCGGCTGTATCAATGATACTTTATGGTTGGTCATAGAAACTATGCGGCTGTCCCAGTGGTACTCTATGGCAGGTTATCGACACTAAATAGTTTAATGCATGTATTAAACCACTAATTTTCACACATTGGAATGATAAACACCTGCATCGTATTTAGAAAAAAAAATTAATATGAATTACTCAAAGAAAGTGTGTACACATGATAAAATCATTGTTGCGTTGAATGCTGACAAAGATCGATATTTGAACTAGGAAAGAAACATTAATGGAGATTTTATTGGAAATGTATGTGTGCGTTGTCATGACAGCGAAAAGCTAAATTTCTTTGGACTACCGAAACCATATACCATTGCTCATGGTGGATATGCTAGAGTGAGAGCACCAGAGATGATAGTGGTAAAAGAGATTGACAACATAAAATTAATAGTTGATGAAGATGGTCATCTTCTTGTTACTGGTTCTGGTAACACGTTACCTGTTGATAGATCCTATTACCATCGTTCTGGTATTACTATTCAATTGAAAGCAAAGAGGAAAAGAAAGAACAACTGCTGCACTAATGTAATAAATCATATCTTGTCTACGTGCCAGAACTGTTACCCATGTAAACACAATATGAGAATAGACAGTGAAATCGCTAGCAAAATAAAAAGGACATTGGCTGACAATATCACTAATGAATATAAAAATAAATGGATGGAAAATAAGGCGCAAGTGAGTATTATTACTACTACTGATCATATACCCAATGAACCTAATAATACCAAAGATGAAACGCATATTGAAATGGTAAGTGACATCCCAGTAAAAATTGTGTATGACTCAAAATGGAATACTGATTATTCTACTGGTTACCAAGTAAGAGAAGGTTACCAAGGTTACCACTGGTTACCAAGTAAAATATTTTATGTATTACTTTGTTATATTACCATTATTTTTAGGGTACCCTAGCAAATCAAACGTTTAGAATGTTTATTAAAAAGTCAGAGATGTAAGAAAAGGAATTTTCAGAAAACATAGATACTACTAGAAGGTTCATAACACCATCAACTGTTGACTGAGTATCAAAAATTAATAGAAAAAAAGTACTTTTGTATAGAACAAATTCAACTATGCTGCTATTTCTTAGCATCAAAAGGATCTTACAACATTTCACGGAATCGAGAGATGATTTAATCACTCTGATACTTAGATTTTGATAATATTATCCGATGTATCTGATGAAAGATATTGATAATGAGTTTATTCACTCTGTACTTAGATTTTGTGTATGTTATCCGACGTATCCAACAAATGATGTTGATAAAGGATTTATTTACTCTGATACTTAGATTTTGTCAACGTTAACCTATGTATCCGACAAAGGATGTTGATAAGGGATTTATTCACTCTGATACTTAGATTTTGTCAAGGTTATCCTAAGTATCCGACAAAAGATGCTGATAAAGGATTTATTCACTCTGATACTTAGATTTTGTCAATGTTATCCTATGTATCCAACAAAATGATGTTGATAGAGAATTTATTCACTCTGATAGTTAGATTTTGTCAATGTTATCCTATGTATCCGACAAAAGGATGTTGATAAAGAATTAATTCACTCTGATACTTGGATTTTGTCAATGTTATCCTATTCATCCGACAAAGGAAGTTTATAAAGAATTTATTCACTCTGATACTTAGATTTTGTCAATGTTATCCTATGTATCTGTCAAAGGATGTTGCTAATGAATTTAATCACTCTGATACTTAGATTTTGTCAATTTTATCCGACGTATCTGACAAAAGATGTTGATAAATAATTTATTCACTCTGATACTTAGATTTTGATAATGTTATGCCTGGTATCCGACAATGGATTTTGGTAAAGGATTTATTCACTCTGATACTTAGATGATGATAATTTTATCCAAAGTATCCGACAAAGGATGTTGATAAAGAATTTATTCACTCTGATACTTATATTTTGTCGATTTTATCCTATGTATCCGACAAAAAGATGTTGGTACAGAATTTATTCACTCTGATAGTTATATTTTGTCAATGTTATCCTATGTATCCGACAAAGTGATGTTGATAAAGAATTTATTCACTCTGATACTTAGATTTTGATAATGTTATGCCTGGTATCCGACAATGGATTTTGGTAAAGGATTTATTCACTCTGATACTTAGATGCTGATAATGTATTTATTCACTCTGATACTTAGATTTTGTCAATGTTATCGGACGTACCCAACAAAGGATTTTGATAAAGGATTAGTTCACTCTGATACTTAGATTTTGTCAATGTTATCACTTGTATCCAACAAAGGATGTTGATAAAGAATTAATTCACTCTGATACATAGATTTTGTCAATGTTATCCTATGTATCCGACAAAAGATGTTGATAAAGAATTTATTAACTCTGGTACTTAGACTTTTGCAATGTTATCCTATGTAGCCGACAAAGGATGTTGATATAGAATTAAACCACTCTGATACTTAGATTTTGATAATGTTACCCGTGGTATCCGACAAAAGATGTCGGTAATGGATTTATTCACTCTGAGACTTAGACTTTGTGAATGCTATCCTATGTATTGGATAAAAGATGTTGATAATGAATTTATTCACTCTGACACTTAGATTTTGTCAATGTGGTCTGACGTATCCAACAAAGGATGTTGATAAAGGATTAGTTCACTCTGATACATAGATTTTGTCAATGTTATCCTATGTATTCAACAAAGGATGTTGATACAGGATTTATTCACTCTGATACTTAGATTTTGTCAATGTTATCCTATGTATTCAACAAAGGATGTTGATACAGGATTAATTCACTCTGATACTTAGATTGTGTTAATATTATCTGACGTATCTGACAATTGGATGTTGATAAAGAATTTATTCACTCTGATGCATAGATTTTGCCAATATTATTCTATATATCCGACAAAGGATGTTGATAAAGAATTTAATCACTCTGTTATTTAGATTTTGTCATTGTTATCCTATGTAGACGACAAATGATGTTGTTAAAGAATTCAATCACTCTGATACTTAAATTTTGATAATGTTCTCCGACGTCTCCGATAAAGAATGTTGGTAAAGGATTTGTTCACTTAGATTTTCATGAGATTTATCCCTTAGTTGATAGAAAATTAATATTTCAAACCTTTCTCTCTTTTAAATAATCAGTTTCTGAAATTTTAAATAATAATTCTCAAGGCATCCCTCCAAAATAATAAATAATATGTATCTCTTAATAGAGTTATTATTTCCTGAGATTTAAACCTCATAGTTGATAAGTAATTAATATTTTAAGCCTTCATCTCTTTTAAATAATCAGTTTCAGAAATTTAAAATAATTATTCTCAAGGCATCCCTCCAAAATAAAAAATAATATGTATTTCTTAATAGAGTTAGCATTCCCTGAGATTTATATCTCATAGTTGATAAGCAATTAAAATTTTAAGCCTTGACCTATTTTAAATAATCAGTTTCAGAAATTTAAAATAATTATTCTCAATACATATCTTCAAATAAAAATTAATGGCCAGATATACATTTAGTTGGTAAGCAATTCTAAACCTTTATTGCACCTAGGATTTTAGCTCTGAAACCCCTTTAAGTACTTTGATCTTTTTAATAATCCTAAGCTAACTTCTTAATATTATATTAGAACATGCCTTACCTTTTTTCGTTTCTACTTTCAATTTGGCTACTAAATAAATTCCCTTTCACCTTATATGTAACACCTAAAGTCCACTTATACAATGTTCGAATGTGAAATCATTACAAAAACAGATATTGCATAGCTTGATTTCAATAACATCCTATTGTTCTAGGTGAATTCACTGGAGGTCAAGTGATGTCACCTCGTCCCGGTAGTAATGTAACTTTCTGATTGGCCTAGAAATAGGCACATGATCTTGTTCGCCCTGAAATTAGAGAGGTTCCCTTACAAATGACCCCCCATAGTCCGTGAGGAGAGGCCTGTAAATTATGAAATTCGCCCATCGTTGGGTATAGTATTTGTTATTGGGAAGTATAAAGACAATTTTTTTGGTGGGGGGGGGGGAGAGTTGTGCTTGGGTGGATTTCTTTAGGGAGACTCTTTTTTGGGGAGGGAAATTTCTGGGTGGTGAATATTTCAGGGTTAATGTTACACTGGGGAGATTTGACACATTTACTAGACGAAATTCTGTTTGGCTGTCTTGCATTCTCTTATCCAAATTTTTCATGCAGAGATGTTCTGGGGGAATTATCCAGGGGAATTTCCGCGTGTTTTGATTTCCGGGAAATAATTTCCACGGAAGGGGGTATTTCTGGAGTAATCGTGAAACCGATTAGAGATTAAAGAGATTAAATATCGGTGAAACCGATATTTAAATGAAAGAATGCTAAGGAGAATTTTTCAGGCTGAATCGTCCGCAAGTAATTTTACAGGGAGGGGGGATTCTCAGCGAGGATTGAACTGTCTGGAGGAAATTTGACGGGGGAGGGGTGTACTTTACGTTGGATGAAAATTTCCACGGAGGTATTTTCCGTGAGGGGGAGGGGTATATTTCGTAGAGGGTGCGCCCGATTTACCGGCATTATTCGAATAACGAATACAAATTATTCCATATATATAAGGGGTTGTCCCCTCCTCAATACCTTGCTCCTTACGCTATAGTTTGGCTGTTTGTCCCAATTTTTTAAGAGCGTCTACTGAAACTCGGGGAACGTTTAAATAGAATAGGAAGCCTTTTTTTTTAAAGTGCTAACAGCCTTAGCGTAAAGAGCAAGGTATTGAGGAGGGGGCAACCCTTCATATACAGAAAAAATCTGTCAAAATTAACATACAATTTTTTACTAATTTTTCATATACGGTGAGCTGAATTCGAACCTGCATTAGTTGAAAAACATTCAGAAATTAAATAAAAAACAAGTTTTTTTTTAACTGAAAGCAAGGAGCGACACTAAAACTTAAAACGAACAGAAATTATTACGCATATGAAAGGGGCTGTCCCCTACTCAACGGCTCGCTCTTTACGCAAAAGTTTTCACTGTTTTAAAAAGTAGAGCTGTGACAAAGAGTCAAACTTTAGCGTAAAGAGTGATGCGTTGAGGAGGGGACAGCCCCTTTCATATACGGAATAATTTCTGTTCGTTTTAAGTTTTAATGTCGCTCCTTACTTTCAGTTAGAAAAGAACTTGTTATTGTTTTGTTTTATCAATTCTTTTAAGGAGCACAGGAAAGGCAATGGGAGAACACGGAATCAAATGGGGAGAAAAACCTTCATGGACTTAGATTATGCTGATGATTTAACTATCCTAGATGAAGGCGTGCAAAATTAATGAACTTTTAGGGGCTTTACGACTTCAGGGTGCCAGAATACGTTGGGAAATTAATGTTAAGAAGACTAATTCGCTAAGGCTAGGAATAAGTGAAGATGAATAGGTGTCGCTGGGTAACACTGGGTATTCAAGATTAGAATATTGGAAGCTACAGTGATGACGGTGGTCAACATGGTTCTGAAGCATGAGTACTCCGAAAAGCGGAGTAAGATTTGGAAATTTCCAGAGAAATTTCCTACAGATTTATCTAGGTACCCGGCTGACTGACCGTATTTCATACAGTAGGCTTTACGAAAAGTGCGGTTCAATCCAACTTTCTAGGGAAATAATGACAGAAAGGTTGGGATGGCTTGGGCACGTTCTGCGGATAAGGCTGACAGATTGCCGAAGCTTGTCCTTGTCGGCCAACCGTCAAGGGCGAAACGGAAAGCAGATCGTCCATGGTTGCTGTAGGACGATGCTATAAAGAAAGTTTTAAGGGAAAAGGGAATTTCCCGGGAGGGTGTAAAGAGGAAGACTTTGAATAGATTATGATGGGAAAGGAGTGTACGTAGCTGTGTTGGCCTCTGGCGGCTTGGTGTTGCGTTGAGTTGTTAGTAGTAGTAGTAGTAGAGCATTCGGGTTTAGTCTAAATGAAGGGGGTGAGTGATTACTTCTTACCCGAGCCCCACTATACCCTTTTCTATATTTATCCAACAGCTCGTTGAGGTTTAGACAATATTGGTGTTCAAACGCACTTTTTCCACGGAATATTCCCCCGAAAAATTTCCCCGCGGGAAATCCCCTTCATACTCCACCTGGAGAATTTCAGATATTCATTAGGAGGGAAATTGGAAGTTCTACTCACCTGTTTAAGTCGGGGGTAATCCTATAGCATTGCATATAGTAAAGAGGATTCTCTTTACTATAGGGATGCAACGTGTTAATAGTGTTTTGGTTTTTTTTTTTTTTAAGCTGCTACACCGAGTTTAGATCCAAAAGCGCAACGACCAGGGTAATGCAGGCCCGATTTTAGTGAGAGTTCAATAAATCTATTCATTTATAAACACATATATCACATTAAAAAAAAAACTCTTTTCCTTCCACCTATGAGGTAGAGGTCCAGGCGCATTTTCTTTTTATTATAAAGGTATCGCCAATTTATTTTACGAGTTAATCATGGGCGGTGCAATAGAACTACCTGAGTAAAGAGTGATGTGGGCACAATGTATCATTTATTTATTTTATTTGTTTTTCCTTTGGCCAAGACACTTTGTATAGAAAGGGTTGTTGCAGAAACTTCGAAAGGAGCTCATTCGATTGGAAATTGAAAGTTCTATTGTCCTTTTGAAGCGTCAAAAGCGATTGGAGGGCAACCAGCCCCCTATGACAATCCTTTCCCCAACAAATCCTATCAAAGTTTTGAGACAGTCGTTTTGTTCACCATACTTATAAGGTCTAGTAAATATGTCTTTTGGGATGACAACCCTCCTTCAGTTCTCAGGGCAAGGGTTATAAGTTATACTAGTTGCTCATTATTAACCTATAGCCATGTTCAAATAGCCATTTTGTTCAATCAAATAGCCATTTTGTTCAAAATAGTCTAAAGATCATTTAACAAGGCTTTCAGGGTTGAAAAAGCCCCTCAGAGCCTGGGGCACGGGTTTTGAGTTATGCTCCGGGGCATATGAGGTTTTTTATGGAAGAGGTGGCCATATAAATTTCAGAGGAGGCTGATTTGATTGGAAATTGAAGCTTCTAGTTCCCTTTTAGGAGACAAAAGTACTGCCAAATCGGAATTTGTTCCCAGTTTTATTAATTGCTCATCCAGAGATTCCATTTTATTGCTTCTATATTTGTTTTTCGTAACGTAACATAGTTACT
This sequence comes from Artemia sinica, assembly GCA_027921565.1. NCBI lineage: Eukaryota > Metazoa > Arthropoda > Branchiopoda > Anostraca > Artemiidae > Artemia > Artemia sinica. The sequence continues at coordinate 52,262,530 of CM051256.1, read as the reverse complement.
TAACTTAAAATTCTGAGCAGACCTCGAGTCCACTTAGCATTGCCAGTTACGAGCAAAACTTGCTACGTAAGTTTACATAACGTTACGTAAAGGCTAAAGTTATGGTAGCGTTAAAGGTTCTAAGGGGTGATGTGAAACCATAATTCATTGCGAAAAAGCTAATTGTGGGACTAGAGGCTGAATGTTTACATACGGCTTACAAAGTGAACACTTAGGGTAATAGCAGTAATTGCAGTTGTAAATTCCTTACATTAATCACATTATTTCGCATAAACGAAATGTGTGAAACTTTAAGTTTAAGCCAAAGGTTTTCCTCTTTTTTAAATATGTTAAACAAAAATTGTCTTGACGAGATATTTGTTCTAATCACTTCAAGACAAAACACCATGTAACACTGTTATTCTTCAACTTGATATTTAGACTTTAGATTATGATTAGATGCCTTCAGAAGCCACTGGGGTGTTTAAGACAAATCTACAGTCAACGTTAAGATGGACTGCACGACAAATTCCTATCAACTCCTATTTCAAACTATTTAACCATGGACAATTCAACCTTAGGTCAATCAATATATAGAGAATACAGTGTATCACAACGCTAAATAGGAGTCCATCTAAGTAGTGAAAGGGCAAAAGCTTAACAAAAATGTACAAAGTGGACCGAATATAAATCAAAACATTCATGTAGTGAAACACTGTAATGGTTAAACGGTCTTAGCTAACATTTTAAAGTTTTGAAATTATTGCCGAAAACGGTTCGCGAATTGTTCTCAAAGGAAGGATCAACGGGACAATGTAGATCAAATGGATCCACGTGTGACTGAGTGCTCATTGTCCTATTGATTGCCCTTTGAGAATGGTTTATCAAACAGTTTTTTTGATTATCACCTAAGAAGTGTGAAAATGTGAGATACAACCTTTAGGCGTGACAGCGACGATTTATATGCTACATACGAGTAAAACTTCAGATCGCTAAAACTCAGAAACGTAAATATATTCAAATTTCTGTATTCTTTCGACAGGATTGCCATTATCCCATCCCATAAATGAAAGTGTGGGCCAGGAATAACATCAACAAGTCAATACAAATAGTTGGCCGATTCTCAGATATCAGGAAGATGTATCTTCTTGTGTGTTACAGGACTTTCAATACATAAAGGTAAGATAATGAATACGGCATTGAACTTTAAAGTCCCCACCGGCAGCGCTGATCGCTTTTTCATCACCCCTCATCCCGGAAGTGCAAGAGAGGGCCAGCTATGGGTGTATATAGCTTCTTCTCTAGGGGAGGGGGGGGACCAGCCGATTCTGTGATGAAGGGTGGGGGAACTGAAGTTATATTGGCAGTTCACAAAACCTTACATTGCCAGCAAGTTCTATCATACCTTGAAATAATGAAATCTTTATTAATAAGTAATCACCAAAAATCCTAAATCATCAACAAGCTTCAGCATTAATCTTCTTGGATTAGAGCTAAGTCTTTCCAAGAAATTATGGATAATTGCTTCTTGTTTGACCTTTATTCTGTCATTTCAGCTGTTTATTTCCAGCTTTTTCAACCATATACCTCTTATCAACTGCTTTTTTTAGCCATGTACCTTTTCTCAACCATCTGCTTTTTCAACCATCTGCTTTTTCAGCCATATCTAGTGTAAACTTGAAGTTCTAGGGGGAGGCAGCTGCCCCCCTGCCCCCTTCTGTAGACCCATGGGGCCAGTCTTCCTGTAATTTCGCATACCCTTCCGATCCATAAACTTTTCCAAGTTGGAATAATGTTGTCTAACTCTGGCTAAGCGAGTCACACCACTAACCCCGTTCCAAACCAAATAGCAAGTGACACCAGCATTTGAACCCTTGTCCTCACGAACAAAAGGATCTCAATTCTAGCGTGCTAACCACTTGGCTAGTTTTACCTCCAATAAAAACCATGCTTCTATTTAAAAAACATTTTATGTGTAATGGCAATCTTGATAAAAATAACATTTGTTGGATAAAATACTAAGGTAGAATTTCCCATATTTCATGTGTTCCCAGAAGTTTTAATTTTGACCATTCTCAGTGCGACGAAAGATAAATTTCTTAATAGCTGATTACTATTACAACCAAAATGAAATTTCTCGTATTTCTTGAAGATTAAAGAATAACAATTCTATATTACATTACGAAGTTTGTTAATAATATATGCCACAAGACACACAGATAACTCAACGTTCGCTATAGCAATGATATAGACAAATAGACCCCGGCGCCACACCGGCGCATCGACCGAACGCCACCAACGAGACGCCCGATTGACCGCCACCGAAGTGTCGCAACGCCACCGCACGCGCGCCGCCGCCAGTAGAAGTGGCGGCGTTTGGCTGACTTTGAATTAATTTTGCGGCAATTCTTTATTGCGTCAACCGCAAAGTCGGAGCTTTTCTTTTCTCGTGTGGTAAATTATTTCGATTTTCCTCATTAGAAATCAAAAAGGGCTTGCAGTATCTCCGAATTTTTGGGGATTTCCCCAAAAACCTAGTGTCACCCGAAAAAAAAGGTTCCATGAATCCCCGAAAATCACCCAATCACAGTGCCACTCCTAGCGATTTATCACTAGTGACTATCCCTGCCAAATATTACTTTGTATACCACAATTCTTCACTAATCTCTTGTTCGTTAACTTTCGTCTCTTGTGTTACTTTGCATATAAACCAGACATATACAATTGCAATATACACGGTTCTTCATATGTTGACAGAAGCATCGTCTTTATGAAATTAAGTAAAAAAACAAGTTTTTTAAACTGAAAGTAAGGAGCGACATTTAAACTTTAAAAGAACAACAGTTATTCCGTATATGAAAAGGGCTCTCCCCTCATCAACGCCTCGCTCTTTACGCTAAAGTTTCTTATGGTTTTAAAAAGTAGAGTGGTGAAAAAGAGTCAAACTTTAGCGTAAAGAGCAAGGCGTTGAGGAGGTACAGCCCCTTTCATATACGGAATAATTGCTGTTCGTTTTAAGTTTTAATGTCGCTCCTTACTTTCAGTTAAAAAACTTGCTTTTTATTTAATTTCTGAACGTTTTTCAACTAATGCAGGTTCAATTTTGGCTCACCGAGCATGTAAATTAAAACACAATTTGCGTATTAGTTTTGGCAGATTTATTCCGGATATGAAAGGTCGCCCCCTACTCAATACCTTGCTCTTTACGCTAAAACTGTTAGCCCTTTTAAAACCCTCTATGAAATATACCCCCCCCCCCCCTCATGTAAAACTCCTCCGTGGAAATTTCAACCAAAGTAAAGTTCACCCCCCGTCAAATTCCCTCCAGACAGTTCCTTCCTTGCTGAGAGCCCCTCCCCCCCCGTCTCTGTAAAATTGCTTGTGGACGATTCACCCTGAAAAATTCTCCTTAGCATTTTTTTCTTTGGAATAAGACTTTAATCTCTAGTCGGTTTGATCACATGATCACTCCAGAAATGCCCCCTTCCGTGAAAATTATTTCCCAGAAAACAAAATGCGCGGAAAAAGTCCCCGGATAATTCCCCCGGAACATCTCCATATAAAAAATTTGTCAAAGATAATGTAAGACGATTAAAAAAAAATTCGTGTAGTAATTCTGTCAAAACCCTCCAGTGTAACATTTCCCCTAGAATATTCACTCATCAGAAATTTCCCTCCCAAAGGAAGATTTCCCCCTTATAAATCCACCCCAAGCACAACCCCCCCCCACCCCCAAAAAAAAGGTTGCATACTTCCCAGGGACTGTGGCGGGTCATTTTACACCTAAGGACATAGTTAATAGATTTTTCGACTATGCTGAACAAAATGACTATCTCAAAATTTTGATCCGGTGACTGTTTGTTTTTTTCATCCCAGGGGTGATCATATCGATCCAGTGGTCCCAAAATATTGCAAGACCGCTCATTCGAGCGGAAATCCAAAGATCTAGTGCCCTTTTTAAGTGACAAAAAAATTGGAGGGCAACTAGGACCCCTCCCACGCTCAGTTTTTCCCATAGTTACCGGATCAAAATTTTTAGATAGCCATTTCAATTCACATTGATGTGATTTTCATTGAGATTCTATGACTTTTAGGTGGTGTTTTCCACTTTTTCGAAAGGCAAACATTATCGGGCTCGTAACTTTTGATGGGTAGCACTAAACTTGATTAAATTTATATATTTGAAATCAACATAAAACTCCAATTTCTTTGATATATCTATTGGTATCAAAATTGGTATCTGTTTTTTTTAAAGTTTTGGTTACTATTGAACCGGGTCGGTCCTTACTTAAAATTTGTTACCTCGAACTTTGTTGGATGAGATTAAACCATTTCGAATGCAGTTTCCCAATTGCTACGATTCTTACATCATTCATAGTCAAGAATTTTATTTATAAGTTGAACTTAACACTTACATTATACAGGTTCAGTTGGATTTTGAAATTGATACCCAATTGATTATTGCGACAGCTGAATCTTAAGTTTGTAGAGTTTTGTTTTCTTTTGCTATTTTTAGACACATTTTTTAAATGTTTAATACACAATTATTGAGCGCCTGATAGATTGAAGAAAATACAATCTTCTTTCTGAAAAATTTTTATCCCCCCCCCCCGAAAAAAACCTTCTATTGAGACAAAATTCAGATATAGACTATGCAAAGGGATGGGGAATTGAATATTGAAACGGAAGTGACCTTAAAAATATGATTTATAAAAAAAAATTGTATGTTATTGTCTATAGGGGGGGGATAGGGGGCTATCATTTTTAAATGATAAAACCTCATTTTTTTCATTGAAAACAGGGATGCCAAAATGGTAATTTTTTTTTTTCATTTAAAGCGGAGACGGAATAAAATGATATCAAATTCCCTGGGAAACCATAGAAATATTTTGATAGACCCTGGGCCGCCCACTAGGACTTATGTCATACTACTAAGGTATGACCAACAAGCTACTAGAAGTTCTCTCCTTATCTCTTTTTTTCCTTGCTCAGTGATGATAAGCCTTTTAGTATATAATATTTGGCCCAAAAACCAGATTCTGGGGCTGGTGAGTCTCAAAAAGGAAAATAAAATCTGGTACACATACTAAGAACACAAAAATAATTTAATAAACTTAATATCTTTCACATAAGCTATGACATGTCCCTTTTCGAATCTTTCAATCTGCTATTCCACTCTTTAAGAAAAAAAAATCTACTTTTTTTAAATTATGTGAAAAAATGAAACTAGATCTTTATGAATCGTGACAATGACTTACCAAACGTTTGTCGATTTCTTATGGAAGCAGTTCTTTTTGCAGCTAGACTTAGCAAGCTTGTGCTTGGCGTTTCTTCAAGGGTGATAGCGCTTTCGGCGTGCCGCAAACCCTGCAAAAAATATCTCCTTTTTAAAATTCATTTCTCAATAATACAAATGGATTATTAAAAAGTCATAGAAAACTTTCTAGCTGATGGTGTTCTATATTTATGAATCAAATTAACTCCATAGTCTTTCAAAGCATCAGAAGAACGTACAGCACCAGTTCAGTATAGTTGAAAGGTCCAATGACTATGACTCTGGGGATGAAATGACCCCCCACATCCCCTAGGAAAAGGACTGTAAGCTATACAGTTTGTCCAATTTTTTCGTATAGTATTTGCTATAGGGAAATACGAGGAAATTTCTCGGAGGGGGGAGGAATTTTTTGAGGGTATGCTAGGCATCCCCCCAGAAAGTTCTTCCCCCTTCAAAAATCCACCTCGTAAAAATCCTCCCGTGGACCCCCCCCCCCCCCGTGAAAATTCCCCTACCCTCAAAAATTCCCCCCGCGAATCCCCCCCCCCCCTCAAGAAACAAAATTCACCATATATTCCTCCTGGATAATTTCGGATGTTCGTTAGAAAGGGAATTGAAAGTTCCAATCACCTGTTTAAGTCATAAGTAACGCTATAGGTGGAGGTAGAAATTGACATATAATCCCTCTTGAATTTCGGGAATATGTCTGGTCTAAGCTGATATTATGAAAGTAAAAAGCAACAGTAAAGCTCAAAATGAGCAGAATGTATTCTGTATAGGAGGGGCTGTCCCTTCCTCATCCCTGACCTCCCCCTCGTGGTGGTAGACATTTCAGAGGATGCTCATTTGATCGGAATTGAGAGCTCTAGTTTTTTCTTGTGTAATGCGAAAGTGATTGGAGGTCAACCAGCCCCTGTCTTAGAACTGTTTTTTAGATATCTGGTCCTTTTGTTGTCCCTTAGGACACCTGATCAGCATTTTGAGGTATTTTTTGCACTTTATTTGTGGCTGCTCAATTTTGCGTGTAGGTGAATTTTCCACTGGGGGAATTGTCCGCGAGGGAATATCCATGGATAATTTTCTGTTGAGGAGGGGGGAATTTTCTGGGGGGGGCCTAATTTTCGGCGGGGTGCAGTTTTCCGAGGGGGAAACTCCAGCTCCCGCTGAACCAAATAGTAATCGCAAAATTTGGATCGGATGTCTTTGGGGGAAAAGGCATGGGAGGGGGCTAGAAGCCCTCCAGTCTTTTGGATCACTTGAAAAGGGCACTCAAATTTTTAATTTGCGTTCGAATAGGCTCTCACCCGATCATTTGGGACTATCCGTTTGGTACGATTACCTCTGGGAAAAAAAAAACAGCAGATAAACACACACCCGTGATCTTTCTTTCTGGAAAAGAAAATTAAAAGTTCTACATTTTTATACACAGGAGCTTGAACCCTCAAAAGTAGGGTCCACTGGTATGCGGAATCTGATACTGCAATTTTCATCGAAGTTTCTTGACTTTTTAGGGTGTTCCCTCTTTTTCGAAAATCAAACACATTTTCTCAGCATCGTACCTTTTAATACGTTAAATTAAACTTAAATAATTCTATATATTTGGAATCAGCATAATAAGCCAATTCTTTTGATGTATCTCTTGTTAAGTATCTTTGTAAAAATTCCGTATATTAGGGTATCGGATTCTTTTGGGCCGAGTCACTCCTTATTTACAGCTCGTTACCACGAATTTTTTGAAAAACCGGCGTTAATTTTATCATTTTTCGGGAGCCAAATCAGTTCCTAAGGTGTTGTTTTACATTAATAATATAACAAATTCTTGGTAGTTCGTGGTCATTACCGTAGATATGGTTTTATCTTGCAATTTTGGACGCACAGTCGGTTTTTCTTTTAGATAATATTTCTTAGAAGAAAAGCAACTTGAATAATATTGTGTCTATGCTTCCAGGTACCTGGTCTATTTTGGGCTACCTATTTTCTCTTTGATCTTAGGGCTCGGAAAGTAAGACTTTTCTAGGAGTTTGGTCTTTTCGCATCCTGGATGCACGTCTAAGTTATTTAAACCATTATCTCACGAGTGATCTAAGGTGGGATTGACGTGCAATATTCGAACATTGGAATACAAGCTAATGTATGAACACCCAGACTTGGCCACTGAATAAATCCAATATGTTCTTTTAGGAGCATTAGTTTTAGAACATAAGTTAATTCAAGGAGAAATAAAGAAAGACTTCATGTTTTAAAGCGAATAGAAGTTATATTACATATGATGAGGAGGGAATGACTGCCCCGAACCTTCAACACTTTCCGTTAAAACTTGACCAGTACTCTGGGATGCCAAATGGACACTTTTAGTGCCTTTTGGACACTTTTTCACACTGAAGGACACCAGGACACTATTGGATCAAAAAAGGCAGCTTTTTGAAATAAAGGACACTTTTTGGACATTTTTCCAAATCAAAAATTAAATGTCTTTATTTTCTTCTTTTTTTTTTACTTTTTTTTAATTTGTACTTTACTTTTAAGCTTTGGTAACGGCTTGGGGATTTTTCTTAGATGTTTTTGTGCCCTGCGCAAGCACCATTTATCAATCAAATAGGACCTAAAGTCTTAACCAATGTGGTATGCTAGAACTATCAAATCCATCCTTTTCTTCTATCCTACGGTTGACGTTTGTCATCAAGTCGGTCAACTTCAAGGATCTACCTACTGCTGGTGGCAAAGTCACCAAGGCCACTGAGAAGGCTGGAAAGAAGAAGTGAATGGCATTCCCAGCTGGCACGTCCCGTGTAAATCCCTGTGGCGTGTAGCCGTGTGCAAATGGCTGATATTATAAGCCTTCTGAAGCCTATTACTGATTCTAAGTGGGAGCAAAGGGGTAGCTAAGCTTGGAAATTTCCACGGCGGTGGTGGGCATCCAGGCAATAAGGCTTGACTCTCCGTCCAAAGGCTGCATAGGAAGTCCACTAGCGCACCTCAAAGTGATGAAGGGGTGTAAACATCACTGATCTCCACACCGAGCAAGGTGATGGTCAACGCGCTTTGGGTGACCGCAAGACTGGGGACCTTGTGATGTACCTTATCCCCAAGAAACGCTCAAGAATGATGACAAATATGATGATTGAAAGTTTGGCTATGGCATCCTCGGTATTCTGCAATGTGACGAGAATGCCGTTCTCGCCGAAAAGTATGCTAGCTACCTTCCTATCAAGAAGACAAGGCCTGAATATCGGCCGCTGGAACCTGTGCTCGATTTAATGTTTGTTGACACAATTTTTTGTAGCAGACGAATATTATCTTTATAACTTTGATTATCTGTGTGTTTCTGACACGAGACTAAATGGACATAACATCTTGACCCTTGAATTCTCGGCTGGGAAGGCGGTCTCTTTTTTTAACTCGGGACTATTAGATGGATCTGGCCGGGCAGGAGTAGGTATCCTGTTGTCCCCCATTCCAATCACTGGGCTCATTGAGTATGAGCCTGTGTCTGAGAGAATCGTACTGGCAAGAATTAAAGGTCGCACAAACAATCTGACTATCCTTAGCGTTTACGCCCCAATAAGAGATACCACTGAACAGGAAAAAGATCAGTTTTTCAGTGACCTGCAGACAGTCATTGATAAGATTCCCCGGAAAGATATCCTCCTAATTGGAGGCGACTTCAATGCCAGAATTGGCAGAAAGCTGAATAAATTGGAACAGGTGATTGGCAAGTAGGGCCTCGGAGACCGGTGCAGAAATGGAAACAGGCTTCTGCTGTTCGCAATGCAGAACAACCTCGCTGTGGCTAACACCTGGTTTAGGCACAAGTCGTGTCATACGTATACACGGAAATCTCGTGGTGGAAGAGCAAAGGCCCAAATAGATTATCTCCTTGTATCCCGATGATGGAAATCCATGGTGTTGGACTCGAGAGTGCGCAGAGGTGCTGACACGGAATCACAAAATGGATCTGACCACTTCTTGCTGAAGACAAGGCTAAAGTACAGACTTAGCTCAAGGAAGACTACTATGCCGAACCAGAAAATAGACGTGTCGAAGCTGAAAGTAGATGAGTACTGAGGAGCGTTTGTCCTTAAACTCTCAAACCGACTCGTTGTCCTTCAAGATGACACCAAGGAAGCAACCCCGACTGATGAGTGCCCCAACTGCCCCAAGATAAAGATTGAAAAGAAATGGAGCAAACTCAAGGACCACATCAATGAAGCTGCCTCAAATATACTTGGGTTTGTCAAGCGTAAAACCAAGAAATGGATCTCAGAAAAGACACTCAAACTCTGCCAAGAAAAAAGAAATGACCAACAAGAAATCCCCCACATACAAAGCGCTGCGACAAGAATGTCACAAATCGGGAAGAGCTGACAAAAAAACCTACTGGTTTAATATTCCCAGTGATATGGAAAGAGCCGCATAACGGGACGATACACGAAAACTCTATCAGATACTTGGAGAATGCACTGGGAAGAAGAAGCAAACTACCATCCTGTCGCTTAAGGTGAAGGTTGGGAAAATACTCACAAGCAGCGAGGAGCATATCAAAAGATGGTGTGCTCACTTCCAAGAGCTATCGAGACCAGAAGACAATAGTAATCGAAAGCAACCACTTACTACACCGCAGAACCGCCCACACAACCAGGCTTATGAAATGTATGTACGGACCCAACCTCCAGGGATGAAGTAATTAAGGCGATCCAAGTTCTGAAAAACCATAAAAGCCCAGGAATAGCTGGGATTCCTGCAGAGCTACTGAAAGCTCTCCCTGATGTGGTGATGGATAAACTTCATAGCGTGATAACTGAAGGCTGGGACAATGAATACATCCCAGATGACTGAAACACCTCAATAATTGTCCCTATCTTCAAAAAAGGAGGCCTAATGGACTGCAAAAACTACCAAGGTATATACCCTATCCCCATTGCTGCCGAGCTGTTCCCAGTCATACCTTTGAATAGATTCAGCGGCACCAGAAACAGACGAACGGGACTCAACCAAGCAGGATTCAGGCCGGGCATGGGTTGCTGTGACCAGATTTTTAGCCTGTGGCAACTCCTTGAACACCGGTTTAAACACCAGCAGGAGACAATCCAAATCTTCATAGAATTCATTACCGTGTTTGATTCGGTCCATCGTGATGCAATACGGGAAGCAATGAGAGAGGACGGTGTGCCTGAGAAGATCATCAATCTGCTCAAGGCATATTATGCTGGAACAAAGACCCGGGTAAAAGTCGATAGCGATCTTTCAGATCTGGTCCTGATCGAGGAGGGTGTACGTCAACGCTGTGTCCTTTCACCATCTTTGTTCAACTTCGTCATCGATTGGATCCTCAGGGTCCTGGACAAGTATAAAGGCGTTGCAGTGAGTCGGTCCTTCTCCGTCACAGATCTTGACTATGCTGACGATGTGGACATGCTTGCTGAATCTGTTGCAGAAGCCCAGGCTATGATAAATGACATGGCAAGCAAGGAACTCTCGACTGGTCTCCAAATAAGCCTACCAAAAACAAAATCCATGGAAACAGATGGGATGGATGAAACCCCTGTTGCCCTAAATGGTAATCAGATAGAGGACGTTCAGTCGTTCAAATACCTCGGATTGATGGTAAACCTTGCCGGCAAATCTTCAGAAGAAATCCAGAGCCACATATCGTCAGACTGGAGTGTCTTCCTTCAACTACGGAAGCATGGAAGCAGAGAAAAATATCGCCACGCACAAAGCTCCGAGTGTATGAAGCTATGGTTCTCTCTGTCTTCCTCTATGGATGTGAAACATGGTCACTTAAAGTAACCAAAGCACTGAGCTTGAATATATTCAACCACAAATGCCTGCGATATGTCCAGGGTATCCGCCTCTCAGATAGAATCTCGAATGAAGAAGTAAGGAGAAGATGTGGGGATCGCCCACTTGTCTCTGACATTGTTAAGCACAGGAGACTGAGATGGTTTGGCCACACAATGCGCAGACCAGATGACCATATAAGCAAAATATGTCTCAAATGTCTACCACTACCGGCATGGAAGAAGAGGGTAGGAGGCCTAAAGAAGACGTGGCTAGCAATAGTTAAGTCTGATCTGGAGCCAATCGGAGGATTCCAAAAACACGGCCGTCGCTGGGATCGCCAGTGGCTTGAAATGGTGGAGCCTGCCACTCTCGAGCGAAACCTATGGAAGGAGACATGTCGTCATCTGCTGGGCGCCACAATGAGTCTGGATACGGCTTGAACGTGCAACAAGTACAAGTAAGCACAAGGTTGTTATTATACTGCTGTCATAGAAAGAAAGGAGTTTCGCCGAAAAGCTGTGTTGCGGCTCAATTTTATTTATAGCCGTTAGCGAATGTTTCTGTTTTATGTTCTATACTTTCAGCTGTGATTTTTCGTCTAACGCTTGTCGCCAGTTTCTATCGAGTATAACTCAAGAGAATTTATTTCAATCGGCCTTGTCTTCTCACTTTTTTAGTTCTCGAAAACGTCATTTTTTCTCCGGGCTACTTCTAAATGTTCAGAGAACGACAAGATACAGGAGTTGTTAAATGATTTTAACCCCTTGACCAACCAGTTGACTGAGTGTTTAAGAAGATTGACGTATTTTGTTGAACTTTAAAACCATGTAGGTCAAAATAGACATTTCGTTGCTACAGCCGTTCGGACCTTGTTGCACCCAAAGATCCTTAATAGCTACCGAAGATCAACGACTCGCATCTTTTTCGCATAACTTATGAAAATGCCGAAGTGAAAATGAATCTCTATGATTGGTTCTTTACTTTTCGAATATGATAGGTAGCGGTATTGATAATCGATATAAAATTTCGCTCTGTTGACATTCTAATGACGATTTTTTTATGCCATATCATCAAATTGAACTAGTATTAAACTTAGTTTATTGGTAGCGTTAATGACAAAGATGGAAATACTTGCCGAACTTATGCAGGTAATAGACCGCGAGGTAGCGGAACAAAGAAGGACGAATTTCTCAGATTTTTTGGCACTTTTTTCACAGGCTTTCAAAATTCATAGTGGCAAACCTGTATATTGGCTAGTTTTCTAGAGGGACACTAAAAGTGTCCATTTTTGGCTGATTTGGACACTTTTGTCCTTAAAAGTTTTGGTAACCCTGCCAGTACTTTCCTGAAAACATTTTAAAGAGCAGTACATATAGCCAGTTGTTAATTGGAATATTTTTTATTTACTGAATGCCTTGCAGAACACTTGAACTGAAAATTAAATAGTTTAAAACGTGAATAAGGAGATCCTTTTATTCTCCAAGGTTATAAATAAAAGAGAAAAAATCCACAATAATGGAATTGTATTACATGTTACTTTTGAAGAGCTTTGAAAAAAAAATCCGGGCCGAAGGACCATAATAAGCCGGGGCCGAAGGACCAACAACCCTTTTTATTTACTAAGTAATTCATGTTTGCTATGAGTTTTAATGTTACACTTTTCTTCAATCGAAAGAAAAGAAGATTGGTTTAGTTTAAATTCTGTCTGTCCTAACGCCATATACAGAGTAACTCTAAACATAAGGATGGTGCCTCCCAACTGTTTACACTTAAATTTGACCCTTGTATAACAATACTTCGAGAATGAGGGCTCAGTTAGACGAATTACTTTTCACAATCGAATTGGATTTTCATAAACATGAGACAGGCTATTATCCCAATCTAACAAACACTCTTTATTAATTCCGTTTTTCATCAGAGTCCTTCGATATTTGAACGTTTCCCAAATAAGGAAACGTCGTCGCCTATTCTCGGCCACCCATATTTTATGCTTAGTTCAAATATACTTTTTCAAATGAAGAGAGGTCAGAGGTCATGTTTATCTTAAGGACCTTTCCAAAAAATTTTAGCCCCTCCCGCGGCAACCAGATCCACTGACCAATTTTCTAATAGTCAATGAACAATTGCGTAATACTAGTAACGCCTCAGTTTGGCCTCTGAAACAAGAAGGCTTTTTAAAAGTTTTTGAAGATTCTGAACCGATTGGGCATCCCAAACCTCCCGCTCCATAATATTTTGGCTCTGCTCAAGCCAAAACTGGTATTTTGCGGTACATGAATGTGGAGGAGGGGACTTTACTGTGGCACGGAGGAGTCTCCTCTCAATATTCGGTGCAAATACACCTTGAAAATAACATTAAATATGCTTATCCGATTATACTTTTCGGATGACGGGAGATATGTGCTTGAAATCATTGTTTTAAGACTCTCAGACATGCAGAATTTCTTATTTTAATTTCCATCAAGATTGGACCTGTTTTTGGAAGTGATATCTCTTTTTCTCAAAAATTAAACCGGTTTTCCTAAGCTAGTAGCTTTTTAGGGGCAAGGTTAAAATTGATAAATTGTGAGCATCTGAAATCATAGGCAGCGCAATCGCGCTGCCTAAGTAAAGAACTATGTTGGCACAATATATTATTTATTTATTTTTTTCCTTTAGACCAGGGCACTTCGGATCGAAGGAGTTGTCGTAGAAACTTCGAAAAGGGCTCAATCAATTGGAAATTGGAGTCGCTTATGCCCTTTTTAATAGTCGAAAGTGATTGGAAAGCAACTAACATCCCTTCTACGCCCACCATTTCCCAAACATATCCAATCGAAATCTTGAGATAGCCATTTTGTTCAGCATAGTTGATTTCCAGATAGAAACTATGTTTTTCAGGAAGACACTCCCCCATAGCCCTCAGGGCAAGGGTTGTAAGTTATGTCCTGGGAGGTATATAAGGTTTTTATAGAAAGTGCTGTCGTAGAAACTTCAAAAAAGGTTCATTCGATTGGAAATTTAAAGGGCTAGTGCCCTTTTTAATAGTCGGAAGTGATTAAAGGGCAACCCCCCTCTCACGCCAACATTTTCCCCAAACACATCTAATCAAAATTTTGCGATAGCCATTTTGTTCAACGTAGTTGAAAGTTCTGGAAATTAGGTCTTTGAGGATGATAACCCTCCCCCCCCACAGCCCTCAGGGTAAGGGTTTTAAGTTATGCCCTGGGGGCATATAAGGTTTTTTTTATAGAGAGCGTTGCCGTAGAAAGTTCAAAAAGGAATCATTCGATTGGAAATTGAAACGGCTAGTGCCCTTTTTAATAGCCGAAAGTGATTGGAGGGCAAGTAACCCCCCCCCTCTCACGCCCACAATTTCTCCAAAAATATCCAATCAAAATTTCGAGATAACCATTTTGTTCAGCGCAGTTGAAAGGTCCGCAAATCATGTATTTGAGGATGACAACCCCCTCACAGCCCTCAGGGCAAGGGTGGTAAGTTATGCCCTGGGGCATATAAGGTTATTATAGAAAGCGTTGTCATAGAAACGTCAAAAAAGCTCATTCGATTGGAAATTTAAAGGGCTAGTGCCCTTTTTAATAGTCGGAAGTGATTGGAGGGCAACAAACCCCCCTCTCACGCCCACCATTTCTCCAAACACATCCAATCAAAATTTTGAGATAGCAATTTTCTTCAACGTAGTTGAAAGTTCAGGAAATTAGGTCTTAAAGGATGACAACCCCCACCCCTCAGTCCTCAGGGCAAGGGTTGTAATTTATGCCCTGGGGGCATATAAGGATTTTATTGAAAGCGTTGCCGTAGAAACTTCAAAAGGGCTCATTCGATTAGAAATTGAAAGGGCTAGTGCCTTTTTTAATAGTTGAAAGTGATTGGAGAGCAACTAACACCCATTTCATGCCCACCATTTCCCCAAACACATCCAATAAAAATTCTAAGATAGCCATTTTATTTAACGTAGTTGAAAGTTCTGGAGATTAGGTCTTTGAGGATGACAACCCCCTCACAGCCCTCAGGGCAAGGGTTGTAATTTATGCCCTGGGGGTTTATAGAAAGCGTTGTCGTAGAAACTCAAAAAGGGCTCATTCGATTGGAAATTGAGTAAAGATCGATGTTGGTACAATGTATTATTATTATTTTATCTTTGCTTAGACCAGGGCACTTTGTATCGAAGGAGTTGTCGTAGGAACTTCAAAAAGGGCTCATTAGATTGAAAATAGAAAGGGCTAATGCCCTTTTTAATAGTCGAAAGTGATTGGAGGGCATCTAGTCTCCCTCCCACGCCCACCCTCCCATTTGTCCATTATGTTTAAAAACTAAATATTGCCTTAAGATTAAATCAAAATGCACTGTGTTAATGCTAATTCCCAATAAGGCATCTCTGCAGTATCCCAAGAACAACTGAGGGTATTATGTTCAAACTTTCGGGGCTACTTTTGCTCTTAAAATTTAACCTAATCAAAATAGCGTAAGTGTATTCAAGCTATCAAAGAAAGTAAACAGATTTTTTTATGCGAATGGTATCAAGTTTTTAATTTCCGGTTCCACTATAGGAGGTATGAAACTAAATTAAACACTACTATTTGTGTCCAGATTTTTAAAAGGGTGTATGTTGTTAAAAATTGCTGAAAATTTTTCTCCAGCGTACAAATAGCTGGCCAATCTATACAGTCTTAAACAAAAACGATAAGATTTAAAGTATTATTTTCTTTTTCCCTGAAAAGGCTATGTCAATATAAAACGAACGGAAATTAATTAAAAAAAAAACTTTTTCCACAAGATAAGTTTTTCAAAGAAAATTAAAGAACTCCATTAAACCAAAAATGAGCAAAAATAAAATCGAATAATCTACCAAGCGTAAAACTACCACAAATCAGCATCGATAAATAAATGAAACCCAAAACAAACAGAAATTACAATAAATATCCGAGTCAAAGTCAAAACGAGCAGAAATTAACATGATTAGGGCTCAAAACCCCTATGCCTTCCCAAGGCCAGAATATAATTTGCACTTTGCTGAAAAAAATAAAAACGAATGTGCATTGTCAGTTCAATATACATATACTGATATTTAGTATTCAAAATGTTAATATTATTTGATTTATTAAAGCTATAAAAGTAAAAACATTTATATTTTTTTCAGTAAAGTGCAAATTATGTTCTGGCCTTGGAAAGGCTAAGGGGTTTTGAGCCCAACACATGTTAGTTTCTGCTCGTTTTGACTTTGACTCAATTATTTATTGTAATTTCTGTTCGTTTTGGGTTTCATTTATTCATCGATGCTGATTTGTGGTAGTTTTACGCTTGGTAGATTATTCGATTTTATTTTTGCTCATTTTTGGTTTAATTTAGTTCTTTACTTTTCTTTGAAAAACTTATTTTGTGGAAAAAGTCTTTTTAATTAATCACTGTAAAAAGCAGATGGTATTAATGAGAATATTGTTATGAAATTTCTTGTTTAGAGTTCCAGTTTATATTAACAAGGGTCACTACTTACTTACTACTCATGACCATAAACAGTTTGATATGCAGTGAGAGTCCCTAAAATCCTTCCTATGCGCTTTCCTTCCACAAACTACATATGTCACCACTCCGAAAAAAGGAAGGGTAAAAATCGGCCGGTATTTCGAATTCCTTCCTGAATTCTAGCTTGAATGGTTACGATCACATTGGTCCCCATTTTCCTCGTTTAGCCTCTCCAAACGTCCTACTATATTCACCAGTCTACACTTTCAGTGTAACACATTAAAAAACTTTGCCTCCTTTGCGACAGAACATACACCTGAACAAATTTTTCTTTCTCTCTCTCGCTGCCTCTAACCCCATGTATAAAATTTACCTTCTTTTTTTCTTTTGTTTGGGAGGGGGGGGGGGGTCCTTGATCCCTATGTTTATTCCCGTTTAGACACGCATTTTTTTTTCAATGTTTTTCGTTTGATTCTCCAAAATTTTCAACGGTTTTTTTTCTTCACATAAACCGAAAAATCTTATGTATAGCTAGAACTAGCTGTATTTATATATACTATGATTTACTCCCTTCTCGTAAGTGTGTTTTTTGCAAAGAATAATTCGTGTACCCTCGTCATTAAGCCTTAGTCATAAAACTATCCTGATACAGCCCCAATATAAGAAAATATCAGAATATATCCTCATGCTTTTCCTTTTTGGCATTATCTGCTTTTGTACCATAATTATCTAAAGGATGGTCGTCATCTTAGTAAGGATGAACTCTTAAAAGATGGAACTCTTATTATCAGTAAATAAGAGTTCTATTTTATAAGTAGCTTTTCTCCTACCCCTTCTCTCATAGCCCTTTTATAGGCTTCTTTTCCTCTTCTGTTTCTTTTTTCTTCTCTTCTACTATTTTTTTTCCTCCAAAGTGGTGATAAATCTTAATAAAATCTATACTTAGTGGAATTTCTTTTAGCTTGCACAACTTGATAGTTCGAAGGGAATTGTTTGACATGTGCTCAAGAGCCATAGATTTTTATCTTTTATTTTTCTCTATGGGAACTGATTTGGTTTTTCTTGGGAAGTTGATCGTTCATTACTATCCTTATTACGCCTACAAGCGTGATATATACTGATACATTGCTTTCAGGCCATAAGAAATAAATACAATAAAAGATGGATTGCATAACAACACTCACCAAAACAGTAGGTACTGTAAGACCAAGATGGCTAACAAATAATGGTTTTGCCGGCCAAAATCTAGATCGTGCAGACTTTATGGTGCTGGCAAGAGCTCGTACTGATCATGTTCATTCACGAACAAATATTAGAGCAAAATCAAAAATAAGAAATACATTTCATTTTGTTTTTGAATGCATCCATCAGCAGGCCGAAGAACAATCCATGAATTTAGGGTTTTTACTCCAGTGTAAAGTATGCCTTTAAGTAAATTTTAGTATTCACTTGGTCAAATTTGCTTCGTTGCGAACCAAATTATTTAGCCCTATACAGAAGCCACTTTGTGGCGTGGGGGAATCTAGCGTTCACGATACTTTGTGGCGTCAAGACTAGAGTTGTTGCTAAACCTAAAATGAGTTAAAATACTGCCCATTTTGAGAGCCAGCCATAACCAAGCGCATTTCTTCATTTACACCCCTGACTGGAAATCCTACGTAGGTAAACCGGTACTAATGCACTAAATGGTACACATGAAAGAAGTCAAGTTTGTTTAATGGGAATAAAAAAAATAAAAAAAATAGGATGAATATATAATAATTTAGAAACAAATTTGAGCTATATATTTGCACATTAGGGGGTGTGGGGTAAAGTATGGCATATCTTAAATACCTAACCTAACCTAGGTACCTTCTCCCCCTTAAATCCCAAAAAACAACGGTTTCAATATTGTAATTGGAATGAAAACCACGCTTTGCATTCCATTTCTCTATTGCTAATACCCGTTTGCGGGTTTCGTGTCTGGTTTCCTTGATACAGTCTATAGCGGTGTGTACCAATTAGTGCACAAACACCGGTAAACCTTCCTTTTGTTCCGATTAAATGTCCTTTCAATGGGCTTACCTCAGTTTTCTGTACAACAGTTACGGATTAGACAAACCAACATATTATGTATAGGGTACTTGATACTTGATGTTTAAGTCTAATATAAAGTATGCAACAACTTCAACAAAGGCGACCAGCATATAATGGTGGGGTCACATAAATTTTGTGTTAGGATCCTCCCTGTGTGTTTTTTTTTATTCTCCTAGCTATGATGTACTCGTCTAATTTAGCGTGCTCAATTGTCGCTTTGAAGAGCCATCTAATTATCAGACCAGCATATTTGTAGTTAAAGATAGATGACGATACGTGTTACTTTCAACTTCCTGCTACCATTCTCAAAACAAAATATTCTGTTTATGATTTATCAGTTTTCTTCTATATTTGATAAGGGGAAAACAACGTGACTCAATTAGAAGATGGACATTTACGTAGAGAAAGGAAGGTTTACTTGCGAGGTGATACCAGTTGGGGGTCCTGAATTGGGATTAGTGGTGCGCAGCTTTTAGAACTAACATTACACACCAATAAGTGGGACCAGTGCTATTTTACAAGCCTGTGGCTTCAACTTGCAAGCAAATTCTTGAGGAGGTTAAAAGTGGAATTTATAGACAATTACGATACTTTAGTATTAGCTGGTACCCACGCGATATACTGTATAGGGAAATGCTAAAGGAAACCAGTCAAACGGGTATCTGTCAATAGACAAATCGCAAACCGTAGTTTGTCAGTGTTTACAATATTTAAACTATT
The DNA here is from genome assembly GCA_027921565.1 of Artemia sinica. Taxonomy (NCBI): domain Eukaryota; kingdom Metazoa; phylum Arthropoda; class Branchiopoda; order Anostraca; family Artemiidae; genus Artemia; species Artemia sinica. The sequence continues at coordinate 52,243,233 of CM051256.1, read as the reverse complement.
GTTTTTTTTGCGGTTTAGGGGGATAAAAGGCACCTAGGTTAGGTTATGTATTTAATATATGCTATTCTTTACCCCCCCCCCCCCCCCTCCCCCCCTAATGTGCAAAATATATAGCCCAAATTTGTTTCTAAACAATTATATTTTCATCCTATTTTGTTTTATTTCATTAGCATTAACCAAACTTGACTTCTCGTGTTGGTACTAGCTAATATTGAATTACCGCTATTACATACAAAGCTAATACTGACCTTTGTTATATTTTTGAGGAGCTAATGTCTATCTATCCCTTAATAACTTCATTTATTTTTTGTTTTTAATATAGCCAGAAAGGATTTAAGGTTTGTTCAGAATTTCTTTTGTCAAAGGTTTTACTTTTCTCCCTATTTTCAAGATTCAGAGGCAATTAAGATCTTTTAATGCAGGGATCGGACTGGTTCCGAAGTATTGCCGTATTTCCATTTATTTTTCCTTGAATTTTTAGTTATTTTAGCCGAAACTTGTTTGGGTCTATATTCCTTGTGGCGTAAGGCTACTGGGGTATAGGAGGTATATTTAGCTTCAATTGTGTTTGGACATTCGGTTTCAGGATCGGAATTCATAGGAATATTCGAGCAATACAAAGAGTTATTCAGGGTGTAGTAAATTATTTTGCCAGCAATCAGGTGATTATGGACATTGTTTACACGTATCGCCAGATGTTGTAGCAAGATCGTGTTGCGTATCAAGGCTGTTTGTCGTGTCGTGTTTATCAAATACTACATTAGCCATTAGAATATGGGTTTTAGGTCAATGGTAAGTGTGAATTTTATGTTTAGTCACTATAATTGCTTGAGGATAAAATGAGCTTGCCCTTGCTGAACAAAATAACTAATTATATATTGCAAGAACTGCAAGAAGGTACAAAAACAGCAACAATAAAATCGAAAGTTGCCAGTACTATTTTAGGGTCAACAAAATAAGATGTAATAGAAACAGTAAAGCAGTATAAGCAATGGTTAAAATGACAAATAAATTTCTACATAAAGGAATTGCAATATATTCCTGTTACCAAAGCATATATGAGCAACATAGTTTTGTAAACCCAATTGGGCTGCCCCAATGGGTTGGCCTACTAAAACCCCATTCTCGATTTTCTTCTCTTTTGTTTTTCGTGATGGCAGTTCAAATGTTGTTTACGAAACACTCTTCGTCATGCTTTTGGTGAGCATTCTACCAAGACTGTTATTACATTCATATCTCTTGTTAGGAAGAAAGCTAAATTAATCTATCAACAACATTTTCTCCCTTAATCTAAAAAGAACAGTATTTTATCCGAGTCAATGCAGCCTTCATTTTATTTAGACACGCGAAATGAACGTCAGTTTACAGAACGTATTGGTTTTAATATTTTTAATCTTGTTATTAATGGTTGTAAAACTAAACATTATAGGTTGATTCACAGCTAGATTTGCAAGAAAATTCAGTATTTCGTTGGACTTATGAAACTCAATTTTCACTTTTTTTTTTCTTTTGTTATGCATGAGTTGATTGTCAGTTCTTACTAGATCGTTGAAATGATACCTTTTGAGCACGATGAAATATGGCTTAAAGATTTGCGATTATCGCCTAGCCGTAATAATGGTACCTCACGCTCAAGTCGCGGTTCAAAAAAAAAAAAAAAATGTAGCAGTCAGAGATTGCTCTGAAATAGCAAAATCAAATGGAAACTCCTTACCAAGCTCCATTTGAAGGTGCTTTGAGCGAAGGCCATGTTACAAGGAAAAAAGATATTGCCCTAATTCTAGGAATTTTCCTCCAGCCACAGCAGTAGCTGTACAGTTTCAAATATTTGATATTGGGCAGATTTTAAATCGGCCAATTCAACCAGCCGTGACGAGCATCAGGAAAAAGAAGGGGCCCCCCAATCCATTACCAGAAGACAAGGAGAAACTGGAGATAAGTTGGGAAAAACCCCTACCGAGTACTAAATACATTGTGCAGTTTCAAGTGTATGGTTGGGTTGGATGGGCTTAGGAAGAGGACAGGGGTCTATCACGGTAACTTACTCGGGAATTTCAAATCGAGAAAGTCAGGACTTGAGCGGTGAATTTGCAGAAAGAGACCCACAAATTTGCTGCCTCTAGATTTTGACCTCAAAGAATGATAAGGATGAGGGCTAGAGCAGTATGGATCTGGCTGGAACAAATTTGAGAGAGCAGGAAAGCCGAGAGTATGAAAGAGAGTAACTCTTCGGCAAGCCACGTCCATACGTTTACAACTGTCTTGGCCCACCAAGGCCCATTATGGACACTTTGCTAAGGTGTAACATTCCCCAAAGACAACCCTGTAGCCATGACCCCATAAATAGTTGATGTATGTTCTCTCACACCATACTTTTTCCTCTCGTCGCATTTACGGTTGATGAACATCGTTGTTTCCATTTGGTTTTCCCCTGCAACAGCAACTCATAAATGGGTGATGGCTATTACACCCACAACTGCACTCTGTAACCCTTTACTTTAATCTTGCCTACGGTCAGCCAATGCTGCTTTTCCCATTTGTCCTTCCCTCTGACTGGTATACATCAATGGGCAATATCTACTGATCTGTCATTGGTGTCGTACATCCTCTCGACTCATCATTGCCCATAGATCTCTTTTTAGCACCGCTACCCTACCATCTGCCAAAGCCAATTCTGAGCTGTGCCTCCAAGGCAGGATTCTCTTTCCGAGAGACCCTAACAAATTGTTCAGAACACCTGAAGCCGTATTTTGAACCAGAGGAAGACACAAGCTACCAGGTACAAGTCGCAGGAAGAATTACCAGGTTGGATTCCGGTAGTAGGAGCAGTGTTAGAAAGCAGATTTATGTTATTATTATTTTTTATTCTATTAATCTTATCGTTATTTTCAGCTGAGGAGTGACACTGGGGGGGGGGGATCCTCCCTTTGTAATTACATTTCCTCTCCCAGCCTAGATATTTTGCCCCAATTTGGCGTGGCCGTATCAAATAAAAAATGTTTTAGATGGATTAGGATTATCCTATATTTGGAATGAGGGGCTAGGACCCTCAGATCAGGGTGAGCCGTTTTTGGCTATGATTATAGAAAGAATAAAAGACCAGGAAGTCCAAATGTGGACCCAGGCAGTTAAGACATCTGAAACATTGAAGTTTTATTCCCAAGTAAAAGATATATTTGGATTTGAATCTTAATTTAAACTAGGATTACCGGGGGAGACATTGAGGACTTGGTTTCGGATTCGAGCGAATTTCCTGCCACTAAAAAATAGAAAAAGAGTATTTGAAAGAAAAAGGGTGAACCCAGATGCAGATGCGGATTACTCTTGCCCCAGATGTAACCTAGGTATTGAGGGTGTGGCCCATATTCTCGCCGAGTGCCAGCAACATTCTCTATTAAGGGGAAAGTATTTTGAGGGTGGTAACTTGGATTTCCCGGGGATCCTGAAAACGACTGTAAAAAGGACAATCAGGCAGTTATGTAAATATGTAAATGAAGCGTTGACATCAATGAGTGAAACTTGATATTTATGTTATTTTTCTTGTGGAGTGTAATTAAGAATACTGTTCTGTATGGCCTGTTTTTTGGCTTATAATAAATTATTATTATTATTACTATTATTATTATTGTCTTCTTTTAAGTTTAACCTATATTTGGTCTCTTCTATCTTATCGCCCCCACCGCGTGTATTTTTTTTTGTGTATTTGTATTGAAATCTTAGCCACAGATTCGTAATCAACCCAGGAAACCTTAGATGACAATTTTGGTGGGATTTGTATAGAATGCAGGAAGGATAGGGTACATATGCACGGAATAGGGGTCATGATGAATAAGGAAGCTGTTTAGTTCTGTTTAGGATGGGAAGGTATTAATAATAGAATACTAGTTGCTCATTATAATACAAAAAAAGTGCAGGGTATCAGACATAGTAGTATATGCCCCTGTAGAACCAATTTACAGAAATAGTAGTGATTTATATAAATTTTGCTTACAGTTACAGGAACAAATAGACAGGACCCCAGGTAGAAATATGAAGTTTTTATTAGAATATTTAACGTCCAGGTCGGTAGAAATAGAGATAGATATCAACATACGACATTAAGAATTTTTATTGATGAAAACGCAATCATTTCGCACTATTGCCTAAATAATCCCAGAATGATCGTGAGTTAAAACAAGCCAAATATTTTTACATATGCAAAGCAGGGGTTGGGGTTGGTGGAGCAACGGCCGAAGGCAACTTCAAGCCTTCCAATCAGTCAGATCCAAAATTTTTGCAGGATATTGACTTCAACAATATTTAACATATACACAATTTCTGAAACACGTACTTAATGTGTTTTGATTCTAGAATTGTTGTATTGCAACATATTTATCGCCATAGATTTCAAGTCTAAGATTTGTAACAACACCAACTTTGGCTAAATTCAAGCGCTATTTGTGAAATATGTACGCAACATTAACTGATGGGAAATTCTATATTCCAAGATGAGCCTCGTGTCTTTAATTACCTAACTTGGAAGCACTTAAATACCAACTTTATTGGAAATCAGAGACCGCTCGTGAAAAGTGTGCTTGTTTTTTTTAGGGGGGGGGGGGATTGGGATTTACATATTGCAATATTAGACCGGTTTTGCCATCCGTAAGATCAGACACGCTTAAATAACAAATTTTGTGAAAAACAAGCATCGTCTCTGAAACATTTATTGTACGTGTATTGGTTTTGGACTTTGAATTTTATCTTTAGAACATCGAAAAGTTAAACAATCAGAATTTAGGGTTATACAAATGTCCTAAAAGGTGCAAAACTTACTATAAGATGAAAAATGACATCTAATTCTAAGAGAAATCATAACAAACAATGACGCTAAACCTAAAACGATCATAAATTTATGCATATTACTGCTTTGGTTGCCGTCTTTCAAGCTGTTTGAATATTCAGTTTCAGTTTTTGCTCGTCTGAACTAAGTAAATAGCTTCAATTGAAAGTCCTATGAATACAGCTGCGTATCAACCTATAAGACTGTTCTGGGAGGTTAAAGCATTATTTAATTCTTTTATTGTTTTCACAAAGGGATAACAACATTGCTGTTCTATATGTATAAGTGTGGTTGCAGAAGCTATGACCCTTAATATGTCGCTTTGACCCACTTTGTGTACTAAAATACTATATCAGAGTAAAGTCCCCATCCCCCTAGCCCGTTTCAGGTCTTAAACCCCATCCTCTCAGATGCTTTGAATTGGTAACGTGATTGTGATAAGAGTTTTTTTGTATGCTTGGAGATTTTTTTTAGGTCTGCTAAGTTACTATTCTGCATAGAAAATTTGGCTTTTAATCATTTTTTTTTAATTCCAACCATTTTGTAAAAATATCTTTGAAGTTTAACATTCCTGATAGGTGGTGTTGGTAACGAGTAACTGTGTGTAGCTTTTGAATTGTAGCGATGTGGTGCAAATTGTATGCGCTCTTATTAGATTATTTGGTTCTTGCACACTTTATGGTACCCACCGCTATATACTGTACAAGGAACTACTAATGAATACCCGTAAAACGGGTATTTGCAATAGAGAAATGGAATGCAAAGCGTGGTTTTCATTGCGTTTACAATATATAAACTGTTGTTTTTTGGGGTTTAGGGGGGGGAGGTACCTAGGTTAGGTTATGTATTTAATATATTTTATGCTTTACCCCGACTCCCACCCCCCTAATGTGCAAATATATAGCCCAAATTTGTTTTTAAACTATTATATATTCATCCTATTTTATTATATTCCAGTAGCATTAACCAAGCTTGACTTCTTTTGTGGGTACCATAAAATGCACAAGTACCGATTTTTTTGCTATTTGTAAATAGAGCCCAATCGTTCCTCTTACGCTCGTAAAGACGAAAAGTGTGACGGCCGCACATATATTCATCGTCATGCTTGTCAGAGCAGACGCCCTTCTCACGGTATACCAGCCGCCGTTGGGTTGATCTGTGTCTCAATTTTCATCGGTCACTTAGGATTCGGCAGTTATAATATTTCATTTTCAGAAACGACCTTGTTTATGCAAGCACAGTTTAATGGTTTCCAGCTGGAAGGATGTGGAGCAATTCTATAATCTTTAATTCAACCTTCCTGTCCCAATTTACATTATCAATGACGGTTGGACAACCTTTTGATGATTAGTTGTTAACTAGCAGCACCTCATCCCTAAAAGAGGTTTTGGTTAGTTTATTACTATATTGAAATGAGACTGAAGAACTCTAGTCAATTGAAGAATATACTAATATGCTAAATGAGAAGTACAAAAAAAAAAAAAAAAAAAAAAGAAAAAAAAAAAAAAAATCAAATCTAGCTTCTTGAACCAGAATGAGACTAAGCTCTAGTGGTAGACTATGGTTGGGCTAAACCAGGCTATATTCGTATGAAATGAGGCATGAGGCTCCATTCATAAATGGGAATACATGAGTTGTCTCTGTTTTTTAATTTCAACTAGTAGGGGGGGGGGGGGTCCCAAAGCTAGCTAACAGTTAAGTGTAAGCTAGGAACATGTGAAAAAAGTTAATTTTCAAACATGGAGGGCATGCTCCCATGGATGACCGAAATGAAATCACCGACAGAAAGATGCTATAAATAGACCTAGGAGATTTAATAATACATACTCATAAAAATAAAAGGTACATAACAACAAAGCACGCATTTTACCAGTAAATCTTTTCCCGTATTTTTTTTTTTAATCTCGGAACAATTTGTAAAGACTAATATTCCGTTAAAATTGATGAAAATTTAAATGTCAAAGACAAGCTATTATAACAGACTATTAAAAAAAAAACGATTTTAACGTGTCTTACCTATTACTCTGACTTTTAAAGATGCATATTGTTGCCTAGGGATAGGTTACCCTACTGCTAGAAGGTTGAGCGACAGGCTTACTACCGGCCCTATAAAAAGACCCGGTGACTGAAACGTCGATTCGACGTTTTATGCGCCATTAATGGTACGGAAGGACATTTATCTTTTATTTCTTGAGTGCGTCGAAAGGCGAGTTTTTCTTTTATATGTCTTGAGATATTGAAGACGGTTTGGTAGAGATTCTTCCCAAAAGACCGGTTGTGTTTCATATTTCCCATTCACTGACTGAAAAATTCCTTCGTTGTTATTTGTTTCTTCATTTTTTTCTTCTTTTATTTTTCTTTCATGATTGTCACAATGGGTACAAAAAAATCTGCTATTTATTTTCCCATAATATTTTCCCTTATTAAATTTCACCAAGCCTTCCCCTCTTTAGACGATCACAAATCGAACTTCATATGTATTGGGTCTGCGGTTCGACGTTAGTTAATAAACTAAAAGACCAAATCTATCGATCTCGACTAAGAAAATGTATGACACATCTGCCTACAAAACACTTGTGATATCCTGTGGGACAGCTTCAAAACGGGGGAAGGGTGGCTCCTAAGTAGTAATTATTTCACTTGCAGCTAAAGCAATTGATTTGCGATGACAGCTGCTAGAAATCTCACAAAAGGAACCAAGATCAGACGCGTGGAGGGTGAGTATGCTAGTAGCATCAACCTCTGGTAGATCTTTTTAAAATATTGAACTTTCTCATGGGTTTAAATCAAAATATTTAAGCCAATACTCATCCATTTTGAATTGTTTGTTAACAAAAAATGTCAAGATAAAATCGCTGCTTTCCTCGATACATTGATCTGGGATTTCTCGATACATTGATCTGGGAATGTTCGTAAAAGTAACTGGGCAGCCTTTTGGGAGGCGGAATTCAGAAAAAAGGGAAAACATGAGAAAAGTATCGGAAATTTTGGTTTAACTTTAAAGTCTCTAGGTTACGAAAAAGAAAAAAAAAATAATCGAGCCATGATGTAGGAGGGTTTTGTGAGGACACAGCTTCAAAACCCAGTGTTAGGAAAAAATCTCAGTTTTGCCCCGCCCCGTACATCTGCCATCACCGTAAATCCTTTCGTAATGTTTAGGTTGTTGCTTGCTCTTTATTAAAGCTACCATCCCCGTAAATCCTCTCGTAACGTTTAAGTTGTTGCTTGCTCTTTATTGAAAACTTATTACTTTACAACAGATGCCCAATAGGGTGCTAGGCGTATTCCACTCGGAAAACTTTCCCCCAGAAAATCCCCCCTTGGAAAATTTCCCCCGACTGAAAATTCCCCCTTCCCGCAAAAAATCCCCCCCCCCCGAGGGAGATATTCCTCGCGAAAAATTCCCCCACATGCAAAAATTTTGTAGCCAAAAAGAAAGCATGACAAAACATAATATGACAAAAATGATGAAGAAAAGAAGGAATTTTAGACTATTCTACCTATTGTCCAAAATAAAGGCAGAATGTATAGTAAAGTGTATCCTATAGTGTTTATTTTTGCTTTTTTTTTTACTTCAGTTTTTTCCATGTTTTTGGGGTCGAACTATCATAGCTGCGTAAGAAAAAGGCAAACAAAAAAGATGAAAAAAATTAATTCAAAGTATGAAATTAGTTGCAACAGCAGAGGAGTTGCCTTATAATGGAAATACACAGAGATAACAGGTTCAGGATAAGAAGTGCGAGTCATTAGTTCCCGGCAGAGGTATTACTAGCCAAAATGTTTGAGTTGGGGGGGGGGGGATTTTACCGACTGGTTGATAATTTTTCCGACTGATTAGGGGATATTGCAAATAAAATTACTTCATTTTTTTGTTCTTTATCAACTGACACTGATCTCGGCTTTCATTGATTTTACGTCATATATTTCCATCAGCCCATTTGTTCCTATAAAAATAAGAAAAAAGAAATGGACTAGCTAGATTGTGACACTTCACACCACTAGTCTACCGAATCCAATTTATATCTGACTGGCTGAAAACATTGGGGAAGAGGCTTCCGCCTCCCCAATATGTGGCCCCTTTGGTTTGATGACTCCCTCCCAACTCCCGGGGCAAGGGCTGTGAGGTATACAAGTTGCCCATTGTTGAGATATAGACTTTTTATAGGAAGATGGTCGAATAAACTCTGGAGGGGGCTCATTCAATTGAAAATCGAAAGTTCCAGTCAGCTTTTGAAGATTTAGCCTGCTTTTCAACCAGTTGCCACCAAAAAAGTTGTAACCGGCTACAGTGTTTTAAAGAAGTTCCTTATTCCATTTCAACAGCCCTTGTGCTTCAGTAGTCGTTTTCTAAAGAGAAATATACGGCAAATAATTTGGGTTAAACCTAGCTTTAAAATAAATATAAGAAACGTTTTGTGTAATAAAAGGGAAGCATCTCCCCGCAGCACCCTTATCCAGGTTTAGTCTAAATGAAGGGAAATGGTAGATTAACCCCTATCCCAAGGGCACCGGTATAAAATTTTCCAGGGGGGGGGGGCAAATGCCAAAATATCAATGGTGGTTGGGTGACGAGAAAATATTTCAGAATTTTTTTAATGTTGGAATAAGTTTATTTTTAAATACTTTTAGGGAAAAACTTTCAAATAAAAAGAGTAATTAAATTGAATGCAAAATGAAACAAAATACAATAAATTTTAAACCGCAAGGATTCCTGGCAAAGGGATCAATTTGTTTAATCAATAATATATTTAATTATTATGGATTTAATCTTAAAAGAAAATCAAACTCAAACCAAAATTACAGAAAGATTGCTTCCGTAGATTGTAACAGATGCAGACATGTCCTAATTTCCTACACCTTAGAGTAGTTTACAGAATGAGTAGAGATACTAAAAAAAATCATCCTGCCTGCACAGATACCAAGTTTTGATTTTATAACAGTCGTGTAAAATGTACAGATTTCACAAGAGGACAATTCTCCCCCTCGAAATTAAGTCCCTTATTTATTCAGACATTAAAAAAAAATTTAATAGCGATAGAAAAACAAAATATTTTATATTTCAATGATCTCTGTTTGGGTTTTGATGGGCAATCAAACAGTTCGTGGTAATGGTCAATAAGTACGGAGCGACCCATTTCAATAGTAACCGAAACTCTAAATAACGGAATTTTGATACCAATTGATAAATCAAAAGAATTGGATTATTATGCTGATTCAAAATATATAAGTTTCATTAAGTTTAGTTTTACTCATTAAAAGCTACGAGCCTAAGAAAATTTGTCTGATTTTCTAAAAAAGGGGGAAAGACCCCTCGAAGTCATAACATTCTAATGAAAATCACATATTCAGATTCAGCGTATCGAAGAACCTTACTGTAGAGGTTTCAACCTCATATCTGGAAAAATGTGGAATTTTGTAATTTTTGCCAGAAAAAAGATCACGGATGCGTGTTTGTTTGTTTGTTTTTTCCCTAGGGGTGATCGTATCGACCCAGTGGGCCTAGACCGTCGAGAGAGGGTTCATTCTAATGGAAAAGAAAGGTTATAGTGCCCTTTTTAAGTGACCAAAATAATTGGAGGGCAACTAGGCCCCCTCCCGCGCCACTTTTTTTCCAAAATCACCCGATAAAAATTTTGAGATAGCTTTTTTCTTCAACATACTTTAAAAGCCCAATAGCTATGTCTTTAGAGATAAAATGGCCCCCTACCGCCCTGGGGAAAAATTTTTAAGTTATAAAATTGACATGTTGTTTTTTTTTATTGGGAATATGCATACATTTTTCAGGTTGGGAGGGGAGGAAGAATTTTCTGATGGGAGGATTTCACACTGGGAAAATTTTACATGGAGAAGGAAGTTTCCAGGGGGTGAACTTTCCAGGGGAAATTTTACACTTGGTGAATTTGCCAGAATTGCTATACGAAACTTCTTTATGTCTTACTTTTTCTTTACAGATTCAATTTTAGGCGTGGAGATGTTAGTAGTAACCATATACACAGTATCACGAGTGATTTCAGGGGTGTTATACTCCATATACACCATATACAGTGCAGTTTGACGTGCACATTGTAAAAAAGCGACCAAACGTTTTATATTATATACCTATAAAGTGAACAAACAGGTTTTGAGAGTATAATTGTGATTGTATAACGCAATCAGTAGAAAGGCCCCTATTGATCCGGTACGAACCACGTGGTTTATGGTTTTGTCAGTGAGAATGGAAAAACAGGAATTTTCTCACTTTGATGGATGTTTTCTGGATTATTGAGTCTAATGGGGTCAATGCCCCCTTTTTCAAGGTCGATTTATTTGTTGTTTCTAGGTGTAATAACTCCGGGACGAAGGTTGCACATGCGCATTGAATTCTAACGGGAACAATGTTATTGATCTAGGACTCGAGGGGGAAGTGAATTTCCGAGAACTTGATAGCGTATTCGATCGTGAATGTCAAGGTGTCCAGAAATAGGAAACAGTATTTGTTGTTGTTGTTGTTTTGGGCAAGTGTATGCTCGAGGCGAATATTATGAGTTTCCAGGAATAGGAAACAGTTAGATCACGTGTTTCCTTCTCAGCCAATCAGAGGGCCGGAAATATTAGCGGGAGAGGGAATATGAGGAAAGGATTTTTGCTATAGTTTTATTAGTCTGTGAATAGAATTCAAAGGAGTGAGAAGAAGAACAGTTTTGACTTTACTCATTTGGATATATATTTGAGTGTTGATGACGAGTGGAATGTTTACCCTCTTAGAAGTTGATAGAGGAGTTGATGGCAATAATACAAGAGCACCTAACATTGCGGTGGAAATCACGAGAGGATCACGGCTTTGTCTGGAATGGGATGAAGTATATGCAAGATATGTGATATCCTTGAGCAAATTTAAAATGGAGGATCAATTATGTTTCGCTGCAAAAGTTGATTTAGCACACGTGAATAGACTTCAATGTGCTTTAAGTGCATTAGTGAAACATATCGAAGACAATAAACTGTATCGCTAATTGTACATGCATAGTATTACTGTTGTTGTTGTAATTATTCAATAAAATTGTTTCGAAATCGAAAATGTTCCCTTTCTTTTCTGGTTAGGGGCTAACGAATCAGGGTCAGTCTAGAGTCAGCAGTCAGAGTGAAAGGATTGAAAAATGAATAAATTTGAGAAAGAGAGAATTAGATCAAATCTAGTGTTTATGGAAAAACATTTGATTTTGGATGATGATTTTCTCGAGTTATCTCTTCAACGTAGGATATTCTCTCGTCAGGGAACACTTGACAATATAATGAGGAGTGATTCTCCCCCATTGGACTATTGTATGAAACTTTTAAAATGTGATTCAAATGCTTATACTCAATTTATTGATATGTTAATTGGAACAAAGCAGAATCATATCGTGGATATACTTTTGAAAACATTGCCAATGAATTCAATGTAGATGGCTCCCCCGTCATTCGAAAGAGGTAACGTCACAGAGTTACTCCTCTCCCCATTCCCCACATTGAATTTATCCGTCGGCAGGGACGATCAGTTTCGTTTTAGCTGTGAGTGAGTCAAGTGACATTGGAAACTAAAAAATGTTCTATACATGTCCATTGTGCATGTACACTCTTGGCAGTTGGACTCAATGTGAGAATTGTACAATTATTGTTGACTATAGTGAAAAGTGCAAATTATGTAATCCTTGTAAATTACACAGAGGCTATGCAGTACAAATTAAAGGATGTAATTCATGTCTTGAGGAGGTGTGTGACTCTCACCCTAGAGGGCACCTGTGCTCCAATTGTCACTATGATAAATGTGATCAGTGGGAGAATACTTACCCCGCTATGATTGGAAAGAATCCCAAACGTGATTTTAGTTTATTTCTACGAGATTGGTATCGTCGTGGATTTAAATTATTCTGGAAGAGGAATCTGGTCTACAATTCAACTGTTGGGGTAACAAGACAATTTGGTTTCTACGTAATCGTTGTGACGACACTGCCTACTATGACTATAAACCAAGTGATTTTTATTTGGCAGTTACCGAATGTGATTCACCATTTGAAAACACTGTATGTGATATTGCTTCAAATAGACAGATTGAAACTCGTGAATTTCATAATATGAATGCAAATAGTATCATTGACTATACAAAGAGATATGACAAGAGTGAAGTTACATTGTACTGTAGAAAATGTGACCCTGACTTTGAAGTCAATCAAGATCAATATACAGTGAATCCAAATGATTTACCGGCATTAGTGGTTCACGACAGTTGCCTATACATCGAAGAAGAAGAAATCTAAAGTGAAGATTTAAAGACATTGTTGTATATATATATGCATTTTATTAATAAACAAATTCACAAACATTTTTTAAGCACTTTACTCTTAGGGCACTGAAAGCAATACTGTATAGGTCTGAGAGGATATTGTCCACTAGAAAGTCGTTCAGACGTGGATTGTCAATATAAATGTGGAGAAACTGCTTGTAAGTATAGCCGCGACATCGGAACACAAAATATAGTAGTGCATGGAAGCAACAGCTTTTAGTCGTTAGATCCTGCACTCTCTTCCGATTTTGAATAATAGTTTTCCCACTGCTCTCAATATAGTTGCTGATGTGGGGTGTGTAAAATGTATAGGGTAGACCAAGAGGATCAAAAAATTCAATCGTCTTCATTGTTTGAAAGATGCACAGCCAATGACCCGTCAGCACAGTCGACGGACTGCTATTAACAATAATCAAGGTATTGTTGACACTTTGAATTTTTCCAAGAAAGTCAGAAGGTAGACAATAGGATTTGTACTGGGACATGTAGGGGTCCATATTAAATACATTGATTATTTGTCTGGTGTTCATGGCGCCAAGTCGTCTAGTAGAACACTGCCTTCGGGAGTGATTTCCCAATAGGTTTCATATTGATTTAGTGAGATTAGTGCAATACTCTCAGCCAATGGGTCGGCAAATGTACACTCTAAAGGCACACTCCCCGTACGTACTATACTCATATCCTGTGTGCCAGAAAAATCCAGAACAATGATACCATGTGTTTTAGCAAACATTTCTTCGGTTATACCATTTTCAAATAGTTGAGAGTCATGATCTAGGGTTTGCATGGTCAACTCATACAATGTTCTCATCAAAAGATAGATTGTAGAGTGGGATACCGTTTACTTTACACACAAGAGATGAAAGTCCAAACATCTCGAATTTATGTGGGCATTCAGTCCACGATCCTATTGCACTGGCGCTTTTTACAAATGCCAAAGCGAGTTTTGATGGAATTTCGCCATTGATAAAGGATGAATCGGTGAAGGTGCGTGAGCCCATGGCAATATGACGTTGATTGGTGATTGTAGGAGGAACAAGTAGTTTAATATTATTTCCATTGGCTCTCAGTTTTTCCACTGCCAAAGCAACAGAACTCATGACCTGTTGTTTGCGTACATGAAGTATTGCCGAGGTGAGGGAGAGACTTACATCAGGATTGGCAGCAAGTTCTTTTCTCAATATGAAATTGGAGGGTGCAAGCGTCAGTTTTATATCCACTTTAACATTGGGCGGCAGCCATTGGGGTATATTAAATATTTCATGATATATTTTTCCAACTAGATGTAATTCACTAGTTGTAGCATTTTTAAGTGCATCTGTACTATCAGTATTAGTAATATATTCATATCCATTGGAGGTGCCTCTCAATTCCTTGTATGACTTGGGTGTCATCAGCATGAATTGCATATAGCTTGTATAATTTGAGAGATTGTTGCTTGTGCTCACCAGCGTGTCATTGATGTAGATACTGATTTGACGAAATAGATTATGTAATATACAATTTTCATAGGATATTCCATCGGCCCGAATTGGCATTGTATTATCGGATTTCCGGACTTTCATTTGTAAATCTATAAATGTAGAAGACATGTCCATAAAGTAGTCTTCATTGGAATAAATTTGAAAGTGGATATTATCGGAGAGGGGTTGTTGTGGATAAAATTGTTCATAGTATCCATGCTTGACACTCACATCAAAATTTTCAGCATTGAATAGATTCAATGAGGCGGTGATTGAAGGTTGAGAATCCTTATGTGGCAGGTAGGACATCTTAGGAGAAGAAACCTAGTTTTGATCTAACAATTTTCTTCCTGGGGCTTCTTCTTCTGTTTACACTACGTGTCGGCTTTTTCCTTCTTTTCTTTGACAAGTGGGATGATGTCTTTCGTTTCCGACCTGAGTGGAGACTGATGAGTGATGCATTGTTTCTTGACCTTTTTAAGCCTTTACCATTTTGTTTTAATATCTCGCCAAGGGTTCGCGCACTGGAACTAAGATTGTCCGAAGCACTTTTTTTAAAATCCTTGCCAGAGCCCCAATCGTATAGTGTAGAGGATGCAAAATCTGTCGCAACCGGTACAAGATATTTTCTAGCCAGTGGTAGTGAAGAGCGAAACAGCTTAGCAAACCAACTACCAAGACCATAGCCAGACATTGACGAGCGACCTTTGTAATAGTCCATTCCATTGCCCTGCTGTCTTGGGCCAAGAGTATTAACATAGCAGTCAATATCAGGACAAGTGAATACCACTTTTTTATTAGACATCTTGTTGTTGTGAACGAAGGGACGAAAATGGCATGTAATCACAGCCAAACCTTTTGAAATTGCTATGGGATCACCCAATTCGGTTCTTAGTGTTAACTGACAGAGTTCCAAATAGGAAGTGTTTACGGGAATATACTGAAGATGCTTTATATTGTAGTGGTGAATTTGCTCTTGATTGGTTTTTCGTTCAAGAACTCGTAGGAGGGGAACATTTGAATTACCAACCCGAGATGTTTCCACAAATGAAGCGTAGAGAAATATACAAGTGTCTGTGGAGAAGGCAGGCGGGTAGTCAGCAAAAATGAAATTAGTGTTTCCGGCACTTTTACCATTGATTATATTGAGCTTAAAGCCAAGAACATCCTTTAGGTTATCATTGAGAATAACCTTTTCGTTGGCAATAGGTGAACTAATGTAGATCTTGCCCTCCTCCTTTGAATAGTTGAAATGAAAAGCTCCCTTTTTACGAGCGGAAATTCTTTTATTAATAGAACGACATAAATCATTCATACAGGTGAGTTCCTCGTAGGGTAATTCAATATATGGATAATCCATCCAATTGATTTTTTGAATTTGTTCTTGATCACTTGAGGATGGTGGTGGCGGCCAATCATAGGGTCTAATTTTTATATCATATTTACGATCTTTTCTCAGGATGTCGTAGGTATTTTTGAGAATACAGTCGACAAGAGCCACTTCATACTTTCCGTCGTCGGTTTTGATGGTGGGGGAGAGTTTTGTCCAAAAATCACTTGTTCTATTCAAGTCATTGTAGAGAGGATCGGAAACACTGGACATGAAAGTCACATAGAAATCATTGGGCATTGTCAATGTCTTCAGCACTGACCCAAGAATCAAAATCTGAGTTGTATCCTAGCCAGCGAACAAGCAACTGTCTCTTGCCCCTACGAGTACGACTCTTTAATATCTTTTCAATTTGATAAATTTCACTAGTGTTTCTAACTTTTTGCAGTTCATATTCATAAAAACCACCGAGAATCTCATCATCTTTGGTGTCTCGTAGTCGATATGTCGTGGGCTCGGTGTCCAGGATTTTGGACACTTTAAAAAGTTCGGTGCTCCATAAATAATTCCCCTTTTCAAAAATATTGGTGGTTCTATTAATTCGAACAGTATCACCAACATTGAATTTCTTCTTCACATTTTTTTTTCTTTTTCATCATTGGAATATTGCTTTAGAAAGGCATCAAATGTATTTTCATTGTAGTGAACATCCCGAGGGCTTGAGTTGGACAGAGATCGATGAGGTCGATGGTTGTATATCCGCATGATTTTATCTAAATCATGAATAAAAGCCGGTGTATTTTTCAGGGTACAATATCTTGAAATTAATAGACGAATCGTTCTTATTAATCGTTCAGCCAATGCAGCCTTTATCGGGCTGTGACTATGATAAAGTGTTGTATTATATTTCAATAGAACCTTTTGCACATGGGGATTAACAAATTCACTGCCACGATCCGATTGAATTTTATCTATATGAATCCTGTTCAAGAATACTTTCAATGGCCTGAGCAACTTCAACACCTCTCTTTTATCGCAGTGGAATGGCATAGGCATAGCGACTAAAGACACTGATTGCCACCAGAATATATTTGTAGGGTGCATTGTGACGCCGTTGAACTGCGTCTAAAGTTAAAAGATCCGTTTGCATTATATGCAGAGGGAAAAAGGCTTTAGTTTGTCGATATTGTTAGCCGCGAAGCCTGTGATTCCGATGCAGTGTGTAACTCGATTCATTCTCTAGATACTCTTTTGCTTTTTTCAATGTGGTGCCGGAGACAACTTTAGAAAGCGTTTTGGGAGAACTTAAACTTCCCGCTTCACCAATATTTTCATAGACACCTTTCAGAACTTCATCCATTTTGAACGCAAGCACGTAGTGTAATGTCCACTCCCCTTTTGCACACTGGAGGGTGAATCAATTCGTCTTCGCTTTTGACTAGCAGCCACGGGTGTTGTAAAATCATTGCTACTGCTGCTACTGATAGTATTTTCAAATATTGAATCTTCTTCTTCTTTTTTAAATGGTGGTGTTGGTGTTGTTGGAGGACTATATTCTCTTAGTTTCTTTAGAATTTGCTTATTGGCAATAAGACTTTTGGGAAAGTTTGATACACTTAGAAAGGTGTATAGATTATTGTCAAAGGATAAAAGTCCTTTACGATTCGTCACCATATCACAAATTAAATCAACTAGATTGTAACTTTTTCCCTGAATTATAATTCGTTTCCCTGTGCTATCGACTTGAACTTGATGTTCATCACCAGTTTCCAACATGAGATAAGATAATACTCTTTTACTCTGTTCTCGATAGGTCACTGGCAATAGGTTTCCAATTTTCGATACAATTGAATTCAATTCCTTCTCCTTTGAATGTGCAGAATCTTGAGGAGATGTTTCCTGTTTAGAGGGATCGGTAACAGTGGCGGCGGCGGTGGGTCTCTCACGATAAGGTTTATGTTTGTCCACACGTCGCAATGCATCTTGAAGTAAAAGCAGTTTTTTGTCATCGGCAATATTCTCATCATTAATGAATTTGCTTAGATTGTCTTCAAAATGTTCGAGGGGCGTGAGGACAAGTTCAAATGGTGTCAATTTATAGGGCTTTGCCATTCTCTAGAGAAAACTGTTTACAAGTCCTGCAATTATTGGCAGTAAAAGTGTGAAAAAGCTACCGCCCGCTTGAAGGAGCCGTTTTCTTTTAAAAATTTTTCCCTTGTTTTTACAAGCCAAGGCGCGTACAGTGGAACGATGTTGCTTTGTCTGTTGTCTAACACCTTCTGGCAGTTGAACATTGCCCTCAGTTAAATTTAAACAAAGTTCAGATATTATATTAATGAAATCATTGTCAACACCATGTTTGAGTATGGCCTTCCTAAGCAAGGGTTTTAAAGTGCTTAAAACGGAAAATAAATGCCGTTGTTCGTGTAGTTTCTTCAGTGTCATAATGGCAACTAATAACCTTTTCTACTGTTCACCGGAAGATATACTGTAATTTCATTGTTGAAAATGTCGGTGACTACGCGTAGATCCTCGGGTGTGCTCTGATTAAGATCCAGCAAAATGTAACCGTAGGGTTTATTAGTCGCCTGAGTGTACGCTGACAACAGAAATTTAGGGGCGCCAGGGTATATCTGTTTATTGAGAGTTATGAGAGAGCTAGAATCACGAACAACTCGATAGACAATATAGATAGTGCAATTCAAAGCAAGGGTTCGCATACATTTGCTCTGATGAAACAGATTGTGTAGAACTAGGGTTATGGAAATGTGTTCATGGTGGGAGCGAACAGTGAACAGTTGTAGCATTTCCTGTGAGAACTGTTCAATAGATTCAGCCAAATCATCAATAATCAACCACGAGTTCGATTCAATACTATTGAAAACATCAAGTCCCCGTGTGAATTGTATTGGTATGGTTGTGGCAATTGCTTTTATTTGATCATAGGACTCCTGCCAAATACTATAGCAATAGTAGATTTTTTTAGGTTTTTCCAAAAACATTTTATCGCAATTTTCAATTATTTTAGTTAAGAG
This sequence comes from Artemia sinica, assembly GCA_027921565.1. Taxonomy (NCBI): domain Eukaryota; kingdom Metazoa; phylum Arthropoda; class Branchiopoda; order Anostraca; family Artemiidae; genus Artemia; species Artemia sinica. The sequence goes on along the minus strand of CM051256.1, from coordinate 52,224,284 downwards.
TGTTGTTTTCCCCGACATTAAGGGACCACACAGAAACGACCTGAAGGGTGTTTTAAATTGATACATGTTGCTGCTGCTGCTGCTGCTGTTGACAACAGTCGGACTATAACTAACTGTAAATCATACGTGTCCAATGAATAAGTAGTAGTAGTAGCAATAATTTTCCCATAGATCTATCTAGTACGTTAACAAGAGTAACAACAAAAAAACAATATTTCATGGCAGCATTTATTTCGGTAACATGAAAACTCGATTTGTTCAACATGAACTGCAATTGACAACGATAAAAATGACACTTTATGTACAACATAAAAATAAACACTTTTTTGTCCATGAAGAGCCACACTTACTGTCTTTAAACACTTTTTCTCCATCAACAGTTTTCTGTACAACAACAACACTTTTTGTCCAGCAACATGAACACTTTTCTATACAACAAGAGCACTTGAAAACAACACTTGAAAACAACAGAAAAAAAACACTTGTAACATGAACTAGCACAGTTGAACATTGTGAATTTAAAAGTAAGGTCCCCCCCCACCCCCCGGGGACCGCAGGGCCGAAGGCCGGCTGCGGACGGGACCCCCCAACCCCCGGGAGCTGCGGGCGGACCCCCCACCCCCCGGGAGCCGGCCGCAGGAAGGGCCCCCCATCCCCCGGGAGCCGGCCGCGGTAAGGGCCCCCCACCCCCCGGGAGCCGCGGTGGAAAAACTGTACAATAGTTGTCGTCACTGCTGCTACAGGTTAACCCAACCAATAACCTGTGCGCACGCAACGTGCGCGCACGTAACCTCGTCTAAATTAACCTTAAAAAATGAAATAAAGCTATGTCGACTTTGCGTATTTTATTCAACATATCCGACAATTGATGCAGAAAAAGCATAGAGTTTGTTACTTACTTACTTACATTTTTCTTTCCATAATTTCTTGAATTAAATTTCTGTATTGTGCATCCAAATGGGGAATTCAAGAAAGAGTTTGTTACTTACTTGCGATTTTTTCATAATTTCTTGAATAAAGTATCTGTATTGTGTATCCAAGGTTTAAGTTTTGATGTTGCTCCTTACTTTCAGATGAAGAAAACGATATTCCAATTCTTGCATTTCACGAAAGAAATTCAAAATGAATTTTGAAAAATTAAGAGAATGTAACTGTGACAAGGTAAAGCACAACAAAACACTACTGAAATATTCCAACTCTTGCATTTCAATGAAAGAAATTCAAAATGAACTATGAAAACCAACAGAATGTAACTGTGACAAGGTAAAGCACAACAAAACACTACTGAAATATTCCAACTCTTGCATTTCACGACAGAAATTCAAAATGAACTTCGAAAAATCAAGAGAATGTAACTGTGACAAGGTAAAGCACAACAAGTCACTACTGAAATATTCCAACTCTTGCATTTCACGACAGAAATTCAAAATGAACTTTGAAAAATCATGAGAATGTAGCTGTGACAAGGTAAACCACGACAAGACACTACTGAAATATTCCAATTCTTGCAGTTCATGAAAGAAATTCAAAATGAACTTTGAAAAATTAAGAGAATGTAACTGTGACAAGGTAAAGCACAACAAAACACTACTGAAATATTCCAACTCTTGCATTTCAATGAAAGAAATTCAAAATGAACTATGAAAATCAACAGAATGTAACTGTGACAAGGTAAAGCACAACAAAACACTACTGAAATATTCCAACTCTTGCATTTCACGACAGAAATTCAAAATGAACTTCGAAAAATCAAGAGAATGTAACTGTGACAAGGTAAAGCACAACAAGTCACTACTGAAATATTCCAACTCTTGCATTTCAACGAAAGAAATCCAAAATGAACTTTGAAAAATCATGAGAATGTAGCTGTGACAAGGTAAACCACGACAAGACACTACTGAAATATTCCAATTCTTGCATTTCACGAAAGAAATTCAAAATGAACTTTGAAAAATTAAGAGAATGTAACTGTGACAAGGTAAAGCAAAACAAAACACTACTTAAATATTCCAACTCTTGCATTTCAATGAAAGAAATTCAAAATGAACTATGAAAACCAATAGAATGTAACTGTGACAAGGTAAAGCACAACAAAACACTACTGAAATATTCCAACTCTTGCATTTCACGACAGAAATTCAAAATGATCATCGAAAAATCAAGAGAATGTAACTGTGACAAGGTAAAGCACAACAAGTCACCACTGAAATATTCTAACTCTTGCATTTCACGACAGAAATTCAAGATGAACTTTGAAAAATCATGAGAATGTAGCTGTGACAAGGTAAACCACGACAAGACACTACTGAAATATTCCAATTCTTGCATTTCACGAAAGAAATTCAAAATGAACTTTGAAAAATTAAGAGAATGTAACTGTGACAAGGTAAAGCACAACAAAACACTACTGAAATATTCCAACTCTTGCATTTCAATGAAAGAAATTCAAAATGAACTATGAAAATCAACAGAATGTAACTGTGACAAGGTAAAGCACAACAAAACACTACTGAAATTTTCCAACTCTTGCATTTCACGACAGAAATTCAAAATTAACTTCGAAAAATCAAGAGAATGTAACTGTGACAAGGTAAAGCACAACAAGTCACTACTGAAATATTCCAACTCTTGCATTTCACGACAGAAATTCAAAATGAGCTTTGAAAAATCATGAGAATGTAGCTGTGACAAAACAAACCAAGACATGACACTACTGAAATATTCCAATTCTTGCATTTCACGAAAGAAATTCAAAATGAACTTTGAAAAATTAAGAGAATGTAACTGTGACAAGGTAAAGCACAAGTAAACACTACTGAAATATTCCAACTCTTGCATTTCAATGAAAGAAATTCAAAATGAACTATGAAAATCAACAGAATGTAACTGTGACAAGGTAAAGCACAACAAAACACTATTGAAATATTCCAACTCTTGCATTTCACGACAGAAATTCAAAATGATTTTCGAAAAATCAAGAGAATGTAACTGTGACAAGGTAAAGCACAACAAGTCAATACTGAAATATTCCAACTCTTGCATTTCAACGAAAGAAATCCAAAATGAACTTTGAAAAATCATGAGAATGTAGCTGTGACAAGGTAAACCACGACAAGACACTACTGAAATATTCCAATTCTTGCATTTCGCGAAAGAAATTCAAAATGAACTTTGAAAAATTAAGAGAATGTAACTGTGACAAGGTAAAGCACAACAAAACACTACTGAAATATTCCAACTCTTGCATTTTACGACAGAAATTCAAAATGAACTTCAAAAAAACCAGAGAATGTAACTGTGACAAGGTAAAGCACAACAAGTCACTACTGAAATATTCCAACTCTTGCATTTCACGACAGAAATTCAAAATGAACTTTGAAAAATCATGAGAATGTAGCTGTGACAAGGTAAACCACGACAAGACACTACTGAAATATTCCAATTCTTGCATTTCACGAAAGAAATTCAAAATGAACTTTGAAAAATTAAGAGAATGTAACTGTGACAAGGTAAAGCACAAAAAAACACTACTGAAATATTCCAACTCTTGCATTTCAATGAAAGAAATTCAAAATGAACTATGAAAATCAACAGAATGTAACTGTGACAAGGTAAAGCACAACAAAACACTACTGAAATATTCCAACTCTTACGTTTCACGACAGAAATTCAAAATGAACTTCGAAAAATCAAGAGAATGTAATTGTGACAAGGTAAAACACAATAAGTCACTACTGAAATATTCCAACTCTTGCATTTCAACGAAAGAAATCCAAAATGAACTTTGAAAAATCATGAGAATGTAGCCGTGACAAGGTAAACCACGACAAGACACTACTGAAATATTCCAATTCTTGCATTTCACGAAAGAAATTCAAAATGAACTTTGAAAAATTAAGAGAATGTAACTGTGACAAGGTAAAGCACAACAAAACACTACTGAAATATTCCAACTCTTGCATTTCAATGAAAGAAATTCAAAATGAACTATGAAAATCAACAGAATGTAACTGTGACAAGGTAAAACACAACAAAACACTACTGAAATATTCCAACTCTTGCATTTCACGACAGAAATTCAAAATGAACTTCGAAAAATCAAGAGAATGTAACTGTGACAAGGTAAAGCACAACAAGTCACTACTGAAATATTCCAACTCTTGCATTTCACGACAGAAATTCAAAATGAACTTTGGAAAATCATGAGAATGTAGCTGTGACAAGGTAAACCACGACAAGACACTACTGAAATATTCCAATTCTTGCATTTCACGAAAGAAATTCAAAATTAACTTTGAAAATTAAGAGAACGTAACTGTGACAAGGTAAAGCACAACAAAACACTACTGAAATATTCCAACTCTTACATTTCAATGAAAGAAATCCAAAATGAACTATGAAAATCAACAGCATGTAACTGTGACAAGGTAAAGCACAACAAAACACTACTGAAATATTTCAACTCTTGCATTTCAATGAAAGAAATTCAAAATGAACTATGAAAATCAACAGAATGTAATTGTGACAAGGTAAAGCACAACAAAACACTACTGAAATATTCCAACTCTTTCATTTCACGACAGAAATTCAAAATGAACTTCGAAAAATCAAGAGAATGTAACTGTGACAAGGTAAAGCACAACAATTCACTACTGAAATATTCCAACTCTTGCATTTCACGACAGAAATTCAAAATGAACTTTGAAAAATCATGAGAATGTAGCTGTGACAAGGTAAACCACGACAAGACACTACTGAAATATTCCAATTCTTGCATTTCACGAAAGAAATTCAAAATGAACTTTGAAAAATTAAGAGAATGTAATAGTGACAAGGTAAAGCAGAACAAAACACTACTGAAATATTCCAACTCTTGCATTTCAATGAAAGAAATTCAAAATGAACTATGAAAATCAACAGAATGTAACTGTGACAAGGTAAAGCACAACAAAACACTACTGAAATATTCCAACTCTTGCATTTCAATGAAAGAAATTCAAAATGAACTATGAAAATCAACAGAATGTAACTGTGACAAGGTAAAAAACAACAAAACACTACTGACATATTCCAACTCTTGCATTTCATGACAGAAATTCAAAATGAACTTCGAAAAATCAAGAGAATGTAACTGTGACAAGGTTAAGCACAACAAGTCACTACTGAAATATTCCAACTCTTGCATTTCACGACAGAAATTCAAAATGAACTTTGAAAAATCATGAGAATGTAGCTGTGACAAGGTAAACCACGACAAGACACTACTGAAATATTCCAATTCTTGCATTTCACGAAAGAAATTCAAAATGAACTTTGAAAAATTAAGAGAATGTAACTGTGACAAGGTAAAGCACAACAAAACACTACTGAAATATTCCAACTCTTGCATTTCAATGAAAGAAATTCAAAATGAACTTTGAAAATCAACAGAATGTAACTGCGACAAGGTAAAGCACAACAAAACACTACTGAAATATTCCAACTCTTGCATTTCACGACAGAAATTCAAAATGAACTTCGAAAAATCAAGAGAATGTAACTGTGACAAGGTAAAGCACAACAAGTCACTACTGAAATATTCCAACTCTTGCATTTCAACGAAAGAAATTCAAAATGAACTTTGAAAAATCATGAGAATGTAGCTGTGACAAGGTAAACCACAACAAGACACTACTGAAATATTCCAATTCTTGCATTTCGCGAAAGAAATTCAAAATGAACTTTGAAAAATTAAGAGAATGTAACTGTGACAAGGTAAAGCACAACAAAACACTAATGAAATATTTCAACTCTTGCATTTCAATGAAAGAAATTCAAAATGAACTACTTGCCCTTGAGGCAGATCCCGTTTATTTTCGATGCTGAGTATTTTTGGTTTTCCCTCCAAAATTGACCCCTGCCCTCAAAAAATGGAGGAAGGAGGGGCCTCTGAGCCTTGCCCTTGAGGCAGATCCCATTTATTTTTGATTCTGAGCATTTTTGGTTTCCCCTCCAAAATTGATCCCCCCCTCCCCTGCCCTCAGAAATGGAGGAAGGAGGGGCCTCTGAGCCTTGCCCTTGAGGCAGATCCCATTTATTTTCGATTTTGAGCATTTTTGATTTTCCCTCAAAAATTGACCCCCCCCCTCCCTTGCCCTCAGAAATGGGGGAACGAAGGGCCTCTGAGCCTTCCCCTTGAGGCAGATCCCATTTATTTTCGATTCTGAGCATTTTTGATTTTCCCTCCAAAATTGACCCCCCCTCCCCTGCCCTCAGAAATGGAGGAAGGAGGGGCCTCTGAGCCTTCCCCTTGAGGCAGATCCCATTTATTTTCGATTCTGAGTATTTTTGGTTTTCCCTCCAAAATTGACCCCCTTCCCCTGCCCTCAGAAATGGGGAAACGAAGGGCCTCTGAGCCTTCCCCTTGAGGCAGATCCCATTTATTTTCGATTCTGAGCATTTTTGATTTTCCCTCCAAAATTGACTCCCTCCCTCCCCTGCCCTCAGAAATGTAGGAAGGAGGGGCCTCTGAGCCTTGCCCTTGAGGCAGATCCCATTTATTTTCGATTCTGAGTATTTTTGATTTTCCCTAAAAAATTGACCCCCCCTCCCCTGCCCTCAGAAATTGGGGAACGAAGGGCCGCTGAGCCTTCCCCTTGAGGCAGATACCATTTATTTTCGATTCTGAGTATTTTTGGTTTTCCCTCCCAAATTGACCCCCTCCCCTGCCTTCAGAAATGGGGGAACGAAGGGCCTCTGAGCCTTCCCCTTGAGGCAGATCCCGTTTATTTTCGATTCTGAGTATTTTTGGTTTTCCCTCCAAAATTGACCCTTCACGTTAAAAAATTATCCAATCACTAATTACCCTTTTTTGCAAATATCAATCAATGAATTCCGATTGTAAAAGCGTGTTTAATCATGTTACCTAACCCACAGTACAGCAATTTGATATGCATAGCCTACTGCCAGGAACCAGTAGGGGGATCCTTGCTCGTAATTGCTAATCACCTTAACCCTTTTATCCATCGTCAAGTACATGCTCCAAAAATATTTTATTCAGAGATTTCACGTTAAAAAATTATCCAATCACTAATTACCCCTTTTTTTGCAAATGTCTATCAAACGCCAAGGAACGTAATCTCACCAAACACGTCAAACTGTTTCCACAGACTTCAAAAATGGAACTGTGGATAACACATGGGTGATTGACAGCTTTCCCTAAAAAAACACTCTGGTTGGAAAACTTGGAGTTGAAACAATTTTGTGCGGGGAATCCCCGTTCATACTGTTATTTTTTTGCAATGTTTAGGAACAGGCGGGGAATCCCCACTCGTTTGGAATGGTACCAACGGGACATAAGCAAATAGCACATAGTTTCATAACGTGTTTAATCAGGTGTAGAGGTCCCATAGAATAACAATGGAAGGAACATAGCGCTATAGAATAGCATGGAAGGGAATTCCTATAGGGGCATGCAAATAACATGGAGATTCCTAGGGGTGCATGCAAAGTATAACTTAGATTACTACTCAACTATCCCCACTTCCAGATTTTTTCTTTCCAACTCTGCCTTGCACCATAAAAAGGTCTACAGCGCCAAATTCGGTGATCCATTTAACTCTCTAGTATCAGGGGATATAATAACAGATCCCCTGGACATTCCCCATTTATATGTTAATAAGATTCGAGCCATTCTTGAACAACAGATGGGGGTGTGGGGGATGGGGGTTAGTTTAAAAGCATCAATAGCACTAAATATATTTTTTAAAATGAAAATGCGAGCGAGCTGTATTCGAAATACTTGCACACAGAGATGTTGGCAATTCGCCCGCATTTATCAAATTATGAGGAGGTTTTTCTAGATTGGGTTAATAGTATTAAACTAAAGTGGCTAATTATAACTAGGGGGGTAGCGGGTCGGTGGCGGGTTTTTTTTATTGAGAGTTTAAACGTTAATATTTGTAGATTTAAAAAGGATTTTATTTTAAGAGGGGGAGCGGGGAATATTGAATTAAAATATCATTCAGATTTAGAGGGATGTAGGGGGATACAACGAATCTGTTTCGATACGAGGCTACAGTGTTTCAAGTATGTATTTTTAATTGCCGCATACAGACCTCTGCGTGATAATGCATCTAAGAAAAAGTTGGATGAATTTGCAGTTAATGGTAGGGAGGGTTCAAAGTTCTCCATAGTAGATTTTAATTGTTCAAATGGTCAACTTCCCGTGACATTAAAAGTAATAGATATTTTCGAGCGGGCTAATGCACATTTAAAGATTGGTGTCACGGTGTTGCAGTATGAAACAGAATTTGAGGAGGGGCACCGTTCCGATAAGAAGGGCGTATTATTTCCTGTGAGGACTCCTTCAATTGAATCAGTAGAACATTGGGTGTGGCTTCTATACACGCCATCGACAGAACCTGATTCAATTGGACATTTTAATCCACTTACCGATATTAGTAGGGTTCTAAGTGAGGGTAAACATCGGGGTGGTGTGTATTATTACTGTCCGACATGCCTCTCAAGATTTCGCTCTGATTTAAAGTTAAAGAATCACATGAAACACTGTAAACGTCATGGATACCAGGCTGTGGAGACGGTAAGCGGAGATAGAGCGATCTTACGTTATAAGAATTTCCAAAACACGCTCCTACAGAGCAATAAGATCGCTTTAGACTGCGAGGCCCGACTCACAGACGTGTACGATTCGTCAAATCCAAATCGTGTTAAAATACATGAAGCCATAGGGGTCTCTTTCGCTCATGCGCAACGAGATTCCAATAATACCATGCAAGTGCTGGATGTAGTTGAGATGTTGGGTGGCGAAGACTTCATGCCCTCGGCATTAGTCAGTCTAATCAAAACAGCGAACGGTGAAATTTCGCGTCTTCGTTACACAAACTCTCCTATGCTCCTATCAACAGATGACAGATTGGCCATTAAAAATCGTAAAATATGTTGGGTTTGCAAGGGGGAATTTGATGATGGTGTAGGGAATGGAGGGAGGACGAAGGTGATCGACCATGATCATTTGTGGCAGGAAATTACATCGGGGGGGAGTAACTTTAGAGGGGTAGCACATCAGTTGTGCAATTTAAACGTTAGACAACAATATTTCGTACCTGTTTTTATACACAATTCTAATTATGACTTAAAGTTTGTTCTACTGGCGTTGGCCCGCATTGCCAAGGGTGGAGTTGTAGATGACGCATGGATAGATGGTTCTTTTTCATATAATATCATACCCAAATCATCGGAGAAGCTATTGCTGCTAGAATTCATGTGGAAAACAGTTGACAAGGGTAACACGTAACTGAATAAAATCCGTTTTTTAAACTCTTTCAGCTTCTTCCCCAAATCCTTAAGTCAATTGATTCAGGTACAAAAAAGTGACAATTTTGACAGCTTCTCCCTCCTCAAACAGCGCTTCCCTGATGATGAAATGTATGATTTATTAACGTGTAAGGGCATATATGCATATGATTATTACAACTCTGCCTCGAGGCTAGATGAGGTGTCATTACCAACCATTGAAGCTTTACAATTCTCTTACTGAGAGTGAGTGCACCACTAGCGACTACGAATTTGCTAAGAGGGTTTGGGCAAAGGGCGGATGTAAAAATGGGTGGAATTATTGTAAACTATACTATAGCCAGTGACGTACTCACTCTTCTGGACATTGTGTGCAAAAATACGGATAAAATCTATGAGTAATTTGGGTTGGATTTAGGTTATTATTTTTCCACTCCTCATTTTGTGATGGACTTGATACTTAAAGTCAGCAAAGAAGAAATAGGTCTGAACACCGACGTGGATCAGCATCTGTTTGTAGAGAGATACATGGAGGGTGGGTATGTTTTTCACGGGGACCGTATCATGAAAACTGATCCGACCAAACAGCACACCGATGAAAAGTCAGACGCAGTTTTTTTGGATATGAATTCCCTTTACCCATCGGCAATGTCTCACTACTGTTTGCCGTGTGGCAATTATAAATGGCTTAACAATCCATGTGCTTCGAATTTCCCCGACATTGCTAGCGTTGAGGAGAATGGGGCACAGGGATGGTTTTTTGAAATTGACGGTGAAATACCCATGGAAATCCATGACTCGGTGAAAAACTTTGTTTTTCCGTGCATAAATAGACCGGTGGGTAGGGACTCTCTGAGCCCCTACAATTTATTTTTAGTAGAGGATGGGAGTATGCACTGGGTACCTTCAAAACAAAAACTAATTGCCGACCTCAACCCGAAACAGAATATCGTTGTTCATCACGTGCTATTGAAATGGATGGTGTCCAATGGTTTCAAAGTCACAAAGATTCATAGAGCCCTCCAATTTGATCAAAAGCCTTACATGAAAACGTTTATTGACAGCTTTGTCAGTAAGCGTTCACAAGCGAAAACGAAAGTTGAAAAAGAAGTCTATAAACTCATTTTGAACTCAGCCTTCGGTAAAATGTAAGAAAGCGTACGAAACGGAAGTCGATGTGACATTGTAACCAATCCCAAAGATTGTGCTCGAATCATTGCGGATCCAAACTTCATATCGTTCACAATCATAGACTCTAATATGGTGCTCCTACATCGCAAGAAAAGAAACATTGTTTTAAATAAAAATATTGCAGGCGGGAGTGCAATAACTGAAATATCTAAAAAACTCATGTTGTCATTTTATTATAATGTATGCAAGGTACAGTGGCCGATTGAGTGACAAGTTCAAGTGTATTACGGGGACACTGATTCACTCCTGTTAAAAGTCAAAACTGAAAATCTATTGAATGATTTGGAAAATGGCGAGTACATTAGCTCACGAATGGACTACACCAATTGGGATGAATCCCTCTACCCAGAGCTAATGAATTGCCAGGCCCCAAATCAGTTGTTAATGTCAAAATCTGAAACGAGTAGCAATCTGATATCCAATGGTGTGTTTCCTGGGCCGAAGGTATACTGTGTGGAAACGCACAACAAGGATATCAAACAAGTTTGCAAGGGGGTACCTACACACTTTGTAAAAAATAATTTCGACTTGAGTGTGTATAGAAACTGTGTGGAACGTAGTTTGGTCCCAAGAGCGAAAGTCATGGTGATTCGCTCTTTACAATTTAAAAACTACACAGTTAGAGTTGAGAAAAACGCCATGTCGGCCATATCGGACAAAGTCTATGTACTTGAGGATGGTGTGAAGGTACTACCACACGGTCACTATTTAATCTCAGACCGAGTTGAATGTGTAGAGTACACAAAGAACTCTGTCTACAAAAATTAACTTAAATTCTTTAAAAAAGTAAAAATTGGGTGGGAGGTTTTTTTTGGGTGATGGGTGTTTTTAAATTCTCTTTTTTCTCTTTCTATCGAACAATTTTCAATGTGTGCGCAAGGCAGAGTAATTTCCTCATAAATTCCACTTTTTAATAGCCCCCCTCTAGCCCGCCTCAACGGGCCCCGCGGCGCTTCTCGGCCCGCTGCAGCGGGCCCCGCGACGCTTCCTGGACGCCGCAGCGGCCACCCTCGGCCTTCGGCCGCCGCAGCGGCCGCCCCCGAGGGGACCCCATTTCAAATTTAAAATGTTGTAAATAAAAGTGTGATATCATTTTAAGTGTGTGTGTGTGTGTATATTCTAATAAATGTTGTATTTTTTTTATAAATAAATTAAAAAAAAGTGGTTTTATTAAAGTTTTTTTTTCAGTGCTTATGTAAAATAAATGTTGTATTTTTTATTATAAATAAATTAAAAAAAGTGTATTTTTTCATGTTTAATTTTTTCATGTTCAATGTAGTATTTATAAAGTGCTATTACTATTATGTATAATAAAAGAAAATATGATTCTTTATTCTTCTTCTTCTCATTATTCTTGAACGGACTAGTAGGGAAATTATTTAGTCATTAGACAACTATAGTCTACAGTTAGTTGTAGGTGAACTGTTGAAGGGAACATGTATCAATTTAAAACACCAATCAGATCGTTTCTGTATGGGCCATCAATGTCAGGCAAAACAACACTCTTAACTAAAATAATTAAAAATTGCGATAAAATGTTTGTGGAAAAGCCGAACAAAATCTACTATTGTTACAGTATTTGGCAGGAGTCATACGATAAAATAAAAGCAATTGGCATGGCGGGGTTGGTGCAGATACAATTTATACAGGGACTTGATGTTTTCAGCATTATTGAACCAAACTCTTGGCTGATTATTGACGATCTGGCTGAATCTATTGAACAATGATCCCAGGAAATGCTGCAATTGTTCACCTTCCGCTCTTATCATGAACAGATTTCCGTTATTCTGGTTCTACACAATCTCTTTCACCAGAGCAAATGTATGCGAACACTTGCATTGAGCTGCACCTACTATATCATCTACAGAGTTGTTCGTGATTCTAGCTCGCTAATAACTCTCAATAAACAAATATATTTTGGGGCTCCAAAATTTCTAGTTTTAGCGTACAATCAGGCAATTAATAAACCCTATGGCTACATCCTATTGGATCTTAATCAAAATACACCCGAGGATATACGTGTCGTCACAGATATTTTTGAAAGTGAAATTACAGTATATCTTCCCGTAAACAGTAAAAAAGGCTGTTAGTTGCCATCATGACACTGAAAAAACTACATGAAAATAGACATTTATTTTCAGTTCTAAGCACTTCAAAACCCTCGCTTAGGAAAGCCATACTCAAACATGGTATTGACACTGATTTCATTAATCTAATATCCGAACTTTGTTTAAATTTGACCGAGGTCAATGTTCAACTGCCAGAAGTAGTTAAGCAACAGGCAAAGCAACATCGTTCCATTTTACGTACATTGGCCTCTAAAAACAAAGGAAAGGATTTTAAAAGGAAACGTCTTCTTTAGGTGGGCGGTAGCTTTTTCACACTTTTACTGCCAATAATTGCAGGACTTGTAAACAGTTTTCTCTAGAGAATGGCAAAACCCTATAAATTGACGCCAATAGAACTCGCTCTCTCACCCGTGGAACACTTTGAGGACAATCTGAGTAAATTCATTGACAACGAGAATATTGAGGATGATAAAAAACTGCTTTTACTTCAAGATACACTTCGCCGAGTGGACAAACATAAGCCCTATCGTGCAAAGGCCAGTGGTATTGAGCACAAAAAAGAATCATCTCCTCAGGATTCTACTGCTGCTGCTGCTGCTGGAACACAATTAAAGAAGGAGGAATTGGATTCAATTGTGTTGAAAATTGGAAATCTAATGCCCCACTCATATCGTGAACAAAGTAAACGACTCCTAACATATCTCATGGAAAGTGGTCAAGATCATATTCAAGTTGATAGCAATGGGAAAGGGATTATAATTCAGGGCAAGAGCTATAATATACTTGATTTAATCTATGATATGGTTACAAATCGTAAATGACTATTATCATTTGACGATCATCTATACAACTTTCTAAATACATTAATCTTCCCCAAGAGCCTTATTAGCAATAGGCAAATTCTAAAAAAATTAAATGAACATGCACCATCAACACCATTAAAATATGAACATGAAGAAGAAGATTTTAAATCAATCTTGGAAAATACTAGCACACCTAGTGGAAACTTGACAATGAGGAGCAGCACAACATTGATAGCTAGACAAAACCGAAGACGTATCAAGTCAACGTCACCACCCCCATCGCCAACCACAACTAGTATACAAAAGAGTAGCGGACGTTACACTACGTGTTTACGTTCAAAATGGTTGAAGTTCTGAAAGGTGTTTATGAAAATATTGGTGAAGTGGGAAGTTTAAGTTCTCCCACCACTCTTTCCAAAGTCACTGGTGTTCACGCTAAAAGTGTACATGACTATCTACAAAATGAATCAAGTTACACTCTGCATAGAAATCACAGACTTTGTGCTAATCGTTATCGAAAAACTAAAGCCTTTTTCCCATTGCACATAATGCAAGCAGATCTCTTAACTCTAGATGAGATTCAAAAACGTCACAATACACCGTACGAGTACATTCTACTTGCAATCAGTGTTTTTAGTCGCTATGCATATGCAATTCCATTGCGATCAAAGAGAGGCGTTGAAGTTGCTCAGGCCATTGAAAGTATTCTCGAACAGGATTCATATAAAAAAATTCAAACGGATCGCGGTAGTGAATTTGTTAATCCCCATGATTAACATGGGGATTAACAAATCCCCATGTAAAAGTACCAGTGAAATATAGTACACTGCTCTATCATAGTCATAGTCCTATAAAGGCTGCATTGGCCGAACGATTGATAAGAACTATTAGACTTTTAATTTCAAGATATTGCACATTGAAAAATACATCTGCTTTTATTCATGATTTAGATAAAATAATGTTGATTTATAATCAGCAACCTCATCGATCATTGTCCAACTCAACCCCAACGGAAGTTCATCATTCTGATCATGATACAATTGACACCTTTCTTAAACAATATTCCAATGAAACGATTGTCAAGAAGAAAAAATTCAATGTTGGTGATACTGTTCGAATTAATAGAACAACTAATGTTTTCGAAAAGGGTAATTACTTGTGGTCTACAGAACTTTTTAAAGTGGCAAAAATCCTAGACACTAAATACATAACTTATCGTTTGAACGATACCAAAGATGAAGAGATTCTCGGCGGCTTTTATGACTATGAACTACAAAAAGTTAAAAATAATAGTGAAATCTATCAAATTGAAAAGATATTAAAGACTCGTACTCGCAGGGGTAAGAAACAGTTACTTGTTCGGTGGCTAGGATACAACTCCGATTTCGATTCTTGAATCAGTGTTGAAGATACTGACAATGCCCAATGATTTCTATGTAACATTTATGTCCAAGGTTTCCGATCCTCTCTTCAACGACTTGAATAAAACAAGTGATTTTTGGACGAAACTCTCCCCCGCCATCAAATTCGATGACGGAAAGTATGAAGTGGCTCTTGTCGACTGTATTCTCAAAAATACCTATGACATCCTGAGAAAGGATCGTGTGTACGATATAAAAGTTATACCATTCGATTGGTCACTCTTTGTCGAGTATGAATGGGTTGAAGCACTTAAATCTAGCGAATATCCACATGTCAAATTGAAATATATTGAATATGATAGTATGACAGATTTGTGTCGTACAAGCAATAGGAAAATCTCATATCGTAGGAATGGTACATTCCATTTTAATTATTCAATGGAACACGATAGGATTTGCATTACCTCACCTGTTGACACTGAAATAATTCATCTCAATGATAATCTGAGAGACGTTCTTGGTTTTAAACAGAATATGATCGATGGGAAAAACCCAGGTACTGTTAACGGGATGGATCAATTTATTTTTGCTGATTATCCACCTGGTTTCACCTCGGACTGGAATCCCCCCATGATTTTAATTTTTTCGGTCTATCTAGCCTTGTGTGCAAAGTGAATGGTATTCGACTGTACACTCTATTATTTGACAAAAAATCCTATAAAACTCTGTATGAGTTGACCATGCAATCCCTAGATCATGACTCCCAACTATTTGAAAATGGAATAACCGATTCAGTGTTTTCAAAAAATCATGGCGTAATTTTTTTGGACCTGTCGGGGATCCAGGATATGAGCATAGTACGAACAGGGAATGTACGTTTAGAGTGTACATTTGCCGATGCTTTGACTGAGAGTATCACGCTAATATCATTGAGTCAATTTGAAACCTATTGGGAAATCACACCCGACGGCAGTGTTCTACTAGACCTAGCACCATGAACACAAACCAAATAATCAGGGTATTTAATATGGATCCATACATGTCCCAGTACAAGTCCTATTGCATACCATCGGACTTCATTGAAAAAATTCCAAGTGTTAACAACACCCTAATCATTGCTAATAGCAGTCCATCGGCTTTGAAGACAGGCCATTGGCTATGCATCTTTCAAACAGCGAAGAATATTGCATTTTTTGATCCTATTGGCCTATCATATAAATTCTACACTCCACACATCAGCAACTTTCTTGAGAGCAATGGGAAAACTATTATTCAAAATCAAAGGAGAGTACAGGATTTAACGAATAAGACATGCGGTTTTCATGCACTACTCTTTTTCATGTTCAGATGTCGTGGCTATACCTACAAGCAGTTTCTCAACATCTACGTTGACTTTCCTCGATTGAACGACTTTCTAGTGGAAAATATACTTACAAGCGTGTTTAATATTGATTTTAGTGCCCTACGAATAAAATGTTCTAAAAAGTTATGTGAAATTGTTTTTTAATAAAAATAGTGTATGTACATGATAAAAACGACTTTTCTACTCTTTAGATTTCATCTTCTATTAGGTATAGGTATTTGTCGAGAACAACTAATGCAGGTAGATTATCTGAATTCACAGTATACTGATCCTGATGTACTGCAATGTCAGGGTCACATTTTCTACAGTGGAGTGTAACTTCACTTTTGTCATATCTCTTTGTATAGTCAATGATACTATTCTCAGTCATTTTATAGAATTCACATGTTTCAATTTGCTTATTTAAAGCAATGTCACAAACAGTGTCCTCAAGTGGTGAATCATATTTCGTCACATCCAAATAAAAATCAGTAGGCTTATAATCATAGTAGCCATTGTCTTCACAACGATGACGTAGAAACCAAATTCTTTTGTTGTTCCAACAGTTGAATCGCTGACCCGGCTCCTCCTCCCACAACAATCTAAAGCCACGACGATACCAATCTCTTAGCAATCACGCTTAGGATTCAAAATCACGCTTAGGATTCTTTCCAATCATACCAGGATATATATTCTCCCACTGATTACATTTATCATAATGACAATTCGAGCATAGGTGCCCTCTAGGATGAGAGTCACACACCTCTTCAAGACAGGAATTACAACCTTTAATTTGTACAGCATATCCTCTATGCAATTTACACGGGTTGCATAATCTGCACTTTTCATCATACTCATCAATCATTGTACAATTCTCACAATGAAACTGAGCTACCAACAAAAAATTGAGTGAGATAGAGAGAGAGACAGAGAGAGAGGAGTAAATCATCCTTGAACACCATCTTTCTCATGTAAAAAAGTCCTAAATTTCTAAGCTAGTGTTTAAAAGCATATCCACAATATCATTTTGCTGTGTCGTGATTAATATGTCAATAAATTGTGTAAATGCATTTGGAACACAATGTAAAAGCTTCATGCAATAGTCTAATGATGGAGAATCAGTTTTCATTATATCAACAAGCATTCCCTGAGAAAATATCTTCCTTTGAATAGACAGCTCTAGAAAATCATCATCTAGAATCAAACTTTTTTCCATAAACACAAGATTCCCCATGATTCGCTCTTTCTCAAATCTATTCATTTTTTAGAGTCCTAACACTCTCACAACCAACTTCAGACTAACCAGGATTTTTTTTTTCTACTCTAAAAAAATATACGCTAACATACTATAGAAAGTAAAATATCTTTGATTTATAAACAGTTTAATTGAGCATAACTACAACAATAATAATCACTGATTCAATTTGTTTTCATCAATATATTTCACTAGTGCACCTAATGCTGCCTGAAGTCTATTTATATGCACAATGTTCAATTTCGCAGCAAAGCATAATTGCTCCTCCATTTAAATTTGCGCAATGATATCACGTATCTACCATACATATCATCCCATTCAAGGCTTAGTCTACATCCTCGTGTTATTTCCACAGCCACGTTTGGTACTCTTGTATCATTGCTGCTGTTACCTGCTCCATCATCAAGCTCCAATAGTGTAAATGTTCCACTCATTTTCTCTACTAATATCGTCTCAAATAAACTATTCTCTCTGAATTCAATTCTCTTACTAATATGAACTACAATGAAAATCACTCCTTTTATTTGAATCCAATTACTAATCAAGTTATCGTATATGGAGTAGCCTCTGCCAACTGTGATTGGCCCCAAAAAATGGGTGTTGCCTCATAAACCAGTCTGGTTGCATTACACAATCTCGTTCCTTGTCTAAGAAAAAGTATTTCCTATATGTCTAGGCAAATAGCATGGTAATTCCTAGGGCTACTCACTCTCTTTGAAAAGGTGTGTATGTCCCGTAGAAGTATTACCTGGATGTGAGGGGAAACTCACTCTCTTTGAAAATGTGTATATGTCCCGTAGAAGCATTACCTAGATGTGAGGGGCTACTCACTCTCTTTGAAAAGGTGTATACGTCCCGTAGAAATGTTTTCCTATACGTCCCGGCAAATTCATTATAAGCATTCTAGTGCTGAGAGAGAGGAGTAAATCATCCTTGAACACCATCTTTCTCATGAAAAAAAGTCCTTAATTTCTAAGCTAGTGTTTAAAAACATATCCACAATATCATTTTGCTGTTTCGTGATTAGCATGTCAATAAATTGTGTAAATGCATTTGGAGCACAATGTAAAAGCTTCATGCAATAGTCTAATGATGGAGAATCAGTTTTCATTATATCAACAAGCATTCCCTGAGAAAATATCTTCCTTTGAATAGACAGCTCTAGAAAATCATCAGCTAGAATCAAACTTTTTTCCATAAACAAAAGATTCCCCATGATTCACTCTTTCTCAAATCAATTCTATTTTTAGAGTCCTAACACTCTCACAACCAACTTCAGACTAACCAGGATTCTTTTTTTTTCTACTCTAAAAAATATACGCTAACCTAATATAGAAAGAAAAATATCTTTGATTTAGAAACAGTTTTATTGAGCATAATTACAACAATAATAATCACTGATTCAATTTGTTTTCATCAATATATTTCACTAGTACATTTAATGCTGCCTGAAGTCTATTTATATGCACAATGTTCAGTTTTGCAGCAGAGCATAATTGCTCCTCCATTTTGAATTTGCTCAATGATATCACGTATCTACCATACATATCATCCCATTCAAGGCTTAGTCTACATCCTCGTGTTATTTCCACAGCCACGTTTGGTACTCTTGTGTCATTGCTGCTGTTACCTGCTCCACCATCAAGCTCCAATAGTGTAAATGTTCCACTCATTTTCTCTAATAATATCGTCTCAAATAAACTATTCTCTCTGAATTCAATTCTCTTACTAATATGAAATACAATGAAAATCATGCTTTTTATTTGAATCCAATTAATAATCAAGTTATCGTATATGGAGTAGCCTCCGCTCTCTGTGATTAGCCCCAAAAAATGGGTGTTGCCTCATAAACCAGTCTGGTTGCATTACACAATCTCGTTCGGCAAATTCATTATAAGCATTCTACTATCAGCCAAATTTTCTCAGGCGCGTAACTTTTGATGGGCAAGACTAAACTTGATGAAACTTATATATTTGAAATCAACATTAACATCTGATTCTTTTGATGTATCTATTGGTATCAAAATTCCGTTTTTTAGAGTTTCGGTTACCATTGAGCCGGGTCGCTCCTTACTTACAGTTCGTTACCACAAACTGTTTGATAAGATGAGCAGAGATCAAAGCCTTAATGAATTTATTAGATGTTATACTACAAGCATGGATTTGCCCCAAACTAATTAACTAATTCCATAATACATACAAAACGAGGTCAATCACCTTCAGCCTTTCAGAATCAACGCACTAGCTTTGACTTAGTAAAGAGCGAAATAAATTTCATGTAATAATTGTCCTGTCATTTTGATACGGGAGAGGTGATCATAGGAAGTTGCGAGGGGGCCATTCAAAAGATTTTTTAGCAAATCTGCCCACAGAGGAGGAGATTAGGCAGATTCTCTATTATTTTTGAAGAGGCAAACTCCGGTGACGATTTTTAATGGATAATATTCAAGGAGAAGGTTTAACCGGATCAGTTGAGTGTGCCTTTCTTGGGGGAAGAATGCTCGGTGCAATTTTCTGCAAATCCTGGGAACAGTATTTTTGATGGCACTTTTCCAGGACGTTATTTCTAGAGGCAAGTTTTCCTTAAGGTATTATTTTTCTCTGGGAGCAAGTATTTCAGGGACATGTTTTCCCGGTTTTAGTTTTCACTGGGACAACTTTTTCCTGGACTGATTTTCCAAGAACAAGATTTTCTCAGGGAAGAGAATTTTCCCTAGGCTAGTTCTCCAGAATTAAGTTTGGTGTCACCATTACCTCACACACTGGTAGATATATTAATCAAAGCTTTTCCCGTTTTGTGATAAACAGGACGATATTACCAAACCACAAAATTCTGCAAAACTTGTTTATATATTATCAACATTCCTTTTGTAAACATAATTCAACTCAGTTATATTTTGTGGTCGTGAAGGGCGATAATATGACTATCCGATATATCGATATTTTTACTTTCGATACATAGAAATTGATATTTTAGATCAGGTTTTTGCCCAGACTAACTCTTGGATTTGCCAATTTTCAATTACATAAGTTGTTATTAAAGAGTATTTTACATAATTTTTTTTCAAACTTCGAGTCATATAGGTTAAAAAATAAATAAAAGTTTGATTACATAAATGAATATCAAGAAAACCCAGATTTGGAAGTACCCAGGCTTAGGAAAAAGATAATAAACTAATGGCTTTGGCAATTCAAAAAGCAACATTTCCATGTTTTCTCTAGGGTTTGGATCCATTTTTCTGTGATTGACTGACCAATCTTGGATAAAACTCATAAGGGATACAGATGGCGGGTACAGACATTAATTCCGTGGCAAATTCGTGTCGGTATTTCTGATATCCCATATCACAAGACCTGATTTGATCAGTTTTTCTTGGAAATATAGACTCTCTATTGAAAGTCTGTAGAGCCGTAATAGATTCATCTGCTGGAGAAACATATTTGGCATTGTTGAATGCTAAAACTTCGTGAAACCCACAAACTGTCTTGATTATGTTATGGCTGGATCCCAATGACTGTCACGATACTTGCATCTACTAATACAGATTGGGCAGCTAGCACGGCAATGTTCGTCTCTCAAGATCGTCAGGGGAGACATATATTTTTTTTTCAAACGCAGTTCATGGCCTGAGTAGTAAGCTATATGCTGATTTCAAACTTCCGCCTGAGGCATGGATATGGTTGCAGTTTAACCGGTACATTGGCTTACCTCGGGCTATTACTAGGACTGGTATATGCCTTAGCAGACATGATTCTGAGCCAACACCTATTTTCTGGGCCAATCAGAGAGAGCGGATACAGAGAGTACTCCATATCCGGTAACTTGATTAGTAATTGGATTCAAATATAAGGAGTGATTTTCATTGTAGTTCATATTAGTAAGAGAATCGAATTTAGAGAGAGCAGTTTATTTGAGACGATATTAGTAAAGAAAATGAGTGGTACATTTACACTATTGGAGCTTGATGGTGGTGCATGTAGCAGCAATGATACAAGGGCGGGAGTACCAAACGTGGCTGTTGAAATAACACGAGGATGTAGACTATGCCTTGAATGGGGCGATATGTATGCTAGATATGTGATATCATTGATTAAATTTAAATTGGAAGAGCAATTATGCTTTGCAGCGAAACTGAACATTGTGCATATGAATAGACTTCAATCTGCAGTAGATACACTAGTGAAATATATTGAGGAAAATAATTTGAATCAGTGATTATTATTGTTGTAATTATACTCAATAAAATTGTTTCTAAATCGAAGATATTTTTTTCTTTTTCTATAGTAGGTTAGCGTATATTTCTAAAGTAGAAAAAAAGAATCATGGTTAGTCTGAAGTTGGTTTGAGAGTGTTAGGACTCTAAAAAATGGATAGATTTGAGAAAGAGAAAATCATGGGGAATCTTGTGTTTATGGAAAAACGTTTGATTCTAGATGATGATTTTCTGGAGTTATCCGTTCAAAGGAAGATATTTACTCATGGGATGCATGTCGATATAATGAAAACTGATTCTCCGTCATTAGACTATTGTATGAAGCTTTTACGTCGTGGTCCAAAAGCATTTACACAACTTATTGACATATTAATCACAACAAGGCAAAATGATATTGTGGATTTGCTTTTAAACACACACACACACACAAGCTTAGAGATTTAGGACTTTTTTCACGAGAAGGATGTTTTTCAAGGAGGATTTACTCCCCTCTCTCTATCCCACTCAATTTGTTGATCCTAGCTCAGTTTCATTTTGGCTAGGTACAGTTCAAAGCAAGTGTCCGCATACATTTGCTCTGATGAAAGAGATTGTGTAGAACAAGAGTAACGGAAATCTGTTCATGATGAGAGTGAACAGTGAACAGTTGTAGCGTTTCCTGGGACCATTGTTCAATGGATTCAGCTAAATTGTCAATAATCAGCCAAGAGTTTGGTTCAATAATGTTGAAAACATCAAGTCCCTGTATGAATTGTATCTGCACTGATGTTGCAATTGCTTTTATTTTATCGTATGAGTCCTACCAAATACTGTAGCAATAGTAGATTTTTTCGGCTTTTCCATAAACATTTTATCGCAATTTTTTATTATTTTAGTTAAGAGTGTCGTTTTGCCTGACATTCATGGATCACGCAGAAACGATCTGAATGGGGTTTTAAATTGATACATATTACTGTTCCCTTCAACAGCTCACCTACAACTAACTGTAGACTATAGATGTCTAATGGCTAAATAATTTCCCTATTACTACTCCGTTCAAGAATAATGAGAAGAAGAAGAAAGAAATCAATAAACAATCATATTTTATTTTATTATTAACATAAAAGTAGCAGCAATTTACAAATAATACATTACAGAAAAAAGGCACTTTAAACAAGAAAAATTCACTTAGGACTTTTTTTTAAATTTATTTATTTATAAGAAAAACAAACATAACCTAGAAATAGGCACTAGGAATATACACTCAAAATAATATCACACACACTTTATATTTAATAAATACACTTTTTTTTTATTAAATACACTTTTTTATAATAAAATATTACAACATTTATTAAAAAATACACTTAAAATAATATCACATTTTGTATTTACAACATTTTTAATTTGAAATGGGATCCTTCCCCCCCCCCCCACCCCCGACCCCCGGGGGGCAGCCACTGCGGCGGCCGAAGGCCGAGGTGGCCTCTGCGGCGGCCGGGAAGCGCGGCAAGGCCCGCTGCGAAGTGCCGGGGGCCGAGCCGGAGGGGGCATTAAATTATGAAATAACTATGTATACTGAAAATTAAATTATGAAGAAGAAGTAACTGCTCTGTCTTGCATATACATATTGAAAATTTAATGATAAAAAGAAAAAAAAATTAAACATCCACCACCCACCTTGTACTATGAATGAATTTAAATTAATTTTTTCAGACCGAGTTGCTTTCTATACTCTACATATTCAACTCGGTCTGAAGTCAGATAGTGACCCTGTGGTAGTACCTTCACACCATCCTCAAGTACATAAAATTTGTCTGATATGGCCGACATGGCGTTTTTCTCAACTCTAACTGTGTAGTTTTTAAATTCTAAAGAGCGAATCGCCATGAATTTCGCTCTTGGGACTAAACTACGTTCCGCACAGTTTCTATAGACACTCATATCGAAATTATTTTTTACAAAGTGTGTAGGTACCCCCTTGCAAACTTGTTTGACATCCTTGTTGTGCGTTTCCACACAGTATACCTTCGGCCCAGGAAACACAGCACTGGATATCAGATCGCCTCCCGTTTCAGATTTTAACATTAACAATTGATTTGGGGCCTGGCGTTTCACTAGCTCTGGATAGAGGGATTCATTCCAGTTGGTGTAGTTCATTCGTGAGCTAATGTACTCTCCATTTTCCAAATCAGTCAACAAATTTTCAGTTTTAACTTTTAACAGGAGTGAATTAGTGTCCCCGTAATACACTTGAACTTGTCCCTCAATTGGCCATTGTACCTTGCATACATTATAATAAAATGACAGCATAAGTTTTTTAAGATATTTCCGTTATTGCACTCCCGCCTGCAATATTTTTATTTCAAATGATGTTTCTTTTCTTACGATGTAGGAGCCCCTTATCAGAGTCTATGATTGTGAACGATGTGAAGTTTGGATCCACAATGATTCGAGCACAATCTTTTGGGTTGGTTACAATGTCACATCGACTACTGTTTCGTACGCTTTCGCACATTTTACCGAAGGCGGAGTTCAAAATGAGTTTATAGATTTCCTTCTCAACCTTCGTTTTTGCTCGTGAACGTTTACTGACAAAGGTGTCAATAAACGTTTTCATGTAGGCTTTTGGTCAAATTGGAGGGCTCTATGAATCTTTGTGACTTTGAAACCATTGGAAACCATCCACTTCAATAGCACGTGATGTAGAACGATATTCTGTTTCGGGTTGAGGTCGGCAATAAGTTTTTGCTTTGAAGGCACCCAGTGCATACTCCCATCCTCTACTAAAGATAAATTGTAGGGACTCAGAGAGTCCCAACCCACCGACCTATTTATGCAAGGGAAAACAAAGTCTTTTACCGAGTCATGGATTTCCATGGGTATTTCACCGTCAATTTAAAAAAACCATCCCTGTGCCCCATTCTCCTCAACGGTAGCAATGTTGGGAAAATTCGAATCATATGGACTGTTAAGCCATTTGTAATTCCCACACGGCAAACAGTAGCGAGATATTGCCGACGGATAAAAGGAATTCATACCCAAAAAACTGCATCTCACTTTTCATCGGTGTGCTGTCCGGTGGGATCAGTTTTCATGATACGGTCCCCGTGAAAAACATACACACCCCTCATTGATCTCTCTAAAAACAGATGCTGATCCACGTCGGCGATCAGACCTATTTCTTCTTTGCTGATTTTAAGTATCAAGTCCATCACCAGATGAGGAGTGGAAAAATAGTTCTCTAAATCCAACCCAAATTCCCCATAGATTTTATCCGTATTTTTGCAAACAATGTCCAGAAGAGTCAGTACATCACTGGCCAAGTATAGTTTGCAATAATACCACCCATTTTTACACCCACCCTTTGCACAAACCCTGTTAGCAAATTCATAGTCGCTAGTTGTGCACTGATTTTCAGTAAGAGAATTGTAAAAAGCTTCAATGGGCGGTAATGACACCCCATCTAGCCTCAAGGCAGAGTTGTAGTAATCATATGCATATATGCCCTTACACGTTAACAAATCACACATTTCATCATCGGGGAAGCGCTGTTTAAGGAGGGGGAAGCTATCAAAATTGTCACTTTTCTGTGCCTGAATCAATTGACTTAAGGACTTGGGGAAGACTCTGACAGAGTCTAAAAAACGGATCATATTCAGGCACGTATTACCCTTGTCAACTATTTTCAACATGAATTCTAGCAGCAGTAGCTTCTCCGATGATTTGGGTATGATATTATGAAAAGAACCATCTATCCATGCGTTATCTACAACTCCTCCCTTGGCAATGCAGGCCAACGCCGGTAAAATAAACTTTAAATCATAATTGGAATTGTGCATAAAGACCGGTACGAAATATTGCTGTTTAACGTTTAAATTGCACAATTGATGTGCAACCCCTCTAGAATTACTCCCTCCCGATGTAATTTCCTGCCATAAGTGATCGTGGTCGATCACCTTCCTCTTCCCCCCTTCCCAACACCGTCATCAAATTCTCCCTTGCAAACTCAACATATTTTATGATTTTTAATGGCCAGTCTGTCATCTGGTGATAGGAGCATAGGATAGTTTGTGAAGAGAAGGCGAGAAATTGCACCGTTCGCTGTTTTAATTAGACTGGTCAATGCCGACCGCATGCAGTCTTCACCCCCAACGACTCAACTACATCCAATACTTGCATGGTATTACTGGAAGCTCGTTGCGCGTGAGCGTAAGAGACCCTTACGGCTTCGTGTATTTTAACACGATTTGGATTTGACGAACTGTACATGTCTGTGAGTTTCGCTTCGCAGTCCAAACTTATTTGCGAAGCGATCTTATTGCTCTGTAGGAGCATGTTCTGGAAATTCTTAAAACGTAAGATCGCTCTACCTCCACTTACCGTTTCCACAGCCTGGTATCCATGACGTTTACAGCGTTTCATGTGATGCTTTAACTTTACATCAGTCCAAAATCGGGACAGGCATGTTGGACAATAATAACGTACCTCATGTTTCTTACCCTCATTTAAAACCCTACTAATATCCGTAATTGAATTGAAATGTCCTATTGAATCAGGCTCTGAGGGTGGCGTGTATAGAAGCCAGACCCATTGCTTCACTGACTCAATGGACAGAGCCCTCACTGGAAATAATACCCCCTTTTTATCAGAACGCTGACCCTCCTCAAATTCTGTTTCATATTGCAACACCGTAACACCAATCTTTAAATGTGCATTAGCCCACTCAAAAATATCTATCCCTTTTAATGTTACGGGAAATTGACCATTTAAACAATTAAAATCTACTTTAGGAAACTTTGACCCATCTCTATTAGCTGCTAATTCGTCCAACTTTTTCTCAGATGCATCTTTTTGCAGGAATCTAAAAGCGACAATTAAAAAATCATACTTGAAACACTGTAGCCTCGCATCGAAACAGATTCGTTGTATCCCCCTACAACCCTCTAAATCTGAATGATATTTTAAAACTATAGCCCTCTCCCTAGCCCCCCACCTCTTAAAATAAAATCCTTTTTAAATTTACAAATTTAACGTTAAATTTTTTATGAATAAAACGACCAACCCGCTACCCCCCCTCGTTATAGTTATTTAGTTTAGTCATAATGCTGCTTTCCCAATCTAAAAAAAAACTCCTCGTAATTTGATAAATACGGGTGAATTGCTAACATTTCAGTATGCAAGTATTTTGAATAGAGTTCTCTCGCATTCTCATTTTAAAAATATTTTTAGTGCTATTGATGCTTTTAAACTGTCCCTCCCTCCCCACACCCCAATCTGGTTTTCAAGAAAGGCTCGAATCATGTTAACATATGAATGAGTAATAGCCAGGGGGTTTGTTATTATATATCCTGACATTAAAGAGTTAAAGGGGTCACCGAATTTTGTGCAGTAAAAATTTGAATGGTGCAAGGCAGAGTTAGAAAGGAAAAATCTGGAAGTGTAAATGTTGGTGGGGTATTGTTTCACTACTACTACTATCGTCAACCTCAATGGTGGGGGTTGGCATAGAATCGTCAATAGCACCATCCCCAGTCTGTTCAATTGCATTAGTTTCCCGTGGTGTAAAATCACCCAATTCACTGAGTATGCATTCCAGGGTATTTGGGGATAGTTGATATAGCCAGCCTGTATTGTCCTATGATGGAATTTCTTTATGAAAACCCGGTTTAGATGCACTTGTGGGGCTACCCCCAAAATACTCATCCATAAACCTGTTTATCCATTCCAGGTCCTACGCCATATCTATATCACAACTTAAGTCGTCTAGGCTAGCCATATCCCCAAAACAATCATTAAGAAAGCCCTTTTGCCACTCCATATTATCAACAACTAAAGTACCATCATCTCCAAACTGCATTGACGGTGTAATGATCCTCGAAGGGTCATTGTGAATAAGTGCTTCTTGAGCTGATGGTGGTGGCGGTAATTCACTGATCTTAATCTATAAAAAACAGGGTTTATTTTCCATTTGAAATATCCACTATTTTATAAAGTAAAAAAAGCCAATTTTTCATATCCCGTCAAAACTTAATTTCCCTCCTAGCATTATATTGGGTAAATACTTGGCCACTTCAGTCATATTAAGTAGACAAAGAGACATCAATGCCTATCATTTCTTTGTTAAAAAAAAGTTTGGCGAAATATATTTCATGATGAAGAAAGACACGCCAAAGGTAAACCTGGACTAAATAAATCGTTGGAAGAAAAAGAAGTTTTTATTACCACCACCTGAACAATTAAAAAAACAAAGTTACGGCGATATGTCTTTCTTAATGAGAAAAGACAATCCGAAGAAAAAGAAGAAGTTTTGTCCCACCACCTGCACAATTAAAAGAAACTAAAGTGGTCATCAATTCCTACAATACCTTTTAGAATAAAATACCTGGACGAAATAAATCGTTGGAAGAAAAAGGAGTTTTTATCCCACCACCTGAACATTTAAAAGAAACAAAAGTGGTCATCAATTCCCACCGTACCTTTTAAAATAAAAGACCTGGACTAAATAAATAGTTAGAAGAAAAAGAAGTTTCTGTCCCACCACCTGAACAATTAAAAGAAACAAAAGTTGTCATCAATTCCTACCATACCTTTTAAAATAAAAAACCTGGACTAAATAAATCGTTGGGAGAAAAAGAAGTTTTGTTCCACCACGTGACCAATTAAAAGGAACAAAGTTACGGCTGATAATAATAAAAGACAAGCCGAGGCAAAAGAAGAAGTTTTTGTCCCACCACCTGAAAAAAGAAGAAGTTTTTGTCCCACCACCTGAACAATTGAAAGAAACAAAAGTGGTCATCAATTCCTACCGTACCTTTTAAAATAAAAGACCTGGACTAAACAAATCGTTGGAAGAAAAAGAAATGTTTGTCCCACCACCTGAACAATTAAAATAAACAAAAGTTGTCATCAATTCCTACCATACCTTTTAAAATAAAAGACCTGGACTAAATAAATCGTTGGAAGAAAAAGAAGTTTTTGTCCCACCACCTGAACAATTAAAAGAAACAAAAGTTGTCATCAATTCCTACCATACCTTTTAAAATAAAAAACCTGGACTAAATAAATCGTTGGAAGAAAAAGAAGTTTTTGTCCCACCACATGAACAATTAAAAGAAACAAAGTTACGGCGATATGTCTTTCATAATGACAAAAGACAAGCCGATCAAAAAGAAGAAGTTTTTGTCCCATCACCTGAACAATTAAAAGAAACAAGAGTTCTCATCAATTCCTACCATACCATTTAAAATTAAAAACCTGGACTAAATAAGTCATTGGAAGAAAAATAAGTTTTTGTCCCACCACCTGCACAATTAAAAGAAACAAAAGTGGTCATCAATTCCTACCATACCTTTTAAAATAAAAGACCTGGACTAAGTAAATCGTTGGAAGAAAAAGAAGTTTTTGTCCCACCACCTGAACAATTAAAAGAAACAAAGTTACGGCGATATGTCTTTCATAATGACAAAAGATAAGCCGAGGTAAAAGAAGAAGTTTTTGTCCCACCACCTGAACAATTAAAAGAAACAAAAGTTGTCATCAATTCCTACCATACCTTTTAAAATAAAAAACCTTTGTCCTACCACCTGAACAATTAAAATGAGTTACACCTTGAAGCATTCTACACCTCATAGGAAAAAGAGAAGCGTTGATCTGGTTTAGTATTATTTTATAACTATGCCACATAGAGGCCATCTATGATTAATCAAGGCGTGAAAGTTATACAATACGCAACTTGTTTAAAAAAGGAATTTGCTCAATTGTAAGTGAGTTATAAACCAAAAAAATATGGGGTTATTTGATAAATGCACTTACGTTAGAAATTGCAGGTAGCTCACTAGAAATCCCTTGTCCATCTGAATGTGGCACGTAACAGATTACACTTGGCCTCATCAAGTTCAAAGATCGTATAAGGTCCCTGTCAGTGTTCTCAGAGCCGTCATCTAACTTTGATCGCTTTTGCTCGGGACTTTGAGCATCAATGTCTTAGAATAAAAATTATTTTTCAGTTTTTTTTGCTAGGTAACTTATAACCTTATAGGCTTAAAATCACAATCATCTTAAACACAGAGAAAAAAAGAACGCCGCTCCTACTTGGAGCTTCAACTATCTATATTCTAAATACGATGCATAAAAAAAACACACAATTTTGAGTATTATGGGCATTTGTTATTAATTTAGAATAATCCTGAGCCCTACCACTCCCCCGCGAAACCGAATCTATTAATCCAACACATTAACGATATTGTTTATATATTTAAAGGCCACACATTGCTCAATTTTAGTCTTAAAAGTATGATAATTCTGTAAAGTACTTAAAAAACATTTTAAGCCAGATAGCCTATATCTGAACGAGTGTCATAAAACATGTGAATTTGCCTTTGATAATTAATAAGTTCGCTGAAACCCAGACGACAGAGAATTTAGTCTTAAATATGAGATATTGCTACAAGCGTTCTGATAAATACCCTATATCCAAGCAGTTGTCATATAAACATATGAATTTGCATTTGATGATTGCGATAGTTTCATGAAACCCAGATTAAAGATACTTATTAGGTGACTATAGGAAAAAAGTCTCGAATAAAAAGAAATAATATATATTTACTTACCAAGAATCTTTTAGAGTTCTCCATTGAAAATGAATAAATTTAACTATAAACGGGTAATTTCAAGTTGTCTTTTTCAACTGATCCAGAAAGACTAATTGCATCTTTATATATACTGAAAAAACATGATTATATGCCCTCCAGGTGAAAACCAGTATTTTTACAAAGAGACCATATTTGAATACGTAATACGACAGAGTCGAGTTTTGGCTATTGAACCTAGAAAAACGTGTCTGACAAGGCCTATAGTTGTGAAATATATAGACACCCATGGTAAGACATGAACCCGTGAAACTTTATATATATTCCTGTGTAATTCCTTATACATCTCTGATTGGTCAGAAAATAGGCGTTGGCTTAAAACCTGCCTTCTAAGGCATATACCAGTCCTAGTAATAGCTTGTGGTAAGCCAATGTACCGATTAAACTGCACACATATCCATGCCTCAGGCGTAAGTTTGAAATCAGCATATAGCTTACTACTTGTATGTGGCAATCGTGACGGGTGTGATCCGACCAAGATCTACAAACCTATAGGGCATTTTACCTAGCAATGATATTCGAAGTTCCTCAGCAACATTTCAGAGTCCACCCTGACTAAACGTAGTTTGAGTTTGAGAGCAGGCTATCCTAATCTATAGATACAGATATGCATACTATGCATCAGTATGTGTGAGTCAGTGGATTGTATACGTTATTCTTCTTCTTCTCGGCCATTTTCAAAAAAAAATTATATACTACTGCTACTACAAACAGTTCACTGCAGCACCAAACCGCGTGAGGCCAACATTTCTAGGCAGGCTCCTCCTCCATCTCAATTTGTTCAAAGCTTCTCACTTTAGACCCTCCCAAGAAGTTCCAATTTTCATAAATCTTTCCCTACGGAATCCTTCATCACATTCAGGGACAACTTATTTTTCGACACTGGGATAAGGACCATAAGGAAAATGATGAATTTTGCTTTGGCAATCTCCAAGCCTTCATCTACAGGACGTGTCCTAGCCATCTCAACCTTACTCTTATTATAGCCCTAGAAAGCGGGATCGAACTACATTTGTCATACAGCTTAGTGTTTGAAATAGGGTCAGACTATCGGGTGCACAAAGCAATCCGTTACCGTGGAACGGGGTAACTTAGAACTAAAAATCGTGAAAAATTGAGGTTTTTTTGCGATATTTTTCTTTAAACTAGTATTTACTCAAAACTATTTTTGGCGTTTGGGGAATACGTCATTCTGCACCGAATGGCAACTTTCCCAAACTGCTAGTCTTCATGTTGTTAGAGCTACACCTATCTAAAAATTGTGTCCAAAGTTACTTCAAGGGGTGTTTAACTTTGAACACTCAAACACTTCAACAGGTAACTTTGAACAGTCGATGAGTTCTTCTGGCGTAAGACTTACAGTTAAAAAAAAAACTCGTTTACTGGGAGAAAAGCATTACTTCTAAAATAAAAAGGCAAAAGAGATCAAATTAGTGCAGCATCAGCTGACCAAAGTCATGATAAAATACAAATTTTGCGCCGTGAGTGAGTCGGGTGGCTGGAAGATCTCCCTGTACCTGGTCAGGATTGATTGATGCTGAGTCTTTCACCCTGGGAAAATAGAAGGATCCATTCTTGTTTTTTCGCTGGCAGATCACGTTTAGCGAGGCGTAAGAGGAAGGAGCTTGTACCTCCAAAACTGCAAAATACTTATAAATACGGCCCATGAAGAACTTCGCGATGAACGGATGTTGGTGGGTAGTTTGAACCCGTTATGGCTACTGCCCCACTCGACAGCATAGAGAGCCCAGCGCTCGCCGACTCTTCAACTTCCATTTCAGACTCGCTCTCGCATCCTGTTGGGACGTCAGTCGTGTCGGACTCGCAACTTGAATGACTTAAATCCTCTACGTCTCCAATACTTTTCCCTGGTGCGACACTAAGACGTTTGCGCGTGACGTTCCTCCAGATTTTTTAAATCTGCGAGCTTGCAGGAAATCCAATAAAACTTTGCTGACGTTGTTCGCAACCTCGTGCGGAGTATGCTGGGCCGAAAGTGGGTGGTCCTGGAGGACTCTGGAGCGTGAAAAGCACTTGGCAAAGCCATTATTAAGATTTTCTTTTCCATTTGTGGCTAGAATTTCCAGGAGTAGCTTTAAAAGCTGGGGTAATTTGTCTTACCGCGGTGTTGTTTGGGTTGTCCATTTTGTAATCATAAAGCATTTTCCTCCATGCTCTTTTCATTGGAGGGAAAAAAGCAACGTCCATTGGTTGCAGTATATCTGTAGCATTTGGGGGAGGCATACAAAGCGAATGTTGTTTTCTCTGCAGACTTTCAACACTTTGGCACAAAAGTGGGAAGACAGGTTGTCACCCAACAAAACTTTTATTCCTGCTCTCTTCTTTAAGTGAGGGAGTGCCAGCGACATAAACCACTCTTCAAAAACTTCGCTCTCAAACCATCCGGACTTAGATACAGCATACCGAGCTCTTTTAGGGCCTCCTGTACGCCGTCAGCTAAACATGCCCTCAGCTTTATAGCACACGAATGGTGGAAGCAGTTCGCCTTCTCCATTTCAACATTTCATTAGGGATATTGCTCCCTTTGTTTCATTCATTATTCTGGAGGGGTATTTGGCAACGATGAAACCAGAAGGAAATAAAACCAAAATTTTCAAAGGAATAATATGTACAACTCAAATAATTTTACAATTCTAGGTTTTTCCAAAAGAGACGGAGAAAATCCCACCAATTTTTATCTACAATTGTCAGCTGTCTTTGCACAGCAAGCTGTGAAAGACGACTCTTTCAAATTGTTCATGAACGCTCTATTAGAGCAAGGTAATACAGAAACTTCAGTTTTGGTAGATGAAATTTACCCCACCACTCCCAGTGATTGCTAACGGACTTCCATCAAAGAAGAAACAAAAGTAGGCCTGAAAGAATTAGGAAGTGGTCCAAAATGTAATCAGTAGTTAAAACCAAGTTTAACAGCTGAACTTGATTTGCGTTTTCCTGGATCAACAGATTTGCAATTGTTTCGTAAAGGTCTGAATAGCAGAGCAACCTTTAGTGTATCTTTTAGTGTATTACTCCACTTGTTTTGCTTAAAAGAGGGTTAAAAATACATTATTATTATTATTACACCAATTCAACGCAAATTTTAACAATTGGCCAGCACAGAACATTGAAATCCATATTGTAGAAAGACAAGGCTAGCTTTGAACAAATGTTCAAAGTTACCCCGAAAAAACAAAATGCTTGCGGGAAACATTGAACACTGCCGCCATATTGAGCCTATGTAATTAGGAAGAGATTTTACCAGATAACCAAACCATTCGGCTCCTCAGCTATAGAAAAATATCAAAATGAAAGTCCTAGTTTAGCTTATCTAAGTTAAAAAGGGTAACTTACTTTTAGCACTTTTTCACATTTTTGAACTGCTCAAATTCTCTTGCAATTAACAAGATAAGATTTTTTCAGATGCTGATTTCAAGAACTACCAACTGATTCAAACGCCATCTAGCAATAATCTAGTAATAAGTTCGAACGAGTAATTCCACTTTCGTTTGATAGAGAGCGCTGAATGTTTGTTACTGATTTTGTTCAAAGTTACCCCTAACGTTCAAAGTTACCCCTTTCTACTGGTAGCAGTTTCTCTTGGAAACATAGAGAAAATCCTTCGTCTTTTGGAGTGCCCACATTTCAGAACCATACTTGACTACCGTCGTCAATGTAGCTTCTAATATTTTGATCCTGGCTTACATACTTCTATTTTGTTCTTCAATATTTTTTTTCAACTGTGAAGAAATACCCTGGGCCTTGGCTATTCTACTTTTAACATCTTCACTGCCCCCATCGTCTTCATTAATAATTAATATAAAAAATGTTTCCACAAAATGAGTTTTTCAAATAAAAGTAAAGAGCTCCATTAAAGCAAAAATGAGCAGAAATATAGTTGAATAATCTTCCAAGCATAAAACTACACAAATCACCATCAATAAATAAATGAAACCCAGAACAAACAGAAATTACAATAAACAAGCGAGTCAAACTCAAAACGAGCAAAAATTAATATGATAATTGTTGACAACCCCCATACTTTCTCAAGACCAGAACATAATTTGCATTTTACTGAAAACAAAATACCCCCAAAAAAATGTTTTTACATTTTGGCTTTTACAAATAAAAAAAATAATAAGACTTTAAGGAATAAGTATCAGTATATGTACATAAAAGTAGAATGGCCCCTATTGATCCCACCCCTCACCCCTGCTGCCACCTACAACTTTTTTACATTGCATGTTTTTATGTCTGTTCGTTGTCAGTGAGAATGGAAAAACAGTATTTTTCTCACTTAAAAAAACATGAATTTTCTCACATTGATGGTTGTTTTCTTGGATGGTTATGTGTGTTGGTCAATTTATTTGATGTTTTTCATGGATGTCAACAGCAATTCATGTCTGTTTTATGGTTCGTTGTCAGTGAGAATGAAAAAACAGGAACTTTCTCATATTTATGGATGTCAACAGCAATTTATGCCTGTTTTATGTCTGTTCGTTGTCAGTGAGAATGTACATGCTCGACACGAATGTTATGAGATTGTTTGGCTAACCTAACCTGAGAAATTGATTTACATAATCGGTGGGGGAGAATGTATTGATTTACGAAAGGGGGAATTAAGAAACAATCATGGCTTCTTTGATCTTTAGGCTAACCTAACCTGAGAACTTGATTTACATAATCGGCGGGGAAATTATTGATTCACGAAGGGGGAATTAAGAAACATTATGGTTTCTTCGATCTTTAGGCGAACCTAACCTGAGAACTTGATTTACATAATCGGCGGGGGAATTACTGGTTCACGAAAGGGGAATTAAGAAACAATCATGGCTTCTTTGATCTTTAGGCTAACCTAACCTGAGAACTTGATTTACATAATCGGCGGGGAAATTATTGATTCACGAAGGGGGAATTAAGAAACATTATGGTTTCTTTAATCTTAGGTCTGAGGGATAAACGTTCTTTAGGTCAGAGAGAAAAATTAATATTCTATTTTTAAATAGGGTTTCATTGATCTTTAGTGTCAGGAATCATAAATGACATCACTTGTTATCTTGGAATTATGCGGGAGTCTAAAGAGATAGAAATTCTATTTTTAAATACGGCTTCACTGAGCTTTAAGTCGGAGAGATAAATTGATATTCTAACGAAACCTTAATAGTGTAGCTAGGAACATTTATGAGATGAAGAGATTAACGTAGGAAAGGGTTTCCTAGAAATTTGAAATGTGTCAGCGCAGGGATGCCAAAAAACAAAAGGAACACACAGAAATTACTTTTAGGGGATTGTTTGGGCGAAACCGTTTTAGACAGGTTATGGAATTATTTCGGCGAAACAGTTAGAGACATTTTAAAAGATGATTTAAAAGATGATTTTAGAAGAGGTTTTGAGTGTGGTCGTTATAATACACAAGTTCCATTTGAACAGTGTTGTGAGGTCCCCTACCACAACCCCAAAGGGTTCCGATCCCCCACCCCAACCCCGAAGGAACCCACCGGTCCTCAAAGGTTCTCCGGATTCCCAGAGGGCCCCCGGCGCCCCAAAGGCTCCTGAGCCACCATTTTAATACTTTTTAAGGCTTTATTATATCTTTTCAGAACAAATTATTATTTTAGGGAATTATTTCGGCGAAACAGTTAGAGACATTTTAAAAGATGATTTTTGAAGAGATTTTAGAAGAGAATTTGAGGGTGAAACTCTGAGGTCGTTATAATACACAAGTTCCATTTGAACAGTGTCGTGAGGTCCTCTACCCCAACCCCAAAGGGTTCCGATCCCTCCACCCCAACCCCGAAGGAAGCGCGCGGTCCTCAAAGGTCCTCCCAAGCTCCCAAAGGACCACCCGGCCCTCAAGGGTCCCACAGACCCTCAAAGGCTCTCCCCGAGCCCCGTCTTTCGTTGATGTGTATTGTCTGAAACTTATGATTTGGGATATGTAAACTACTATTTCGGACTTTTCTGAGCTAGATTTCTTAGTCTTTCGTTGGTGTGTGTTGTCTGAAACCTATGACTTGGGATGGATGGATTGCAATTTTTGACTTTTCTGAGCTAGATTTCTTAGCCTTTTATAGGTGAGTGCTGTCAGAAAATTATGATTTGGGATGTGTAGTTTGCAAGTTGGACTTTTCAGAGCTATGATTCTTAGTCTCTCATAGGCGTTTGTTGTCTGAAACTTCTAGTTTGGGATGAATAGTTTGCTATTTCAGGCTTTTCTGAGATAAGGTTTCCTAGTAATTCGTAGGTGAATGTTGTCTGAAGCCTATAGTTTGGGATGAGTAGTTTGCTATTTCGGGCTTTTCAAAGCCAGATTTCTTAGTATTTCGTTGGTGTGTGTTGTCTGAAACCTATGATTTGGGATGGGTGGATTGCTATTTTTGACTTTTCTGAGCTGGATTTCTTAGCCGTTCATAGGTGTGTGTTGTCTGAAACTTATGATTTGGGATGGTTAATTTGCTATTTTTGACTTTTCTGAGCTAGGTTTCTTAGTCTTTCATATGTGTGTGCTG
The DNA here is from genome assembly GCA_027921565.1 of Artemia sinica. Classification (NCBI taxonomy): domain Eukaryota; kingdom Metazoa; phylum Arthropoda; class Branchiopoda; order Anostraca; family Artemiidae; genus Artemia; species Artemia sinica. The sequence goes on along the minus strand of CM051256.1, from coordinate 52,187,616 downwards.
TCAGAAAATTATGATTTGGGATTTGTAGTTTGCATTTGTGACTTTTCAGAGCTAGTTCTTAGTCCCTCATAGGTGTTTGTTGTCTGAAGCCTATAGTTTGGGATGAGTAGTTTGCTATTTCAGGCTTTTCATAGCCAGATTTCTTAGTATTTCGTAGGTGTGTGTTGTCTGAAACCTATGATTTGGATTGTGTGGGTTGCTATTTTTTGACTTTTCATAGCCAGATTCCTTAGTATTTCGTAGGTGTGTGTTGTCTGAAACCTATGATTTGGATTGTGTGGATTGCTATTTTTTGACTTTTCTGAGCTGGATTTCATAGCCTTTCGTAGGGATGTGTTGACTGAAACCTATGATTTGGGATGAGTGGTTTGCTTTTTGGACTCTTCAGAGCTGGATTTCTCAGCCGTTCATAGGTGAGTGTTGTCTGAAACCTATGATTTGGGATGGTTAATTTGCTATTTTTGACTTTTCTGAGCTAGGTTTCTTAGCCTTTCATAGGTGTGTGTTGTCAGAAAATTATGATTTGGGATGTGTAGTTTGCTATTTCAGGCTTTTTTGAGCTAAGGTTTCCTAGTATTTCGTAGGTGAATGTTGTCTGAAACCAATAGTTTGGGATAAGTAGTTTGCTATTTCAGGCTTTTATGAGCTAGGTTTCTTAGCTTTTCGTAGGTGTGTGTTGACTGAAACTTATGATTTGGGATATGTAATTTGCTATTTCCGACTTTTCATAACCAGATTTCTTAGTCTTTCGTAGGTGTGTGGTGTCTGAAACCTATGATTTGGGATGTGTGGTTGCTATTTTTTGACTTTTCTGAGTTGGATTTCTTAGCCTTTCGTAGGCGTGTGTTGACTGAAACCTATGATTTGGGATGGTTAATTTGCTATTTTTGACTTTTCTGAGCTAGATTTCTTAGCCTTTCATAGGTGTGTGCTTTCAGAAAATTATGATTTGGGAGGTGTAGTTTGCTTTTTGGACTTTTCAGAGCTAGGATTCTTAGTCACTCATAGGTGTTTGTTGTCTGAAACTTCGAGTTTGGGATGAGTAGTTGGCTATTTCAGACTTTTCTGAGCTAAGGTTTCTTAGTATTTCGTAGGTGAATGTTGTCTGAAACTTATGATTTGGGATATGTAAATTACTATTTCGGGCTTTTCTGAGTTGGATTTCTTAGTCTTTCATAGGTGTGTGGTGTCTGAAACCTATGATTTGGGATGAGTGGTTTGCTTTTTGGACTTTTCTGAGCTGGATTTCTGAGCCTTTCCTAGGTGTGTGTTGACTGAAACCTATGATTTGGGATGTGTAGTTTGCTATTTTGACTTTTCTGAGCTAGGTTTCTTAGCCTTTCATAGGTAAGTGTTGTCAGAAAATTATGATTTGGGATATGTAGTTTGCTATTTCAGGCTTTTCTGAGCTAAGGTTTCCTAGTATTTCGTAGGTGAATGTTGTCTGAAATCAATAGTTTGGGATGAGTAGTTTGCTATTTTTGACCTTTCTGAGCTAGGTTTCTTAGTCTTTCGTTGGTGTGTGTTGACTGAAACCTATGATTTGGGATATGTAGTTTGCTATTTTTGACTTTTCTGAGCTGCATTTATTAGCCTTTCATAGGTGTGTGTTGACTGAAACCTATGATTGGGATGAGTGGTTTGCTATTTTTGTCTTTTATGAGCTAGATTTCTTAGCCTTTCATAGGTATGTGTTGTCAGAAAATTAAGATTTGGGATGTGTAGTTTGCTATTTGGACTTTTCAGAGCTATGATTCTTAGTCCATCATAGGCGTTTGTTGTCTGAAACTTCTAGTTTGGGATGAGTAGTTTGCTATCTCAGGCTTTTCTGAGCTAAGGTTTCTTAGTCTTTCATAGGTGAATGTTGTCTGAAACCTATGATTTGGGATATGTTATTTACTATTTCGGGCTTTTCTAAGCTAGATTTCTTAGTCTTTCGTTGGTGTGTGTTGTCTGAAACCTATGATTTGGGATGGGTGGATTACTACTTTTGACTTTTCTGAGCTGAATTTCTTAGCCTTTCATAGGTGTTTGTTGTCTGAAACCTATAGTTTGAGATGACTAGTTTGCTATTTTTGACTTTTCTGAGCTAGGTTTCTTAGCCGTTCATAGGTGAGTGTTGTCTGAAACCTATGATTTGGGAATATGTAAATTACTATTTCGGGCTTTTCTGAGTTGGATTTCTTCGTCTTTCATAGGTATGTGTTGTCTGAAACCTATGATTTGGGATGTGTGGGTTGCTATTTTTTTACTTTTCCGAGCTGGATTTCTTAGTCGTTCATAGGTGAGTGCTGTCTGAAACTTATGATTTGGGATGGTTAATTTGCTATTTTCGGCTTTTATTAGCTAGGTTTCTTAGCCTTTCATAGGTGTGTGTTGTCAGAAAATTATGATTTGGGATGTGTAGTTTGCTATTTGGACTTTTCAGAGCTAGGATTCTTAGTCCATCATAGGTGTTTGTTGTCTGAAACCAATAGTTTGGGATGAGTAGTTTGCTATTTCAGGCTTTTCGGAGCTAGATTTCTTAGCCTTTCATTGGTGTATGCTTGATGTGCTAGCTTACTCTAAAAAATAATGAACACATAACAATGTAATGTTTTTAATGAAATAGTGTTATGTAGAATATTAATACAAAAATATATTATGATACATTATTAATATCAATGATTAACTTTGGACATTTTGAATTTGTTCCAATAAAATGGTTCACCATGTTCTCTCTTGATATTGTAGTTATTGTCTTCTCTTAGTTCGTAATCAGTAGAATAATCATTATTCCATTTTGAATCATACACAATTTTTACTGGTGTCTCATGAACAGGCTCAATATGCTTTTCGTCTTTGGTATTATTTGATTCATTGACTGTTTGATCAAAGCCAGTAACGTTTGCTAGTGCTTTGTTTTTCATCGTTTCATCTTTATATTCCATAGTGATATTTTCTGACAATACCCTTTTTATTTTTCTGGCAATTTCACTGTCTATTATCACATTATTTTTACACAGGTAACAGTTTAGGCACGTAGACAAGATATGGTTTATGATATTAGTAGCAGAGTAGGCCTTTCTTTTCCTCTTTGCTTTCATTTGAATGCTAATACCTAAAAGCCGACGAAAGGTTCTATCAATAGGTAGCGTGTTACCTATAGCACTAGCATGAAGATACCCCTCTTCATCAACTATTATTTTTATGTTGGCATTCTCTTTGAGTACTAACATCTCTGGAAATGATACTTTCCCATATCCACCATTTGTATAATTGAATTTTTTTGGTACTCCAAAGAAATTTAATTCCATAGTGTCATGACAACGCACGCATACGTTTCCGATAGTGCTACCACTTGTACTTGTTTCATAGTTCAAATACTTCTCCTTGTCAGCATTCAATGCTACAATAACACTAGCATGTGAACACATTTCTAATGGGGGGTCATCCACATGTTCAATATGCACTTCATCTTTGCTATTATTTGGTTCATTAATTGTTTGATTAATGGTAGTGAAGTTTGCTGGCACTTTGTTTTTCATCGATTCATCTTTATATTCCTTAGTGATATTTTCTGCCAATGCCCTTTTTATTTTTCCGGCAATTTCACTGTCTATTACAACATTATTTTTACAAAGGTAACAGTTTCGGCACGTCGACAAGATATGGTTTATGATATTAGTAGAAGAGTATGCATGTCTTCTTTTGATCTTCCGTTGAATGCTAATACCCGAAAGTTGACGATGGGGTGTAACAATAGGTAGCATGTTACCACAAGCACTGGCAAGAAGATGTCCTTCTTCATCAACTATTATTTTTATGTTGGCATTTTCTTTGAGTGCTATCATCTCTGGATATCTCACTCTTGCATATCCACCATAAAAAGAGTTGAATTTTTTTGGTACTCCAAAGAAATTAAATTCCTTACTGTCATGACAATGCACACATACATTTCCAATAGTGCTACCATTTTTACTTGTTTCATAGTTTAAATACTTCTCCTTGTCAGCATTCAATGCTACAATAACATTGACATGTGAACACACTTTATTAAAATGCTCCATCTTCACTTTTTTAAAAGATATGACTTATGTGTTTATCGTACTACTGCGTAAAAAATACTGATTTAATACATGCAATAGACTAGGTAGTGTCGATATCCGGACATAGAATGCCAGTGGCAAAGCCACATTGTGTCTCTGACCAATCACAGAGTACAATTGTTAGAGCCGTAAGCATATTTTGTCATTTTAAGATATGTACAAAAAAAAAAAGTTGAATAATTTCGAAGTTTAAAAAAAATAGTTTGTTTTTATGAAAAAAAAATATTGAATTAGAACCATCAGTCCTCATTATTATGAGTATCCGAAACTGGACTTAAGTTTCACATTTGAACCAGAGAATTGACCTAAGTTTCACATTTGAACGAGAGAATCACAGAGTACAATTGTTAGAGCCGTCAGCATATTTTGTCATTTTAAGATATGTACAAAAAAAAAAAAGTTGAATAATTTCGAAGTTTAAAAAAAAATAGTTTGTTTTTATGAAAAAAAAATATTGAATTAGAACCATCAGTCCTCATTATTATGAGTATCCGAAACTGGACTTAAGTTTCACATTTGAACCAGAGAATTGACCTAAGTTTCACATTTGAACGAGAGAATTGTATTTTCCATAATTTTCTTACAGGAAACTAGAGTTTATGGTCAAAAACCCTTATTAGCTCAGATTCTACAGAAATAGTTTATTTTTCAATCCATACCTGGACTTAAGTTTCACCTATGAATCAACAAATAGTATTTTCCATAATTTTCTTACAAAAAACTAGAGTTTACGGTCAAAAACCCTTATTAGCTTAGATTTTTCACTAGCAACTTGCTCTCCACTATAACTTCGCTAATACATCCTTTGTCACTATAAGTTGGGTGCTCGATGCATGATCCCGATCGTGTGTAACTTTTCTAGCGAATTTGATAACAGACGCTCTTGTGGTCTGTATTAATGAAGGTTCGCCATATCTCGCTTTCTTCTCAGAAGGGGGATTATTGCACGTCTCTTCTTCCTTTAAAAAAAAGACAAAAAAATTTAGCATGTAGCAAAAATGCATTTTGGGTTTTTGGAAAATAATTCAGTTATGTTAGACATCTAAAGTAGTGTAAAAAAAAAACATCTTGATTTCAAAATCAGGGGTTTTGATAGTGGGATGGAGGGCCTTTTATAAACTGCTCCTCCCTCCCCCCCCCAAACTCTCACACTCTTTGTAACACGCAAGCTTTTCATTCAAAGCAGAAAAATACATCATGTTAGGAAAAAGCTTTATTTCTGAATGATAAAGAACTGTTTTTCAAAACAATTAAAACTTGTAAACATACCTATGATGGATAGATTTTATTTACATAATAGAAAAAAAGCGTAAACTTTAGCGTAAAGAGCGAATCCTTATGATTTCAAATATATCAGTTTCATCAAGTTTAGCTATAGCAGTCAAAAGTTACGCGCCTGAGAAAAATTTGCCTTGTTTTCGAAAAAAGGGGGAAAACACCCTCTAAAACTCATAGAACTTTAGTGAAAATCACATCATCAGAGAACCCTACTATAGAAGTTAAAAGCTCCTATCTGGAGTCTCATTCGAACGGAAATTAAAAGTTCTAATGTCCTTTTTAAGTAACCCAAAAAAAAAATGGAGGGCATCTAGGACTAATTTTTTCCCAAAGTCATCCGCCGTGACATCGGAATTAGACAAACCCCGTTTATAGCAAGAGCCTGTGAAATTTAACTCCCCCCCCAAAAAAAAACTCTCACACTCTTTGTAACACGCAAGCTTTTCATTCAAAGCAGAAAAATACATCATGTTAGGAAAAAGCTTTATTTCTGAATGATAATGAACTGTTTTTCAAAACAATTAAAACTTGTAAACATACCTATGATGGATAGATTTTATTTACATAATAGAAAAAAAGCGTAAACGTTAGCGTAAAGAGCGAATCCTTATGATTTCAAATATATCAGTTTCATCAAGTTTAGCTATAGCGGTCAAAAGTTACGCGCCTGAGAAAAATTTGCCTTGTTTTCGAAAAAAGGGGGAAAACACCCTCTAAAACTCATAGAACTTTAATGAAAATCACATCATCAGAGAACCCTACTATAGAAGTTAAAAGCTCCTATCTGGAGTCCCATTCGAACGGAAATTAAAAGTTCTAATGTCCTTTTTAAGTAACCCAAAAAAAAAAATGGAGGGCATCTAGGCCCCCCTCCCACACTAATTTTTTCCCAAAGTCATCCGCCGTGACATCGGAATTAGACAAACCCCGTTTATAGCAAGAGCCTGTGAAATTTAACCCCCCCCCCCAAAAAACTCTCACACTCTTTGTAACACGCAAGCTTTTCATTCAAAGCAGAAAAATGCATCATGTTAGGAAAAAGCTTTATTTCTGAATGATAATGAACTGTTTTTCAAAACAATTAAAACTTGTAAACATACCTATGATGGATAGATTTTATTTACATAATAGAAAAAAAGCGTAAACTTTGGCGTAAAGAGCGAATCCTTATGATTTCAAATATATCAGTTTCATCAAGTTTAGCTATAGCGGTCAAAAATTACGTGCCTGAGAAAAATTTGCCTTGTTTTCGAAAAAAGGGGGAAAACACCCTCTAAAACTCATAGAACTTTAATGAAAATCACATCATCAGAGAACCCTACTATAGAAGTTAAAAGCTCCTATCTGGAGCCTCATTCGAACGGAAAATAAAAAGTTCTAATGTCCTTTTTAAGTAACCCCAAAAAAAAAAATGGAGGGCATCTAGGTCCCCCCCTCCCACACTAATTTTTTCCCAAAGTCATCCGCCGTGACATCGGAATTAGACAAACCCCGTTTATAGCAAGAGCCTGTGAAATTTAACCCCCCCCCCCAAAACTCTCACACTCTTTGTAACAAGCAAGCTTTTCATTCAAAGCAGAAAAATACATCATGTTAGGAAAAAGCTTTATTTCTGAATGATAAAGAACTGTTTTTCAAAACAATTAAAACTTGTAAACATACCTATGATGGATAGATTTTATTTACATAATAGAAAAAAAGCGTAAACTTTAGCGTAAAGAGCGAATCCTTATGATTTCAAATATATCAGTTTCATCAAGTTTAGCTATAGCGGTCAAAAGTTACGCGCCTGAGAAAAATTTGCCTTGTTTTCGAAAAAAGGGGGAAAACACCTTCTAAAACTCATAGAACTTTAATGAAAATCACATCATCAGAGAACCCTACTATAGAAGTTAAAAGCTCCTATCTGGAGTCCCATTCGAACGGAAATTAAAAGTTCTAATGTCCTTTTTAAGTAACCCAAAAAAAAAAATGGAGGGGAGGGGGGCTGTCCCTCTGAAATTTGAATTTACTAGTAAAACGTTTTTCTTTATTTTTTTTTGGGGGGGGAAATAAAAGAATGAAAAGTGTACTCACATTGAAAATAGACAAATCCATTGTTTTCAAAAGTTAAAAATATATGGTGTACTATAAACAATGTCTTAATGCATAATGAAAATTGGAATGCAGTGTAGGGACATTATATCGGTTTTTTTTTTAAATTAAGTACATTGTAGCATGACAAGTTTTTTTTTTTTTTTTTTTTTTTAGAAAACCGACTAATCAAGTTATTATATTGGACAAACCGCCAACTTTCTCTAATCGACTGACACACAAAAAATTGATGTCATAATAAAAAAAAAAACATGTATATTCCTTGAACTAGAAATCGCGTAAATCTCTTTGAAAGAGTGTGATGACCTGTTTACCTACTAGAAGAACCTGTTTGGTACGGGGGCGTTGGCAAATCGCTACGAGCTAGTCTACTGATATGAGCAATAGCTTTCAAATGAGCCATTAAACGTCACACTATAAAGTTCTGGTAGCCCACACGCCCCGGCTTTTCCACTTGAGATATGACACCAAAAGTGTTGTTTTTAATGCCATTTGAAACTTGCTGATCGTGGTATTTATAGGAAAGACGTAAGTATGAGCAATATCTTTTATAAGAGCTATCATAAATTTGTCGAAGATGTTCTGGAAACCTACTAGCCCCACCCCTTGAGAAATGGCACAAAAAGTGCTATTTTTAGTGCCGTGCAGCACTTTTAGGTGGCGGAATTTATAGAAAGCAAGCAGATAGGAAAAATAGCTTTTGAATGAGCCATTAAGCATCTCCGACTAAGTTGATTCTATTGGTACACTTTTCATTTTATTTGACACCATTTCAAGGGGTTTCAGGCTTTTTTTTCGAAATCATCATAAATTTTTTTCGCAATAACCTTTTATGTTTAAGACGAACCGAAATAATAGTTACCATTCCTGAATCAGTGTCAGATGTTAATTTTTTTCACCAGGAAGTTTTTTTTCTAAAGGCGTTTTTAAACTGTTGGTTACTATGGGCTGTGGTTCACCATTTACTAGGTTGCAGCTACTAATGTAACCATGACACACGCACCAAACATGAAAATAAGCGTCATAAATGGAGAAGAAATAATGACAGATAGATGGTTTCAAACAGTTCGCGGTAACGAACTGTATAGTAAGAGCGACTCGTCTCAATAGTAACCGAAACTCTAAAAAACGGAATTTTAATAGTAATAGATACATCAAAAGAATCGGATTTTTATGCTGATTTTAAATATATAGAAAGCAAGTAGATAGGAAAAATAGCTTTTGAATGAGCCATTAAGCATCTCCGACTAAGTTGATTCTATTGGTACACTTTTCATTTTATTTAACCTACTTGTCAGGACATACTTGTCAGGACATGTATCACAGATCTTATCCGAACTTGGTGAAAAGTAATAGGAAGTATTCGAGCCGTAGTTTTTGGGGGTTCATGTCCCCCAAATGATTGCCCTCTATTCTTTTTTTGACTCTTAAAAAGGGCACTAAAACTTCCGACTTCAAATCAGATGAGCTTCATCTGATCCAAATTTTATATGGCCACCCGTTCTATAAAAACCTTATATGTCCCAGGGTATAGCTTACAAACCTATCCCATGGGCTCTGGGGGGTTGTGTCCATCCTAAAGACATTGTAATATTGAAAAGTGTACCACATAAATTGGTACACCATATAAGTTTACTCAGATCCATTAAAAGTTACGAGCCAGAGAAAGTTTGCCTTATTTTCATAAAAAGGGAAAAACACCCCCTAAAAGTCATAGAATCTTAATGAAAATCACACCATCAGATTCAGCATATCAGAGAGCCTTACTGTAGAGGTTTCAAGCTCCTATACGCAAAAATGTGGAATTTTGTATTTGTTGCCAGAAGAAAGATCACGGATGCGTGTTTATTTGCCTTTTTCCCCAGGGATGATCGTATCATCCCAGAGGTCCTAGAATTTTGCGAGGGTGCTTATTTGAACAGAAATTAAAAGTTCTAGGGTCTTTTTTAAACAAAAAAAAACAAAAAAAAAATAAAAATAGAATCACTTTTTACAAAAAAACTGCATTTTAGATGTCTTTTCACATTTTCAAAGATATTTGATTTTTTTAAGCAATCTTAACCATATATGAAGTAATAAGTGACGTGACGTAATATCTAACACCGATTGTGTACTAATAACCATATATAACGTAATGAGTGACGTTATGTAAAATTTCAAAAAATCAATTTTTATTTTTTTTTTATTAAAGAGCGAACTATAACCAATAGAAATTAAAATATTTAAATAAGTAATTATATGCATGTTACATAAACTACCGATATAGCTCATCATTAATGATAATAGTCATAATATTAAAGAACGAACTGTTGCCTATCATAAATGATAAATTTTATAGTGAAGATCCAGGTTGCAGTGGTAGCTAGGTTGTGGTAAAGAACGAACTCTAACCCATAGTAATTAATTTAATTTTGAAAAGAAGGAATTACGGCAGAAACCTTTATGATGGTATAAGTAAACCACAATTATAGTAAAGAACGACATGCCCATCTTAACTGAAATAATATATTGACAATATAACTTCAAACAAAACATCTTTTGAAAGTGGCTTCACTAAGGTATGTTATACAAAAGATCAGTCTAGTTAATCATAAATAGGGATTATGTAAGTTTCATCGGTATCATGACTGTGGAGATTTTTGAAACCTAGTAAGGAACAAACCATGACACATATTGGACTTAGTTAGCTGCCTGATTCTCAGAAGTTCGTCTCTTACTATTCCAAATAAGAAAATACCATAGGCTTTTTCCTGTTTGTGTTATGGTAAAGAACGAACTCTAGTCATAGTGTCAAACGTAAGTGTGACCAAACAACACAAATTTCCTTCAATTTCCGAGTTTCTTTTATTTTGTTTTATATATTAAAAGACGATCATTAGAAGAATTAACCATTGCATACCTTATACTGAGTTAGCACCTGTTTTTTTTGGCACATCTCTTACTATGACAAAGAAGAAAAGGCCGTAGACTTTTTCCTGTTTGTAATCACTTTTTTTTATAAGTTCACGCAACCCCCCCCCCCCCCTAAAAAGTTTATCCCCCAGTTTAACCAATATATGCTATAGTAACTTAATTAGTCAATACAATTATTAATAGTATTGATCAAGAGCAAATTCTGATGAGTTTCTTAAACGGCTATTTTGAAGCAAGATATAATAATGGAGGAGCGTGCGTAGCTGTGTTGGCCTCAGGCGGCTTGATGCTGCGATGAGTTGTTAGTAGTAGTAGTAGTATAATAATGACAATTGTCTTAATTGTCTGAATTGTTACTGTAGAACGACTCGAACTTCTTTCTCCCTTGTCAGGATGAGAGTTCACTAGCCACTGCGCTACAGCAACTGCTAGTAAGTAAGTAATTATAGGCTTGATGATGTATCTGGACATTCCTCATGGAGTCACATCAGCAGGTTTTCTAAATTTAGTACAAAAAATCATACTCAATTCTTTGTTGGGGGTGAAAAGTACATAGAAGTATATTGGTCAACTTCTGAGGCGAACCACAATCCATATCAAAGAGTTCGTGGTAACGAACTGTATAGTAAGAGCGACTCGTCTCAATAGTAACCGAAACTCTAAAAAACGGAATTTTAATATCAATAGGTACATTAAAAGAATTGGATTTTAATGCTGATTTATTCAAACAAGAGGCCAACTTATTTGAGGCTTTATCTGCAAAGATCCAAGTATCAGAAGATACTAGTAATTTCACATCAAACAAAGAATAGATCAGATCAGACCCAGAACAGATCAGATCAGACCAATAACAGATCAGGTCAGGCCGACAATTACATAAAAGAATCCGGGTTGCAGCGGTAGCTAGCAACCTAGTAAGAGACGATCACGTCCAACGTTAAGAAATATAAAAACCCATAGTTCCTAAAAAAGGAGTCAGATCAAATTCAAAAGTACACCATTAGAACCGCCTTGTCCGAAACCCCTGTATAGTAAACTTTCTGTCCCTTAGCTTGAACAGCAAGGGAAATATATTGGCTTGAAAATCAAGAAAAGTGGCAGCTACTACAACATTCTGCCTAAACGGGATATTTTTTTCTTTTTTTTTTCTTTTTTTTTTTTTTTAACAGTAAGGACCGAAGTCTATCTAATAGTAACTGATGCAATAGGGAAAAGAAAGAGGTCTGTGGTATATATGACGTCATATGAGGTTACATTTGATTTTAAATAAATCCTAACAGCTAAACCAAAACGCCTGATAAATGTCTAATTTTAATACAAGATCTAGACACTGAACAGCCGACACGGAAAAGAATTATAAAAATAGAATCACAATTGAAATTTTGCATGAAGAAGCTCCCTAAACACAGAAAAAAAAAACGAAAAAAATGTATGTGTACTTTTTCTCACTAATAAGCATCTACATAAAAATCACAGAAGCAAAATTTTAAGTGGCGGATGAGTATTTAACCAAACGGCCAGAGTATGATCCATCAGAAGCCATTTTTTATGCCCAAATATTAATATTTTTGCTTACTTTAGAAAAGAAAATAATAGTAATAAAAATTCCACATAGTGCAAATTTTGGATATGACTTGATTACTGAGTTTTCGAGCATTAAATGATTGTAATATCTTATTTATTGCAACAACTTAAACTATTATGACACTTTGAACTGCGCAAAAGGCCCTTGTTTTTCCTGATTGTAATCACTTTTTTATAAGTTCACGCCCCCCCCCCCCCTAAAGAAGTTTATCCCCCAGTTTAACCAATATATCCTATAGTAACTTAATTAGTCAATACAGTTATTAATAGTATTGATCAAGAGCAGATTCGGCTGAGTTTCTTTTACGGCGATTTTGAAGCAAGATATAATAATGGAGGAGCGTGCGTAGCTGTATTGGCCTCAGGCGGCTTGGCGCTGCAGTGAGTTGTTAGTAGTAGTAGTAGTATAATAATGACAATGCCAAAAGAAAAGAGAAAAGAAAAAAGGCTGAGAATCGTGCTAAAAAAATAAAAAAGCTACTGGGATCAACGAGATTAACCAGATCAGAACTGGCAATGAACTCTAAACTTCTAAACCAAATCTAGACATCTAACAATAATCATATTGCCTTCTATACAGATGATTCTTTCATTCCTGAGAATGGAGCTAGCGGCTGTGCGGTTGCAATCCCTCACCGGGAAGAAGTCATTTGTGTTAGAACTGACAATAAAAGTAGCTATCAAGCGGAATGTGAAGGCCTATTAACAGCCTTAAATGAGATTTTATAAAAAAGATTGGACTGGAGAATCAGTAGTTATTGATACTGATTCCCTGGGCTGCTTAGAATCTATAGTAGGCATAAAAGCACCATTAAAAGAGAAAATGATAAGGCGACTTTAAGATACTCTTATAAGAGCTTCAAAACGGCTCAAAAGCCTCGGTTTATTCTGGCTACCTGGACATATGAACGTTAGGCACAATAAGTTTGCCGACCAGGGAGCCAAATATGCAACAAGCATGAAGATTAAACGGAAGATGATCCCATATGGATATTTTAACTCCAATTTTGATACGTTTGATGTTCGCCTTCTCGCTTAATTGTCTTAATTGTTACTGTAGAACGACTCGAACTTCTTTCTTCCTTGATAGGAGGAGAGCTCACTAGCCACTGCGCTACAGCAACTAGTTGTATGTAAGTAATTATAGGCTTGGTGATGTATCTGGACATTCCTCATGCAGTCACATCGACAGATTTTCAAAATTTAGTACAAAAAATCATACTCAATTCTTTGTTGGGGATGAAAAGTACATAGAAGTATATTGGTCAACTTCTGAGGCGAACCACAATCCATATCAAAGAGTTCGTGGTAACAAACTGCATAGTAAGAGCGACTCGTCTCAATAGTAACCAAAACTCTAAAAAACGGAATTTTAATATCAATAGATACATTAAAAGAATTGGATTTTTATGCTGATTTATTAAAACAAGAAGCCTACTTATTTGAGGCTTTATCTGCAAAAATCCGAGTATCAGAAGATAATAGTAATTTCACATCAAACAAAGAATAGATCAGATCAGACCCAGAACAGATCAGATCTACCCAGAACAGATCAGATCAGACCAATAACAGATCAGATCACACCGACAATTACATAAAAGAATAACAATAAGGACCGAAGTCTATCTCATAGTAACTGATGCAATAGGGAAAGAAAGAGGTCTGTGGTATATATGGCGTCATACGAGGTTACATTTGATTTTAAATAAATCCGAACAGCTAAACCAAAACGCCTGATAAATGTCTAATTTTAATACAAGATCTAGACATTGAACAGCCGACACGGAAAAGAATTATAAAAATAGAATCACAATAGAATTTTGCATGAAGGAGCTCCCTAAACACAGAAAAAAACGAGAAAAATGTATGTGTACTTTTTCTCACTAATAAGTATCTACATAAAAATCACAGAAGCAAAATTTTAAGTGGCGGATTAGTATTTAACCAAACGACCAGAGTATGATCCATCAGAAGCCATTTTTTATGCCCAAATATTAATATTTTTGCTTACTTTATTTTTTTCATGTAAATCTCCATAGAAAGTGGTTCATCTCCAAACACACTTATTCCTGTAGAGTTTTTGACCCCTTCCCTTAGATAACTTTGGTACACTTGTCAGTGACGGAGGCTGCAAGCTCGTATCTCCATACCTGCTACATAATTACGTCATTCTGGAAATGACAATTGCCCTTCCACTCTAGGAAAATACAAAGTACAATTTTCTGGTAACTCTTTAGAGCGTGAAAGTTACTTTATTTTCTTCTCTGCAGGGATTTTCCACGGCGTAGAAACTAAACTATTTACATGTGGAACTTCCGTATAAGTTAGTCAACGTCCTTAAATCTTCTAATGCAAATTCATGAAAAAAAGAAAAAGGGAGGAAGTACTACTGCATTTGTGTCCCAACTTCTATTATGCAGATGTCCTTCACTTGGATTTACTCCACTACTTCAGGTCGTTTTAATGGAACAATAAATAATAGCAGCCTTGTTCTTAGCTGTCACAGCAAATAAATGAAAGCTAACTGGAAGCGAGATGTTACATTTGTGGAAATAAGCTTTACTATAAGTTACTATAAGTAAGTTTGACGTTATAAAGCTGAAGGCATAAGATAAAAAACTCTCAATGAAAATATGATTACAGACTATCTATTTATTGAAATTTTATTCACTTTAAAGGTTTCGTGTTTTTTCTTGAAACTTACCACGAACACCAAGAGCTGGGCCCAGGCTTGCTTGGCCTTGCCTCACCGGTTACAATTTTAACAGGTCGCTCAACAACCGACACTGCAAATAACTGTAAATCTGCACAGATAAACATGTGTTATTACCGTATTAATGTTTTAAACATGTATTACAACTGTATTAAACATGATTGCTCAATTTATATTACAATGATGATAAGGTAGGTGGAGCCAATTTGTTTGTCGGTATTTTATAGCTCACTGAAAAAGAAAAATACTTAGACCTGAAAAAAACAAAACAAAAAAAAAACAAATGGCTCTTCTTTTTCTCTTATAACAGTATAAATACGATGTTAAATTTGATACTCAAAGGTTTGCAGGGGGTGGTTGTTTTACTCCTAATTGGGGTAATATCTGTTCATTTTAAGTTAGAATTGATTATCCATTTTAATTTCTGCTCGTCTTAGGATTTTTATACTAAAAATTCACTCATAGCAGCATCTGTTATTTTTATGTTTAACATGATTATTCATTTTAATTTCTATTGGTTTCGGACTTTGTTTATTCGTTCATAGTCATTTCTGTTCGTTTTAAATTTGAATTATCGTGTGAATTTTCTTCTGCTCGTTTTAGATTTTGATATGGCTCTTTTTATTTTTCGTTGAACAGTTTTGTTTTTGTAAAATGGTTTTTGAAATTATTTGTGGAAAAAAAAACCTGCAGGGATGAACGGGAACCATCATGGTTGAACAATAGCTGTAACCTAGTAATGAACGAACCTCGGCCCAAAGTAGCCAAAAGTTTAAAACATGTTTAAAAAAAACGTCTAGTGAAAAAAAAAAAATACCATTTGAAGGTGACAAGGGAATGGTAATTAATATTAAAAATGCAGAAATTTCGAATGAACCAGGAACCATACAAAATGGCGTCTGATCGAAATGAATAGTACACTACAAACCAGTAAACCTGTATATATAGTAGTACAAACCAGTGGTCAGAGAATGTTGGCAGATGGCTCATATCTAAGGGGGATCGCCATATCTAGTACTCTTTTTATGTAACAAAAGAAGGTACAGTTGCGCTTAATGGTACACAGCGCTATAGACTGTCGAAGGAATGCAGTCATTGAGACCCGTAAATCGGGTAATTGCTATCTAAATTGATCGAAGAGCGTGGTTTCTCATTGAATTTACAATATTTAAACTGTTGTTTTTCGAGGTTCAGGGGGGGGGGGAAGGTACCTAAGTTAGGTTAGGTTACGTATTTAATATATGCTATGCTTTCCATGAAATACAAAGAAAATACTATGTTCATGGTGTTTGAATTCATTTAAAATCCTAAAAATTTACTTTTTACAAATAACTTTACAAATTTTATAACCAGAATTCTCCTCCATAAATGAAGTTTTAAATTTATTGCTTCATTGCTAGTAAAATTCATTGCTCTTAATAAGTATCTAATGTAAATTGTCAGGTGCCGTTATATTTTGCTAGAATTTCTGAGATTTATTATAGGCCGAAGTTCCTTCAATCGAAAAACAAGGGGACTGGCTAATAACTCCTTCTTAAGATCCCAAGGGCAAGGGAGGAAAAGGAATAAAAATGTCGCCAAGCTCTTTTAAAGCAGCAGTACCTCTCATGAAAGCATCACTTTAGCTTAATTGAAATACGCTGAGCCTGAAACTGACTCGATCGTAAATTGACCCAGAGAGTGGCAGAAGATTTCAGAGATTTTATTTTCTAAATGGAAAGAGAACGCTCAATAATCAATAGCTTTCTATTTATTAATGCAGAAGAAAACGCTAGTGCTTCCTATCTAGAGCCTCTATTATGAAAAGAGACATAGTAGCACCTTGCCAATCGACTCTAATTGAGAGTCATAATTTTTGTTTTTGGAAATGTCTCTCTTTTTTACAAATTAAATTAAAAAAAACAAGTTTTTTCAACGGAAAGTAAGGAGCAACATTAAACTTAAAGCGGCAGAAATTATGAAAGGGGCTGTCCCCTCCTCAACAACTCGCTCTGCGCGCTAAAGTTTTTTATTGTTTTTAAAAATAAGGTTGTGAGACAGAGTCAAACTTTAGCGTTCGTTCGTTTTAAGTTTTAATGTTGCTCCTTACTTTCAGGTGAAAGTTTGTTTTTTCAAATTTAATTTCTGATCGTTCTTTAAATAATGCTGGGAAATCCGGCACCCCCTTCATGGAAAATTACCTTCCCCCATGAAAAATTCCTCCCATGTAAAGCCCTCCCCCAGCCCATCCCCCTACCAGACAAAATCCCCCTGAAAGTGTCGGTATACTCCGCAATAACCTATACTATATCTAAACAATATGGGCAAAGTTCGAAACTTGCAGCCCTTCCTCTGGGGACTGTGAGGGTTAAGTCATCCTTAAAGACATAGTTTTAGATTTTTCGACTATGCTGAACAAAATGGCTATTTCAAAATTGTGACCGGGTGACTTTGGGAAAAAAATGAACGTGGGAGGGGGCCTAGCTGCCCTCCAATTTTTTGGGTCGCTCAGAAAGGGCACTAGAACTTTTACTTTCCGTTCGGATGAGCCCTCTCAGGATATTCTATGACCACTAGGTCGATAAAATCATCCCTGGAAAAAAAAAAAAACAGATAAACACGCATCCTTGAAAAAATACAAAATTCCACATTTTTGCAGATAGGAGCTTGAAACTTCTACAATATGGTTCTCTGATACGCTGAATCTGATGGTGTTATTTTCATTAAGATTCTATGACTTTTAACGGGTGTTTTCCCCTTATTGTGAAAATAAGGCAAATTTTCTCGGGCTCTTAACTTTTGATGGATAAGACTAAACTTGATAAACCTTATATATTTGAAATCAACATAAAAATCCAATTCTTTTGATGCATCTATTGGTATCAAAATTCTGTTTTCTAGAGTTTTGGTTACTATTGAGCCGGATATGCAAAATACTAAGGTAAATAAAGATATTCAACTCAAAATATCTAAGATTATTCGCTCTAAAATTAGAGATTACGTGACCAAAACTATAGAAAATTGGATGTTTATTACAGTTTTAACAATTATTTTATTTTCTGGAATTTGTTCTATAAGTCCCTTACTTATACTACTCTTTAATAAAATGGTATTAAATGCTGCATAGAAGGGTATACCAACCACATGTGTTGGGATCCATTAAGTGGAAGGGCGAATTCGTCGAATTAGGTAAAGCTAGCTTATAATGTGCTAATTTAAGTAATATATGGACAAATACTTAAAATCATTGAACGTCAGTGATGGGAGGGTGAAAATTAACCCCCGTGTCCTTGCCTTTTCCAAAAAGACAGATTTTAACTCAAATCTCCCTCAATACATTACAGATTGTGGAACGAATCTGGTAAATCTTAATTACTTTTCTATCACTATAAACAACGCAAAAGTTAATCGTAAGGTTGTACTGGGACATTAGTCATCAAACAGTTCGTGGTAACGAACTGTAAGTAAGGAGCGACCCGGCTCAATGGTAACCGAAACTCTAGAAAACGGTATTTTTATACAAATAGATACATCAAAAGAATCAGATTTTAATGCTGATTTCAAATATATAAGTTTCATCAAGTTTAATCCTACCCATCAAAAGTTACGCGCCTGACCCCCTAATATACGTATTAAAAATATATGCATCTAGCAGTCCCAAGGGACCTATAAAGATGATCCTACTTCGAATATTGAAATATGAATCTTTGTTTAAGTAAAAGAAATAGCAAACCATATTTGTTGGTTTATTGAAATATACAACAGCAAAAAGGGAACATAATAATAAAATAGGGAACTAAAGTCCTATTTCTTCACGATGAAACACTTATTTTTCCTTTTCCTACTTATGTATATATGACAGTGGCGCTGATTCACGAAAACATAGAATTTTCTTCGGATTTTATTTAATGAAGATTAAAAAAACAGAAATACATTGAGTAAATATACCTAAAACAGGGAGTAGCTATACATCTTAATTCTCTTAATTAGCAGCTACTGCAGCAACCACGATTAACTAGGTTGCAGCTACCGCTGCAACAACGATTAAAATTATTTAATTTTTTTTATTATTTAGAAAAGGCATTATATGTAGCAATTTCCTTAAAAATGACCCATTAAACAGTTCTCTGTGATGTTTCAGTGCCCCACTAGCTGCGGAGACGGAGAAAGCGAAAAAAAAAAAAAAAAAATGCTTTCGATGCAGAATACCATGGTTGTAGCTATTTTTCTTGTTTTTCAAGCCAACGGATTTTCTTCATTGTTCAAGCCAAGGGACCGCAAGTTTCTTTGATAGTTTTCGGACAAGTCGGTTCTAATGGTATAACTGTGTGTTTAGATCTGAAATTTTTTTTAGAAGTTTTAGAAGTACAGTGCTATTTAATAGCTCTGATAAAACAAAGCACAGAGGTGAAAAATAAAAAAGACCAGTTAGTCACTCTCAATGTTTTAATATAGCCCATAGCTAAAATAGCTATGAAATAGAAATAAGAAGGTATTTTTCAAAGTCTAAGGGGGGGGGGGGGTCAAAAATACCTTGCCCCCCATAATTGGCGCACCTGATAACTGAGTTTGTTTTTGAATGGGAAATACTGAATTAAATTGCCGTTGATTGAATAAGAACATTGCTCTTTTTACAATGGCATTGTAAGAGCAAGAACAATGGAAAATGCAAAATATACAATGGGAATTCAACCACAAATTTAATTGTAAATGGGGAGTCTGTCCTGTCCTGGATAAGAGTAGATGAGACATATTATAAATAATTTCTTAGACCACACTGCTTTTCCATTAAAAACAAAAAAAAAATTTAAACAAGAAAAACGGGTTTTAATTTTCTATAAAGCAGTGAAATACAAAACAATTAATTATGCACAATAATTATTTATATACTGGGAGGAGGCGAGTTGAATCATTATAGACATTCAGTGCATGGAAGTGTTTATTTAATATATTTCCATTTATACACTGGGAGGAGGCGAGTTGAATCATTATAGACATTCAGTGCATGGAAGTGTTTATTTAATATGTGAGTTTTGTTTCTTATTTATTTATATTTTTTCTTTTGTTTTTTTTTCTTTCTCTTTATGTGTTTAGTATTGTGATGTAAGTTAAGTTTTTTGTTTTTTGTATTTATTTATTTTATTTTATTTTTTTTTCCGTTGAGAAAGGCTCCCGGATGTGGGGCCGAAATATTCGGAGCTTTTGTGCATAATTAATTGTTTTGTATTTCACTGCTTTATAGAAAATTAAAACCCGTTTTTCTTGTTTAAAATTTTTTTTTTGTTTTTAATGGAAAAGCAGTGTGGTCTAAGAAATTATTTACGTCTAGCCTACGGGTGGCAAAAGACCAATTCAATTTTATTATTTTTGAATTTAGCAAAAAAACATGCCAATATAATTACACAACAAAAGTTTTTAGAAAAGTGCAAAGTAAATAAACTAATTCCAAAATCGTTTCGTTTTAATTATCATTTAAATACATATAATGAAGAAAAGCACACGAGAAAGGTAAATTTACTAAACTTAAACCATGTGCTGAAAGATAAACGTTTCCAGAGATCACAAGTTGTAAAAGAAATAGATTTTTTAAAACATAGCCTTGGTAATTTCCTTAATACAAATGATTTCCAACAAATTATATCAATTTTTAAAAATTCTTTTGAACATGTTCTAAGATTATCTAGGGAAAGACTAAACCAAAAATTTTTGCAGTTAAAAAGGGAAAAAGAAAAACAAAAACTATCAATGTATAAGCCTAATTATTTCCCAGGTCCTGGGGTGATTAATTTAAGCAAAAAGGAGTTAACCAAAGAACAAAAGGAAATCCTTGAAAGAGGTATAAAATTTGGACTAAATCCTAAAAATGTACCGATAGAGGAAATTATTTCAAAGATTGAAACAGGGATTCATAAGTTTCCAAAAGATGTAAATAATGTAGATGAGTTAAGACTAAGGGTAGTGAATATTTTAACAGATTTTGGTAGTTATCAAGAAAAAGTTAAGAACAAAGATATTAAAATTTTAAAAGATTTAAAAAAAGATGATTCTCTAATAATAACGAAAGCGGATAAGAGCAATACAGTAGTAATCCTAGAAAAAGATGATTATGATAGTAAAATAGAAACAATTCTAAGTGATACTTCAACATATAAAAAACTTAACTCGGACCCAACTGATTTGTATGTTAAAAGATTAAGAAAAGATTTAGAAGACCTTAAAACAAATGGAAGTATCACACCCCAGATGTATCACAAGTTCTTTCCAAGGGGATCAGTTAGCCCTAGAATATATGGTTTGCCAAAAATACATAAAACAGGCATCCCCTTAAGACCTATTGTTTCAACAACCAATTCACCAACGGTAAAAATCGAGAAATGGGCAGCAATGACACTTAAACCATTATTATATCTCCAAAATTCGTATATAAAAAACTCAAAATTTTTAAAAGATAAACTTATAAGTGTAGAAATATCAGAAGAATCTAGATTGTTCAGTTTTGATATAAAATCCATGTATACGTATATTCCTTTTGATAAATCGTTTAGTATTTTATCCAAAAAACTTGAGGAACGAAAAAATGAGATAGAAGAATTACCTTCGGGAATTGAACTGGAAACTATATTAAATTTAGTCAGAATAACTAGCAGGTATACTAACTATTTCACGTTTAGAGATAATTTTTACCATCAAATTAGGGGTTTAGCAATGGGAGGGCCTTTAAGTCCGTTGTTAGCAAATATTTATGTAGAGTATGTTGAAAATTTAGCTATAGAAACATATTTTTTAAAACCTAAATTTTGGGGCAGATATATGGATGATATTTTAGTTATTTGGAATTACGGGGAATCAGAAATTGAAGGTTTTTTGGAACATTTAAATAATTTGGGAGGAGAATTAATTTTTACAATTGAAAAGGAAACAGAGAATAAGTTACCGTTTCTAGATATTTTGATCCATAGAAATAATAACGAACTAGCATTTTCAATTTACCGTAAACCGACTAGTAACAACCGTTATTTGTCTTTCACATCAAATCATCCAATCCAGGTAAAAAGGGGTGTGGTTATTTCTTTAGTTGATAGGGTATTAAAATTAGCATCACCAGGATACATAAGAAATGAACTAATTTTTATTAAGGATATTCTAATAGGTAATGGCTATCCGGAAAATATGATTTCTCAAATAATTGAAAAAAGGAAAAAAAAGTTGACGGAACCAAAAATATTAGAAGAAGATGGGTCAAATCAAGAAACAAATTACATAACTTTGCCTTTTATACCAATTTTATCACAAAAATTAAGAAGAGAATTAAAAAAACATAATATAAATACAGCATTTAAATCAGGACATAATATAAGCTCGTTGTTAAATAAAGGGAAAGACAAGGTACCGAGAAATTTGCAAAAGGGAGTATACAAAATTCCATGTTCTTGTGGTAAATTTTATGTGGGAAGAACGCAACAAACTTTAGAAAATAGGCTACAACAACACAAGAATGCAATAGATTGCGCTCTAAAACAAAACAAAACACCAGAAACGTTTGAGTCAGCTGTTGCAGAACATCTTTATAATTTTCCTCATCACAGTATTTTATTTGATCAAACAAAAATAGTAGATACGTCTGTAGGACTTTTACAAAGCTTCAGGGAAATTATAGAAATAAAAAAGATAATATATGGGGGTACTAGTATAAATAGAGATGAAGGGGAATTTGGGATCAATTCAATTTATAATAGTTTAATTAAAATGCAGGCAAGATATTCAACCAGTACTGATTTTAATAATATTTCTGAAACGAAAGATGACCTTGCGAACAAAGGTCAGAATGGGTTAAATGATGAGAAAAGTAAACGAACTGCAGCTAAGCTTGCAACCAAACGAATCCATTCAATTTATAATTCATAAATTGGTTGATGAACTTGTGAAATTTAATTAGGGGTTATGGGCCGGGGGGTTAGTTGACCTTTTATTGTTTTGGTCTAAGTATAAATATATTCTTCATTTTTGATAGATTTCCATTTATATACTGGGAGGAGGCGAGTTGAATCATTATAGACATTCAGTGCATGGAAGTGTTTATTTAATATATTTCCATTTATACACTGGGAGGAGGCGAGTTGAATCATTATAGACATTCAGTGCATGGAAGTGTTTATTTAATATGTGAGTTTTGTTTCTTATTTATTTATATTTTTTCTTTTGTTTTTTTTTTCTTTCTCTTTATGTGTTTAGTATTGTGATGTAAGTTAAGTTTTTTGTTTTTTTTTATTTATTTATTTTATTTTATTTTTTTTTCCGTTGAGAAAGGCTCCCGGATGTGGGGCCGAAATATTCGGAGCTTTTGTGCATAATTAATTGTTTTGTATTTCACTGCTTTATAGAAAATTAAAACCCGTTTTTCTTGTTTAAAATTTTTTTTTTGAGACATATTATGGAATCAAAATAGAAACAGGAGGCGTATTAAGCAGAGAACCCCGCACAATTAATGGGGTAGGTCCAAAACAGCACATTCTAAGCTGTGATCTGTTTTTTAAATCTTCAAATTCCGGTTACTACATAAATTTGTAAGGTCTATGAAATCTATCCATCCAGTCTACGGAATTATAGTCTTAGAAACTGTTAACAAACTGTTTAACACTTAAAAAAAGGCTTAAGCCATTTCCTTTTTCTGAAAGGAATTAACATATTGCAAAATGTTGAGGAACAACATTAGTTGTCGAGGACCCCAAACAACAAAATGTTGTCAAACAACAAATGCTGTCGAACACATTAGATTTGTGCTACTTTTCGTAAAAGGAAATGCTATCATAACCGGTTTTTCTCTAAAAGCGATAGGATTTGAAAAGAATAGAATCGACAGATGTCTTTTGCAGGAAAGAACAGCCAAAAAACAAAACAAAAGCCAAACCCTCCGTGGGAGGGCCGTATTTTTTTTTTTTTTTGCCGAGGGCCTCTCACGAATTTTTTCATTAGCCCTTTTAAGATCCTGAAGCAGCGGCTACTAGCCATAGGTGTATATACCCCGGGGGCTGTTGGGGATTTTGGGGTTGATTTTAGAAAGGGTTTTTAGTTTATGTTTTGATTACAATTTTGAGTTTAGATTATGTTTTTGCAAAAAACCTTTAGCTTATGATCTGAATTTTAACAAGTAAGCTGATACATTACTTAAAACAACATACAAATTACTTAAAACAAAAATAAAACTTAAATTAGTCAAAACAATAGTATATATCTTACATATATATATATATATATATATATATATATATATATATATATATATATATATATATATATATATATATATATATATATATATATATATATATATATATATATCTATATATATATATATATATATATATATATATATATATATATATATATATATATATATATATATATATATATATAATATATATATATATATATATATATATATATATATATATATATATATATATATGTATATATATATATGTATATACATATATAAATGTACATATATACATAGTACCGGGAGGAACTCGGCACAAGGCAGGCTTCTATATATGGATACTCCTTGTCACTTCTCTTCTAACCGCAGACATGAGCCTCTTCTTTATGTCATGATGGCACCACAGGCTCGTTACAAACATCCTGGGAAAATATATATGAATTCTTCCTTAAAGTCTTGACCTATTTAGATCATTCTTGTGACTCTAACAACAAGACCTTTTGCTGGTAGTTGTCAGGGCTTCCTTCCACACTTTGTTATATGTTCTTTGTTAAGTTTCAGGTGGTAGAAGAACTTTTAAGCTACGTTGTCTTTTCACACGAGAAAATGCCACGTATAACATTCCATGATTAAAAACTGGTGAACTACGGTCGACACCAACAAATTCAAAAGTTTGCCCTTAAGACCTGTATATTTATGGCAAACGCGGGTCAAAGTGGAAATTGATGTCGTTGAACTATACATCCAATTTAACCTTTACTAGAGTCCACTGTAACTCGAGAAATGTGAACTTCTTTTCCTGCTTTTTCCCAAGTAATAATATTCGCCTTTATTATATTGTTGCATAATTCAGTAATAATAAGGGAGTTCCCATTAGACATCACTTCTGAAATATCTAAGTTACGCAAAAGCATATTTTATATGCTATTCTTATTTTTCTTATAAGAATCTTATTTTTCTTAATTTCATATCTTATTTTTCTTAATTTTTAAGTCATGTGGTGATAATTCTGCACTTTCAATTGAATTGAGGAATTCTGGAGTAAATTCAATTCCTCCTTTTTCTTTATCTTTTACAGAATCGTAGCTTTTGTACGTTTTGTATTCTCCTGGGAGGCAATCGACAACTTTCAGATTTATTTTACTAGCTTCTTTGTTTATTGAAGCTAGAATAACTCGATCCTTCATTAAATTGAAACTTAGTTTAGACAAACATTCTCAAAAAACTTCCTTGATTAAATTGCCACTGGAAATTATGTCTTCCGGTAATTCAATTTTATTAAGAAGATTTTTAAATAGAGGACTATTTATGGTTCGATCAGCGCTTACGTTGAATGCTAGAGTTCAAGTTTCGAATACGTTTATGAAACACTTCAGACAGCAACTGACGTCCTAAAAAAGGCAAACCAATTCATTTGGAAATTAAGGTGATGACATTGCAGTTCGACCATGCAAGCATCAATCTCTAAACGAATTACCTTTGTTTGCTACTCTTTCATCGGGGAAATGGAGGGCTCCACAGTGACTACAAGCAACGTTGAAGGGTCCCAAAGACTTATATGTAACATTTTCTGAGCTTATGGCATCTTTGTACGCATGTACTTGGTTTTGTGCCACGAGTCGTTGGTGCGGAGGATTACAACGCAGCTGTTCTTCTAACCGAATGTGTCTTTGCTCTTTATTTTCATTTTCGACTCGCACACATGCACGGTGTCACAAGTCTTCTAACTGCGTGTGTCTTTGCTCTTCATTTTTATTTTGACACGCCCTAATTCTCGTTTTCGTGACGCGTTTTGATACTCGCTATTGCATATCTGATAACCGTAGGCTATTTGTCTATCTTCCTCATTTTGGATTTTGATTACTTCAGACAATTTAGCAATGCACTTTTCTTTAGCTGCCTGTATTGGTGTTGTCGCAACTGATGGTCCAAGTTGTCGATTTCCACATCTAATCACGTTTGGTAGTTTAGGTGTTGGTTCCAAAGAATCATCATTTATAGTAACTGAAACTGCAAATTTCCAGTTTTGGGGCCTTCCTACAGACATTGTGTTGGATAAATAACTGACTACACTTGGAAACTCAGCTATCTTATATAATATGATGTCATGAAGTACAGGACGAACATCACGTCTTGTAATTTTTACTAGCCTACGTGACGTCATTTGCAAAAAAAAAGGCTCTAGATGAATTTTTTCAGATTTCTGACCTATCTAGATCGTTTTTTTATGCGATAATATCCTAAGACACCAATTTTCCCGAAAAAATATGGAGCCGTTTTCGAGAACATACATACATACATACATATATATATATATATATATATATATATATATATATATATATATATAGATATATATATATATATATATAGATATATATATATATATATATATATATATATATATATATATATATATATATATATATATATATATATATACATATATATATATATATATATATATATATATATATATATATATATATATATATAGATATATATATATATATATATATATATATATATATATATATATATATATATATATAATATAGATATATATATATATATATACATATATATATATATATATATATATAATATATATATATATATTATATATATATATATATATATATATATATATATATATATATACATATATATATATATATATATATAATATATATATATATATATATATATATATATATATATATATATATATATATATATATATATATATATATATATATATTATATATATATATATATGTATATATATATATATATATATATATATATATATATATATATATATATATATATTATATATATATATATATATATATATATATATATATATATATTATATATATATATATATATATATATATATATATATATATATATATATAGATATATATATATATATATATATATATATATATATATTATATATATATATATATATATATATATATATATATATTATATATATATATATATATATATATATATATATATATATATATATATATATATATATATATATATATATATATATATATATATATTATATATATATATATATATATATATATATATATATATATATATATATATATGCACTCTCACAGCCTTTCTTGTACTCCTTAAGACAAAGTCCATCAAAATAATCCATATAAAGGGGTATATATCCTATATAGGGTTAAGTTTCCTAGGTTGCTAGCTACCGCTGCAACCCAGATATGAAGTACATAACGTACATTTTGACATTGCAATTTTTATTACATGACGTCATCATATGATGTCATGAAGTACATTACGTACATGACTTCATCGCAATTGTTATTACATGACCTCATTTGTAAAAACCTAAATTAAGGCTCTTTACGAATTTTCTCAGACTTTTGACCTATTTAGATGGTTTTACTTATGCAAGAATATCCAAAGATACCAATTTAAAAAAAATATGAAGCCGTTTCCGAGAACATAAATATATATATATACAATTATTGCTCACTTATCCTTGGCACTCGGCACGCAGCAGGCTTCTATACATAGATTATCACTGTCGCTTGTCTCCTAAACGCAGACAATTTGAGCCTTTTCTTGAGGTCATGACGTCCAAACGGACCTTAAATTAGAAGTGGCGCCTTTGTAAAATTACTTTTTTTTTACTACGTGGCTCTACGATTCTATATATGGATTTTCACTGTCTCTTTTCTTCTAAACGCAGACAATTTGACCTAAGTTGTTTTCACCCATAACAGTTTTCTGGTTAAATTTTATCCAATCAATACGATCACACTCAAGTCTTCCACCAAAATGCAAAGTATTAAAACCAATCCTACGCAGATCGGGTGTTACAGCTTGCACAGAAAGCATTTTCGCATGTTCAGGTTGAAAAGCGATACGATTTCTTGCTAACTCAAGCCGTGTTATATGTGAACGACTTTCATAAGGTATTTGAAGTAGAATACCCCTTGACCATCCTGAAGTTCCAGCTGGATAAAACATTGGGTAGGTAAAGGGTTCCACACGATGGTCGGTATTTTTTTTTTAAGGAAAATGAACAGCAAAGACACGCGCGATAAAAGATATGCGAAAATGACAATTAGATCGAATCAAAAATGAAAAAGAAGAGCAAAGATACACGCGGTTAGAAGATAAACAAAAACGAGAATTAGAGCGTGTCGAAAATTAAAATGAAGATCAAAGACAGACGCGGTTAGAAGAACAACGGCGTCGTAATCTTCGTCACCAACAACGTGTGGCACAAAACCAAGTGCATACGTACAAAGATGCCATAAACTCAGTAAATGTTACATATAAGTCTTTGGGACCCTTCAACGTTGCTTGTATTCACTGTGTAGTCCTTCATTTTCCGGAGTAAAGAGTAGCAAACAAAGGTAATTCGTTTGGAGATTGCCGCTTGCAATGGCGAATTGCAATTTCACCACCTCAATTTTCAAATGAATTGGTTTGCCTTTTTTAGGACGTCACTTGCTCTCCGAAGAGTTTCATAAATGTATTCGAAACTTGAACTCGTGTTTTGCTCTAGCTTCACTCAGCGTAAGCGAAGATCGAACCATAAATAGTTGGAATATATTTAGCTTTAAAGTAACTGGACAAATTTATCACAAAATCAATTTAGCGGCGCACCCGTCACAAAATACTGAAGGTGAAATTTAGCCACCTTCATATGGCCAAATGTACTTTTTAGACCCCAATGAAGCTGTTGCGAAACGCCTCGCACATACTTTAAATTGCGGGATCTCTCGTAATCTAATGAATATCATGGAAGAAATATCGAGAGATTCAAACGACTCAGCCAAAGGTTACGAAAAAATGCGAGAAGTGAAGGAAGACGCAAATCAACTTGCTGCTTCATTGGGACAACAGCCTCCAAACGTGCAGCTCATTTTTACTTTGCCAGATGGTGTAGATTATAGACGATTTAACCCTCCTGCATGTAATGGAGTATGCGCTGTGCTGACTCTTAATGCTGACCATAGTTTTCTACCAAATGAAATGGTTGTAAAAAAAGTGGCAAAAATCTTGTCATTTTAAAAAATACCGACCAGCGTGTGGAGCCCTTCACCGACCCAATGTTTTATCCAGCTTAATCACTTAGCAAGTTGATTTAATCTAACAAAAAAAAAACTAATTTAAGATTTTCAGGTATTCTTAATTATTTTATTATAATTAAGTCTTAATTATATCAGGTATAATTAATTTAAGATTCTCTAGTTTGAATTAAATCACTAAAATTTTTGCTCAGGCACCGTAATGATGCTTTTCGAACAACGATTTCTACTAAGCTTCAAACTTTTGGTTTTCTTTTTTAAGGTTTTTGAATTGCTGTAATCCCTTGTTAAATAAAATATATACACATATTTTTGCAATTACCAATTTTTTGCTCTTTACGCAATTTAATGTATTTTCATACTGAGTCTTTTCAAAGATACTTGATTATTGAATCAGATTCGAGTTCCAACAACGATTTCTACTAAGCTTCAAACTTTTGGTTTTCTTTTTTAAGCTTTTTGAATTGCTGTAATCCCTTGTTAAATAAAATATATACACATATTTTTGCAATTACCAATTTTTTGCTCTTTACGCAATTTAATGTATTTTCATACTGAGTCTTTTCAAAGATACTTGATTATTGAATCAGGTCCGAGTTCCAACAACGATTTCTACTAAGCTTCAAACTTTTGGTTTTCTTTTTTAAGGTTTTTGAATTGTTGTAATCCCTTGTCAAAATGCATACAAATAATTTGACAATTACCAGTTTTTTGCTTTTTAAGCAATTAAGTAAACTTTGTCATGCATGAAAATCTTCAATTTTTCTACATAAGTGTGACATGTATCACAACGTCATTGCAATACTGATGTATATAAAAGTGACGTCACTCATATAATTTTTTGTAATGATGCCTTTCGAACAACGATTTCTACTAAGCTTCAAACTTTTGGTTTTCTTTTTTAAGGTTTTTGAATTGTTGTAATCCCTTGTAAAAATGCATACAAATAATTTGAAAATTACCAGTTTTTTGCTTTTTAAGCAATTAAGTAAACTTTGTCATGCATGAAAATCTTCAATTTTTCTACATAAGTGTGACATGTATCACAACGTCATTGCAATACTGATGTATATAAAAGTGACGTCACTCATATAATTTTTTTTCCAAAATTAAGACTCTTAACGAATTTTCTCAAACTTCTGACCTATCTAGATCGTTTTTTTTAGGCCAGAATATCCCAGACTGCCAATTTTCCCTAAAAAATTTGGAGCCGTTTTCGAGAAAAAATAAATAAATACATAAATACATACCCAATTATTGCTCACTTATAAAGGTAGTATATATGCTATCGTGAATGTCCAAAATCTTTTGAATGTCAACATTCACCTGTGAATGTCAACAAAAACATAGTCGCTTTGTGTGTGTCCGAAATATTTGTTAAATATCCTTATTTCGGACTTTCACCGGAGAATGTCGACAATCACTATACACTAATGGTGAGTGTTGAGCATATCTGAGATTTATATTTTCTTCTCCGTAATTCAGTCGCGATACAATCTTCACCCCTCTTTCTGGGAGGAACGACTAAGAACGTAAATCATACTGTACATTTTTAATAAGAAAAGAAAATAATAGTAATAAAAATTCCCCATAGTGCAAATTTTGGATATGACTTGATTACTGAGTTTTCTAGCATTAAATGATTGTAATATCTTATTTCTTGCAACAACAACTATTAAACTATTATGACACTTTGAACTGCGCAGAAGGCCCTTGTTTTTACAACTGCATGTTTGTGAAACACTTCCTTTTGCCAATGACAGGGTATATAGCCTTGTCCACCGCTTCTCGAATTAGCTGCAGCTGCTTCTTACAGCGAAATTTCTTGAAAATCAATCTTATCCATAGAAAGTAACTTTTCTTTACAAATTAAAAACTGATAACGTGTGTAAAGCTGCCTGAGGGTACCATTTTCATTTGCAAGTTTATAGAAGGTTGCAGTTCTACAAGGTTCTATAAGTTTGACTGTTTCTCACTCTATTTTTCAAAACAATAAAAAACTTTAGCGTAAAGAGCGAGACGTTGACGAGGGGACAGCCCCTTTCATATACAGAATAATTTCTGTTCGTTTTAAATTTTAATATTGCTCCTTATTTTCAGTTAAAAAAAACTTGTTTTTTTTTTATTTAATAAGAAGTTAAGCAGGGTAGCGTTATTTCCCCATTTACATGGATCATTTTGACGGACTTTGTCGTAAGGAACCTGACAAAAGCTAAAGGAGGGCATGGAATTAAATGGAAAGTAAAACTCTTCTAGACTTGGATTATGCTGATGCTTTGAATGTTTAAATTAAGTCTTGGTGGTTTTGAGAGTTTAGGACGCAAGAATAGGTTGAAAGTTAATTTTAAAAAGACTAAGTCACTTAGACTGGGAATAAGAAAGTAAAGAGATGCTGGATAAAGAGAAGATCGATCAAGTAGATAGCTTCACTTACCTACATAATGATATTAGTAAAGATGGCTGAAGTCGTCCCTGAATGGGGGGGGGGAGGAGGTCGAAAGGAAGGACTAAAGGGAAATTGGAACTTCATGGGAGCTTGTAAAGAGGAATAGTTTGGGCTA
Organism: Artemia sinica; assembly: GCA_027921565.1. NCBI lineage: Eukaryota > Metazoa > Arthropoda > Branchiopoda > Anostraca > Artemiidae > Artemia > Artemia sinica. The sequence goes on along the minus strand of CM051256.1, from coordinate 52,156,093 downwards.
GAGGAGGAGCGTGCGTAGTTGTGTAATACTATTGAAACAAAATTTTCAGATAGTCCAATATTATGGAAATATCAAAACTATTTACACAGCATCCTTATTTCAAAGGCTATCCCGCCAAGTAGTGCCGCCTTCGTTTCTAAGCTTCTTTAAAAAAAAAACAACAATTTTTTCCTCCAATGAAAGTCTATAGAGACTCTAGGCAAAATAAGGTTCAGAGTAAAGGAAATCAAGTCCAGGTTTGATTTTGTGACAATGAAACTGAAACATTGTAGAAACTGAAACACACCACTAATACTATTTTCCACTCTCCTAACCTTGATTGGAGTGGAATTTTTTTCCTTTCTAAAAAAATTATTATGTTTATTTTTTGTCTAGCCAGACTTGAGTGAACAAGAAACAACATTTCAATCGAGGAAATACTGGATAAAAATTTGAATTTTTTGCCCCCTCTGACCTCCCTTAGAGTGGATGTGGGGACTAAACGACGAAATTTTCAATTTCATGTCTTCTTGGGCATCCTTCAGCTTGAATTAATATGAAAACACCTCCAAATCCAGACAAAATTTAAAAACTAAAATTCGTGCCACCTCCAACCCTTTTCTCTGGAAATTGGAAGACTTATCCAAGGCCGATTTTTGAGTAATTTAAATATGGTGCTGGTTGAATTTTATTACCATCCTTGTGCCGAAAAACTCCTGTTTTTGAAATGACAATGTTTTGCCTCCTTTTCTGTATCTTTACTGGACTAAGAGGCAGAAGCGTTGCAGGCTTCAAAAATTATTATCTTAATGATGCCCTTGCTATCCTCCCTGAAAGATCCCCAGCTGTTAAAAATAAGATAAGTGCGATAATGTTTAGATTTTTTAAGTTAAATCTATCCAGGTATTGAGAAAAGCAGAGAGAGAAAAAGAGACGAAAATCCAACATCAGTCATAGTGATACAAACATAATGTTATCATTCCAATTTTGCGCTTGCTTTTCAGTCTAAGTTTTATCCTCAGTATTTAAAGTTTTTTTTTCTTTTAACCCCAATGTCAATTTAAAATTCTCTGCTGATATTTCTATCCATTGGCATCATTCCAAAAAAATTTCGATGGGGGGTTTCCTTTTGTAAGTTTCGTGTCCAATAGAGCAAAGCTAAGATTTTCCACGTATTGAAGATAATTGAATGGAAAGGATGCTCTGAGACACTTATTTCAAGGAAAGAATATATAACCTGGGATTTTCGTCAAAGAGAGAGAAAGAATGAACTTGGAAAATATATATGAAACGAAATTGAATATCCATTTCCTTTTTTGATTGGAGCAATACTCTCGTCTTTAATATTGTAGCTGCATCAGCGGTGCTAAGCATAGGAACAAGAATGAAAGCAACTTTTGTGACTGTCGCCATAGAATGACCAATAAAGTAAGACTAGCTGAAGGCAATCTGCTCAGCAAAATAAAAAGAAAAAAAAGAGAAACAATCTGAAATCTTCTTCCAACTGAATTTTTGCCGAAATTAAAAAATATATGCTTGCAGCATTATCGCCAAGTTTTCCTAAGAACTAACCCAAGCATTGGAACACACAGGGGAGGGGGGGGGGTGAACTGGCGGTTCGGCCAGTTTATCCGTATGAGAAAGGTTGTTTTTATTGTTTTAACCTGATTTTTTTTTTATTAAACAAGCAATTCGTCACGACTTTTGTCATTAAAAAAGAATAAATTTTTCATGACCTTGTATTTTTTTCCATAAGAAGGGAATCGAAATACGAGCGATCAGATCTTCTAGTCGTAAAAGACAGTTCAATTCAAGGGACAACTGAAAAAATCATCTAGAATACCTGCAGTTTTCTGAAACTTCAAGAGGAAACCAAAGTGTGATTTGTAGCAGCCTACTACTACTGCAGTTACAAGGTTCACCACGTTAAGCGACCTTAGCCAAACCTCAGCCGAAAACTCTCAATTGCTGAATGATCCTTGAGTAGGCTACAAACCCTTTAGATAATGGCAGATTGAGACAAAGACAAAGAGGAAATGTCTAGTTGGGCTTAAAGGCTCGAAATAAAAGAAAATTCAATTCGATTAAGAAATAAAAAAAAAAAAAAAACAGACGCAAATTCCCCATAATGGGAATTTTTGAAAAAAAAAAAAAATCAGACACGAAACAGTTCCCCATCATGTTTTCTTCATTTAGACAACTAACCTATCTGATATTTGGTATTGTGTTTTTCTAGTTAACACTTATGGAAAATCGGTTCAATTTCGAATTAGCGAAGAAGAAAAAAAAACATTTCTATGGAGGAAATAAAGAGATAAGCTGATTTAAAAAAGAAGCTAGCCAAAAAAGAGGAACGACTGTCAATGGGTAATCCTCGGGTTTCTACTGAATGCTCGAATTTATTTGAGTCTCAGGGTATTACGCAAAATTTCTTTTATTGTCAAAAAAAAGTTCTTTTCCTATTCTTACTTATGAGAAAAATAAATCACTTCTGAATATAGGGGGGGGGGGGGTTAAGTTTACTTACACACTTTATGCAACATATATCTGAAAAACTCTTTCAAGTCGGCTGGCTTGTGGCATTTCCCTATTTACATCATATGATTTAAGCATAAACACACAGCTCAGTGCAGCATTCTTGTTATTCTTTGCTGCTGTTTTCAAGATCAGGGGCTCAAAACCCCAATTAAGGATTTTTGACGATAACAGTTGATTAGCTCAATGACAATTTGCAATCCCCAGCATTTTGGCCCGTTTTGGGCAAAAATCGACGTTTTGTGGCAGAATAAGGCAGAAAAAACCAATGGGCTGTCGTTTGTCTATATTGTAGGCTCAAAATCTCCTTTCAAAGGTCTTAGACCATGGAGAACTGATTTTATTTCTTAGAATTTTCCTTCTCTGGGATCTAATAATGAGTGGCATAAAGTGGCATAAAACACCCCTTTGCTGTGGCATGATATCTTTTGTTACTTAGAAAGGGCACTAGGTAAGTTAGTTTCCTTTCAAATAATCACTCTTCCAATGTTTTACAAAAACTGGTTCTATAAAATCTTCCCTGGGAGGGGGAAAAGAAAGATAGGCCTACGCCAGTGTTTTCCATGTAAATGTGATTTTCCCTTTTGTTCAAGGTGGGGTGCTGTAACTCTCCTTTATTGGGTTTTCAACCAAGATGATTCCAATGATGTTGCTAGTGCACTTTTCATTTCAAACCGACACCATTTTCAAAGTGTTTCACGTTCTTTTTCGAATTTTCAAAAAATTGTTTTCACAACAACATTTTACTATCAAGATTAATCGAAATCAGTTATCATTCCTGAATCAGCTACAAATAGCAATTTTTCTTGCTAGCATTTTTTTCAAAATATGTTTTTAAATTTTTGGTTACTAAGGGCTGTGGCTCGCTCTTTAGTAGGTTTCAGCTATCGCTCAAACCGTGATGACATACTTTGACATGATAAGTATTTTGATAAGAGACTAGCTTTTTAGCCTTCACTATAAATAAAGATTTGTTTTTTATTTCTCTTTCTGGAATAGCTAAGTCGTTGTCCAATAATTTGACCTTTGTTATGACATATGGAATTTGTAAAGATTTAGAAGCAAAGGACGATATAGATGAGCATCGTATTTCAAAGGGCAACAGATCAGATTAAATCACCCCAAAATATCTATAAATTATACCCAATACCTTCTTTATCTTCTTTCGTTTTTTTGATCTGAGAGATGCTTTCTTTCTGATAGACGCTCTTGGTGCGATATCTCCGAGCCAAATTCTGAAAGAGAAAAAGGGTCACGATTGAAAAAACAAACAGACTAAGAGACTTCGGATGTAATGCAAACAATCTTTTGAAGGACGCGAAGTGAAAAAAAAATATAATTGAAAGCAATCAATTTGCTTCTGCATAGCCACTGCAAAGAAGAGACAAGTTTAGACATGTAAGAAATCACATATTGATACCATATAAATGACTTTGCTTATAATTAATACTTTATCTAAAAATATAATATCCTACATAACTGATTTTAATAGCTTTGCGGTCTAGTTTTTGCCTGATTCAGTCAAGTGAAACATTATTTTGACTAAGACATAAGACATCTAAGAAGGGTACAATGGGTCTAAACTATAGTGTTTATCTCATTTGAGATGGACATACCCTTACAGGTGGCAGCAAGGATTTTCGATGCCATTTTATAATGGATGCGTGTTCACTTATCTAAAATGGTATACGTATAAAGTATTATTAAAAAAAAAAACATCTTTTCACCTTTTTTACAAGGGGATAAGAGACCCCGTCATAAGAAGTTGTCACTAGAAAACTATTTGAACCCATTTTCTAAATAATTTCATTTAAGACTAAAAATGATAAAATGATAAAAATGATAAAAGCGCTACTGCCTTTTAAGATTCGTCGTGTCTGTAATAATAATTCTACTTTTGTTAATTAGCTAATTTTGTTAACGTCAGTAATAGTTTTTTGCTAATCTTGGCAAAAATCATTTTGAAAATTAATGAAGCCCTTCTTAAAGTACTTTGTTAACAATAAATATATGTTGAGCAATATGAATATCAGGTAGCCTGCTATTTTAATATCATCGTTTCAACATATATTTACACACATGATCAATCTCGGGGAGATATGTCCGAATTAGTATAAAAGTAATCTTATTTGTAAAGATATCTAAAACCATATCTAAAGGTAAGGGGAGCTAGGAAAACAATCCAATTCATGAGATCAGTATTTTAGGTTATTCAATATTAGCGCTTCACTGAAAGCACAAAACCAACACATAAGAAAGAAGAATACTTTATTTTTATCTTACAGCAAATATCCTCCGGAGCCTTACGTTTTTACTGTAAAAAGTATCCAACATTGTCTTGTCTTCAGTAAAGCGCTACTTTTGAATAAATACCGCAAACATAGGGAAATATTATCAGTCGGTTTATTTGTACTAAAGTTATAAGTATGCTACAGAGGCAGTGATGTAATAATTTTTGTTCATACTTAATTTCAACTTTATTCTTTACTTTTATTAAAAACTCGTCATATGTTTAGCTTAGGTTTTACTCATTATTAGTTTTACTAAAGATATAAAAACTTGAATACCAAAATCGGATATTTCTATTGGTAGTAGCTTTCTTCTATCATCCATCCAAATCAGCTGCCAAGTGTCAACTAACTAACAATGTCAGCTGCCAGTTTTCTGTTAGCTAGCGGAAACAAAAGTGTTAGCTAACAAAAATTACTAGTTCAACTCTCAGAAACGTATTATTCAGTCGAAAAAATAAGTGCTTGAAAAAAAAACATACAGCATTGACAACTGCTAGGCTTTTCTGTCTCGTGAAGACATTTACATGAAATAGACGAAAGAATTTCGTAGCTAAGAAATTCTAGTTGCCATGGTTCCTATGTTAGTGCAATATGCCAAAGAAAATTTTCCACCTACATAGCTGCATTATTAGTTTTGGAATTGTGCTTCAATTTCTCGAACAATTTGCTTCAGCAACGATTCGGTTTGTTGAAGAGAGATTTAAGTAAACCAAAATAATCCATAACAAAAAATCTTGATGCAAGAATTTTGCATAAAAATTACCGAAGCAGGAGGGTCATTGAAGCAGTAATTGTAACAGTAAACTTAATTATTCTTCATTCTTCCAAAACAAAAAATATGTAAAAACAACAAGCCTGTTTTTTAAATGCTATATCCGCCCACTCCTCCCACTCCAGCATAAGTTGTCGAGATCTCTAGCTATAATTAAGCTCAGAAACAGAACTAAAAGAGTCATTACTAACGAGGTGAAAATAGCCCAACTTGAATACTTACATGATTACTGGACCTTTGAACTATGCTGAACCAAATAGCTACAGTCGACTCTCGATAATTTGAAACTCAAGGGACCAGAGGAAAAGTTCAAATTACCTAGATGTTCAAAATAACAAGAGTTCGGAGTTGAATAATGAAGAAGGAACAAGCAAGAATTTCAAATAAACAATTGCTTTATTGAAAATATACAACACATATATGTACATATATGTATGTGTAAACACTTGTATTTAACTTCTTAATCACATATGTATATGGGTTATGTTAAAATAATGCGGACGAAAAAATTATTTTGCAAAGTAGTCTATGATTTTTTTTTTTTTTTTTTTTGACTAATCAAAAAAAACCTTTTGCACAAAATAAGTTTTTCAAAAAAAAAGTAAAGAACTCCGTTAAACCAAATATGAACAAAAATAGAATCAAATAATCTACCAAGCATACAAATATTACAAATCAGTATCAATTAATAAATGAAACCCAAAACAAACAGAAATTAAAATAAGTCAAACTCTAAACGAGCAGAAATTAATCTGAGTAGCGTTCTAAACCCTATGCTTTCTAAAATCCAGAATATAATTTGTGCTTTACTGTGCTTTACTTTACTTGTCGAAATATTTGCTTATTTTTTCTTCTTCATGGTTCGCCACTGGCCAACAAAATCCTCGTTTTTTCACCTTTTTTGATTTTATTTTTCATTTTGTCATTTTCTTTCCTCTCTGAGTTTCATTTGAAAAAAAATCAAATGAATTTACCGAAAAAAATGTGCATTGTCAGTTTAATATACTCATGCTGATATTTATTCCTTAAAATCTTAATTAATTTTTGTTTTCTTAAAGTTATAAGTGAAAACATTAAATTTTTTTTTTTTTTTTCAGTAAAGTACAAATTATATTCTGGCTTTTACAAAAGCATAGGGTTTAGAACCCTACTCAGATTAATTTCTGCTCGTTTTGAGTTTGACTTATTTTAATTTCTGTTTGTTTTGGATTTTATTTATTTATTGATATTTATTTGCGCTAGTTTTATCCTTGGTAGATTATTTGATTCTTTGTTTGTTCATTTTTGGTTTAATTTTGTTCTTTACTTTTTTTTGAAAAACTTATTTTGTGCAAAAAGTTTTTTTTGATTAATTTCTGCTCGTTTTATATTGACATAGTCTTTTTCAGGGAGAAAGACTGAGCCTCATCCGAAGTTAAACAACCATCCTTTCCATAAGAACCTTTAATACCTCCTGGGCATAACTTACAACCCTTGTCCCTAATCTTTAGGGTTTGTTTTAACCCCAAAAGTATTGCTATATAATATTTAGACTATTTTGAATAGAATGGCTATCTCAAAATTTCTATTAGTTTTACGATAACACTTTCTATATGGCATTATATGCCCCCAGGGCATAAATTACAACCTTAGCCCTGAGGGCTGCTGGGGGTTGTCATACTCAAAAACATAATTTCCGGACCCTTCAACTACGTTCAATAAAATTGCTATATCAAAATGTTAATCATAAGTGTTTGACAAAATGATGGGTATGGGGGGGGGGCATTCGCCCTACGATCGCTTTTGACTATTAATAAGGGCACTAGCCCTCTCAATTCCCAATTGAATGAGTCCTTTTTGAATTTTACACGACAACTTTGGCAAAGACCTATTTTCCAGAACTTTCAACTCCGTCGAACAAAATGTCTATCTAAAAATTTTGATTGGATGTGTTTGGGGAAATAGTAGGCTTGAGAGGGGCGTTAGTTACCCTCCAATCACTTTCGACTATTAAATAGGGTACTAGCGCTTTCAATTTCCAGTTGAATAAGTCCTTTTTGAAGTTTCTACGACAACGCTTTCCATAAAACCTTATATGCTTCCAGGGAATAACTTGCAACCCTTGCGCTGAGGGCTGTGGAGGGAGTGTCATCCTCAAAGACATAATTTCCGGACTTTTCAACTACGTTGAACAAATAGCTATCTCAAAATTTTTTGTGGATGTTTTTGGGGAAATGGTGGGCGTGGGAGTGGGAGCTTTCCCCCAATCAATTTTGACTATTAAAAAGGGCACTAGCCCTTCGAAGTTATCCATGTTTCTATTACAACGCTCAATAAAAACCTTATATGCCCCCAGGGCATAACTTACCACCCTTGCCCTGGGGGGGGGGGAGTAATCATCCTCAAATAAATGTCATATATTTTGTTTTGATGTGTTTGGGGAAATGGTGGGCGTGAGAGGGAGGTTAGTTGCCCTCCAGTCAGTTTCGACTAGCCTATTAAAAAGGGCACTAGCCCTTTCAATTTCCAATTGAATGAGCCTTTTTTTAAGTTTCTACGACAACATTTTCTTAAAAAAAAAACCTTATATGCCCCCAGGGCATAACTTACAACCTTAGCCCCAAGGGCTCTGGGGGGAGTGCCATCCCCAAAGACCTAATTTCCAGAACTTTCATCTACGTTGAATAAAATGGCTATCTCAAAATTTTGATTGGATGTATTTGGGGAAATGGTGAGCTTGAGAGGGGGGCTAGATGCCCTCCAATCTTTTTCAACTATTAAAAAGGGCATTAGCCCTCTCAATTTTCAATCAAATGAGCCCTTTTTGAAGTCTCTACGCAGACACTTTCTATAAAAACCTTATATGCCCCCAGTATAACTTAAAACCCTTGCCCTGAGGGCTCTGAGGGGGTTGTCATCTTAAAAGACCTAATTTCCGGAACGTTTAACTACGTTGAACAAAATGAATATCTCAAAATTTTTATTGGATTTGTTTGGGGAATGGGGGGCGTGAGAGGGGGGCTAGTTGCCCTCCAATTACTTTCAACAATTAAAAATGGGTACTAGCCCTTTCATTTTCAATCAAATGATCCCTTTTTGAAGTTTTACGACAAAGCTTTCTATAAACCTCATATACTCCCAGGGTATAACTAACAACGCTTGCCCTGGGGGCTGTGGGGGGTTGTCATCCTCAAAAACATAATTTCCAGAACTTTCAACTACGTTGAAAAAATGGCTATCTCAAAATTTTGATTACATGTGTTCGGGAAAATGGTGAACATGAGAGAGGGGTTAGTTGCCCTCCAATTACTTTCGACTATTAAAAAGACCACTAGCCATTTAAATTTCCAATGGAATGAGCCCTTTTTGAAGTTTCTACGACAACGATTTCTATAAAAACCTTATGTGCCCCCAGGACTTAACATACAACCCTTGCCCTGAGGGCTGGGGGGGGGGGTTGTCATCCTTAAAGACCTAATTCTCAAAACTTTCAAAAACGTTGAACAAAATGGTTATCTAAAAATTTTAATTGTATGTGTTTGGGGAAAAGATGGGCGTGAGAGAGGGTTAATTGCCCTCCAATCACTTTCGACTATTAAATAGGGCACTAGCCATTTGAATTTCCAGTCGAATGCGCCTTTTTCTCTAGTTTCTACGACAAAGCTTTCAATAAAAAGCCTTATATACTCCCAGGGTATATTTATAACCCTTGTCCTGAGGGCTCTGAGGGGGTTATCATCCTCAATGACCTAATTTCCAGAACTTTTAACTACGTTGAACAAAATGGCTATCTCAAAATTTTGATTGGATGTTTTTGGATAAATGGTGGGCGTGGAAGGGGTGTTAGTTGCCTTCCAATTAGCCTACTTTCGACTATTAAAAAGGGCACTAGCCATTTTAATTTCCAATCGAATGAGCCCCTTTTGAAGTTTCGACGACAACGCTTTCTATGAAAACCTTATATGCCCCGAGGGCATAACTTATAACCCTTCCCCTGAGGGCTGTGGGGGGGGGGGGTCCTCCTCAAAACATAATTTCTATGTGGAAATCAACTACACTGAACAAAATGGCTATCTAAAAAATTTGATTGGATGTGTTTGGGGAAATGGTGGGCGTCGAAGGGGTGTTAGTTCCCTTCCAATCACTTTCGACTATTAAAAAGGGCACTAGCCACTCCAATTTCCAATCGAATGAGTCCTTTTCGAAGTTTCTGTGACAAGTCATTCGATACGAAGTGTCCTGGTCTAAGACCAAGGAAAAAAAAATACACTGTGCCAACATCGTTCTTTACTTAGGCAGCGCTATTGCGCTGTCTATGATGAATCGGCTTCCACCCTACATTTTTCAATGGTGACGAGAGCTGTAAAAAATATATTACTTGTTTCTGGTCTGAGAGTGTAAGGTGCTGATGGATAATCTTGCCTTGATAATATGACTGGAATTCTTCTTCTTCTTTATCCTCCTCCTCCATTTCTTGAAAAGTCAACAATTCGGTATCAATTAAAGCACCATGGACAGCAATTCCATAATCCGTGTCAACAAAATCCTCAAAGGTAAGCTCATCACAGTTTGGTAGAAGTAATCACTCTGTGTCTAGGGGGATGAATCCTGTTAAATATCGGACTCTAATAACCGTGCGGGATTTTCTATTTCCTTAGAAAAACCCACTTTTTTTAAAAGCAGTTATGTAGAGTGGTAGAACTGACATTTTTCCAGGCCTTATCAATCATGATTATAGAGGTCAAAACCATTATTTTCACATTATCACTTTTATCAATGCTAGTCAGCAGAATTTATATATTTTCATAGAGTATTGCCAAGCAAGAAGCCCTTGTTACATATACAAATTATTGAGTTATTTCTTTTTCAATTTATCAGGTGTTTTTCAAGGAACCGCAAAAAAAGTTCTAACTATCGAGAGATTCAAGTTATCGAGTGTCAAATTATCCAGGGTATCTCAAAATTTTAATTGAATGTGTTTTGGGAAATGACAGGCATAGGGTTGGGGGTGGGGGGTGTCCTCCAATCACTTTTGACTCTTTAAAAGAGCACTAGAACTTTAAATTTCCAATCAAATAAGCTCCTTTCGAAAATTCTCCGACAACTCCATCTATACGAAGTGCCTTGGTCAGAAGAAAAATATTATTAAAAACAATAATACATTGCACCCACTTCGTTCTTTACTTAAGCGGCGCTATTGCGCTCCCAATGATAAATTATTAGCAGATGATTACCCTAATAGTTAACAAAAGAGGTCGTAGTGCAGTATAGTGCCGTTTTTGCCCCTTTGTACGACAAAACATTGACTTTTTGCCTGAATTGGTTAAAAATGCCCGGAAATCCAAATTATAAGATTGCCCGTCGATCTACCATGGTCTAAAACCTCAACCGGGGTCTTGAGCCCCATTGCGTGGAAAAGAAGGCAAACCGCTTTTTCGCATGGCTAGCAGGCATCTTATTATTTATTTCTTATTTTGGTACTGGTTCGTTAAACGTACACTTTTATATACTAATGAGAGACGAAACCCGCCAGACTGGTTATTTTCAAGAGACCGCTATTGAGAAATGGAATGCAAAGAGTAGTTTTAATTGCGTTTACGATATTTAAACTTTTGTTTTCTGGGGTTTAGGGGAAGAAGTACCTAGGTTAGGTTACGTATTTATTATATGGTATGCTTTACCCCCCCCCCCCTAATGTGCAAATATATAGCCCAAATTTTTTGATAAACTATTATATATTCATCCTATTTTATTATTCGTTAGCATTAACCAAACTTGACTTTTTATAAGTGTCCGTATAATGCACCAGTACCCTTATTTTTTATTTAATCCGCCAAGGCTAGCAGGTTAAAGCAAGCTCACAGAGATAGGTTTAATGGCTCATCCAGAAGCTACTGGCTTGCTCTACGTGCCCCATGTAAGTTTGCCTTAGTAGCTCCATCGTAAAGTGCCATGTGACATCTTCTGGAATGGGAAGGCTGGAATGCATAATCATGATGCGATTATTATCAGCATCGTTATAAATTCTTAACTGGAGGCTTACAACCCCCTTTTGTATTCTCCTACTTCCAACTCCCTTAGAAAACGAGAAATAAAAAACGGATTATGAAAAAAAAACTGCCTAGTGAAAACAAACGTCATTTATTTATTTTCATTTTCATGAAAATAACTGATTTTTTTACGTGAAAATTTAAAAAAAATGCTGGGGATATACTACTCCTTGGACCCTTTAGTTACATGATAAAGTTGCACATATCTTGTGAAAAAGCCTGAGGAAGGTAGGAAGTATACCTAAATTCAATATCAGATTTTAACAAAAAATCATATTGCTGCTTAAGATAAAAAAAAAGTAGGTCTATGTATTTAAAACACATGACATGGAATGCCTTGATTCGAAAGCACCAATTCAATTCAATAATTGTGACGAATTGAGTTTATTAGGTCATTGCATATAAGGTTGCATAAAATCATAGCACTTAAAAGAAGTTGGAATTTCTTGGGAGGGTGTAAAGAGGGAAGCTTTAAAAAAAATTGGGACGGAGGAGGAGTGTGCTCAGCTGTGTTGGTCTCAGGTGGTTTGGTGTTGCAGTGAGCTGTTAATAATTGCAGTAGTAGAATACAAGTTATCGACCTGCCCATTTGTAGAGACAAAGAAAGTCAGAAACTGTATCCTTGTTCATTTTACGTTTCAAGGTGTTTTGGTAGGGATTCAGCCACTTAAGCATCATTTCAGGGCAACTCTTTGACTAGAAACACTCTCAAAATTTCATCTATGGGCCTTCAAAATTCCCGTTATTTCATATCAAGATTAATCTAAGAAGGAATTTCTTTACTATTTGCACCTGCGGTTGTCCTCTGTACATATGAATATTTTGTCCCTTTTGTTTCCATATTTACCTTTAAATATATAAGCAGTAATGGATTACGGTAAAAACAGATCTCAAGAAATAACCCAAAGTCTCAGAGATATGTAAAAATAGAATTCCGAACCAAGGAAATAAATCCTCGAGGTAAGTGACTTTCAGCCCCAAAAGATGGTCAAACTCCACCAAAAACCGAGTCCCCAAAAAATAAGAAAAAGACAAAGGAGAGCTAAACAAGACAAAAGGATTTTGTTGCTAGTCCCAGCTGTCATTATCCATCTGTGTCAATGGAAAATTTTACACAATTTTAAGAATTCTGTCTTCTTTCAAACATTTCTTTGAGAGACATATTACAACGGAAGAGCATTCCGCAAGAACTTAAACCCACTCACGCCATTAATTGAATTGAAGGAAGAGTAAGTGGATGAATTTCCTGACAAATGTGAATTTTTAATGGCTGAGGCGTGTCATCTGACAGGAAAGACAAGGTGAATGAAAATAATAGGCCGAATGATTTTCAAATTGGTGTCTATTAATTTTTCGCATGAAGAGGCTGACAAAAGGATCCTGAGATTTTAATTATTCTGTGGTTTCATTCATTCTAAGAAAGTATAAGAAGACGAAGAAGCGAAAACACGCTATCAAAAGAGATACCAGCTCCTCATTTCAGTCGAAATAAACAAAATACATTAAATATGCCGATTCCTTACTCGAGTAAGAAGACGGAAGTAAAGAGTCGAATTGAAAGTTAAATTGAACAAACCTGTCGGTTCTCGATCTACGCAACATGTATCGGTAAAAGTAACACAAATAAATTGACTGATTGTATTTTCCTATATTTGAAGAATTATGTAAAACTAGTACTTTACTGAAAACAAAAAATCGACAATAAAAGAGAATGATGTTGTAACATGACATTGATAAATTTTAGCATAAAAATTAAAATCCCTCGGAAATTCAAGCAAAACGAAATTTTATTCTAGTTGCTAAAAAGTCACCAAGCAGCATACAAAAATGCTTTAGAAACACATTGTGTTACTCGGAATAAAACATGCAGAAATCCAGTCATTTCTTTTTTTGTTATAGAGATTTTCCAGTGTGATGGTTATGGTTTTTGGTAGTTTTGTGGTTGGTAGTTTTTGAAGCTAGTCTATAGTGCTTACACTACCAACACGGCTACACTTTAGATTTGTACCATTTTTTATTTTAGAAGCATCCATTTTAAGATTGGAGCCATCCATTGGAATGTGCTCATTTTTCATAGATTAGATCAAATTAAGCGAATCCTAATCATATTAATACATTCTAAAATGATTTATTTTGAAACAAATAGCGTTCTAAAATCATTTATTTTTCTTCCGTGAAGGACACTGCAAAGCGCATTGTATTTCTACTGTATAAAAATACTGTACTGTTTTGTGCTTTCAGTAAAGTGGTAGTATTGCATAATCCCACAATGTTGCATAGGGAATATCATCAGTCAGTTTATTTGCACTAGTCTCATAGATATATTTTGCATAAGCTGAGAAGTGATCATTTTTGCCTGTTTTAAGTTTCAATATCGCTTTTTACTTCCATCATACTTCTGAACTAGTTCAAACCTTCCAACAAATTTAATATGTAGATTGGCGATTTGGTGTCCGGACAGTATGCCATTTTCTGTTTTAAAATTATATGAAAATCATTTTCAACCTTGAAGATGGAGGCAAAGCTCCTAGGCCCTCTCACTCAATACTACACGTATCTCTCTCTCCCTCTCTTTCTCTATCTGTCTGTATATCCCTATTCCCTTATATCTCATGCATTATTCAATCTTGTGTCAGTTTTAGTCAATTCAACAGAGCTAACTTGACTTGGTTCGGCGAAAATGACACAGCGCTCGAGCAACCAAGTGAAAGAAACTAGACTTATGATGGGGGCTTGAGTTTCAGCTAGACCCCGGCGCCGCGCCGATGAGGTAACACCGGCGGCGGCGGGGCCAAAAACAGCACGCCGCGCCACGCCGCCGCTAAGATGTCGGTGGCGCGCCGCCCGTAAGATGTCGGCAGCGCGCCGCCGGCGTGATCAATGTTGACCGCAAACCTTAATGTTTTCATCAGTCTTTCTCAAATCCCAGCTTAAATTTACAACAGATTCGAGCCTATTCATGAGTTAAAAAATTCACAAGTCGCTGGCTAGAAACTGGTCTTCTTCGTTATTAGTAGTAACCTAGGTGCTGATTCTAAACCTACATGAAAAAATACATGGAATTGCTATTGATTGAAAACCTACATTCATAACCTAGGTGCTGATTCTAAACCTACATGAAAAAATACATTGAATTGCATAAGAAAACCCACGCGTGTGACATTACACTTACACGTGGACATTTTAAAAAGCTGGCACGGTTTTTGTTATTGATAAGAATTGCACAAGATTGTACCGTTTGATGTAGACATTTTTAGGAGCCAATCAGAGACAGAACTCGAGAGTAGTTTGTTATTAAAAAAGAATTGGATGTTACAATCAGAATTGTTTGATTGACATTTGCAAAAAAGGGGTAAGGGATTCGCGAAATGGACTATACGAACGTTCTTATTTGAATAATAGGGAAAAAGAAAAAAGGGTTAAAGTGATTAGCAGTTAAGGTAACCCTGAAGAGCATGTTAATTCATTGGTGATTGGATTTGAATAAAAGGAATGGTATTGACATTTGCAAAAAGGGGTAAGGGATTTGCGAATTAGATTGTATGAAGGTGAAAAAAAAAGAAAGAAAAATAAAAAGGGTTAAACTGATTATCAGTTAAGGTAACCCCTCGGAGTTGTTAACTCAGGGAATTTGTTATAAATTTGAGACAAGATCAATCTATGAAAATGGTTAATGATGATAGAATGACATTGTGAGTTGACCTAGCTTTACCTCTCCGATATGTTCTGTATAATACACAAGTTGTGTTTGAACAGTGTTGTCAGTTTAAAATAGGGTCCAACGTTATAGTATACTAAAAAGTTGATACTAAGAGAGATGTAGATGGCAAGAAAATAATTTTAATAATGAAATTCAGAACAAACTTAGAAATCCTTGCAAATCAAGTAGTAAGGTGTATGTGAGTACGAACCATCAAGGATCATAAGCACCAATGACCCTAACCAGCAGAAATATCAACCCCCCAAAGGTCCCCTATCCCCAAACTCGAAGGATGCCCCCTCCCCTCCAACTTTTTGGCCCCCTCCCCCATTTTTTTTTTATTTTTTTTTTGGCAATTGACATTTTTCAGATAACAAGTATCATTCATTACGATCGTAGCTTTCAAATGTGAAACTTAAGTCCATTTTTGGATCGAAAAAGAAACTATTTCTGTAAAATCTGAGTTAATAAGGGTTTTTGACCTTAAACTCTAGTTTCTTGCAAGAAAACTATGGAAAATACAATTCTCTGGTTCAAATGTGAAACTTAAGTCCATTTTTGGATCGAAAAATAAAACTATTTCCGTAAAATCTGAGCTAATAAGGGTTTTTGACCGTAAACTCTAGTTTTTTGTAAGAAAATTATGGAAAATACAATTCTCTGGTTCAAATGTGAAACTTAAGTCCATTTATGGATCGAAAAATAAAACTATTACCGTAAAATCTGAGCTAATAAGGGTTTTTGACCGTAAACTCTAGTTTTTTGTAAGAAAATTATGGAAAATACAATTCTCTGGTTCAAATGTGAAACTTAAGTCCATTTTTGGATCGAAAAAATAAACTGTTTCTGTAAAATCTGAGCTAATAAGGGTTTTTGACCGTAAACTCTAGTTTTTGTAAGAAAATTATGGAAAATACAATTCTCTGGTTCAAATGTGAAACTGGAAGCCCATTTATGGATCGAAAAAAATAAAAACTATTTCCGTAAAATCTGAGCTAATTAGGGTTTTTGACCGTAAACTATAGTTTTTGTAAGAAAATTATGGAAAATAAAATTCTCTGGTTCAAATGTGAAACTTAAGTCCATTTTTGGATCGAAAAAATAAACTGTTTCTGTAAAATCTGAGCTAATAAGGGTTTTTTGACCGTAAACTCTAGTTTTTTGTAAGAAAATTATGGAAAATATAATTCTCTGGTTCAAATGTGAAACTTAAGTCCTTTTTTGGATCGAAAAATAAAACGATTTCTGTAAAATCTGAGCTAATTAGGGTTTTTTTTGACCGTAAACTATAGTTTTTTTGTAAGAAAATTATGGAAAATACAATTCTCTGGTTCAAATGTGAAACAAGTCCATTTTGGATCGAAAAATAAATTATTTCTTTAAAATCTGAGCTAATAAGGGTTTTTGACCGTAAACTAGTTTTTTGAAAGAAAATTATGGAAAATACAATTCTCTGGTTCAAATGTGGAACTTAAGTACCTTTTTGGATCGAAAAATAAAACTATTTCTGTAAAATCTGAGTTAATAAGGGTTTTTGACCATAAACTATAGTTTTTTGTAGGAAAATTATGGAAAATACAATTCTCTGGTTCAAATGTGAAACTTAAGTCCCTTTTTGGATCGAAAAATAAAACTATTTCTGTAAAATCTGAGTTAATAAGGGTTTTTGACCATAAACTATAGTTTTTTTGTAGGAAAATTATGGAAAATACAATTCTCTGGTTCAAATGTGAAACTTAAGTCCCTTTTTGGATCGAAAAATAAAACTATTTCTGTAAAATCTGAGTTAATAAGGGTTTTTAACCGTAAACTATAGTTTTTCGTAGGAAAATTATGGAAAATACAATTCTTTGGTTCAAATGTGAAACTTAAGTCCAGTCCATTTTTGGATCGAAAAAATAAATTATTTCTTTAAAATCTGAGTTAATAAGGTTTTTGACCTTAAACTCTAGTTTCTTGCAAGAAAAACTATGGAAAATACAATTCTCTGGTTCAAATGTGAAACTAAGTCCATTTTGGATCGAAAAATAAAACTATTTCCGTAAAATCTGAGCTAATAAGGGTTTTTGACCGTAAACTCTAGTTTTTTGTAAGACAATTATGGAAAATACAATTCTCTGGTTCAAATGTGAAACTTAAGTCCATTTATGGATCGAAAAATAAAACTATTACCGTAAAATCTGAGCTAATAAGGGTTTTTGACCGTAAACTCTAGTTTTTTGTAAGAAAATTATGGAAAATACAATTCTCTGGTTCAAATGTGAAACTAGTCCATTTTTGGATCGAAAAAATAAACTGTTTCTGTAAAATCTGAGCTAATAAGGGTTTTTGACCGTAAACTCTAGTTTTTTTGTAAGAAAATTATGGAAAATACAATTCTCTGGTTCAAATGTGAAACTTAAGCCCATTTATGGATCGAAAAATAAAACTATTTCCGTAAAATCTGAGCTAATTAGGGTTTTTTGACCGTAAACTATAGTTTTTTGTAAGAAAATTATGGAAAATAAAATTCTCTGGTTCAAATGTGAAACTTAAGTCTATTTTTGGATCGAAAAAATAAACTGTTTCTGTAAAATCTGAGCTAATAAGGGTTTTTTGACCGTAAACTCTAGTTTTTTTTTGTAAGAAAATTATGGAAAATATACTTCTCTGGTTCAAATGTGAAACTTAAGTCCTTTTTTGGATCGAAAAAATAAAACGATTTCTGTAAAATCTGAGCTAATTAGGGTTTTTTGACCGTAAACTATAGTTTTTTTGTAAGAAAGTTATGGAAAATACAATTCTCTGGTTCAAATGTGAAACAAGTCCAATTTTGGATCGAAAAAATAAATTATTTCTTTAAAATCTGAGCTAATAAGGTTTTTGACCGTAAACTCTAGTTTTTTGAAAGAAAATTATGGAAAATACAATTCTCTGGTTCAAATGTGCAACTTAAGCCCCTTTTTGGATCGAAAAATAAAACTTTTTCTGTAAAATCTGAGTTAATAAGGGTTTTTTTTTTGACCATAAACTATAGTTTTTTGTAGGAAAATTATGGAAAATACAATTCTCTGGTTCAAATGTGAAAACTTAAGTCCCTTTTTGGATCGAAAAATAAAAACTATTTCTGTAAAATCTGAGTTAATAAGGGTTTTTAACCGTAAACTATAGTTTTTCGTAGGAAAATTATGGAAAATACAATTCTTTGGTTCAAATGTGAAACTTAAGTCCATTTTTTAGATCGAAAAAATAAATTATTTCTTTAAAATCTGAGCTAATAAGGATTTTTGACCGTAAACTCTAGTTTTTTGTAAGAAAATTATGGAAAATACAATTCTCTGATTCAAATGTGAAACTTAAGTCCCTTTTTGGATAAAAAATAAAACTATTTCCGTAAAATCTGAGCTAATTAGGGTTTTTGACCGTAAACTATAGTTTTTTTGTAAGAAAAATTATGGAAAATACAATTCTCTGGTTCAGGTGTGAAACTTAAGTCTATTTTTGGATTAAAAAATAAAACTATATCCGTAAAATCTGAACTAATAATTCAATATTTTTTTCATAAAAAAAAATATTTTTTTAAAACTTCGAAATTTTTCAACTTTATTTATTTTTTTCTTTTTGTATGTATCTTAAAATGTCAAAATATGCTGTACGGTTATAACAATTGTGCTCTATGATTGGTCAGAGACACGATGTGGCTTTCCCACTGGTATTCTATGACCGGTTATCGACACTACCTAGTCTATTGCATGTATTAAATCAGAATTTTTTACGCAGTGGAACGATAAACACATAAGTCCTTATCTTTAAAAAAAAAAGTGAAGATGGAACATTTTAATAGAGTGTGTTCACATAACAAGGTTATTGTAGCATTGAATGCCGACAAGGAGAAGTATTTAACTATGATACAAGTACAAGTGGTAGCACTATTGGAAATGTATGCATGCATTGTCATGACAGTAAGGAATTAAATTTCTTTGGAATACCGAAAAAATTCAACTCTTTTGATGGTGGTTATGCGAGATTGAGATCTCCAGAGATGATTGCACTCAAAGAGAATGCTAACAAAAAAATATTGTTGATGATAGAGGACAACTCCTTGCTACTGTTTGCAGGTAACACATTACCTATGGTTACATCCAATTATCAGCATTCGGGTATTAGCATTCAGCGGAAGGCTAATAAAAGAAAGGCATACTCTGCTACTAATATCGTAAACCATATCTTGTTTACGTGCCGAAACTGTTACCTGTGTAAAAATAATGTGTTAATAGACAGTGAAATTGTCAGAAAAATAAAAATGGCATTGTCAGAAAATATCACTACGGAATATAAAGATGAAACTATAAAAAACAAGGCACCAGCAAACGTTACTGGCATTGATCAAACAGTCGATGAATCAAATAATACCAAAGACGAAAAGCATATTGAGCCTGTTCATGAGACACCAGTAAAAATTGTGTATGATTCAAAATGGAATAATGATTATTCTACTGATTACGAACTAAGAGATGTCAATAACTACAATATCAAGAGAGAACATGGGGAACTATTTTATGGAACAGATTCAAAATGTCCAAAGTTAATCATTGATATTAATAATGTATCATAATATATTTTTGTATTAATATTCTACAAAGCATTATTTCATTAAAAATATTACATTGTTATGTGTACATTATTTTTTAGAGTAAGCTAGCATATCAAACGTTTAGAATGTCTATTAAAAACATCGGAGATGTAAGAAAAGGAATTTGCGTACATCTATTGTCAGACACACTATTTTTCCGTAAAATCTGAGCTATTAAAGGTTTTTGACCGTAAACTCTAGTTTTTTTTTGTAAGAAAATTATGGAAAATACAATTCTCTGGTTAAAAAATGTGAAACTTAAGTCTATTTTTGGATCGAAAAATAAAACTATTTCCATAAAATCTGAGCTAATAAGGGTTTTTTGACCGTAAACTCTAGTTTCTTGTAAGAAAATTATGGAAAATACAATTCTCTAGTTCAAATGTGAAACTTAAGTCCAGTTTTGGATACTCATAATGATGATGAGGACTGATGGTTCTAATTCAATATTATTTTTTTCATAAAACAAACTATTTTTTTTTAAACTTCGAATTATTCAACTTTATATATTTCTTATCTTTTTTTTGTACGTATTTTAAAATGACAAAATATCTTTCTTGAATTCACCTCTTGGATACACAATACAGAAATTATAAAAAAAATTGTAATTTCCAGACTTCATTTGCATGCAATAGATACCGAGAGTTCTATGACTCCTCCCCGCAATGAATTCTAAGGGTTTTATGACTTCTCCCCACAATGAATTCAGATCGTTTTAGGAGTCATCCCCCTAGCCATAACTCCATTCAACCTTGAGCGAAGGTATAAAAAGTTTGACGATGTATTTCTCTTCTTAACAACTACATTAATAGCTTCCAAGATGATAGGACTGTATGACACAGAATTTATCGGTTTGAAAAAATCATCTTGTGGTGTTATATTTGAATGTGCATTTTTTATTGTCAATGGAACTCGAAGAAATTCACTGTTATCATTGGATAGTGAACTATAACATGTTTGAGTATGATAAAAGCTTGTGGAGTACTACATTACATCGTATAAACAGACTGTGATTCTACGATAGAGTGATTAAACCACTTAATAATAGTGGTCAGGAACTGAGAAATGTCCAGGAGGAAGTCAGTGTAATTTGCAGCTTTTTCGGGGTTGAAGCACTCTATGTAAAGGGTAATGTACCTACAGATAAAGTTTTAATTCAAAAGTGTGACCCTAGGATTCCACTTTTCAATCTAGAAGAATTTAAGTGTCCTAAATTTGAAGGGGTTTATCAACGTCCTGAAGACGAGGTCAGGTTCTTCGCGCACTGGATACCTAAGGACATACCTGATCGTGATAAATGCATAAGACATGGTAAAAACTATTCTATATCATGGGACCATCGTTTCTGGATGTTTAAGAATGAACGTGTGTATGACTATGTGTCATAATATAATTTTGTATTAATATTCTACATAGCATTATTTCATTAAAAATATATTATGCATTACATTGTTATGTGTTCATTATTTTTTAGAGTAAGCTAGCATATCAAAAGTTTAGAATGTCTATTAAAACAGCGGAGATGTGAGAAAAGGAATTTGCATACATCTATTGTCAGACACATAGGGTAACATTGACAAAATCTAGGTATCAGAATGAATAAATTCTTTATCAACATCCGTTGTTTGATATGTCATTATGTCGTTATGAAAAAATTGTAAGTAAGTAGGAATTAGGTAAGTAAGTAAGTAAGTAACAAACTCGTTCTTGGATTCATCTCTTGGATACACAATACAGAAATTTTATTACAGGAAATAATGAAAAAAAAATTGAAGAAACTCTCTATTAACATTCATTATCGATTGAAGTCGCTTCCTAGACAGACAATACAGCAATTTCACAAAAAATCTAAGTATAAGAGTGATTAAATTCTATATCAACATCCTTTTCTCGCATACATAGGAAAAAGTTGACAAAATCTAAGTGTTAGAGTGACTAACAAACTCTTTCTTGAATTCACCTCTTGGATACACAATACAGAAAATTTAATTCAGGAAATTATGAAATAAAAAAAATTTAGACGGGGTTACGTGCGCGCACGTAACCCCGTCTAATTTTTTTTTTTTCCTAATTTCCTGAATTAAATTTCTGTATTGTGTATCCAAGAGGTGAAAAATCCCGAAATAAGAGGCTGTTAGCTCCCTCCCTCAATACAAATCTTTTGAAAAAACTACATCAGAGTGGTATTTTCTGCCATTTTTGCCACTAAGTAACAAAACCAAGAGAATGGAAATTCCAAGATAGCCAATCGATTGTCTATGGTCCCAAGCCCGAAATGAGAGGCTTTTAGCTCCCTCCTCCATACACAATTTTTAAAAAATACATCAGAGTGGTATTTTCTGCCATTTTCCCACTAAGTAACAAAACCAAGGGAATTGTCTCCGGCGCGCCTGAGACCAATGAAAAATATCAAAAATTCCTCTGGTCTTGATTTCACCTCCTAACTTAAACAGCGAGGCATTCAATAGTCGTTCTTTTCCATTCTATTAAAAAAAAGTGTACCATTGTTGCATCTCTAACCAATGAAAAATCTCAAAAATTCCTCTGATCTTGATTTCACCTCTTAACTTAAACTGCCCGGCCCCACGCCAGAGGGGGGCATTAAATAGTGGAATTTATGAAGAAATTGCTCTGCCTTGGAGACATTGAAAATTGTTTGTGATAAAAAAGAGAAAAAAAAAGAATTGTCCGGTTATCGACACTAGCCAGTTTATTGCATGTATTAAATCAGGAGATGTTTTCCGTGAAACTATTGCAGTTTCTATAAGAATGGATGGATTTTTATCCAACATCAAAATCAAGTAGTCAACTTTTTCATATGTATGCGAGAAAAGGATGTTGATATAGAATTTAATCACTCTTATACTTAGATTTGGTGAAATTGCTGTATTGTCTGTCTAGGAAGCAACTTCAATCGATAATGAATGTTAATAGAGTTTCTTCAAATTTTTTTTTCATAATTTCCTATAATAAAATTTCTGTATTGTGTATCCAAGAGATGAATTCAAGAAAGAGTTTGTTACTTACTTACTTACCTACTTCCTACTTACTTGCAATTTTTTTCATAATGACATATCCAACAACGGATGTTGATAAAGAATTTATTCATTCTGATACCTTGATTTTGTCAATGTTACCCCATGTGTCTGACAATAGATGTATGCAAATTCCTTTTCTCACATCTCCGATGTTTTAATAGACATTCTAAAACTTTTGATATGCTAGCTTACTCTAAAAATAATGAACGCATAACAATGTAATGCATAATATATTTTTAATGAAATAATGCTATGTAGAATATTAATACAAAATTATATTATGACACATAGTCATACACACGTTCACTCTTAAACATCCAGAAACGATGGTCCCAGGATATAGAATAGTTTTTTACCATGTCTTATGCATTTATCACGATCAGGTATGTCCTTAGGTATCCAGTGCGGGAAGAACCTGACCTCGTCTTCAGGACGGTGATAAACCCCTGCAAATTTAGGACACTTAAATTCTTCTAGATTATGAAAAATATGACTCATAAATAAATTGTAAATTATTGCCTATAGAGGGGGGAGGATAGGGGGCTATCATTTTTAAGTGATAATACCTTATTTTTTTATTGAAAGCAGGGATGCCAAAAGTATAATTATTTTTTTTCATTTAAAGTGGAGACAGAAGAAAATGATATCAAATTTCCTGGGAAACCATTGAAATTTTTTGATAGTCCCAGGGCCCCCGATTAAGACTTGTTCATTGTCTTGGGTACTTTGCGATTTCTCATAGGCTACTGGCCTAATTTGACTTTTTTGTGTGCCCCCTTTTAATTAGATTCTTTGGATCTTATTGAATGCCACGGCGAATCTATGACTCAGTTTTCCAATAATTTGAGGTATAGCTGAATAATTTCGACATTTTTGTTGTTGTCTTTGTACCTCTTTACTCATACCCTCAATTTTTTTCAAGGAACACTAAGCTGTTTAACGTTATTTTGCGTGTTTGTTTGAACCATATAGTGACCTAGTTAATTATTAAGTAACTTATTTTTCTAATGAAAGCTGAGACTGTATCCTATCAAGGTGGTATCCAGAGGGGGGGGGGTAGGGGGGTATTACATTTAAATGATAATATCTCGAAATTTTTTTATTGAAAGCAGGGATCCCGAAAAGTTATTTTTTTAAATTTAAAGCAGAAACGGCATTTTATAAAGGTGGTACACAGAGGGGGGGGGTAGTGAGCTATCATATTTAAATGATAATACCTCGATTTTTTTTTTGGAAAGCAGGGGTGACAATAAGTTAATTATTTTTTTATTTAAAGCAGAGACGGTATCCTATCAAGATAGTATCCATAGGGGGGGGGGGCATAGGGAGTTATTACATTTAAGTGATAGTACCTTGATTTTTTTTTATTGAAAGCAGGGATGCCAAAAAAGTTGAAAAGTTGACAAAAATTAACAAGATTTTCGTGAGTCATACTTGATACAGCACTTGCATGGTTTTATCGTCCAAAGGGAATGGGGCATATGCGTCCAATCCGTTTTTTTTTTCTTATTGATTAAACCGGTTTAATTTGAAACATTCATTCATAAGTACCAGGCAAATTCACACTAAAACGAATGGGTGTGACGAAAGCGATATCGACATCCCTACCTAACGTTGCGCTCGAGTGACAATGGCGCCCTTTGTCCAGAGCCCAAGTTACATTAAAAGGCCAGGTCATAATAAAAAGCGCGAATTGCGCTTCTTTCCGGGTATTTAAATGCAATTTATATCTTAAAGACTTAGGAATAAGATTTTCATTTCTACAAGATTCTAAAAACTTTTGTTGATTGATAATATTAGCATGTTTTTTTGCCTAAACTAATAAAATAAAAGATATCATAAGTCAACTGCTCCCCGTAAGCTAGACGCAAGTAGCGACGAAGACCACACTGCCTTTCCATCATAAACAAATAAGTAGAACAACAGGGAAATTTTTATACAAGACAGTGGAACGCAACTTTAAATGAATATTTCGACCCTATATCCAAGGGCCGTCCTCAGCAAAACAGACGAAGAGAATAAAAACACTATAAAAGAAACTTACATTAAAATTCAATCATTAAAACTGTTTAAAAAGAAAACAGTCAGCCTTCTAGGCTGGCTGCCAAGAAGGCGAGATTAGCTTTAAAAGCTTGTCTGTAAGTATTTTAATTCCATCTGAATGAATTGTTCTCTGTCCATTTCGTTTGGAGTACCAGTCCTGGTTGAACTTCCTTGAAGTAATGATGTTAGGGCTGTTTTAAAACATTTTTTTAAAACAGTTTTAAGAATTATGGTATGCAAAGTAATATTTGGCAGGGAAGTCACTGGTGATAAATCGCTAGGGTGGCACCGTGATTTTCGGGGAACCAAATTTTTTTCGGGGTCACGCATATATTTTCGGGGAAATACCCGAAAATTTGGGGATAGTGCAAGCCCTGCTTGATTTCTAATCTGGAAAAGCGAAATACTAAACCACACGAGAAGGAAAAGCTCCGACTTTGCGGTTGGCGCAATAAGAATTGCCACAAAATTAATTTAAAGTCGAACCGAACGCCGCGCCTATGTCGGCGGTGGCGCGCCAGCGGCGTTACGACACTTCAGCGGCGTTCGACCGGGCCTGTCGTCGGCGGCGTTCGGTCGATCCGCCGGCGCGGCGCCGGGGTCTAGTTTCAGCCGTATATTTTTGACGGTCATTAAAAGAAATGTGCGTAAGTCAGGGCCGTATCCAGGATTTTTGTTCAGGGGGGGGTTTTAACTAATTTTTTTTTGACTTTTTTGGGGGGGTTTTACTAATTTTTGACTCAGTTTTTCCACTAATTTTACTGATTTTTACCTAGGTTTTACTAATTTTTGACTTATTTTCGAGTCGGTCAAAATTTCGGGGGGGGGGGGTTTCAAACCGGGTACCCCCCCCCCTGGATACGGCCTTGGCGTAAGTATTCTTAAGCCTTAATAATCATAAATGTTTCTTGCTTCTTTCTGATAAAATGCCTTAAGTTTGAATCCAGATAAAGGCAGAAGGGGTGTGGAGAAAGTTTGTACTAGAACTTCGCGTTGCAACTGCAGAACCTCTTTCATAAAATTTTGAAACGTTCTAAAAAACTTTTGCCGAAGTTTAATGAATGTATCACCCGTGTTTTTTTTGTGTGGGGGGGGTAAACTTTTTCGAAAAATTCGGAAAAATTATATAAAAAAGCACTATTTTAGGTTCATCTATTACTTATGACATATTGTCATTGTTGGATCCCTCCCGAAAAGAATTATTGGCTAAGACCTTGGTAACTTTCATGAAAAAATAAAGATCACCATCTAGTAGTGTCTAGAGTTAATTTAAAACTGAAATTTCGGAAGGGTAACTACCTTCCAGAAAGCTATGACGTTGGCAAACTCCAGGATGTGAATTTGAGAGAAACTTTCCAGGAAAAGTTGAATACTAATCTTGGAGAGTTTAAAATTTGACAGTGCTGAAGATGGATGGAATAATTTTAGGAAAACAATTTGTGAAGCTGCTGATGATTTGTTAGGAAAGAAAGTAAGGAACACAGCTAGGAATATTAGTGAAAATGCTTTATGTTTAATAGAGAGGAGAAGGGGCTTGTACAGGAATCATCTGAGTGATAGATCATATGAAAATAAGAGGAATGTACAGAAAGTGGTGAAAGCATTAAATACGAACTAAAAAGGTGTAAAGTGGAGGCCATGGATAAAATTGCCGGCGACCTGGAAGATGCAATAGGACGACATAATAGTACAATATTGTGCTGGCATGTTTATAAATTGAGAAGGAGTAGTCAATCTGGACTTGTCCCAGCTAAAGATAGGAATGGGGCTACAATTAGTGATAAGGAAAGAGTTAAGAGAGATAGGCAGAACATTTTGAGAAGGTACTAAACTGGGATAGAGTCATTAGCAGCGCAATAGCGCTGTCTAAGTAAAGAATGATGTTGGCCCAACATATTATGTCTTTCTTTCTTTGTATCTTCTTCAGGGCACTACGGATGAAACGAGTTGTCGTAAAAACTTCAAACAAAAGGGCTCATTCGATTGGAAATTAAAAGTTCTAATTCCTTTTTTAAGAGTCAAAGATAATTTGGGGGGGGGATACCCCCCCCCCACTCCTATCATTTTCCCAAACATATCCAATCAAAAATTTGAGATTGATATTCTGTTTAGCCTAGTTGAAAGGTCTAGTAATTAGGTCTTTGGGAATGACAGTAGAAAGGGGGGTGCTACTCCGAACATTACCACGTGGTTTATGGTTTTCTCAGTGAGAATAAAAAAACAGGAATTTTCTCACTTGGAAAAACAGGAATTTTCTCACATTTATGTATGTTTTCATGGATGGTTATGTGTGTTGGTCGATTTATTTGATGCTTTTCATGGTTGTCAACATCAAATTATGGATGTTTTATGGTTTTTGTCAGTGAGAATTTGACAAAATTCGCGCGCGTACGTAGGCTAACCTAACCTAACCTAACCTAACTTAACCCAACCTAACTTAAGCTAGCCTAACCTAACCTAATTTAAATCTTTTTACCATGTTTAAGTTAGGTTAGGTTAGCTTATCATGAGCACTCATGATAAGTTAACCTAACCTAACTTAAACATGTAGAGATGTTTCTAATTATTTATTTATACCTAACCTAACCTATTGTTTTTTGGTGGTTAGATGAATGAACTGAATTTAAGAAAAATTAGAAATAAAGTGAAACTTTTTATCTTCATGGTAAATAATCACAATCACAGTATAGTCATTCCTATCTTCTATGGAAAAATTTAGAATTGAACTTTAAATTTTTTATGTCTTTGAGAAATTATGAACTGAAATAGAAGCTTTTTCATTTTCATTGGTAAATTTCAGAATTGAGCTAACTTTTTTTTCTCTTCTCTAAGAAAATTCAGAAGAGAACTTGTACATTTTGAACTTCTTCGAGAAAACTCAGAATTAAAGTGGAGCTCCATATCTTCATGAAGAATGTTAACAATCAAAGTATAACTTTTCCTATCTTCTATGAAAAATTTAGAACAATATATAAAATTTTGTCATCTCTTTGAGAAAAATCTGAATTGAAGTGGAAAATTTTATATTATTTTAGGAAAACAGAATTGATCAATGACTTATTTCATTTTCATTGTGAAAATTCAGAATCGAAGTTGAACTTTTCTTTTTCCGGGAAAATATTTGGAACAGAACTTCAAATTTTTCATCTCTTTGAGAAAGGTCGGAATTGAATTTAAGAAAATTTAGAATTCAAGTGAAACTTTTTATCTTCATGGAAAATAATCACAATCATAGTATAACTTTTCTATCTTCTATGGAAAAATTTAGAATTGAACTTTAAATTTTTATGTCTTGGTGAACTTAAAGTGATATGGAAACTTTTTATTTTCTCTGGAGAAATTAAAAATGAATTATGTTCTTTGGTAAAATTCAGAAGAGAACAAGAACTTTTCTATCTTCTATGAAAAATTTGGAACAGTATTTTAAATTTTTTTCATCTGTTTGAGAAAAATCTGAACTGAAGTGGAAAATTTTTATATTATTTTGGGAAAATAGAAATGATCAATAACTTATTTCATTTTTCATTGAGAAAATTCAGAATCGAAGTTGAACTTTTCTTCACTTCTTTGAGAAAATTTAAAATTGAAGTGAAACTTTTAATCTTCATAGAAAATAATCACAATCATAGTATAACTTTTCCTATCTTCTATGTAGAAATTTAGAATTGAACTTTAAATTTTTTATGTCATGGCGAACTTAAAACTGAAGTGGCAGCTTTTTATTTTCTATGGAGAAATTAGAATTGAATTGTGTTCTTTGGTAAAATTCAGAAGAGAACTTGAATATTCACGATCAAAGTATAACTTTCCAATATTCTATGAAAAATTTGGAACAGAACTTTAAATTTTTTTCATCTCTATGTGAAAAGTCGGAACTGAATTTAAGAAAATTTAGAATTAAAGTGAAACTTTTTATCTTCATGGAAAATAATCACTATCATAGTATAACTTTTCTTATCTTCTATGGAAAAAATTTAGAACAGAACTTTAAATTTTTTATGTCTTGGTGAACTTAAAACTGAAGTGTAAGCTTTTTATTTTCTCTGGAGAAATTAGAATTGAATTGTGTTTGTTGGTAAAATTCAGAAGAGAACTTGAACTTTTCTATCTTCTATGAAAAATTTGGAATAGTATTTTAAAATTTTCATCTCTTTGAGAAAAAATCTGAACTGAAGTGGAAAATTTTTATATTATTTTGGGGAAATAGAATTGATCAATAACTTATTTCATTTTCAATGAGAAAATTCAGAATCGAAGTTGAACTTTTCTTCTTCCGAGAGAAAATATATTGAACAGAACTTTAAATTTTTTCATCTCTTTGAGAAAAGGTCGGAACTGAATTTAAGAAAATTTAGAATTAAAGTGAAACTTTTTATCTTCATAGAAAATAATCACAATCAAAGTATAACTTTTCCTATCTTCTAAGGAAAAATTTAGAACTGAACTTTAAATTTTTTATGTCTTGGTGAACTTAAAACTGAAGTGGAAAGCTTTTTATTTTCTCTGGAGAAATTAGAATTGAATTGTGTTCTTTGGTAAAATTCAGATTAGAACTTGAACTTTTCTATCTTCTAAGAAAAATTTGGAACAATATTTAAATTTTTTCATCTCTTTGAGAAAAATCTGCATTGAAGTGGAAAATTTTCTATTATTTTGGGAAAATAGAATTGATCAATAACTTATTTCATTTTCATTGAGAAAAATTCAGAATCGAAGTTGAACTTTTCTTCTTCCGGGGAAATATTTGGAACAGAACTTTAAATTTTTTCATCTCTTGAGAATGGTCAGATCTGAATTTAAGAAAATTTAGAATTAAAGTGAAATTTTTTATCTTCATAGAAAATAATCATAATCATAGTATAACTTTTCCTATCTTCTACGGAAAAATTTAGAAGTGAACTTTAAATTTTTTATGTCTTGGGACTTTTCTTGTTCCGGAAAATATTTGGAATAGAACTTTAAATTTAACTCTTTGAGAAAGGTCGGAATTGAATTTAAGAAAATTTAGAATTAAAGTGAAACTTTTATCTTCATGGAAAATAATCACAATCATAGTATAACTTTTCCTATCTTCTACGGAAAAATTTAGAAGTGAACTTTAAATTTTTTATGTCTTGGGACTTTTCTTGTTCTGGGAAAATATTGGAATAGAACTTTAAATTTAACTCTTTGAGAAAGGTCGGAATTGAATTTAAGAAAATTTAGAATTAAAGTGAAACTTTTTATCTTTATAGAAAATAATCACAATTAAAGTATAACTTTTCCTATCTTCTAAGGAAAAATTTAGAACTGAACTTTAAATTTTTTATGTCTTGGTGAACTTAAAACTGAAGTGGAAGCTTTTTATTTTCTCTGGAGAAATTAGAATTGAATTGTGTTCTTTGGTAAATTTCAGATTAGAACTTGAACTTTTCTATCTTCTAAGAAAAATTTGGAAAAATATTTTAAATTTTTTCATCTCTTTGAGAAAAATCTGCATTGAAGCGGAAAATTTTCTATTATTTTGGAAAATAGAATTGATCAATAACTTATTTCATTTTCATTGAGAAAATTCAGAATCGAAGTTGAAACTTTTCTTCTTCCGGGGAAATATTTGGAACAGAACTTTAAATTTTTTTCATCTCTTTGAGAATGGTCAGAACTGAATTTAAGAAAATTTAGAATTAAAGTGAAATTTTTTATCTTCATAGAAAATAATCATAATCATAGTATAACTTTTCCTATCTTCTACGGAAAAATTTAGAAGTGAACTTTAAATTTTTTATGTCTTGGGACTTTTCTTGTTCCGGGAAAATATTTGGAATAGAACTTTAAATTTAACTCTTTGAGAAAGGTCGGAATTGAATTTAAGAAAATTTAGAATTAAAGTGAAACTTTTTATCTTCATGGAAAATAATCACAATCATAGTATAACTTTTCCTATCTTCTACGGAAAAATTTAGAAGTGAACTTTAAATTTTTTTATGTCTTGGTGAACTTAAAACTGAAGTGTAAGCTTTTTATTTTCTCTGGTGAAATTAGAATTGAATTGTGTTCTTTGGTAAAATTCAGAAGAGAACTTGAACTTTTCTATCTTCTATGAAAAATTGAGCCTGCTAGTAGTATCATTATCTCTAAAATTATTTTTCTTACATCTCTGACCTTTTTAATAGATATTCTGAACGTTTGACGTTCTAGCATACCCTAAGAATAATGAACACTTAACAAAATAATGCATTAGATATTTTTAATGAAATAACGACATGTAGAATATTAATATAAAAATATGTTAAATACATTATTATACATTATTAGTACACTTGCGCTTCACTTTCCGTCAATTCATCTTTATATTCATTGATGATATTGTCCTGCTAATGTCCTTTTTATTCTGCCTGCGATTTCACTGTCTATTGTCACATTATTTTTACAGAGATAGCAGTTTTGGCACATTGATATGATATGATTTATGATGTTGA
The DNA here is from genome assembly GCA_027921565.1 of Artemia sinica. Classification (NCBI taxonomy): domain Eukaryota; kingdom Metazoa; phylum Arthropoda; class Branchiopoda; order Anostraca; family Artemiidae; genus Artemia; species Artemia sinica. Next base: position 52,124,636 of record CM051256.1, on the reverse strand, counting down.
TGCAGCTGTATGCATGTCTTCTTTTCCTTTTGCTTTCATTCGAATGCTAACCCCCCCCCCCCCCCCTTAAAGATTGCGATATGATCTATCAACGGCTAACATGCTACCAGAACCATTAGCTAGAAGTTGTCCCTCTTCATCAACTATTATTTTTAAGTTGGCATTCTCTTTGACTACTAATTTCTCTGGTAATGTTACTCTCGCATATCCACCACTTGTATGATGGAAATTCTTGGGTACACCAAAGGAATTTAACTCCTCACTGTCATGACAACGTATGCATACATTCCCAATAAGATCTCCACTTGCACTCGTTTTTTCATAGTTCAGGTATTTCTCCTTGTCAGCATTCAACACGACGATGATTTTTTCATGTGCACATACTTTCGTCAAATAATTCATCTTCACTTTTTACAGATATGAATTGTGTGTTGATCCTTCCACTGCGTAAAAAATACTGATTTAACGCATGCAATAAGCTCAGTAGTGTCGATAACCTGCCATAGAGTACCAGTGGAAAAGCCGCGTCGTGTCTGTGAACAAGCACAGAGTACGATTGGTAGAGCCGTAAGCATATTTCATGTCATTTTAAGATTTAAGAAAATTTAGAATTAAAGTGAAACTTTTTTATCTTCATGGAAAATAATCATATAATCATAGTATAACTTTTCATATCTTCTGTGGAAAAATTTAGAAGTGAACTTTAAATTTTTTATGTCTTGGTGAACTTAAAACTGACGTGGAAAATATTGGAGCCGAACTTTAAATTTTTTTCATCTCTTTGAGAAAAGTCGGAACTGAATTCAAGAAAATTTAGAATTAAAGTGAAACTTTCTATCTTCATAGAAAAATAATCACAATCATAGTATAACTTTTCCTATCTTCTATGGAAAAATTTAGAACTGAAGTTTAAATTTTTTATGTCTTGGTGAACTTAAAACTGACGTGGAAGCTTCACCTACGAAATACTAAGAAACCTTAGCTCAGAAAAGCCTGAAATAGCCAACTACTCATTCCCAAACTAGAGGTTTCAGGTGACAAACACCTATGAGGGACTAAGAATCCTAGCTCTGAAAAGTCCAAAAAGCAAACTACACCTCCCAAATCATAATTTTCCCTGAAAGCACACACCTATGAAATGCTAAGAAAATCTAGCTCAGAAAAGACAAAAATAGCAAACCACTCATTCCCAAATCATGGGTTTCAGTCAACACACACCTATGAAAGGCTAAGAAATCCAGCTCAGAAAAGTCAAAAAATAGCAACCCACACATCCCAAATCATAGGTTTCAGACACCACACACCTACGAAAGACTAAGAAATCTGGTTATGAAAAGTCGGAAATATAGCAAATTGCATAGCTCAAATCATAAGTTTCAGACAACACACACCTATGAAATACTAAGAAACCTTAGCTCAGAAAAGCCTGAAATAGCAAACTATCATCCCAAACTATAGGTTTCAGACAACAAACACCTATGAGGGACTAAGAATCCTAGCTCTGAAAAGTCTAAAAAGCAAACTACAAATCCCAAATCATAATTTTCTGACAGCACACACCTATGAAAGACTAAGAAACCTAGCTCAGAAAAGTCAAAAATAGCAAATTAACCATCCCAAATCATAGGTTTCAGACAACACATACCTACGAAAGGCTAAGAAATCCAGCTCAGAAAAGTCAAAAATAGCAACCCACCCATCCCAAATCATTGGTTTCAGACAACACACATCAACGAAAGACTAAGAAATCTAGCTTAGAAAAGCCCGAAATAGTAATTTACATATCCCAAATCATAAGTTTCAGACAACATTCACCTACGAAATACTATGAAACCTTAGCTCAGAAAGCCTGAAATAGCAAATTACACACCTCAAATCATAAGTTTCAGACAACACACACCTACGAAATACTAAGAAACCTTAGCTCAGAAAAGCCTGAAATAGCAAACTACTCATCCCAAACTATAGGTTTCAGACAACAAACACCTATGAGGGACTATGAATCCTAGCTCTGAAAAGTCCAAAAAGCAAACTACAAATCCCAAATCATAGGTTTCAGACAACACACACCAACGAAAGACTAGAACCTTATATCCCAAATCATAGGTTTCAGTCAACACACCCAACGAAAGACTAAGAAATCTAGCTTAGAAAAGTCCGAAATAGTAATTTACATATCCCAAATCATAAGTTTCAGACAACATTTCACCTACGAAATACTATGGAACCTTAGCTCAGAAAGCCCTGAAATAGCAAATTATACACCTCAAGTCATAAGTTTCAGACAACACACACCTACGAAATACTATGAAACCTTAGCTCAGAAAAGCCTGAAATAGCAAATTACACAACTCAAATCATAAGTTTCAGACAACACACACCTACGAAATACTAAGAAACCTTAGCTCAGAAAAGCCTGAAATAGCAAACTACAAATCCAAAATCACAGGTTTCAGACAACACACACCTACGAAAGGCTAAGAAATCCAGCTCTGAAAAGTCCAAAGGCAAACTAAAAAAAGGCAAACTACTCATCCCAAACTATAGGTTTCAGACAACAAACAAACACCTATGAAAGGCTAAGAAATCTAGCTCAGAAAAGTCAAAAATAGTAATTTACATATCCCAAATCATAAGTTTCTGACAACACACACCTATGAAAGGCCAAGAAACCTAGCTCAGAAAAGTCAAAAAAAGCAAACTACTCATCCCAAACTATAGGTTTCAGACAACAAACACCTATGAGGGACTAAGAAATCCAGCTCAGAAAAGTCAAAAATAGCAATTTACATATCCCAAATCATAATTTTCTGACAACATTCACCTACGATATACTAGGAAAGCCTAGCTTAGAAAAGTCTGAAATAGCAAACTACTCATCCCAAACTAGAATTTTCAGACAACAAACACCTATGAGAGACTAAGAATCCTAGCTCTGAAAAGTCCAAAAAGCAAACTACACCTCCCAAATCATAATTTTCTGACAACACACACCTATGAAAGGCTAAGAAATCCAGCTCAGAAAAGTCAAAATAGCAAACCACCACTCCATCCCAAATCATAGGTTTCAGACAAAACACATACCTATGAAAGACTAAGAAATCCAACTCAGAAAAGTCAAAAATAGCAACCCATACACCCCAAATCATAGGTTTTCAGACAACATACATCAACGAAAAACGGGGCCCGGGGGGCCTTTGAGGGTCTGGGGGGGGGGGGGGGGGGGGGGGGGGGGAGGGGGGGGGGGGGGGGGCTTGGGGAGGCCGGGTGGTCCCTTTGGGAGCTTTGGGGGGCATTGGGGGACCGGGTGAAGGCCTTTGCGACCCCGGTGGTCTTTTTGGGAGCTCGATGGGCCTTTGGGGGCCCGGGGATGGCCTTTGGGGGTCCGGGGGCCGGGTGGGAGCCCGGGGAACCTTTGGGAAACGGGGGGTTCCTTCGGAATTGGGGTATGGGGATTGAAACCCTTTGGATCGGGGTAGGCTGGTAGGGCGATCGGGGCCCTTTGGGGTTGGGGTAGAGCACCTCACAACACTGTTCAAATGGAACTTTTGTGTATTATAACGACCACACTCAAAACCTCTTCTAAAACCCTTTCTAAAATCATCTTTTAAATCATCGTCTCTAACTGTTTCGCCGAAATAATTCCATAACCTGTCTAAAACCGTTTCGCCCAAATAATCCCCTAAAAGTAATTTCTGTGTGTTCCTTTTGTTTTTTGGCATCTCTGTGCTTTCACATTTCAAATTTCTAGGAAACCCTTTCCTACGTTAATCTCTTCATCTCATAAATTTTCCTAGCTAAACTATTAAGGTTTCGTTAGAATATCAATTTATCTCTCCGACTTAAAGCTCAGTGAAGCCGTATTTAAAAATAGAATTTCTATCTCTTTAGACTCCCACATAATTCCAAGATAACAAGTGATGTCATTTATAATTCCTGACACTATAGATCAATGAAGCCCTATTTAAAAATAGAATATTAATTTTTCTCTCTGACCTAAAGAACGTTTATCCCTCAGACCTAAGATTAAAGAAGCCATAATGTTTCTTAATTCCCCCTTCGTGAATCAATAATTTCCCCTAGCGATTATGTAAATCAATTTCCCAGGTTAGGCTAGCCAAACAACAATGAAGCCATGTTTGTTTCTTAATTCCCCCCTTCGTTAACCAATAATTCCCCCGTCGATTATGTAAATCAAGTTCTCAGGTTAGGTTAACCAAACAATCTCATAGCATTCGCGTCGAGCATGTCCATTCTCACTGACAACGAACAGACATAAATCATCCATAAAACAGACATGAAAAACATCAAATAAATCGAACAACACACATAACCATCCATGAAAACAGACATAAATGTGAGAAAGTTCCTGTTTTTCAAATTCTCACTGACAAAAACCATAAAACATCCATAAGTTGATGTTGACAAACCATGCAAAACATCAAATAAATCGACCAACACACATAACAGTCCATGAAAACATACATAAATGTGAGAAAATTCCTGTTTTTCCAAGTGAGAAAATTCCTGTTTTTTTTATTCTCACTGAGAAAACCATAAACCACGTGGTAATGTTCGGAGTAGCACCCCCCTTTCTACTAATGATGACCCCTCCACAGTCCTCAGGACAAGGGCTATAAGCTATAATAGTTACCCATTATTGACATATAAGGTTTTTTATGGAAAGGGTGGTCGTACAACTTTCGGAGGTGGCTCATTTGATTGAAAACAAGAAGTTCTAGTGCCCTTTTTAAGAGTCAAAAGGGATTGGAGGGCAACTACCTCCACCCCCCCCCCCCCCCGCCCCAACATTCTCTGTTCCTTGTATACTTGTATGGTATACTAGACAAATATATTAAAGTCATTACTGCTATATACGAGAATAACACTGCTGCGGTTAAGGTAGGAAACGAAATTAGTAGCTGGTTTCATATTAAATCAGGAGTGTGAAGCGGGTTGTGTTATATCCCCATTTATATGGATCATTTTATGGACTGGACTTTGACTTAAGGGAGCATAGCAAAGGCAATGGGACAACACGGACAAAATGAATGAAAGTGTGAACAAAATGAATGAGCTTTTAGAGGTTTTGCGAGTTCAGGGCGCTAGAATGGGATTGAAGATTAGTGGTAGGACGACAAAGTTGCTAAGGCTAGGAATAAGTGAAGATGAAAAGTTGACGTTGGGTAACGAAAAGATTGATTATGTGGACAGCTTCACTTACCTTGGTAGTATTATTAGAGAAGACGGTGGGTGCCGAAAAGATATTAAAAGTAGAGTAATCAAGGTCCAAGGTGTTTTTTCACAGTTAAAAAAAAGTTTGGAAGAATAAAAAGATAAGTCTACGAACCAAGATTAGAATATTGGAAGCTACAGTGATGGCAGTGGTCTAGTACGGTTCTGAAGCATGGGCACTTCGAAAAACGGAAGAGGAGTTGTTATTTATTTTTCAGAGAAATTGTCTACCAAAGGTTTTGGTTATCCGACTCACTGGCCCTATTTCAAACAGTAGGCTTTACGAAAAATGTGGTTCAATCTCACGTTTTGGGGCGTTGAGGAGAGAAAAGTTGAGATGGCAAGGGCATGATCTGCTGAAGGATGACAGATGACCAAAGATTATCCTTTTCGACCAACCGTCTGGGGCTCTAAAACGGAAAGCAGGTCGTCCTTGGTTGGGATGGGAGGCTGGGATCGTAAAGAAAAATTTAGGGGAATTGGGAACTTCCTGGGAGGGTGTAAAGGGGTAAGATTTGACTAGATTGATAGGGAGGAGGAGTGGACGTAGCTGTGTTGGCCTCAGGTGGCTGGGTTCTGAGTTGAGGTACGGATATCATGTTTAAAACATTCATAGATTTATTGAGGAGGTGTTCAACTTAATCGAAATATAACTCTGTGCATTCAGGAGTAGGTAAGGGTATGACGTTAAAACACAAATGTAGCAATAGGTTTTTAGACTTATTTGTAGCGATTTGTGTTCGTTTTAAGTTTGACTTGAATATTAGATTCAATTTTTACTCGTTTTAAGATTTACTTACTCGTTTATATAAGAACCTATATCTCTACATTTGCCATGATTGTTCATTTAATTTCTGTTCGGTAGGGTTTGATTTATTCTTTAATAGTGATTTCTGGTCTTTTTAGGTTTGAATTATTATACTACCAGTGTGAGGAGTAGGGCTAACACCCCCTGTACCATCTGAAGACCAGATCTGAAGTTTCATTTACTGAAAACAATTTTATTTCGAGCAGTGCGTATTTATTCATCAAAAACATAAAAAAAAAATCACCATAATAACCAAAATTACTGAAAAAAACAAATGAATCCGGATTGACTATTTAATATATACTATTATTCATTCTTGAAAGTCTCAACAGTCTTGGGTTTCTTAAAGATACAAAAGTGAAAACGTTTAAAATCAAATTTGTGAAAATGTGACTTGTTTTTTAAATATTATTTGATTTTATTTTATACTCGTCTGAAGTTTAATGTAACTCTTTTTAATTTTCTTTGAAAAACTTGTTTGTGGAAAAGTCTCTTAAATTAATTGATGTTGGTTTTTATTTGACATAGTCTTTTTCATTGGTTAGTTTTTCATTGGGTTTTTTCTCCATAAGAGTCAACATTTTGCCTTACTATTCATATATTAGACAAAATTCTGCAGTGAAATTTGATAACAAACGAAACCTAAAATAAAACAAAGGTCAAAATGAACTATCAATTTAACCTGAACCTGACTAGAGACTATCACAAATAAGAGTCGGGCTGCCATCCTCCTTTGTCTAAAACCGCCAAGGAAACGAGCGTTATCTGTGTTTTACTGAAAACCATACATATATTTGAAGAGATGTCTTTTTATCAAAACCATTAAAAAAGTATTTATTTAGTTTATAGGACAAGACAGAAAGTTTCTTTGAATAACCAATAATGAATCAATTTAAACGATCAATTCACTTTAACGTTATAAAACACTTTTCTCGGCTTTTTTCCACCATCTATTTCATTTACTTCAAAATTTTAGGAATTTGGAACCTAAATGAAACTACTAAAAACCTAAATGGATAATTTTTGTCGCAATCTATTTAGTTTTCAGTAAAAGAGACAAAATGGAATTGAAAGCCAAAGATTTTCTAATAGAAAAACTTTTCGAACAAAACACTTCAAACACTAATCAAATTTGATAAAAAAAAAAAACAAGATATTCTTTAGAGTAAATGAATTTGCGATTAACTAAATGTTACTGTTAAAAAAAAATCGACGCTATTTTTTTCTTTAATTCCATCTGATTCAAAAGCAAAGAAAATAATACTAAAATTAAAGTTTTAACGCGTTCATCCATAATTTTGAATCAGTCTGTTCAGTAGGCTATCTTCTAAAGCACGAATGACGCTCATACCTTTAGGGATTTTAAGGGGGAAGGACAGCTGAACTGAACTTATCTGTTCCTCTTAAATTTGACTTTTATGTTCATTTTAATTTTCCTTCGTTTTAGATTTTAATTATCTACTCATAGCAATTTGTGTTTGTTTTAAGTTTGACGTTTTAAGTGATCTTATTTTTTCTCGTTGTAGATTTTAACATTGCTCTTTACTTGACTTTTAAAAACTTTTCTGATTCCGTTTTTTTTAAAATTAATCAATGAATATTCCTCGCATTCACATCAAACATCGCCATAGAAACATCTTTACCCCTTAGATGAGCCCCCCTTTTCAGAGATCAATACGAAGCATAAAGACTAATGCCACAATATCCAAATGACGAGAATCCCCTTGTTTCGCTCTAAAGATGAACATGCCTATCCCAATTAGTCCCTTTCATATCTAAAACTTTCTGGAAAAAAAATATGCCTTGTTATCGGCCGTGGAAAGTTTATATGATTAAAAACCGTCTTCAAATTCTCAGATAAGCTTCTTTTGTTTGGCATCTTGTTCCTCTTTTCTTTCTTTTTTCGAAGGATCATTTAGAAATTTCAGTGTTGTTTTAGACAGGCGTTTAGCCATGATTCGGCTTTGAAGGGGGCTCGAAGCATTTTGGCGGGGACATAATCAAGTTCAAGCCCGTTAAATAACCGCTAGTATGTCTAAAAATATATTTTCATGTTTTAGATTTCAAGACAGTGAGTCTGGACTCCCACTCCCCAAGACAGTCAAAGCACACTCTTTTAATTTCAAAAGAATATTACGAATTACATGTTCCGTAATGTGGCTACTCACCACAGTTTATATAATTATATGAACTACTCACTGACAAGTCAAACAGTTTACTGCGTGTAAAAGACCTACGCATTCCAATAGTTGAACCAATTTCTGTAATTTTGTACCACAACCAACGGTATTAGTATAACTAAGCTATTCAAAAGAAAAGGTAAAAAAAAAAAAAAAAAGGTTCAGAGACCATATTTCGATGTAGTGGCCAATATGTCCCTATACAGATATACTGCCAATATAAAAGGATTATATAGAACGGATGCGCTCAGTTACTAATGGCTATGCAGTATTGCAGAGTTTGCAAACCAACTATTTGAAGAGACCAGAGAGTCATTTTGTGGAAAAAATGGTACCTGAAGATGCAAAAGACGCATTTAAGCTAAAAACTTCCCAAATCTTTGTAGGAGATCCTTCAGATCGATAGGTAGGGATATTTTATCCCCTAAAATCTCTTTATTTCTAAGGATGTCCGTGTATTTGGACTAAATATACAATACGAAGTCCTAGGGGATAATAATTTTTTCTCTTATTCTACAAATAATTTTATTCGTATATAAAAGATTTGCATAAAGGCTGAGGGCTAGGGAACATCCCCCAGCAGCAAGATTAGTCCAATAACCCCCCCCCAAGAAAACTAGAATTCCTTACCTAAAAAAAACATTTTGGAACTTAGCCCCCCCCCCCGTCTTTCAAAGAACAATTTAAGCGGTTCACCTGTAAGTGGAGAAGTACTCTTAATTTTAATTGAAAAAACTAACATTTGAGTTTAATGCCACGCGAGGTCAAACAAAAGGTATGATGCTACTTGCTATAGTCTCGGGGTCGTTTAACAGATAAAGCCCTGTATCCCCCATAAAAGATGTCTTCAAGGTTCTACAAACCATAACTGAGTTGTTAGTGCATTGCTATTTCAGGGAGGATCTGTGAGATGAACATCTTTAGGGCTTTCAAGTTTACGAGTATATATATAAAAACGCAAAAAAATCCTTTAAAATGTTACAAAATTTGGGTTTCATTAACTTCCTCCCTCGCCCCCCCCCCCATTGACTTGACTAGTAAGGTAACAGTCGCTTCTTACCAGCTGCTACATAAAAGGTCAATTCTTACGACAAAATGCTTCGTTTTTCAATACTTTCGAGGGTACTGGCAACAGGTAAGGGTCACTTTCGAGGACATCAACTGTATAAAAGTGTCAGTTCCGACAAAAAACGTCCTATCCCAAGTTCTTATGCCACCTGTGTGTCCACGCACGTGCAATAAAACAACTGACACCAACACTAAAACATCTTTTGTTTCCCCGAAATAAGAATTTTGATTTATGATGTAAGTTTGTCCTCTTAACCCCTAGTTTCAAGTCTGGACTTGTTCAGAAAATAAAGTTTTATTTCACAGAGTAAAAAGGTCGTTCGAAACCCGTACCCTCTCCAACATTTTTTATTTAATAGAATAGATTTTCAGATTTCTCTATCTTTTAATTATAATTCACATGAGCGGTAGGAGGATATTATCAGTTTGTGTTTATATAATTGGCAAAAATAAGGGTTTTAAAACAAAATAAGTTTTGGCTTTTCGGAAAGTTTTTTGGGAAAAAATAGCTAGACGGCTATCCCCAAAAAACAAAACGGAGGCCAACTCTTGTTAGAATTTTTTTTTATTATTGCTGCTCCAATCTGGAAACGTTTTTTTTTCAAAAAAAAGGTTTTAAGAGAAAGTAAAGAGCGATGTTAGAATCGCTCTAGAGAAATAAGGTCACATAAAATTTCAAATTAATACAAATCCAAATTACTATGGATGAATACTTAAAACTAATAGAAAGGGATATCTATAGCAGCAAAAGAGGTTGCAGCGGTGGCTGTAACCTAGTTCAAAGCAACCCATGGCCCATAAATAACGGCCCAAATGTTTAAAAATACGTTACTAAAAAATCAGCTTGGTGAGAAAAAATTGACACTTGCATAGCTGATTCAGGAATAGTAGCTACTATATCAATTAATCTTATTAGGAAAACATTATTTTGAAAACAAATTTACAAGAATTTCGAAAAAACAGCATAAAACCCCTCAAATATGGCATGGGATCCAAACTAAAGATATGCCATTGAAATTGTCGAAAAACTATTTACTGGAGCCCCCTACATGAACCACAAGAAAAATCACTTTTTTGCATGGATAGCCCCGATGTGTCCTCTTTTTCAACTCTGTCTTTTTTCCCTTCACCGCTAGTGGCGCACTGGAACATCAAAGAGACCTGTTTAAGGTCTCATCCAAAAGCTAATGTTTATATTTAATTACTTTTTATAAATTCAGCTTGATAAAGTCGTCATAAAGTGCCATAGGACACCCAAAAGTTGTACTCTGGGTGCCATTTCGGAACTGAAAAGGCATGGAAGAATAGAAAGGGTATTATTATAATATGCATGATTGAAAACCCTAAGCATGAGGTCTGCGTTCCCTCTTCTAGATTCCCTCTCCGAACCCCCTTAATACTCTTCATAAATCGTCTACTGACTAACAGAACTAGCAGGCTACTGCTACATCATAGAGAAGTGTTTAAGGTCTCATTTAAAGGATCATTTTTATATTTACGTGATTTTGATAAACTCGAATTGATAACACCGTCATAAAGTGCAGTACGGCATCAAAAATATACTTTTTGGGTACCCTGTCTGGAGTGAAAATGCTAGTGAGCATGAAAGGGTAGAATAATCTCCACAGCCGAAAAGTTGAGTTTTGGAATCCTCCCTCTTGTGCCTCCTTCCTTCAATCCCAGTAGTGAGTTTCATAAATTTTGGGCTGATAAGTAGAAGTAACAGTCTACTGAGCAACACTGTAGAGAAATGTCTGATGGTTCATTTCTAAGCTCTTGATCATATCTATGTTCTCTATGTATTTTGTCTCAATAACTCCATCATAAATTGCAATATGCCACCAAAAATGACATCTTTTGGCCTAATTTCTGGAGTAGAAATACTGGGAAGCATGAAAAGTGCACCATGAATCTACGTGGTCGAAAACTAGTAACCAGAGTATAAAAATCCGTACATTTTAGTGCTATTCCTAGCTAGCCCTTTAGGAACCTAGTAAAGAGTAAACCACAGCCCATACTAATCGAAAGTTGAATTACATGCTTTGAAAAAAAAATGTCAAAAGGGAAAAATTGCTGTTCGAAGCTGATTCAGAAATGGTAAATATTATTTCGATTAATTTTAACAATTAAGTCTTTTTTTACGGAAAGAAATATATAGGAAAATTTGAAAAAAACCGAAACCCCTCGAAAAAGCTTTTACCTTAATGCTCGCAACTGTCTCCTCTTCTTAATCTCTGGTTTTAACACACACCCATAGACTTTATTAGGGTAGATATTTGGATTGATTTGATAGCGCAAAGATAAGAAAGCTTTATTTAACCTTTAGACCTCACTTTCCATCTCGTGGCCCATCCTCAAAGATTTTGGATAGAAATGACTGGTAAGTACCAGACCGAGTCCATGGAGAATAATTACTCGCACTTCTTGGTTCCAGCTTGTTATCTCTGTATACTTCCATCATAAGACAACTTATGTCAAGTTGCCACTGATTTCATATTTTCAAATATGAAATCTTACCCTGCAATCATAACTCAACCCCAACAGAGGAAAACAGAATTGAAATAAATTAAAATTTAAAAATAGATGATATCAGATCTTCTACCTAATTTTAATAGTCAAAAACCAAAACTGGTAGTCCAGAAATTGGTAGTCTATTTCCGCGGGGGAATTTCTCATGGGAGGATGGTAAAACCGTGAGAAGGTATTTTCTCCGGGGAGTATTTTACAGGAGGAGGGGGGGGGGGGTGGTAATACACCTAGCATCCCTTTTTAGGTTAGTTACTGAGAACAGAAAGAACAATAGCCTTTGTAGAGTTTAGTGTCATATATTTATGGTCTGCTTAAAACTTCAAATTAAATTTTTAGTCGACTATAGCCTAAAGTATGCTTCGATTATTCAGTAGTTCTGCTTTAACGTAAATAACCCCTGAAGAGCAAAGACATCAAGCTTATCAGATACGCATGTCAGAATTTTTAAATCCTTTGACTTTGAGAGCTTTTGCCGATACAATCAAGTTCGAGAATTGAGATTTTTTTTATTCCAATTCAGTGACCTCTAATTTCTGGAGTAGAAATATTGGGAAGCATAAAAAGTGCACCATAAATCTACGTGGTCGAAAACTAGTAACCAGAGGTTTAAAATCCGTACTTTTTAGTGCTAGCCAGAACTAGTTATTTATTTTAAGTATTAGCTAGCAGTTATTAAATCTTGACTTTTTTTCTCACTTCTGTTATTCGTTTTTTATACTTTTTTGTTAAATGATTTTAGTTCTCTTAAAATATTGAAGTCCAAGAAGAAGAATGTTTTTGCGGTAATACAGCAGAAAATTGCAATAGTAATGATATAAAGTTTCAAGTACATATCTGGAATTCGGAATGTCATTCAGTTTCATAAAGTCTCAATACATTTCATATAGGGTAGTAATTCATAAGCAACGGTATTATTTATCTTCAAATCCTCGAAGATACCGATGATGATACCCCTTGTATTCTTAGTTTGACAAAACTCTAGAATTTAGTTTTGGGGTCGCTCTCTCTCATAAATCACGTACACCAGCTGGCGAATGAGAAGCATGTTGAAACTGTGCCAAGCGTTTTGGGGTTGGGGAGCGTGCCAAGTGTGGTGGAACTGTGCTAATCGTGGTGGAACTGTGCGCCGTATGTTGGCATTCCGAGATGCAACGAGGTAGCCAAGAGTGAGCGTACCCTCGATTTTTGTAGGGAAAACTTAAGAGGGACGTGAATCAAAATCTATATATCTGACACCCTATTTTAACAAAAACTAATATGACTTCTTTAGTTTCATCGCCTCGAAAAAATCTTTGTTTGACATTTATTGTGTATATTCGTAAAACTTATAAATCGAAAATGAAGCTTTCACAAAGCAATCGAAATTGCAATGGAACGAAGAAGTGTTCAATGCTCTGAACGTTGCGAATGCTCGCATCCACTAAAAAAAAGAAGTAACTAAACTAATGCTGAGATTGACAATCGCCTCCCAGAAGAATTAATCTAAAAAAACAAAGTTTTTCCAAGGGAAGTAAAGAGCGAAATTGAAACTTAAACGGACAAAAAAATTATTGCTTCACAGCCTATCTAATATATATAAATCAAACTAGTACAAATAAACCAACTAATTATGTTTCCCTGTGCTTCTAGGATTATAGAAAACTAGCGCTTTACTGAAAACACAAAAAGCAAGTATTAAAAATAGGAATATTAAATTGGGAGTGAAAAGTGAGTATGAAGCCTGACAAAATAAACTAATCTATAAAGCTTTTCATAGTCTTACACCAGTTGTGACATCAGTAACTTTCCATATACAATTAAAATTATCTTAAAAACATAAGCGTAGAATTAAATATTTTTTTTAATAACCGCAAAGTAATTGAACAGCATACAGATTATTGGATTGATTTATCAGGTATCATTTTGGAATAATATTCAATAATGCTATAAGCTATAATATCAACAGTGATTAATAAACAATCTTCAAATGTAAGAAATATGCTTTAGTATTACTTGAAATGAAGATCAAATAAGACATAATATGAATTCTGAAAATATGGTTATTTGTCTCTATACAGCAGTGAATTTCAAGCTATGATACAAATTCTAAAGCTAGTCTATAGCCCTAATGCTATCAAGATGGCTTTACTTCGAACTTGTCTACAAAGTAATCATGACATGTCCTTTTTAACAGCCAGGCATTGAATTGAGCCATCGTGCAGAAGTGATACCAAATTAAACGAGAAAAAAAAGATAAAGCAAAAATCCTAAAATGAATTGTTATTTGTCTTAAAAGGGATTGATCCTAAAGGGGATTGACAATAGTTTTATTTTGTAAAAAGTGTCCTTAATTGGTTTGCTTTTACTGTACCAAAACTCCTACATTATTTTGTGTTTTCAGTAAAGCGCTAGTTTTCTATAATCCTAGAAACACAGGGAAACATAATTAGTTGGTTTATTTGTACTAGTTTGATTGATATATATTAGATAGGCTGTGAAGCAATAATTTTTGTCCGTTTTAAGTTTCAACTTCACTCTTTACTTCCCTTGGAAAAACTTTGTTTTTTTAGATTAATCTTTGCTAGTTTTTTATTCAAATTTAATGTAGAAACAACCCTGCCAAGATCTTTTTTATTTATACGGAATAATTTCTGTTCGTTTTAAGTTTTAATGTCATTCCCTAGTTTCAGTTGAAAACTTATGAAGCTGTTTAAGGGCCCATTTAGAAGCTTATATTTATGCCTAGTCACTTTTTATAAATTTGACTTGATAGCACCTTCCCATAAAGTGCACTTTCTGTTTTTCCACCCATTTTTTTTCAAATGAAAAAAAGTGCCATTCTGAGAAAAAAAGGTCAGTTTTCTTTAGTATATCTTTGCCTCTATGGTAATATATGGCACATTTTTTCCATTTTCACTATCATTTTCACTTGATTTGGAAAAATTGGATCCAACTTTGCCCCCCCCCCCCCACCTCAGGATTTTGACGAAATTACGCCACTCACGTAGATATGAGCAACATATTTTATATGAGCTATTAAACATCTGTCTAGACACATGCGATACCGAAATACACTCACGCCGATACGCGTGATAATTACGTCCGATACCAATACAGTGTGCAGCCCTTTCTCCAGGGAGTATGGAGGGTCGTATCATCACCAAAACCAAAGATATTTGACCTTTGAACTGTGTTGAACAAAATGACTATCTCAAAATTGTGATTGGATAACTTTGGGGGGAGGGGACCTTCAGGAGGGAAGGGGGGCTAGTTGCCCTCCAATATTTTTGGTTACTTCAAAAGGACACTAGCAAATTTAATTTACGTTCGTATGAGCTATTATACATCTCTCTGTGATGCTCAGGTCACCCCCTAGCCCTGCTAAAAAGCGGGAGACGCATCAGTGCTACAACAAGGAAAAAGTCATTTTCTTTGTTCAAGGAGAGTGAGTAATTTCTCTGTACAAGGGTTTCGACCATGGTGATTCCAATGGTACACTTTTCATTTTGATCTGACGCCATTTTCGAGGGGTTTCAGGTTTTTTTTTTCGAAATCATCATAAATTTCTGCTAGCCATAAAATTTTACTTTTAAGAAGAACCAAAATAATAGTCACCATTCCTCAATCAGTGTCAGATGGCAATTTGTTTCCACTAGGCAGTTTTTTCCTAAACATGATTTTTGACTTATGATTCTGACAGTGTTAAAGAGTTTATAGTAAATTCTCCCAACAGACTAATGAGACTTACTAAGGGGGCTGGGAGGGGGAGTATACGGGAAGGGTCCCTTGTAAATCTCCAGTTAAGGGTTTTGGAACATAATTATTACAATGGTACCGTTTTATACTTCCAAGCTTTTCAACTTAAGAAGTGGCACAAAAGATGCCGTTTTATGTGTATTTGGAAGCTTAGTTAGTGACCATTCACATATAGAACTGTCCTGCCCTCTTCCAGTGTCTTTAAGTGGCGGATCAGGGGTGAGAAAAAACGGTTCACAAAGAGGTCGTGGAATAAAATAGATTTAGAGTTGTATCAGAAAATTTAAATTCTATGTTGCGTAAAATTAAGATACCATATCACCTTCTTTGTTCTTCGCGTCGTGGGGACCCCCTGGATGTTGATTGTTACCTTGCCGAAATATCACATTCTCTAAAGGTTGCCGCATATGTTTGCCGTCCCTACTGAATCAGTAAAAACTAACACGCGTAAATGGGGGTGGTCTGATTTTCCTGGGTTAAAGGAAGCTAAACTCCGTCATCGTTTTTGGTATGGAATTAAATAAAAAAAAAAACAAGTTTTTTTAAACTGAAAGTAAGGAGCGACATTAAAACTTAAAACGAACAGAAATTATTCCGTATATGAAAGGGGCTGTCCCCTCCTCAACGCCTCGCTCTTTACGCTAAAGTTTGACTCTGTCTCACAACTTTATTTTTTAAAACAATAAAAAACTTTAGCGTAAAGAGCGAGGCGTCGAGGAGGGGACAGCCCCTTTCATATACGGAATAATTTCTGTTCGCTTTAAGTTTTAATGTCGCTCCTTACTTTCAGTTTAAAAAACTTGTTTTTTTTATTTAATTTCTGATCGTTTTTTAGTTAATGCAGCTTTTATTTGCATAAAAATTTTACTTTTCTTTTGCTAAATGATGTCTTTACAAATTAACTTACGTAACTAACTTCTATATTCGTATATTTTTCTTCTGGCAAAAAATACAAAGTTGCAGATTTTTGTAGATATGAGCTTGAAACCTATGTAATAGGGTTTTCTGATACGCTGAATCTGACGGTGCGATTTTCATTAAAATTCTTTCACTTGTAGGGATGTTTCCCCCCTCTTTAAAAAATCGAGTAAATTTTCTCAGGCTCGTAGCCTTTGATGAGTAATACTAAACTTAATAAAATTTATATATTTAGAATCAGCATTATAAACACATTCTTTTGATACATTTATTGACAACAAAATTCCGTTTTTAAAAGTTTCGATTACTATTGAGCCGTATCGCTTGTTTTTTTATTGTTTTTTTTTTATTACATATATGTTATTACGTATATGAGGGGGTTCTCCCCTTAGTCAATACCACGCTCTTTACGTTAAAAGTTAAAAAAAAATTTTGATTCACAAACCCTGAATCACAAAGGCCGTTTAATTAGAATAGATAGCTCTTTTGAAAGCACTAAAAAAAAAACTGTAGCGTAAAGAGCGAGGTATTGAATTGGGGAGAACTCCCTCACATACGTTATAATTTCTGTTCGTTTTAAGTTCTAATATTCCTTCTTACATTTCAGTTGAAAAAACTTGTTTTTTTTTATTTAATTTCTGATCGTTTTTTAAATAATGCTTGGAAATCCGGTGCCCCCTTCATAGAAATGTCCCTTACCCCAAAGAAACATCCTCCACGGAAATATTCTCCAGATTAACCCCCTCGTCTAGCCCCCCCCTCCAGAAAAAATCCTTCCTGAAAATGGTTGTATACTTCCCAATAACCAATAAATAATGCTGGCAAGTCCGGCGCCCCCTTCATGGCAATTTCCCTTCCCCCATGAAAACTTCCTTCATGAACAGATCCTCCAACATAACCACCGACCCACCCTTCCCTCCCACTACCAGAAAAAAACCTCCTGAAAACTTCTGTATACTTCCCAATAACCAATACTATATGTTAACATTGGTAAAGTTCATAACTTTTAGCCCTCACTCTGGGAACTTCGGGGGATTAAGTCATCCTAAAAGACATATTTATCATATTTTCGACCATGCTGAACAAAATGGCTATCTCAAAATTTTGATCGGGTGACTTTGGGAAAAAAATAAGCGTGGGAGGGGGCCTAGTTGCCCTCCATTTTTTTGGTCACTTAAAAAGGGCACTAGAACTTTTAATTTCCGTTCCAATGAGCCCTCCCACGATATTCTAGGACCACTGGGTCGATACGATCACCCCTGGGAAAAAAAAAACAAACAAACAAACAAATAAACACGCATCCGTGATCTTTCTTCTGGCAAAAAATGTAAAATTCCACATTTTTGTAGATAGGAGCTTGAAACCTCTACCGTAGGGTTCTCTGATACGCTGAATATGACGGTGTGATTTTCATTAAGGTTCTATAGCTTTTAGGGGGTCTTTCCCCCTTTTTTTGAAAATCAGCCAAATTTTCTTCAGGCGCGTAACTTTTGATGGGTAGCACTAAACTTGATGAAAGTTATATATTTGAAATCAGCATTGAAATCTGATTCTTTTGATATATCTATTGGTATCAAAAACCCGTTTTCTAGAGTTTCGAATACCATTGAGCCGGGTCGCTCCTTACTTACAGTTCGTTACCACGAACTGTTTGATATGGAAGGATTGGATAGACCTCGTTCAGGTATAGTTTTTCGGTTTAGTTAAATGGACGAAGCAGAATTTTCAGAATGTTGTGAAAAATTGAAAAAAAAATACCAATTTGAAAATTTATCACAGTCAATACAGGATAATCCACAGCTTTTTTGGAAAGAGATTACTAAACTTACACGTTCCACTTCAACCCTGACAAATCAAATTACCAACACTGAATGGCACACTCATTTCTCATCAATTTATGCTTGCGACCCACCACCAAACTGACACAGATTTCCATGGAATATTGCAGAAACAATTGTCAAAGCTTAATCCCCCCAAAAATTACGTCACTATTACACCTTCTATGCTATTAACTCACATTCGTCTTCTTCAAATAGGCAAATTCCCTGGTGTGGATGGTCTGCAATTAGAGCATTTGAAGTCCGGTAGGTACACATGTGCTGTTTTGAACACTTAGCTCTGTTATATCAAATAATTTTGTCCCAAGAGTATGTCCCTAAGACTTTATGTGAAGGGCTAGTTACATGTGTGTCTAAAAAAAATAAGGACCCCGCGCTATGCAATTCATATAGACCTATAACCGTATGCTCTGTGCTTAGCAAGTTACTTGAAAAAATAATTTGCCCTTTTCTGCGTGAAAAGTGTGATTTTGGGGATCATCAATTTGGTTTCAGGCAAGGTTTAGGAGTCCAAAATGCACATTCTGTGTTCTTGTCTATAATGGAACGTCACAAGATGATGAAGAAAAGTCTCTATGTATGCGCGGTTGATATAGCTAAGGCTTTTGATTCAATTTTGCATTCTCAATCTTTAGTTGCTCTGTTGAATACTGGAACTAGCGGCTTTATCTGCGCGTGCCTTTGGAATTGATACCAGAATTCAATTGACCGGGTCCGTTCTAGTGACGGTTTGACATGTCCCATTCCTGTAAAGCGCAGGGAAAGCAGGGCTCAGTTTTAAGTCCATTAATATTCAACAATGCACTTAGAACTGCGACGAGAGATATCCCACCCTATATTATTGATGGTCATATCCGATATTAGTCACCTGTCGTATGCAGATGACATACTTCTTCTTGCTGATAACCTGTCATCAATGGAAAGGGCTTTTGAGGCTCTTCAGGCTAGTTTGTCTAATACTGGCCTTGCTATTGCCTTGCCTTGCTATTAACCGTCAAAAACTGAGTTTATGATGGTAGGCTAAACCAGAATGAAAGGACACATTCAGAGTCCCTTAAAGTAGGCTCGATCACTCTTCCTAAGTCTGATTCACTCAAGTATTAGTAGAAAGGGGGGTGCTACTCCCGTACTAACCACGTGGTTTATGGTTTTCTCACTGAGAATGAAAAAAAGGAATTTTCTCACTTGGAAAAACAGGAACTTTCTCACATTTATGTCTGTTTTCATGGATGGTTATGTGTGTTGTTCGATTTATTTGATGTTTTTCATGGATGGTTATGGATGATTTATGGTTTTTGTCAGTGGAAATTTGAATATAACAGGAACTTTCTCACATTTATGTCTGTTTTTATGGTTTTTGTCAGTGAGAATGGAAAAACAGGAACTTTCTCACATTTATGTCTGTTCGTTGTCAGTGAGAATGGACATGCTCGACGCGAATGTTATGAGATTGTTTGGCTAACCTAACCTGAGAACTTGATTTACATAATCGGCGGGGAAATTATTGATTCACGAAGGGGGAATTAAGAAACAAACATGGCTTCATTGTTGTTTGGCTAGCCTAACCTGAGAAATTGATTTACATAATCGGCGGGAAAATTATTGATTCACGAAGGGGGAATTAGAAACATTATGGCTTCTTTAATCTTAGGTCTGAGGGATAAACGTTCTTTAGGTCAGAGAGAAAAATTAATATTCTATTTTTAAATAGGGCTTCATTGATCTTTAGTGTCAGGAATTATAAAATGACATCACTTGTTATCTTGGAATTATGCGGGAGTCTAAAGAGATAGAAATTCTATTTTTAAATACGGCTTCACTGAGCGTTAAGTCGGAGAGATAAATTGATATTCTAACGAAACCTTAATAGTTTAGCTAGGAAAATTTATGAGATGAAGAGATTAACGTAGGAAAGGGGTTTCCTAGAAATTTGAAATGTGAAAGCAAAGAGATGCCAAAAAAAACACAAGGAACACCAGAAATTACTTTTAGGGGATTATTTGGGCGAAACGGTTTTAGACAGCTTATGGAATTATTTCGGCAAAACAGTTAGAGACATTTTAAAAGATGATTTAAAAAATGATTTTAGAAGAGGTTTTGAGTGTGGTCGTTATAATACACAAGTTGTATTTTAACAGTGTTGTGAGGTCCCCTACCCCAACCCCAAAGGGCCCCGATCCCCCTACCCGATCCAAAGGGTTCCAATCACCATACCCCAATCCAGAAGGAACCCCCCGGTCCCCAAAGGTTCCCAGGGCTCCCAAAGGGCCCCCGGACTCCCAAAGGCCCTCACCCGGTCCCCAAAGGGCCCCGATCCCCCTACCCCGATCCTCAAAGGTCCCCCAGGCTCCCAATGGACCACCGGACCCCCAAAGGCCCTCCCCGGGTCCTCAAAGGTCCCCCAGGCTCCCAATGGGCCACCGGACCCCCAAAGAGCCCCTCCCCCCCTTTGGTCCCCAAAGGGCCCCCCTACCTCTCCCTCCATCTCCCCCTCCTTCCCATCCCCCTCCTCCCCTCCCCTCCCACCCATCCCCTCCCCCTCCTCCCCTCCCCTTTCCTTCCCCATTTTTTTATATTTTTTTGTGCATTGAGACACAAAACGACCCTCCCCCCCCCCCCGGCCCCTCCCCCCCCCCCAAAAAAAAGGTCCCCCCGCCACCCCAAAGGCCTGATTTTTCAAACTTCATTTTGAATTTCTTTCATTGAAATGCAAGAGTTGGAATATTTCAGTAGTGTTTTGTCGTGGTTTACCATGTCACAGTTAAATTCTCTTGATTTTTCAAAGATCATTTTGGTTTTCTTTCGTTGAATTGCAAGAGTTGGAATATTTCAGTAGTGTTTTGTTGTGGTTTACCTTGTCACAGTTACATTCTCTTGATTTTTCAAAGTTCATTTTGGTTTTCTTTCGTTGAAATGCAAGAGTTGAATTATTTCACTAGTGTTTGTCATGGTTTACCTTGTCATAGTTACATTTTCTTGATTTTTCAAAGTTCATTTTGAATTTCTTTCGTTGAAATGCAAGAGTTGGAATATTTCAGAAGTGTGTTTGGTTGTGGTTTACCTTGTCACAGTTACATTTTTCATGATTTTTCAAAGTTCATTTGAATTTCTTTCGTTGAAATGCAAGAGTTGGAATATTTCAGTAGTGTTTGGTTGTGGTTTACCTTGTCACAGTTACATTTTCTTGATTTTTCAAAGTTCATTTTGAATTTCTTTCGTTGAAATGCAAGAGTTGGAATAATTCAGTAGTGTTTGGTTGTGGTTTACCTTGTCACAGTTACATTTTCTTGATTTTTCAAAGTTCATTTTGAATTTCTTTCGTTGAAATGCAAGAGTTGGAATATTTCAGTAGTGTCTGGTTATGGTTTACCTTGTCACAGTTACATTTTCTTGATTTTTCAAATTCATTTTGAATTTCTATCGTTGAAATGCAAGAGTTGGAATATTTCAGTAGTGTTTGGTTGTCGTTTACCATGTCACAGTTACATTTTCTTGATTTTTCGAACTTCATTTTGAATTTCTTTCGTTGAAATGCAAGAGTTGGAATATTTCAGTAGTGTTTGGTTGTGGTTTACCTTGTCACAGTTACATTTTCTTGATTTTTCAAAGTTCATTTTGAATTTTTTTCGTTGAAATGCAAGAGTTGGAATATTTCAGTAGTGTTTGGTTGTGGTTTACCTTGTCACAGTTACATTTTCTTGATTTTTCAAAATTCATTTTGAATTTCTTTCGTTGAAATGCAAGAGTTGGAATATTTCAGTAGTGTTTGGTTGTGGTTTACCATGTCACAGTTACATTTTCTTGATTTTTCAAAGTTCATTTTGAATTTCTTTCGTTGAAATGCAAGAGTTGGAATATTTCAGTAGTGTTTGGTTGTGGTTTACCTTGTCACAGTTACATTTTCCTGATTTTTCAAAGTTTATTTTGAATTTCTTTCATTGAAATTCAAGAGTTGGAATATTTCAGTAGTGTTTGGTTGTGGTTTACCTTGTCACAGTTACATTTTCTTGATTTTTCAAAGTTCATTTTGAATTTCTTTCATTGAAATGCAAGAGTTGGAATATTTCAGTAGTGTTTGGTTGTGGTTTACCTTGTCACAGTTACATTTTCTTGATTTTTCAAAGTTCATTTTGAATTTCTTTCGTTGAAATGCAAGAGTTGGAATATTTCAGTAGTGTATGGTTATGGTATACCTTGTCACAGTTACATTTTCTTGATTTTTCAATGTTCATTTTGAATTTCTTTCGTTGAAATGCAAGAGTTGGAATATTTCAGTAGTGTTTGTTTGTGGTTTACCTTGTCACAGTCACATTTTCTTGATTTTTCAAAGTTCATTTTGAATTTCTTTCGTTGAAATGCAAGAGTTGGAATATTTCAATAGTGTTTGGTTGTGGTTTACCTTGTCACAGTTACATTTTCTTAAACCATGTCACAGTTACATTTTCTTGATTTTTCAAAGTTCATTTTGAATTTCTTTCGTTGAAATGCAAGAGTTGGAATATTTCAGTAGTGTTTGGTTGTGGTTTACCTTGTCACAGTTACATTTTCCTGATTTTTCAAAGTTTATTTTGAATTTCTTTCATTGAAATGCAAGAGTTGGAATATTTCAGTAGTGTATGGTTGTGGTTTACCTTGTCACAGTTACATTTTCTTGATTTTTCAAAGTTCATTTGAATTTCTTTCATTGAAATGCAAGAGTTGGAATATTTCAGTAGTGTTTGGTTGTGGTTTACCTTGTCACAGTTACATTTTCTTGATTTTTCAAAGTTCATTTTGAATTTCTTTCGTTGAAATGCAAGAGTTGGAATATTTCAGTAGTGTATGGTTATGGTATACCTTGTCACAGTTACATTTTCTTGATTTTTCAATGTTCATTTTGAATTTCTTTCGTTGAAATGCAAGAGTTGGAATATTTCAGTAGTGTTTGGTTGTGGTTTACCTTGTCTCAGTTACATTTTCTTGATTTTTCAAAGTTCATTTTGAATTTCTTTCGTTGAAATGCAAGAGTTGGAATATTTCAGTAGTGTTTGGTTGTGGTTTACCTTGTCACAGTTACATTTTCTTGATTTTTCAAAGTTCTTTTTGAATTTCATTCGTTGAAATGCAAGAGTTGGAATATTTCAGTAGTGTTTGGTTGTGGTTTACCTTGTCATAGTTACATTTTCATGATTTTTCAAAGTTCATTTTGAATTTCTTTCGTTGAAATGCAAGAGTTGGAAATATTTCAGCAGTGTTTGGTTGTGGTTTACCTTGTCACAGTTACATTTTCTTGATTTTTCAAAGTTCATTTTGAATTTCTTTCGTTGAAATGCAAGAGTTGGAATATTTCAGTAGTGTTTGTGGTTTACCTGTTTACCTTGTCACAGTTACATTTTCTTGATTTTTCAAAGTTCATTTTGAATTTCTTTCGTTGAAATGCAAGAGTTGGAATATTTCAGTAGTGTTTGGTTGTGGTTTACCTTGTCACAGTTACATTTTCATGATTTTTCAAAGTTCATTTTGAATTTCTTTCGTTGAAATGCAAGAGTTGGAATATTTCAGTAGTGTTTGGTTGTGGTTTACCTT
The DNA here is from genome assembly GCA_027921565.1 of Artemia sinica. Taxonomy (NCBI): domain Eukaryota; kingdom Metazoa; phylum Arthropoda; class Branchiopoda; order Anostraca; family Artemiidae; genus Artemia; species Artemia sinica. The sequence continues at coordinate 52,100,760 of CM051256.1, read as the reverse complement.
GTCACAGTTACATTTTCTTGATTTTTCAAAGTTCATTTTGAATTTCTTTCGTTGAAATGCAAGAGTTGGAATATTTCAGTAGTGTTTGTTGTGGTTTACCTTGTCACAGTTACATTTTCACCATTTTGAATTTCTTTCGTTGAAATGCAGAGTTGGAAATATTTCAGCAGTGTTTGGTTGTGGTTTACCTTGTCACAGTTACATTTTCTTGATTTTTCAAAGTTCATTTGAATTTCTTTCGTTGAAATGCAAGAGTTGGAATATTTCAGTAGTGTTTGGTTGTGGTTTACCTTGTCACAGTTACATTTTCTTGATTTTTCAAAGTTCATTTTGAATTTCTTTCTTTCGTTGAAATGCAAGAGTTGGAATATTTCAGAAGGGTTTGGTTGTGGTTTACATTGTCACAGTTACATTTTCTTGATTTTTCAAAGTTCATTTTGAATTTCTTTCGTTGAAATGCAAGAGTTGGAATATTTCAGTAGTGTTTGGTCGTGGTTTACCTTGTCACAGTTACATTTTCGTGATTTTTCAAAGTTCATTTTGAATTTCTTTCGTTGAAATGCAAGAGTTGGACTATTTCAGTAGTGTTTGGTTGTGGTTTACCTTGTCACAGTTACATTTTCTTGATTTTTCAAAGCTCATTTCGAATTTCTTTCATTGAAAAGCAAGAGTTGGAATATTTCAGTAGTGTTTGCTTATGGTTTACCTTGTCACAGTTAAATTTTCTTGATTTTTCAAAGTTCATTTGAATTTCTTTCGTTGAAATGCAAGAGTTGGAATATTTCAGTAGTGTTTGGTTGTGGTTTACCTTGTCACAGTTACATTTTCTTGATTTTTCAAAGTTCATTTTGAATTTCTTTCGTTGAAATGCAAGAGTTGGAATATTTCAGTAGTGTTTGGTTGTGGTTTACCTTGTCACAGTTACATTTTCTTGATTTTTCAAAATTCATTTTGAATTTCTTTCATTGAAATGCAAGATTTGGAATATTTCAGTAGTGTTTGGTTGTGGTTTACCTTGTCACAGTTACATTTTCTTGATTTTTCAAAGTTCATTTTGAATTTCTTTCGTTGAAATGCAAGAGTTGGAATATTTTCAGTAGTGTATGGTTATGGTATACCTTGTCACAGTTACATTTTCTTGATTTTTCAATGTTCATTTTGAATTTCTTTCGTTGAAATGCAAGAGTTGGAATATTTCAGTAGTGTTTGGTTGTGGTTTACCTTGTCACAGTTACATTTTCTTGATTTTTCAAAGTTCATTTTGAATTTCTTTCGTTGAAATGCAAGAGCTGGAATATTTCAGTAGTGTTTGGTTGTGGTTTACCTTGTCACAATTACATTTTCTTGATTTTTCAAAGTTCATTTTGAATTTCATTCGTTGAAATGCAAGAGTTGGAATATTTCAGTAGTGTTTGGTTGTGGTTTACCTTGTCACAGTTACATTTTCATGATTTTTCAAAGTTCATTTTGAATTTCTTTCGTTGCAATGCAAGAGTTGGAATATTTCAGCAGTGTTTGGTTGTGGTTTACCTTGTCTCAGTTACATTTTCTTGATTTTTCAAAGTTCATTTTGAATTTCTTTCGTTGAAATGCAAGAGTTGGAATATTTCAGTAGTGTTTGGTCGTGGTTTACCTTGTCACAGTTACATTTTCTTGATTTTTCAAAGTTCATTTTGAATTTCTTTCGTTGAAATGCAAGAGTTGGAATATTTCAGTAGCGTTTGGTTGTGGTTTAACTTGTCACAGTTACATTTTCTTGATTTTTGAAAGTTCATTTTGAATTTCTTTCGTTGAAATGCAAGAGTTGGAATCTTTCAGTAGTGTCTGGTTGTGGTTTACCTTGTCAAAGTTACATTTTCTTGATTTTTCAAAGTTCATTTTGAATTTCTTTCGTTGAAATGCAAGAGTTGGAATATTTCAGTAGTGTTTGGTTGTGGTTTACCTTGTCACAGTTACATGTTCTTGATTTTTCAAAGTTCATTTTGAATTTCTTTCGTTGAAAAGCAAGAGTTGGAATATTTCAGTAGTGTTTGCTTGTGGTTTACCTTGTCACAGTTACATTTTCCTGATTTTTCAAAGTTTATTTTGAATTTCTTTCATTGAAATGCAAGAGTTGGAATATTTCAGTAGTGTTTGGTTGTGGTTTACCTTGTCACAGTTACATTTTCTTGATTTTTCAAAGTTCATTTTGAATTTCTTTCATTGAAATGCAAGAGTTGGAATATTTCAGTAGTGTTTGGTTGTGGTTTACCTTGTCACAGTTACATTTTCTTGATTTTTCAAAGTTCATTTTGAATTTCTTTCGTTGAAATGCAAGAGTTGGAATATTTCAGTAGTGTATGGTTATGGTATACCTTGTCACAGTTACATTTTCTTGATTTTTCAATGTTCATTTTGAATTTCTTTCGTTGAAATGCAAGAGTTGGAATATTTCAGTAGTGTTTGGTTGTGGTTTACCTTGTCACAGTTACATTTTCTTGATTTTTCAAAGTTCATTTTGAATTTCTTTCGTTGAAATGCAAGAGTTGGAATATTTCAGTAGTGTTTGGTTGTGGTTTACCTTGTCACAGTTACATTTTCTTAAACCATGTCACAGTTACATTTTCTTGATTTTTCAAAGTTCATTTTGAATTTCTTTCGTTGAAATGCAAGAGTTGGAATATTTCAGTAGTGTTTGGTTGTGGTTTACCTTGTCACAGTTACATTTTCCTGATTTTTCAAAGTTTATTTTGAATTTCTTTCATTGAAATGCAAGAGTTGGAATATTTCAGTAGTGTTTGGTTGTGGTTTACCTTGTCACAGTTACATTTTCTTAAACCATGTCACAGTTATATTTTCTTGATTTTTCAAAGTTCATTTTGAATTTCTTTCGTTGAAATGCAAGAGTTGGAATATTTCAGTAGTGTTTGGTTGTGGTTTACCTTGTCACAGTTACATTTTCCTGATTTTTCAAAGTTCATTTTGAATTTCTTTCATTGAAATGCAAGAGTTGGAATATTTCAGTAGTGTATGGTTGTGGTTTACCTTGTCACAGTTACATTTTCTTGATTTTTCAAAGTTCATTTTGAATTTCTTTCGTTGAAATGCAAGAGTTGGAATATTTCAGTAGTGTTTGGTTGTGGTTTACCTTGTCACAGTTACATTTTCCTGATTTTTCAAAGTTTATTTTGAATTTCTTTCATTGAAATGCAAGAGTTGGAATATTTCAGTAGTGTTTGGTTGTGGTTTACCTTGTCACAGTTACATTTTCTTAAACCATGTCACAGTTACATTTTCTTGATTTTTCAAAGTTCATTTTGAATTTCTTTCGTTGAAATGCAAGAGTTGGAATATTTCAGTAGTGTTTGGTTGTGGTTTACCTTGTCACAGTTACATTTTCCTGATTTTTCAAAGTTCATTTTGAATTTCTTTCATTGAAATGCAAGAGTTGGAATATTTCAGTAGTGTATGGTTGTGGTTTACCTTGTCACAGTTACATTTTCTTGATTTTTCAAAGTTCATTTTGAATTTCTTTCATTGAAATGCAAGAGTTGGAATATTTCAGTAGTGTTTGGTTGTGGTTTACCTTGTCACAGTTACATTTTCTTGATTTTTCAAAGTTCATTTTGAATTTCTTTCGTTGAAATGCAAGAGTTGGAATATTTCAGTAGTGTGGTTATGGTATACCTTGTCACAGTTACATTTTCTTGATTTTTCAATGTTCATTTTGAATTTCTTTCGTTGAAATGCAAGAGTTGGAATATTTCAGTAGTGTTTGGTTGTGGTTTACCTTGTCTCAGTTACATTTTCTTGATTTTTCAAAGTTCATTTTGAATTTCTTTCGTTGAAATGCAAGAGTTGGAATATTTCAGTAGTGTTTGGTTGTGGTTTACCTTGTCACAGTTACATTTTCTTGATTTTTCAAAGTTCTTTTTGAATTTCATTCGTTGAAATGCAAGAGTTGGAATATTTCAGTAGTGTTTGGTTGTGGTTTACCTTGTCATAGTTACATTTTCATGATTTTTCAAAGTTCATTTTGAATTTCTTTCGTTGAAATGCAAGAGTTGAAATATTTCAGCAGTGTTTGGTTGTGGTTTACCTTGTCACAGTTACATTTTCTTGATTTTTCAAAGTTCATTTTGAATTTCTTTCGTTGAAATGCAAGAGTTGGAATATTTCAGTAGTGTTTGGTCGTGGTTTACCTTATCACAGTTACTTTTTCTTGATTTTTCAAAGTTCATTTTGAATTTCTTTCGTTGAAATGCAAGAGTTGGAATATTTCAGTAGCGTTTGGTTGTGGTTAAACTTGTCACAGTTACATTTTCTTGATTTTTCAAAGTTCATTTTTGAATTTCTTTCGTTGAAATGCCAGAGTTGGAATATTTCAGTAGTGTTTGGTTGTGGTTTACCTTGTCAAAGTTACATTTTCTTGATTTTTCAAAGTTCATTTTGAATTTCTTTCGTTGAAAAATGCAAGAGTTGGAATATTTCAGTAGTGTTTGGTTGTGGTTTACCTTGTCACAGTTACATTTTCTTGATTTTTCAAAGTTCATTTTGAATTTCTTTCGTTGAAAAGCAAGAGTTGGAATATTTCAGTAGTGTTTGCTTGTGGTTTACCTTGTCACAGTTACATTTTCTTGATTTTTCAAAGTTCATTTGAATTTCTTTCGTTGAAATGCAAGAGTTGGAATATTTCAGTAGTGTCTGGTTATGGTTTACCTTGTCACAGTTACATTTTCTTGATTTTTCAAAGTTCATTTTGAAATTTCTTTCGTTGAAATGCAAGAGTTGGAATATTTCAGAAGGTTTTGGTTGTGGTTTACATTGTCACAGTTACATTTTCTTGATTTTTCAAAGTTCATTTTGAATTTCTTTCGTTGAAATGCAAGAGTTGGAATATTTCAGTAGTGTTTGGTCGTGGTTTACCTTGTCACAGTTAAATTTTCGTGATTTTTCAAAGTTCATTTTGAATTTCTTTCGTTGAAATGCAAGAGTTGGACTATTTCAGTAGTGTTTGGTTGTGGTTTACCTTGTCACAGTTACATTTTCTTGATTTTTCAAAGCTCATTTCGAATTTCTTTCATTGAAAAGCAAGAGTTGGAATATTTCAGTAGTGTTTGCTTATGGTTTACCTTGTCACAGTTACATTTTCTTGATTTTTCAAAGTTCATTTGAATTTCTTTCGTTGAAATGCAAGAGTTGGAATATTTCAGTAGTGTTTGTTGTGGTTTACCTTGTCACAGTTACATTTTCTTGATTTTTCAAAGTTCATTTTGAATTTCTTTCGTTGAAATGCAAGAGTTGGAATATTTCAATAGTGTTTGGTTGTGGTTTACCTTGTCACAGTTACATTTTCTTGATTTTTCAAAGTTCATTTTGAATTTCTTTCATTGAAATGCAAGAGTTGGAATATTTCAGTAGTGTTTGGTTGTGGTTTACCTTGTCACAGTTACATTTTCTTGATTTTTCAAAGTTCATTTTGAATTTCTTTCGTTGAAATGCAAGAGTTGGAATATTTCAGTAGTGTATGGTTATGGTATACCTTGTCACAGTTACATTTTCTTGATTTTTCAATGTTCATTTTGAATTTCTTTCGTTGAAATGCAAGAGTTGGAATATTTCAGTAGTGTTTGGTTGTGGTTTACCTTGTCACAGTTACATTTTCTTGATTTTTCAAAGTTCATTTTGAATTTCTTTCGTTGAAATGCAAGAGTTGGAATATTTCAGTAGTGTTTGGTTGTGGTTTACCTTGTCACAATTACATTTTCTTGATTTTTCAAAGTTCATTTTGAATTTCATTCGTTGAAATGCAAGAGTTGGAATATTTCAGTAGTGTTTGGTTGTGGTTTACCTTGTCACAGTTACATTTTCATGATTTTTCAAAGTTCATTTTGAATTTCTTTCGTTGCAATGCAAGAGTTGGAATATTTCAGCAGTGTTTGGTTGTGGTTTACCTTGTCTCAGTTACATTTTCTTGATTTTTCAAAGTTCATTTTGAATTTCTTTCGTTGAAATGCAAGAGTTGGAATCTTTCAGTAGTGTCTGGTTGTGGTTTACCTTGTCAAAGTTACATTTTCTTGATTTTTCGAAGTTCATTTTGAATTTCTTTCGTTGAAATGCAAGAGTTGGAATATTTCAGTAGTGTTTGGTTGTGGTTTACCTTGTCACAGTTACATTTTCTTGATTTTTCAAAGTTCATTTTGAATTTCTTTCGTTGAAAAGCAAGAGTTGGAATATTTCAGTAGTGTTTGCTTGTGGTTTACCTTGTCAAAGTTACATTTTCTTGATTTTTTCAAAGTTCATTTGAATTTCTTTCGTTGAAATGCAAGAGTTGGAATATTTCAGTAGTGTCTGGTTATGGTTTACCTTATCACAGTTACATTCTCTTGATTTTTCAATGTTCATTTTGAATTTCTTTCGTTGAAATGCAAGAGTTGGATTATTTCAGAAGTGTTTGGTTGTGGTTTACCTTGTCACAGTTACATTTTCATGATTTTTCAAAGTTCATTTTGAATTTCTTTCGTTGAAATGCAAGAGTTGGAATATTTCAGTAGTGTTTGGTTGTGGTTTACCTTGTCACAGTTACATTTTCTTGATTTTTCAAAGTTCATTTTGAATTTCTTTCGTTGAAAAGCAAGAGTTGGAATATTTCAGTAGTGTTTGCTTGTGGTTTACCTTGTCACAGTTACATTTTCTTGATTTTTCAAAGTTCATTTGAATTTCTTTCGTTGAAATGCAAGAGTTGGAATATTTCAGTAGTGTCTGGTTATGGTTTACCTTGTCACAGTTACATTTTCTTGATTTTTCAAAGTTCATTTTGAATTTCTTTCGTTGAAATGCAAGAGTTGGAATATTTCAGAAGGGTTTGGTTGTGGTTTACATTGTCCACAGTTACATTTTCTTGATTTTTCAAAGTTCATTTTGAATTTCTTTCGTTGAAATGCAAGAGTTGGAATATTTCAGTAGTGTTTGGTCGTGGTTTACCTTGTCACAGTTAAATTTTCGTGATTTTTCAAAGTTCATTTTGAATTTCTTTCGTTGAAATGCAAGAGTTGGACTATTTCAGTAGTGTTTGGTTGTGGTTTACCTTGTCACAGTTACATTTTCTTGATTTTTCAAAGCTCATTTCGAATTTCTTTCATTGAAAAGCAAGAGTTGGAATATTTCAGTAGTGTTTGCTTATGGTTTACCTTGTCACAGTTACATTTTCTTGATTTTTCAAAGTTCATTTGAATTTCTTTCGTTGAAATGCAAGAGTTGGAATATTTCAGTAGTGTTTGGTTGTGGTTTACCTTGTCACAGTTACATTTTCTTGATTTTTCAAAGTTCATTTTGAATTTCTTTCGTTGAAATGCAAGAGTTGGAATATTTCAATAGTGTTTGGTTGTGGTTTACCTTGTCACAGTTACATTTTCTTGATTTTTCAAAGTTCATTTTGAATTTCTTTCATTGAAATGCAAGAGTTGGAATATTTCAGTAGTGTTTGGTTGTGGTTTACCTTGTCACAGTTACATTTTCTTGATTTTTCAAAGTTCATTTTGAATTTCTTTCGTTGAAATGCAAGAGTTGGAATATTTCAGTAGTGTATGGTTATGGTATACCTTGTCACAGTTACATTTTCTTGATTTTTCAATGTTCATTTTGAATTTCTTTCGTTGAAATGCAAGAGTTGGAATATTTCAGTAGTGTTTGTTGTGGTTTACCTTGTCACAGTTACATTTTCTTGATTTTTCAAAGTTCATTTTGAATTTCTTTCGTTGAAATGCAAGAGTTGGAATATTTCAGTAGTGTTTGGTTGTGGTTTACCTTGTCACAATTACATTTTCTTGATTTTTCAAAGTTCATTTTGAATTTCATTCGTTGAAATGCAAGAGTTGGAATATTTCAGTAGTGTTTGGTTGTGGTTTACCTTGTCACAGTTACATTTTCATGATTTTTCAAAGTTCATTTTGAATTTCTTTCGTTGCAATGCAAGAGTTGGAATATTTCAGCAGTGTTTGGTTGTGGTTTACCTTGTCTCAGTTACATTTTCTTGATTTTTCAAAGTTCATTTTGAATTTCTTTCGTTGAAATGCAAGAGTTGGAATCTTTCAGTAGTGTCTGGTTGTGGTTTACCTTGTCAAAGTTACATTTTCTTGATTTTTCGAAGTTCATTTTGAATTTCTTTCGTTGAAATGCAAGAGTTGGAATATTTCAGTAGTGTTTGGTTGTGGTTTACCTTGTCACAGTTACATTTTCTTGATTTTTCAAAGTTCATTTTGAATTTCTTTCGTTGAAAAGCAAGAGTTGGAATATTTCAGTAGTGTTTGCTTGTGGTTTACCTTGTCAAAGTTACATTTTCTTGATTTTTTCAAAGTTCATTTGAATTTCTTTCGTTGAAATGCAAGAGTTGGAATATTTCAGTAGTGTCTGGTTATGGTTTACCTTATCACAGTTACATTCTCTTGATTTTTCAATGTTCATTTTGAATTTCTTTCGTTGAAATGCAAGAGTTGGATTATTTTCAGAAGTGTTTGGTTGTGGTTTACCTTGTCACAGTTACATTTTCATGATTTTTCAAAGTTCATTTTGAATTTCTTTCGTTGAAATGCAAGAGTTGGAATATTTCAGTAGTGTTTGGTCATGGTTTACCTTGTCACAGTTACATTTTCGTGATTTTTCAAAGTTCATTTTGAATTTCTGTCGTTGAAATGCAAGAGTTGGACTATTTCAGTAGTGTTTGGTTGTGGTTTACCTTGTCACAGTTACATTTTCTTGATTTTTCAAAGCTCATTTTGAATTTCTTTCGTTGAAAAACAAGAGTTGGAATATTTCAGTAGTGTTTGCTTATGGTTTACCTTGTCACAGTTACATTTTCTTGATTTTTCAAATTCATTTTGAATTTCTATCGTTGAAATGCAAGAGTTGGAATATTTCAGTAGTGTTTGGTTGTCGTTTACCATGTCACAGTTACATTTTCTTGATTTTTCAAACTTCATTTTGAATTTCTTTCGTTGAAATGCAAGAGTTGGAATATTTCAGTAGTGTTTGGTTGTGGTTTACCTTGTCATAGTTACATTTTCTTGATTTTTCAAAGTTCATTTTGAATTTCTTTCGTTGAAATGCAAGAGTTGGAATATTTCACTAGTGTTTGGTTGTGGTATACCTTGTCACATGTACACACATGTATACACATCTACACACATGTGCTTATCATGAGTGCTCATGATAAGTTAACCTAACCTTTTCCGGTGAGTATGGTTAGGTTAGACTAGATTAAGTTAGGTTAGATTAGACTAGGTTAGGTTAGCCTACGTACGCTTCACTTAGGTTAGCTTAGGTTAGGTGAGAGACATGCGAAAAGTTAGGTGTATGATTAGGTTAGGTTAGGTTAGATTAAGTTAGGTTAGGTTAAGTTAGGTTAGGCTAGGTTAGCCTACGTACGCGCGCGTACGTAGGCTAACCTAGCCTAACCTAACTTAACCTAACCTTAACTTAATCTAACCTAACCTAACCTAATCATACACCTAACTTTTCGCATGTCTCTCACCTAACCTAAGCTAACCTAAGTGAAGCGTACGTAGGCTAACCTAACCTAGTCTAATCTAACCTAACTTAATCTAGTCTAACCTAACCATACTCACCGGAAAAGGTTAGGTTAACTTATCATGAGCACTCATGATAAGCACATGTGTGTAGATGTGTATACATGTGTGTACATGTGACAATGTAAACCACAACCAAACACTACTGAAATATTCCAACTCTTGCATTTCAACGAAAGAAATTCAAATGAACTTTGAAAAATCAAGAAAATGTAACTGTGACAAGGTAAACCAACCAACACTACTGAAATATTCCAACTCTTGCATTTCAACGAAAGAAATTCAAATGAACTTTGAAAAATCAAGAAAATGTAACTGTGACAAGGTAAACCACAACCAAACACTACTGAAATATTCCAACTCTTGCATTTCAACGAAAGAAATTCAAAATGAACTTTGAAAAATCAAGAAAATGTAACTGTGACAAGGTAAACCACAACCAAACACTACTGAAATATTCCAACTCTTGCATTTCAACGAAAGAAATTCAAAATGAACTTTGAAAAATCAAGAAAATGTAACTGTGACAAGGTAAACCACAACCAAACACTACTGAAATATTCCAACTCTTGCATTTCAACGAAAGAAATTCAAATGAACTTTGAAAAATCAAGAAAATGTAACTGTGACAAGGTAAACCACAACCAAACACTACTGAAATATTCCAACTCTTGCATTTCAACGAAAGAAATTCAAAATGAACTTTGAAAAATCAAGAAAATGTAACTGTGACAAGGTAAACCACAACCAAACACTACTGAAATATTCCAACTCTTGCATTTCAACGAAAGAAATTCAAAATGAACTTTGAAAAATCAAGAAAATGTAACTGTGACAAGGTAAACCACAACCAAACACTACTGAAATATTCCAACTCTTGCATTTCAACGAAAGAAATTCAAATGAACTTTGAAAAATCAAGAAATGTAACTGTGACAAGGTAAACCACAACCAAACACTACTGAAATATTCCAACTCTTGCATTTCAACGAAAGAAATTCAAAATGAACTTTGAAAAATCAAGAAAATGTAACTGTGACAAGGTAAACCACAACCAAACACTACTGAAATATTCCAACTCTTGCATTTCAACGAAAGAAATTCAAAATGAACTTTGAAAAATCAAGAAAATGTAACTGTGACAAGGTAAACCACAACCAGACACTACTGAAATATTCCAACTCTTGCATTTCAACGAAAGAAATTCAAAATGAACTTTGAAAAATCAAGAAAATGTAACTGTGACAAGGTAAACCACAACCAAACACTACTGAAATATTCCAACTCTTGCATTTCAACGAAAGAAATTCAAAATGAACTTTGAAAAATCAAGAAAATGTAACTGTGACAAGGTAAACCACGACCAAACACTACTGAAATATTCCAACTCTTGCATTTCAACGAAAGAAATTCAAAATGAACTTTGAAAAATCAAGAAAATGTAACTGTGACAAGGTAAACCACAACCAAACACTACTGAAATATTCCAACTCTTGCATTTCAACGAAAGAAATTCAAAATGAACTTTGAAAAATCAGAAAATGTAACTGTGACAAGGTAAACCACAACCAAACACTACTGAAATATTCCAACTCTTGCATTTCAACGAAAGAAATTCAAAATGAACTTTGAAAAATCAAGAAAATGTAACTGTGACAAGGTAAACCACAACCAAACACTACTGAAATATTCCAACTCTTGCATTTCAACGAAAGAAATTCAAAATGAACTTTGAAAAATCAAGAAAATGTAACTGTGACAAGGTAAACCACAACCAAACACTACTGAAATATTCCAACTCTTGCATTTCAACGAAAGAAATTCAAAATGAACATTGAAAAATCAAGAAAATGTAACTGTGACAAGGTATACCATAACCATACACTACTGAAATATTCCAACTCTTGCATTTCAACGAAAGAAATTCAAAATGAACTTTGAAAAATCAAGAAAATGTAACTGTGACAAGGTAAACCACAACCAAACACTACTGAAATATTCCAACTCTTGCATTTCAATGAAAGAAATTCAAAATGAACTTTGAAAAATCAAGAAAATGTAACTGTGACAAGGTAAACCACAACCAAACACTACTGAAATATTCCAACTCTTGCATTTCAACGAAAGAAATTCAAAATGAACTTTGAAAAATCAAGAAAATGTAACTGTGACAAGGTAAACCACAACCAAACACTACTGAAATATTCCAACTCTTGCATTTCAACAAAAGAAATTCAAATGAACTTTGAAAAATCAAGAAAATGTAACTGTGACAAGGTAAACCATAAGCAAACACTACTGAAATATTCCAACTCTTGCTTTTCAATGAAAGAAATTCGAAATGAGCTTTGAAAAATCAAGAAAATGTAACTGTGACAAGGTAAACCACAACCAAACACTACTGAAATAGTCCAACTCTTGCATTTCAACGAAAGAAATTCAAAATGAACTTTGAAAAATCACGAAAATGTAACTGTGACAAGGTAAACCACGACCAAACACTACTGAAATATTCCAACTCTTGCATTTCAACGAAAGAAATTCAAAATGAACTTTGAAAAATCAAGAAAATGTAACTGTGACAATGTAAACCACAACCAAACACTTCTGAAATATTCCAACTCTTGCATTTCAACGAAAGAAATTCAAAATGAACTTTGAAAAATCAAGAAAATGTAACTGTGACAAGGTAAACCATAACCAGACACTACTGAAATATTCCAACTCTTGCATTTCAACGAAAGAAATTCAAATGAACTTTGAAAAATCAAGAAAATGTAACTGTGACAAAGTAAACCACAAGCAAACACTACTGAAATATTCCAACTCTTGCTTTTCAACGAAAGAAATTCAAAATGAACTTTGAAAAATCAAGAAAATGTAACTGTGACAAGGTAAACCACAACCAAACACTACTGAAATATTCCAACTCTTGCATTTCAACGAAAGAAATTCAAAATGAACTTTGAAAAATCAAGAAAATGTAACTTTGACAAGGTAAACCACAACCAAACACTACTGAAATATTCCAACTCTTGCATTTCAACGAAAGAAATTCAAAATGAACTTTGAAAAATCAAGAAAATGTAACTGTGACAAGTTAAACCACAACCAAACGCTACTGAAATATTCCAACTCTTGCATTTCAACGAAAGAAATTCAAAATGAACTTTGAAAAATCAAGAAAAAGTAACTGTGATAAGGTAAACCACGACCAAACACTACTGAAATATTCCAACTCTTGCATTTCAACGAAAGAAATTCAAAATGAACTTTGAAAAATCAAGAAAATGTAACTGTGACAAGGTAAACCACAACCAAACACTGCTGAAATATTTCAACTCTTGCATTTCAACGAAAGAAATTCAAAATGAACTTTGAAAAATCATGAAAATGTAACTATGACAAGGTAAACCACAACCAAACACTACTGAAATATTCCAACTCTTGCATTTCAACGAATGAAATTCAAAAAGAACTTTGAAAAATCAAGAAAATGTAACTGTGACAAGGTAAACCACAACCAAACACTACTGAAATATTCCAACTCTTGCATTTCAGCGAAAGAAATTCAAAATGAACTTTGAAAAATCAAGAAAATGTAACTGTGACAAGGTAAACCATAACCAAACACTACTGAAATATTCCAACTCTTGCATTTCAACGAAAGAAATTCAAAATGAACTTTGAAAAATCAAGAAAATGTAACTGTGACAAGGTAAACCACAACCAAACACTACTGAAATATTCCAACTCTTGCATTTCAACGAAAGAAATTCAAAATGAACTTTGAAAAATCATGAAAATGTAACTATGACAAGGTAAACCACAACCAAACACTACTGAAATATTCCAACTCTTGCATTTCAACGAATGAAATTCAAAATGAACTTTGAAAAATCAAGAAAATGTAACTGTGACAAGGTAAACCACAACCAAACACTACTGAAATATTCCAACTCTTGCATTTCAACGAAAGAAATTCAAAATGAACTTTGAAAAATCAAGAAAATGTAACTGTGACAAGGTAAACCATAACCAAACACTACTGAAATATTCCAACTCTTGCATTTCAACGAAAGAAATTCAAAATGAACTTTGAAAAATCAAGAAAATGTAACTGTGACAAGGTAAACCACAACCAAACACTACTGAAATATTCCAACTCTTGCATTTCAATGAAAGAAATTCAAAATGAACTTTGAAAAATCAAGAAAATGTAACTGTGACAAGGTAAACCACAACCAAACACTACTGAAATATTCCAACTCTTGCATTTCAATGAAAGAAATTCAAAATGAACTTTGAAAAATCAGGAAAATGTAACTGTGACAAGGTAAACCACAACCAAACACTACTGAAATATTCCAACTCTTGCATTTCAACGAATGAAATTCAAAATGAACTTTGAAAAATCAAGAAAATGTAACTGTGACAAGGTAAACCACAACCAAACACTACTGAAATATTCCAACTCTTGCATTTCAACGAAAGAAATTCAAAATGAACTTTGAAAAATCAAGAAAATGTAACTGTGACAAGGTAAACCACAACCAAACACTACTGAAATATTCCAACTCTTGCATTTCAACGAAAGAAATTCAAAATGAACTTTGAAAAATCAAGAAAATGTAACTGTGACAAGGTAAACCACAACCAAACACTACTGAAATATTCCAACTCTTGCATTTCAACGAAAGAAATTCAAAATGAACATTGAAAAATCAAGAAAATGTAACTGTGACAAGGTATACCATAACCATACACTACTGAAATATTCCAACTCTTGCATTTCAACGAAAGAAATTCAAAATGAACTTTGAAAAATCGAGAAAATGTAACTGTACAAGGTAAACCACAACCAAACACTACTGAAATATTCCAACTCTTGCATTTCAATGAAAGAAATTCAAAATGAACTTTGAAAAATCAAGAAAATGTAACTGTGACAAGGTAAACCACAACCAAACACTACTGAAATATTCCAACTCTTGCATTTCAATGAAAGAAATTCAAAATAAACTTTGAAAAATCAGGAAAATGTAACTGTGACAAGGTAAACCACAACCAAACACTACTGAAATATTCCAACTCTTGCATTTCAACGAAAGAAATTCAAAATGAACTTTGAAAAATCAAGAAAATGTAACTGTGACATGGTAAACCACAACCAAACACTACTGAAATATTCCAACTCTTGCATTTCAACGAAAGAAATTCAAAATGAATTTTGAAAAATCAAGAAAATGTAACTGTGACAAGGTAAACCACAACCAAACACTACTGAAATATTCCAACTCTTGCATTTCAACGAAAAAATTCAAAATGAACTTTGAAAAATCAAGAAAATGTAACTGTGACAAGGTAAACCACAACCAAACACTACTGAAATATTCCAACTCTTGCATTTCAACGAAAGAAATTCAAAATGAAGTTTGAAAAATCAAGAAAATGTAACTGTGACATGGTAAACGACAACCAAACGCTACTGAAATATTCCAACTCTTGCGTTTCAACGATAGAAATTCAAAATGAATTTGAAAAATCAAGAAAATGTAACTGTGACAAGGTAAACCATAACCAAACACTACTGAAATATTCCAACTCTTGCATTTCAACGAAAGAAATTCAAAATGAACTTTGAAAAATCAAGAAAATGTAACTGTGACAAGGTAAACCACAACCAAACACTACTGAAATATTCCAACTCTTGCATTTCAACGAAAGAAATTCAAAATGAACTTTGAAAAATCAAGAAAATGTAACTGTGACAAGGTAAACCACAACCAAACACTACTGAAATATTCCAACTCTTGCATTTCAACGAAAGAAATTCAAATGAACTTTGAAAAATCATGAAAATGTAACTGTGACAAGGTAAACCACAACCAAACACTACTGAAATATTCCAACTCTTGCATTTCAACGAAAGAAATTCAAAATGAACTTTGAAAAATCAAGAAAATGTAACTATGACAAGGTAAACCATGACAAACACTAGTGAAATATTCAACTCTTGCATTTCAACGAAAGAAAACCAAAATGAACTTTGAAAAATCAAGAGAATGTAACTGTGACAAGGTAAACCACAACAAAACACTACTGAAATATTCCAACTCTTGCAATTCAACGAAAGAAAACCAAAATGATCTTTGAAAAATCAAGAGAATTTAACTGTGACATGGCAAACCACGACAAAACACTACTGAAATATTCCAACTCTTGCATTTCAATGAAAGAAATTCAAAATGAAGTTTGAAAAATCAGGCCTTTGGGTCCGGCGGAGGACCTTTTTTTGGGGGGGGGGAGGGTCCGGGGGGGGGGGGGGGGGGGTCGTTCTGTGTCTCAATGCACAAAAAAATATTAAAAAATGGGGAAGGGAAGGGGAGGGGAGGAGGGGAGGGGAAGGAGGGGGAGGGGATGGGTGGGAGGGGAGGAGAGGGGAGGGGAGGGGGTGGGGAGGGGATGGGAAGGAGGGGGGAGAGATGGAGGGAGAGGGAGGGGGCCCTTTGGGGACCAAAGGGGGGAGGGGCTCTTTGGGGGTCCGGTGGCCCATTGGGAGCCTGGGGGACCTTTGAGGACCCGGGGAGGGCCTTTGGGGGTCCGGTGATCCATTGGGAGCCTGGGGGACCTTTGAGGATCGGGGTAGGGGGATCGGGGCCCTTTGGGGCTTTGGGGACCGGGTGAGGGCCTTTGGGAGTCCGGGGGCCCTTTGGGAGCCCTGGGAACCTTTGGGGACCGGGGGGTTCCTTCTGGATTGGGGTATGGTGATTGGAACCCTTTGGATCGGGGTAGGGGGATCGGGGCCCTTTGGGGTTGGGGTAGAGGACCTCACAACACTGTTAAAATACAACTTGTGTATTATAACGACCACACTCAAAACCTCTTCTAAAATCATGTTTTAAATCATCTTTTAAAATGTCTCTAACTGTTTCGCCGAAATAATTCCATAAGCTGTCTAAAACCGTTTCGCCCAAATAATCCCCTAAAAGTAATTTCTTTGTGTTCCTTTTGTTTTTTGGCATCTCTGTGCTTTCACATTTCAAATTTCTAGGAAACCCTTTCCTACGTTAATCTCTTCATCTCATAAATTTTCCTAGCTAAACTATTAAGGTTTCGTTAGAATATCAATTTATCTCTCCGACTTAAAGCTCAGTGAAGCCGTATTTAAAAATAGAATTTCTATCTCTTTAGACTCCCGCATAATTCCAAGATAACAAGTGATGTCATTTATAATTCCTGACACTAAAGATCAATGAAGCCCTATTTAAAAATAGAATATTAATTTTTCTCTCTGACCTAAAGAACGTTTATCCCTCAGACCTAAGATTAAAGAAGCCATAATGTTTCTTAATTCCCCCTTCGTGAATCAATAATTTTCCCGCCGATTATGTAAATCAATTTCTCAGGTTAGGCTAGCCAAACAACAATGAAGCCATGTTTGTTTCTTAATTCCCCCTTCGTGAATCAATAATTTCCCCGCCGATTATGTAAATCAAGTTCTCAGGTTAGGTTAGCCAAACAATCTCATAACATTCGCGTCGAGCATGTCCATTCTCACTGACAACGAACAGACATAAATGTGAGAAAGTTCCTGTTTTTCCATTCTCACTGACAAAAACCATAAAAACAGACATAAATGTGAGAAAGTTCCTGTTATTCAAATTCTCACTGACAAAAACCATAAATCATCCATAACCATCCATGTAAAACATCAAATAAATCGAACAACACACATAACCATCCATGAAAACAGACATAAATGTGAGAAAGTTCCTGTTTTTCCAAGTGAGAAAATTCCTGTTTTTTCATTCTCAGTGAGAAAACCATAAACCACATGGTTAGTACGGGAGTAGCACCAGTAGAGATGACCCTATAACCCCCATTGCCCACCCCTGCTGCCACCTACAACTTTTTTTACATAATTCATGGATGGTTATGTGTATTGGTCGATTTATTTGACGTTTTATGGTTTTTGTCAGTGAGAATTTGAAAAAACAGGAATTTTGTCACATTTTTGTATGGTTTTATGGACTTTCTCAGTGAGAATGAAAAAACAGGAAGTTTGTCACATTTATGTCTGTTTTTATGGATGTTTATGTGTGTTGATTATTTGACGGTTTTATGGTCTTTGTCAGTGAGAATGGAAAAACAGGAACTTTGTCACTTCCTTCTTGTTGTTGTTTTGGGCACGAGATAGAGTCATTAGGGAGAACACGTGGCTAATGGGGTCAATGTTGTTGTTGTTGTTTTGGGCACGCTCTCAGCGAATGCCAAGGTCAATCGATCTGTTGTTTCCGAGCCAACTTTCTTTTCAGTCTAGAGTTGGCAGTCAGAGTGAAAGGATTGAAAAATGAATAAATTTGAGAAAGAGCGAATTAGATCAAATCTAGTGTTTATGGAAAAACATTTGATTTTGGATGATGATTTTCTCGCCATTTGGAATAATCCTCATTGGACTATTGTATGAAACTTTTAAAATGTGACTCAAATGCTTATACTCAATTCATTGATATCTTGATCACGACACGTCAGAATGATATCATGAATATACTTTCATTGCCAATGTAGATGGCTCCTCCTTCGAAAGAGGCAACGTCACAGAGTTACTCCTCTCCCCTTTCCTACACTTTGAATTTATCGAACGAAGACGATCAGTTTCGTTTTAGCTGTGAGAGAGTTGACACCGGAAACCAAAATGTTCTATATATGCCCATTGTGCATGTACACTCTTGGCAGTTGGACTCAATGCGAGAATTGTACAATTATGGATGACTATAATGAAAAGTGTAAATTATGTAATCCTTGCAAATTACATAGAGGCTATGCAGTACAAATTAAAGGATGTAATTCATGTCTTGAGGAGGTGTGTGACTCTCATCCTAGAGGGCACCTATGCTCCAATTGTCACAATGATAAATGTGATCAGTGGGAGAATACTTACCCCGCTATGATTGGAAAGAATCCTAAACGTGATTTTAGTTTATTTCTACGAGATTGGTATCGTCGTGGTTTTAAATTATTCTGGGAAGAGGAATCTGGTCTACGATTCAACTGTTGGGGTAACAAGACAATCTGGTTTCTACGTCATCGTTGTGATGACACCACCTACTATGACTATAAACCAAGCGATTTTTATTTGGCAGTTACCGAATGTGATTCACCACTTGAAAACACAGTATGTGATATTTCTTCAAATAGACAGATTGAAACTCGTGAATTTCATAATATGAATGCAAATAGTATCATTGACTATACAAAGAGATATGACAAGAGTGAAGTTACATTGTACTGCAGAAAATGTGATCCTGACTTTGCAGTCAATCAAGATCAATATATAGTGAATCCAAATGATTTACCAGCATTAGTGGTTCACGACAGTTACCTATACACCGATGAAGAAATCTAAAAGTGTAGATTTAAAGACATTGTTGTATATATACATTTTATTAATAAACAAATTCACAAACATTTTTTAAGCACTTTACTCTTAGGGCACTGAAATCAATATTAAATACACTTGTAAGTATATTTTCCACTAGAAAGTCGTTCAGACGTGGATTGTCACCATAAATATGGAGAAACTGCTTGTAAGTATAGCCACGACATCGGAACACAAAATATAGTAGCGCATGGAAGCCACAGCTTTTAGTCGTTAGATCCTGCACCCTCTTTCCGATTTTGAATAATAGTTTTATTACTGCTCTCAATATAGTTGCTGATGTGAGGTGTGTAGAATGTATAGGGTAGACCAAGAGGATCAAAAAATTCGATATTCTTCATTGTTTGATAGATGCACAGCCAATGACCCGTCAGCACAGTCGACGGACTGCTATTAACAATAATCAAGGTATTGTTCGCACTTTGAATTTTTCCAAGATAGTCTGAGGGTAGACAATAGGATTTGTACTGGGACATGTAGGGGTCCATTTTAAATACACTGATTATTTGACTGGTGTTCATGGCGCCAAGTCTAGTAGAACACTACCTTCGGGAGTGATTTCCCAATAGGTTTCATATTGATTTAGTGAGATTAGGGCAATACTCTCACCCAATGGGTTGGCAAATGTACACTCTAAACGCACAGTCCCCGTACGTACTATACTCATATCCTGTGTGCCAGACAAATCCAATACAATGATACCATGTGTTTTAGCAAACATATCTTCGGTTATACCATTTTCAAATAGTTGCGAATCATGATCTAGGGTTTGCATGGTCAACTCATACAATGTTCTATAGGATTTATCAAAAGATAGATTGTAGAGTGGGATGCCGTTTACTTTGCACACAAGAGATGAAAGTCCAAACATCTCGAATTTATGTGGGCATTCAGTCCATGATCCTATTGCACTGGCGCTCTTTACAAATGCTAACGCTAGTTTTGACGGAATTTCACCATTGATAAAGGATGAATCGGTGAAGGTGCGTGACCCCATGGCAATATGACGTTGATTGGTGATTGTATGAGGAAAAAGTAGTTTAATATTGTTGCCATTGGCTCTCAGTTTTTCCACGGCCAAAGCAACAGAACTCATAACCTGCTGTTTGCGTACATGAAGTATTGCTGAGGTGAGGGAGAGACTTACGTCGGGATTTGCGGCAAGTTCCTTTCTCAATATGAAATTGGATGGTGCAAGCGTCAATTTTATATCTACTTTAACATTGGGCGGCAGCCATTGGGGTATATTAAATATTTCATGATATATTTTTCCAACTAGATGTAATTCACTAGTTGTAGCATTTTTAAGCGCATCTGTACTATCAGTATCAGTAATATATTCATATCCATTGGAAGC
This sequence comes from Artemia sinica, assembly GCA_027921565.1. Classification (NCBI taxonomy): domain Eukaryota; kingdom Metazoa; phylum Arthropoda; class Branchiopoda; order Anostraca; family Artemiidae; genus Artemia; species Artemia sinica. Next base: position 52,080,398 of record CM051256.1, on the reverse strand, counting down.
GCCTCTCAATTCCTTATATGACTTGGGTGTCATCAGCATGAATTGGATATAGCTAGCATAGTTGGAGAGATTGTTGCTTGTGCTCACCAGCGTGCCATTGATGTAGACGCTAATTTGACGAAATAAATTATGTAGTATACAATTTTCATAGGATATCCCATCAGCTTGAACTGGCAATGTATTATCGGATTTCCGCACTTTCATTTGTAAATCTATAAATGTCGAAGACATGTCCATAAAGTAGTCCTCATTGGAATAAATTTGAAAGTGGATATTATCGGAGAGGGGTTGTAGTGGATAGAATTGTTCATAGTATCCATGCTTGACACTCACATCAACATTTTCAGCATTGAACAGATTCAATGAGGCGGTGATTGAAGGTTGAGAATCCTTATGTGGCAGGTAGGACATCTTAAGAGAAGAAATCAAGTTTCGATCTAACAATTTTCTTCCTGGGCCTTCTGGTTACACTACGTGTTGGCTTTCTTTTCTTTGACAAAAGGGATGTCTTTCGTTTCCGTCCTGAGTAGAGACTGATGAGTGATGCATTGTTTCTTAACCTTTTTAAACCTTTACCATTCTGTTTTAATTTCTCGCCAAGGGTTCGCGCACTGGACCTAAGATTTTCCGTAGCACTTTTTTTAAAATCCTTGCCAGAACCCCAATCGTATAGTGTAGAGGCTGCAAAATCTGTCGCAGCCGGTACAAGATATTTTCTAGCCAGTGGTAGTGAAGAGCGAAACAGCTTAGCAAACCAGCTGCCAAGACCATAGCCAGACATTGACGAGCGGCCCTTGTAATAGTCCATTCCATTGCCCTGTTGTCTTGGGCCAAGAGTATTAACATAGCAGTCAATATCAGGACAAGTGAATACCACTTTTCTATTAGACATCTTGCTGTTGAACGATGGGTCGAAAATGACATGTAATCACAGCCAAACCTTTTGAAATTGCTATTAGATCACCCAATTCAGTTCTTAATGTTAACTGACAGAGTTCCAAATAGGAAGTGTTTACTGGAATATACTGAAGATGCTTTATATTGTAGTGATGAATATGTTCTTGATTGGTTTTTCGTTCAAGAACTCGTAGGAGGGGAACATTTGAATTACCAACCCGAGATGTTTCCACAAATGAAGCATAGAGAAATATACAAGTGTCTGTGGAGAAGGCAGGCGGGTAGTCAGCAAAAATGAAATTAGTGTTTCCGGCACTTTTACCATTGATTATATTGAGCTTAAAGCCAAGAACATCCTTTAGGTTATCATTGAGAATAACCTTTTCACTGGCAATAGGTGAACTAATGTAGATCTTGCCCTCCTCCTTTGAATAGTTGAAATGAAAAGCTCCTTTTTTACGGGCAGAAATTCTTTTATTGATAGAACGACATAAATCATTCATACAGGTGAGTTCCTCGTAGGGTAATTCAACATATGGATAATCCAACCAATTGATTTTTTGAATTTGTTCTTGATCACCTGGTGGCGGTGGCCAATCATATGGTCTAATTTTTATTTCATATTTACGATCCTTTCTCAGGATGTCATAGGTATTTTTGAGAATACAGTCGACAAGAGCCACTTCATACTTTCCGTCGAATTTGATGGTGGGGGAGAGTTTTGTCCAAAAATCACTTGTTTTATTCAAGTCATTGTAGAGAGGATCAGAAACATTGGACATGAAAGTCACATAGAAATCATTGGGCATTGTTAATATCTTCAGCACTGACCCAAGAATCAAAATCCGAGTTGTATCCTAGCCAGCGAACAAGTAACTGTTTCTTGCCCCTACGAGTACGACTCTTTAATATCTTTTCAATTTGATAAATTTCACTAGTGTTTCTAACTTTTTGCAGTTCATATTCATAAAAACCACCGAGAATTTCATCATCTTTGGTGTCTCGCAGTCGATAAGTTATGGGTATGGTGTCTAGGATTTTGGACACTTTAAAAAGTTCGGTGCTCCATAAATAATTCCCCTCTTCAAAAATATTGGTGGTTCTATTAATTCGAACAGTATCACCAACATTGAATTTCTTCTTCTTTTTCTTCTCATTGTCATTGGAGTATTGCTTTAGAAAAGCATCAAATGTATTCTCACTGTAGTGAACATCCCGAGGGCTAGAGTTGGACAGAGATCGATGTGGTCGATGGTTGTATATCTGCATGATTTTATCTAAATCGTGAATAAAAGCTGATGTATTTTTCAGTGTACAATATCTTGAAATTAATAGACGAATCGTTCTTATTAATCGTTCAGCCAATGCAGCCTTTATCGGACTGTGACTATGATAGAGTGTCGTATTATATTTCAAAAGAACCTTTTGCACATGTGGGTTAACAAATTCACTGCCACGATCTGATTGAATTTTTCTATAGGAATCCTGTTCAAGAATACTTTCAATGGCCCGAGCAACTTCAACACCTCTTTTTGATCGCAGTGGAATGGCATAGGCATAGCGACTAAAGATACTGATTGCCACTAGAATATATTTGTAGGGTGTATTGTGACGCCGTTGAACTGCGTCTAAAGTTAAAAGATCCATTTGCATTATATGCAGAGGGAAAAAGGCTTTAGTTTGACGATATTGTTTACTGCGAAGTCTATGATCCCGATGTAGTGTGTAACTTGGTTCATTTTCTAGATACTCTTTTGAATTTTTAAATGTGGTGCCGGAGACAGCTCTAGAAAGCATTTTGGGAGAACTTAAACTTCCCGCTTCACCAACATTTTCATACACACCTTTCAAAACTTCATCCATTTTGAACGTAAACACGTAGTGTAATGTCCACTCCCCTTTTGCACACTGGAGGGCGAATCAATTCGTCTTCGCTTTTGACTAGCAACCACAGGTGTTGTAAAATCAGTGGTGCTAGTATCTTCAAATATTGAATCTTCTTCTTTTTTAAATGGTGTTGTTGGAGGACTATATTCTCTTAGTTTCTTTAGAATTTGCTTATTGCCAATAAGACTTTTGGGAAAGTTTGATACACTTAGAAAGGTGTATAGATTATCGTCAAAGGATAAGAGTCCTTTACGATTCGTCACCATATCACAAATTAAATCAACTAGATTATAACTTTTTCCCCAAATTATAATTCGTTTCCCTGTGCTGTCGACTTGAACTTGATCACCAGATTCCAACACGAGATAAGATAATACTCTTTTACTCTGTTCTCGATAGGACAGTGGCAATAGGTTTCCAATTTTCAATACAATCGAATTCAATTCCTTCTCCTTCGATTGTGCAGAATCTTGAGATGTTTCTTGTTTAGAGGGATCGGTGACGGCGGGTCTCTCACGATAAGGTCTATGTTTGTCCATACGTCGCAATGCATCTTGAAGTAAAAGCAGTTTTTTATCATCGGCAATATTCTCATCATTAATGAATTTACTCAGATTGTCTTCAAAATGTTCGACGGGCGAGAGGACAAGTTCTATTGGAGTCAATTTATAGGGTTTTGCCATTCTCTAGAGAAAACTGTTTACAAGTCCTGCAATTATTGGCAGTAAAAGTGTGAAAAAGCTACCGCCTGCTTGAAGGAGCCGTTTTCTTTTAAATTTGTTTCCCTTGTTTTTACAAGCCAAGGCACGTACAGTGGAACGATGTTGCTTTGTCTGTTGTCTAACACCTTCTGGCAGTTGAACATTGCCCTCAGTTAAATTTAAACAAAGTTCAGATATTAGATTAATGAAATCATTGTCGACACCATGTTTAAGTATAGCCTTCCTAAGCGGAGGTTTTGAAGTGCCTAGAACGGAAAACAGATGCCGTTGTTCGTGTAGTTTCTTCAGTGTCATAATGGCGACTAATAGCCTTTTCTACTATTCACTGGAAGATATACTGTAATTTCATTGTCGAAAATGTCGGTGACTACACGAAGATCCTCGGGCGTGCTCTGATTAAGATCCAATAAAATGTAACCGTAGGGCTTGCTAGTCGCTTGAGTGTACGCTGACAACAGAAATTTAGGGGCGCCGGGGTATATCTGTTTATTGAGAGTTATGAGTGAGCTAGAATCACGAACGACTCGATAGATAATATAGATAGTACAATTCAAAGCAAGGGTTCGCATACATTTGCTCTGATGAAACAGATTGTGTAGAACCAGAGTAACGGAAATGTGTTCATGGTGAGAGCGAACGGTGAACAGTTGTAGCATTTCCTGTGAGAATTGTTCAATAGATTCAGCCAAATCATCAATAATCAGCCACGAGTTCGGTTCAATACTATTGAAAACATCAAGACCCCGTATGAATTGTATTGGTATGGTTGTGGCAATAGCTTTTATTTTATCATAGGACTCTTGCCAAATACTATAGCAATAGTAGATTTTTTTCGGTTTTTCCAAAAACATTTTATCGCAATTTTGAATTATTCTAGCTAAAAGCGTTGTTTTCCCCGACATTGAGGGTCCACACAGAAACGATCTGAAGGGTGTTTTAAATTGATACATGCTGTTGACAACAGTCGGACTATGACTAACTGTCAATCATATGTGCCCAATGAATAAGTAGTAATTTTCCCGTCTATTCAAGAACAACAAAAACAATATTTCATGGCAACATTTATTACGATAAACACTTGTTCAACAAGAACAATTGACAAAATTTCATGGTCAACATGAAAACTTGTTCGACATGAACAATGATAACACTTTTTGTACAACACTTTCTGTACAACACCTTTGTCCATCTACAGCACTTTCTATACAACACCTTTGTCCATCTACAGCACTTTTGTACAACACTTTTCTATACAACACTTGAAAACAACACTTGGAACTAGCACAGTTGAACATTACAGTGATTGGTGGCCCCGCCCCCCCCCCCCCGGGAACCGGCCTTGGGAAGGGTCCCCTCCCCCTGGAGCCGCGATGGAAAAATAGTTGTCGTCACTGCTATGGGTTAGTGGATGGGTTAGTGGTTGGGTTAGATGAGGTTGAGTGGTGGTTAGTCAGATTAGTTTATCCAGACCAAGTTGATTACGATAGTCTACGCATTCAACTCGATCTGAAATACGATAATGGCCATGAGGCAGGACACTCACACCGTTCTCGAGCACATAGACCTTGTCAGATATACACGACATTGCATTTTTTTCTACTCTCACAGTATAATTTCTATACTGTAGAGAGCGAATTGCAAGCACTTGTGCTCTTGGCACTAGGCTACTTTCTACACAGTCTTTGTATACGCTCATGTTAAAATTGCTCTTTACAAAGTGTGTAGGCACCCCTTTACATGTTTTCTTTTCATCCCCACTATGTGTTTCAACACAATAAACTTTGGGACCCGGGAACACCCCCCTAGATATCAAATCACTCCCCGTTTCAGATTTTAATTTTAATAGTTGGTTGGGGGCTTGACGTTTCACCAGCTCGGGTAGAGGGATGGATTCCAGTTGGTGAAATCCATCCGCGAGCTGATGTGCACCCCATTTTGCAAATCACCCAATAAATCTTCAGTTTTTACTTTTAGCAGTAGAGAGTCTGTATCCCCATAATAAACTTGTACCTCCCCCTCCCGTGGCCATTGCACCTTGCACACATTGTAAAAGAACGACAACATGAGCTTTTTTGAAATTTCTAGTACTGAACTACCTCCTGCAATATTCTTGTTCAGTACTACGTTTCGCTTTTTCCTGTGTAGAAGAACCATGCCGGCCTCTATGCTCGTGAATGATGTAAAATTAGGGTCGGCAATAATTCGTGCACACTCTAGAGGGTCAGTCACGACGTCACAGCGAGATCTGTTACGTACGCTTTCGCACATTTTGCCAAACGCTGAATTTAGAATGAGCTTGTACAATTCCTTCTCCACCTTTGAATTTGCCCTAGAACGTTTATCGACAAAAGTATCGATAAACGTTTTCAAATAAGGTTTCTGATTAAACTGAAGGACCCTATGTATTTTGGTGATTTTGAAGCCATTGTTCACCATCCAGTGCAAAAGCACATGGTGAACAACGATATTCTCCTTAGGGTCCAAATCAGCAATCAGTTTCTGTTTAGAGGGAGTCCAATGCATCCCCATATCCTCAACCAATGATCGATTGTAGGGGCTCAGCGAGTCCCTGGTCACTGGTCGATTGATACAGGGAAAAACAAAATCTTTGACTGAGTCGTGAAGGGCCAGCGGAATGTGACCGTCAATTTCAAAGAACCATCCTTGTGGCCCGTTGTCCTCGACGGTGTTAATGTCGGGGAACTCACAAGGATTCTCAAGCCATTGATAGTTCCCACATGGCAAAGAGTAGTGGGACATTGCCGAGGGGTACAATGAGTTCATGTCCAAGAACACTGCATTTGACTTTACACCGGTGCTTTGTCCGCTCGGATCGGTTGATAAGACCCGGTCCCCGTGAAAAACATACCCTCCCCGCATTGAACGCTCTACAAAAAGGTGTTGATCTACATCGGTGATTAGGCCTATTTCCTCCCTGCTAATTTTTAAAATTAAATCCATTACTAAATGTGGTGTAGAAAAATAATATCCTATATCTAGTCCAAACTCTGAATAGATCTGGTCTGTATTCTTACAGACTATATCCAACAGAGTTAGAACGTCACTGGCCAAGTACAGTCTACAATAATCCCACCCATTCTTACAATTCCCCTTAGCCCACACCTTCTTGGCAAACTCGTACTCCTCGACTGTGCATTCACTGTTGGTGAGTGAATTGTGAAAAGCTTCAATTGGAGGTAGTTTCTCCTCGCTTAAGCGAGCGCCAGAACAGTAATAATCATATGCATATACACCTTTGCTGGTTAATAGGTCATACATTTCACTGTCTGGAAAGTGCTGTTTAAGCAAGGGAAAGCTATCAAAATTGTCGCTTTTCTGCACTTGAATTAGTTGACTAAGGGATTTGGGGAAAAAACTAAAAGAATCTAAAAACCTAATTTTATTCCAGCACGTATGTCCATTATCCACTACCTGCCATTTCAGTTCGAGAACCAATAGCTTCTCGGCCGATTTGGGAATGATGTTGTAGGTAAATGAATTATTTACCCATGGACTATCTACTCCCCCTCCCTCCCTATGCATACGTGCCAGTGCCGGTAAAATAAATTTTAAGTCATAGTTAGAATTATGGATAAAAACTGGGATAAAAAACTGTTGGCTAACGTTTAAGTTACACGATTGATGCGCTACCCCTCTAAAATTACTACCCCCAGATGATATTTCCTGCCACAAGTGGTCGTGGTCTCTGACTTTCCCCCTCCCCCCTCTTTTCCCTTTAGTCCCCTTATCCTCCTCTACAAACTCCCCCTTACAAACCCAACATATTTTTTGATTTTTAATCGCGAGACGATCCTCTGCAGACAGCACCATTGGATAATGCGTATTTCTCAAACGAGAAATAGCGCCATTAGCCGTGCCAATCAGTTTAGTCAATGCCTTGACCATGCACTCATCTCCCTCATCCAATGTTTCTACTACTTCTAACAACCGCATGGTGTTAGAATTGTCTCTTTGCGCATGTGCATAGGACACTGCAATGGCCTGATGTTCTTTGACTCGGTTTGGAAATTGGGGGTCATTCACCTCCACCAGCTTAGCTTCACAGTCTAAAGATATTTTGTTGCATTGGAGGAGGGTATTTTGAAAATTTTTAAAACGTAGAATGGCCCTATCCCCTGAAACCGTTTCCACTGTCTGGTAGCCATGCCGGCTACAATGCCTCATATGATTTCGCAGCTTTAGTTCAGTCCAAAATCTAGAGAGGCATGTTGGACAGTAGAAACGTACCCCTCGCCCCTTTTTACCCTCCCCCAGAACTCTACTAATGTCAGTGATAGGGTTAAAATGACCGATTGCGTTCGGTTGACTAGGTGGCGTGTAAAGCAACCAAACCCAGTGTTTAACCAAATCAACTGACGGGCCCCTTACGGGGAAAACCACCCCCTTCTTTTTTGAACGAATCCCATCTTTAAGTTCTGTTTCGTATTGTACCACAGTAACGCCAATATTTAAATGGGCATTGGCCCTTTCAAAAATATCAATGGATCTTAGCGTTACTGGGTATTTTCCTTCTAAACAAGAAAAATCTACAACTGGGAAATCGGACCCTTCCTTCCCATGTACAGCCCAGTGATCTAAACTCTTCTTGGTAGCGTCCTGAGCTAGAGGCTCGAATGCCGATATGAGGAAAGCATACTTGAAACACTTTTGATCTGTTTCAAAACAGATCTTCTGGACCCCACGACAACCTACTAGATCTGGATTATAATTTAAAACTGTGTCCCTTTCAGACCTAGCCCCCCCTCTTAAAATAAAATCTTTCTTAAATTTACATATATTAACGCTTAAATTTTCAATAAATAAAACTACAGACCCACTCCCATTTTCATTATAGTTCTCGAGATGTGCTATAATTTGTCCTACCCACTCACTAAAAACTCCCTCAAAATTTTCTAAATTTGGATAAATTACGCGCATCTCGGAATGTATGAAATGATAGTAAACCTCACTTTTCCCCTCATTCAAATAAAAAACCTTTAAAACAATTGAAACCTTAATTGAATCCCTACCTCCCCACAATTGAATTTGTTTCTCCAGTAGTGCACGAATTTTATCTACATATGCATGCACTATTTCTACAGGATCAAAAGCAAAATTTCCCTCCATAAGTGTATTAAAAGGATCCCCAAATGTTGCAGTGAAAACAACTATATTATTCAAAATTGTATTGGACAATTGAAATTCATGGAATGATGTATCCCCTCCCCCTACTTGTTCAACAATATTTGGACTCTGTTCCACTTCAGTTGTTTGAAGTGGGTAATCAGTGGGAGGAGGGTTCCCTGCCAATTCCCGGGTAAAATCGTCTAAAATTTGCAAGGTATTTTGGCTCAAGTCTACCAGTTCAACTGCGCTATTATCTACTTTAAAAAAATCATCTAAAAACTCATCAATATTGTCAGGTACTTCAATGCTATCGCCCCATAGTGAATTGTCTTGAAACTCCGCTGGTGGTTCCTCCCCTTCTTCACTAGACGGCGAGTAGGGGACCAGGACAACCTATAAATGAAAAAAATAGCTTAACGACGATCTAAGATATGACAAAAGTTTTTTTTTTTTTTCGCGGTGCGCCCCCTGTGGGGGGGCATCCCTGTGGCGCTTCCCTGACCCGTGGCGCTTCCCCGGCGCTTCCCTGACTCGTGGCGCATCCCTGTGGCACTTCTTGGACCCGTGGTGCTTCCCTGACTCGTGGCGCTTCCCCCGGCGCTTTCCTGACTCGTGGCGCATCCCTGTGGCACTTCTTGGACCCGTGGCGCTTCTCTGACTCGTGGCGCTTCCCCCGGCTCTTCCCTAACCTTGCCCCACAGCGCTTCCCGGACCCACTGGCTCCGCGGCCAATTACATAATGCCCCCAAAAAAAAGTTGAAATATTCGCTTAGACTGCATATGTCCAAGTTTCTCTCTAATTCCGTTCTACAGGTTCGGTGAACACATGAGTTTAATTATTGTAAGCCGCCGCGTGAGTGTTCCAGGATTGAACCGTTAACTCGGTTTCCCCTTCACTAAAATCTTTGGCACGATAGAAATATTCAGTGTAAATTAGAACGTCAATATGTGACAGATGGGATAATCTCTCTCTAAAATTACGTGAAAAAGAGCAGTCGGTGTTTCAAAGGTATCTAAAATATATATGATAGCAACAGAGAAAATAGTAAAGATTAGAAAAATAGCATTTTGAGTTTCAAATGCAGCGATTATTAATAGAAATAACCTAAAAATATTCACTTATGAGTTATCGACGCGATAGCAAAGATTAGAAAAGAATGGTTTCTTTGCTAAAAAATTACATTTGGATATCTCTGAGGGAGGGCAGAGAAAATAAGAGTTGGGAGGGAGGTTAATATTTTAATAAATCTCTGAGATATACTTTTACACAGTGTTGAAAAATCGGTTTGTTTACATATTTCTTGGTCCTGAATGATAGAAAAAAGTGAAAAGACAAAAGTAAAGAGTAAAAGGCTCTCTAACAGCTAAAAATAGCTTACTTGATTGAAAAAAAATACTCACGTCTTCAAATTGATCAACCACTTGACAGAAAGCTGGAGGCTTGACCATTACATGATAGGGAGCCATTGGTTGGTCTATGACTTGCTTGAAGGAGCCAACCCTTCTATTTTGCATGGAAGGCTCAGGACTTGACGGAGAGTGCACTGACACTTGATGGGGAGCTGATAGCTCAGATATTGCGTGAGAAGGAGCCAATGTTTGGCCTACGGCTTGTCTTGAAGGCCCAGGTAACGTCTGTTGGAGGGTGGAGGGGCCAACGTTAATTTCTTGTGCAGGAGCTGTGACTTGCGTAGCCGGGACAGGGGCTTGCATGGATGGCTGCACTTGGGCAGGCAACACTTGTTTGGGGGGCTTCGGCCAGCGACCATATTGGACAACTGTCGCCTTCGCAGGGGGCGCATTATTGGCCCTCGCTTTCTTGGAAGGAGGGGGCACGCATTCTTCGCTATTTGTGCCAGCCATAGCTCTCATCAATGTTGTGCCCGCAAATTCTTCATAATTTGCCTTAAAGAAGAGAAGAAAAATCAAATCAAAATAATTTCTCCCTTTTTAAAGAAGGAAAGTTATTAAACATAATTTTGTTTAGTTTATCACTAAGAAAGCACAAAACCCATATTCTCTCCCCCTAAATTAGGAAAATTAAGCCATCCCTCTCATAGAGTTAATCATGCGTTTTATTCAAGCGAAAGGCATAACTTACTAGTTTTTATTCAAATGTTATAGCTAAAATCACTAAATGATGAAGAAGCAATTATCTTTTCTATCTCTAATAAAAGCGCTAACCCCCTCCCCAGCAAAAATCCTGGATTCACGCTCCCCTCCCGGCCCCAAATTTAGGAAAATTAAGCCATCTCTCTCATAGAGTTAATCATGCGTTTTATTCAAGCGAAAGGCATATCTTACTAGCTTTTATTCAAATGTTATAGCTAAAATCACTAAATGATGAAGAAGCAATTATCTTTTCTATCTCTAATAAAAGCGCTAACCCCCTCCCCCAACAAAAATCCTGGATTCACGCCTGGGAATATAAAAGAAGTTTTATTGAAGGCTTGAAAAAATTATAAATTTACGCATTAGTTTTCTTGTCAATGGGCGTATATGTCTACACACAGAATCCCCCTTCACATAATTTACTTACAACGAAGCTGTTAGAAGCGATGTATTGCCCCCTTTCACATAATGCCCTAAATATATTGTTAAACATAATCTCTTTCTCTCCTTCCATACAGGCTAGGAATCCTCAATTGCTTAAAAGTGTTTTAATTTGACAGAAGAATAGTCCCTTTGCCTGCCGCGTTTGTAAACCGGAAAGAGGGTGACTGCTAATTTTAACCTTGCATAGAGCCTTGTGTCAAAACCAGAGCGGTTAATAGCTAAGAGATATGCAGAAGTTGATAAGGCTTACAGAAAGGTCAAATTTAACAAAAAGGTATTTCTTTTTGCGGTGGTTAGGTTTTGAATATATTTACGTTTTGCATTCAGTATGGTTTGTTGGGGGGGGGGATTTAGCTGGAAATATAGAGGGAAGGAATTTATCGAAAAAAGTATTTCTTTTTGCGAGAATTTGGGATTGTATAGTTTGTTGTGGGGGGGGTAGGTTTTGAGGGTAAAGGAATATATTTACATTGACTATAATGATGTTTGCATGGTTTGGGGGGGGGGGGGTTTGAGGGTAAAGGAATATATTTACGTTTTGTATTGAGTATGGTTTGTGGGGGGGGGGTTTGAGGGTATAGGAATATATATATACGTTTTGCATTGAGTATGGTTTGTGGGGGGGGGATTTAGCTGGAAATATAGAGGGAAGGAATTTATCGAAAAAAGTATTTCTTTTTGCGAGAATTTGGGATTGTATAGTTTGTTGTGGGGGGGTAGGTTTTGAGGGTAAAGGAATATATTTACATTGACTATAATGATGTTTGCATGGTTTGGGGGGGGGGGGTTTGAGGGTAAAGGAATATATTTACGTTTTGTATTGAGTATGGTTTGTGGGGGGGGGGTTTGAGGGTATAGGAATATATATACGTTTTGCATTGAGTATGGTTTGTGGGGGGGGGGGTTTGAGGGTAAAGGAATATATTTACATTTTAGCTGAATATAAAGATTGTATGGTTTGGGGGGGGGGGATTTAGCTGGAAATATAGAGGGCAGGAATTTATCGAAAAAAGTATTTCTTTTTGCGATGGGGTTGTAAGACAATGGGGGGGGGTTAGATTTTGAGGGTAAAGGAATATTTTTACATTGACTATAAAGATTGTATGGTTTGGGGGGGGGGTTGAGGGTAAAGGAATATATTTACATTGACTATAAAGATTGTATGGTTTGTTGGGGGGGGGGGGATTTAGCTGGAAATATAGAGGGTGTCCAAGGAAAATTCTTTTGAAAATAAAAATGTACTTACATTGCTAATTGCGGCTGCCAAGGCCTCAAGCTCATCAAATTTATCCATTGTTATATCAATTGTGTCACAATAGTTTCTGTTAATTGAATCGCATTGCATGCCCGTTATATACGAAATATCCAGGTCGAATTGTTATGGTAAACAAAGCCCTCTGATTGGCTGAGAAGGGGATGTAACTGTTACCATGGAAACTCACAACATTTGGCTTGAACAACAATAACAAATACTGTTTCCAGGAAACTCATAACATCTGGCTCGAACAACAACAAGAAGGAAGTGACAAAGTTCCTGTTTTTCCATTCTCACTGACAAAATCCATAAAACCATCAAATAATCAACACACATAACCATCCATAAAAACAGACATAAATGTGACAAACTTTCTGTTTTTTCATTCTCACTGACAAAGTCCATAAAACCATACAAAAATGTGACAAAATTCCTGTTTTTTCAAATTCTCACTGACAAAAACCATAAAACGTCAAATAAATCGACCAATACACATAACCATCCATGAATTATGTAAAAAAAAGTTGTAGGTGGCAGCAGGGGTGGGCAATGGGGGTTATAGGGTCATCTCTACTAGCACCCCCCTTTCTACTACTGTTTAGGTGCTCATTTTGGGTCATCGATAAGAGCGACTCGCACTCTGGTTATTAATGAGTTGAAAAAGAAACTTCGCAAAACATAAGGTTTGCTAGCAAAAGAAAGGGCAATTTGAAAAGTATACATCAGGACAGCTCTACAACTCTATGTTTGCACCGCACGTGTTTTTTCTAACTCCATTTTGGAAACTTTTTTCGTCAACGGAAAAGAAACAAATTAGGGTTCACTTTTACCGGTTTGCTAAGTTCTTTATTGGTATTCCTCTATGGTTCCGTAACTCATACATTTGTAAAAAATACCATGTCTTTGATATATCTGAGAAGATGGAAGAATTATTGGCTCGATTTGAAAACCGTTGCAAGAAAATATCAGATTTTCCGCTTAACCATCTTCTATATACGGTAGAATAGAAATTAGTCCCCGGTATGAGCAGTCTTTTATATTTTGGTTGTTTTTCTCGTCAGGGGTGGTTGTCACTTTGTTGATAGCTGATGATTTTTCGTGTTTTGTTCTTTTCTCTTTATTTCCCCTCTAGTGCATTATTGTTTTAATGTAGCGAAAAAGGGTAACAAATGTGTATGTGTTTGTGTGGATGTGTTGGTATATGTGTATGTATATATGTATGTGTATGTGGGTATGTATGTATGTATGTATATGTGTGTATGTATGTATGTATATAGTAAGGAGAAGTATGCCCCAAGATTGCCGAGTTGTCAAAGTCAACGTGACATTAATAGTGATCAATAGCAAAAAAAGCCTCTAATGTCTCATCTCGTTGTTTTTTAATGTATATTTTATAAGCCATTGGATTTATTCTGTGAGGCATACTATTTATTTGCCATTTGATGACGGATGTAGGAATTTATTAGACTATCTGTTTAAGCTTTATGATATATGGGTAGACCGTTAGGTCCAGTATTTTTGTGTTGATTTAAGTTCCCACAGTTGATTTAAGTTTCCACTTGCTTATCATTTTTTCTCTCGTTAGACATGTTGGTGCTGCATTCGTTAACTATTTTGTGTTTCTTTTCTCTTTTTTTTTCTCTCTTTGTTTGTACTCCTCCAGTGCATTTTAATGTATCGATAGAGGGCAAAAATAAATTATAATTATTATTACATATGCACATATATATATATATATATATATATATATATATATATATATATATATATATAGATATATATATATATATATATATATATATATATATATATATATATATATATATATATAATATATATATATATATATATATTATATATATATATATATATATATATATATATATATATATATATATATATATATATATATATATATATATATATATATATAAATATATATATATACATATATATACATATATATATATATAATATATATATAAATATATATATACATAGATATATAAATATATATATATATATATATATATATAATATATATATATATATATATATATATATATATATATATATATATATATATATATATATATATATAATATATATATATATATATATATATATATATATATATATATATATATATATATATAATATATATATATATATATATAATATATATATATATATATATATATATATATATATATATATATATATATATTTAGGGGATTCCCACTGTCGTTTGTCTTCAAACCGCAGATTAATTTGAACTTCCTGTCTAGATTTTACCCATTAATTATTTTTGTTTTAAATACTTTGTTACATAATTCAGTAACAACCACGCATGTTACATTACAAATTTCCTTCAAAACATAACATTAGCATACTTTACGTGCAATTCTTTAGTTGTAAGCCATGGAGTGACAAATCAGCAATTTTAGTTGATTTATGAAATTCTTGCGTGAATTCAATTCCTTCTTCCTGTTTATTCTTTAATCATGACTTTTATAGGATCTGTATCATGGCTGCAGCGGTAGCTGCAACCTAGTAAAGAGCGAACCACGGCCCATAGTAACCAAAAGTTAAAAAACGCGTTTATAAAAAAACTGCCTAGCGAAAAAAAACTCCATCAAACACTGATTCAGGAATGGTAACTATCGTTTCATTCCGTATTAAAAATTAAAGTTTATTAGGAAAAGAAATTTATGGTTATTTCGGAAAAAAATTCTGAAACCCCTCGAAAATGGTGTCAGATCAAAATGAAAAGTGTACCATTGGAATCAGCTTAGTCGAAAACCTTATTCAGGGAAATTACAGTCCCCAAGCTTGAAAAACAAGAAAAATCACTTTTTTGTATGGGTATCACTGATCTGTCTCCCTTTCTTTTCTCCTTTTTTTCCAGGGCTAGTGGTTTACCAGAACATCATAGATAGATTCTTAATGGCTCATTAGAAATCTGTTTCTCCCATTTACGTGCTTTTTATAAATTCCACCAACTGCAAGTGCCATATGCCACAAAATGGCACATTATGTGCCATTTCTCAAGGGGTGGGGCTAGCGGGCTACAAAAACATCGTAGACAGATGTTTAATAGCTCACATTAAAGCTATTTCTCACATCTACGTTTTATTTATAAATTCTACCACCTGCAACTGCCAAATGGCACTAAAAATGGCACCATTGATGCCATGTCCCAAGTGGAAAAGCTAGGGGCTAGTGGACTGCCAGAGCTTCTTAGATAGATGTTTAATGGCTGATTTGAAAGCTATTGCTCATATCTACGTGATTTAAATCAGTTTTGCCATTCGTAGCTTCCAAATACACATAAAACGGCATCTTTTGTGCCACTTCTTAAGTTGAAAAGCTTGGAAGTATAAAACGGTACCTTTGTAATAATTATGCTCCAAAACCCTGGAGCTTTTCCTGTCGCTTCTTTCAGTAGTTTGAACATTTTCCTGCTGTTGTGGCTCCTGGACGCTTGTTCCAACTCATTCGCCAGATCTGACCAGTACTGTTCTCTGTCCCATTTCAGTGACTGTTTGAAATACATGTTTTTCGTTTTCAACCGAAAATTCGTTTACTAAACAATGCATTGGAAATTTATAACTCATCCAGTTTTTTTCTAGAGAAAATTTTGGGTTTGAAGTTAAAACGTTTATTATGTCATTACAAAAGAAAGCATTTAAATATCCTAAGGCTGAAATGTTTCCCATTTTCATCAATACTTGATATTTTATACGTGTCTCTCCAATCAATAAAATGTTTTTTTTTATAAATAGTGACGAAGACCACACTGCCTTTCCATCATAAACAACAAGTAGAACAAGAGGGTTTTTTTTTTTTTTTTTTTTTTTTTTTTTTTTTTTTTTTTTTTTTTTTTTTTTATAAGACTGCGGAATGCGAACTTCAAATGAATATTTTTACCCTATATCCAAGGGCCGTCCTCAGCGAAACAAATGAAAAAATGAAATATAAAAGAAACTCACAATAAAATACGATTTTTAAGACTAAAATCTTTTCAAAACAATCCTAGCATCATTACTTCAGGGAAGTTCAATCATGACTTCCAGGACTTGAGTTCCAGGATTGTTCTACTTATTGTTTATAATATGTTTATAAAGATTAAGTAACCAAATAAAAAGTCGTTAATATAAAATAGAATATTTTGTATATTTTATACGGACTCATGAATGAATTAACGGTGCCACTAGTCCTTTCCAACCTTTTTCAGAAAGACCAGAAACTCATCAAAAAGGTCAATATTTTGTGTTATTTAAAAAGATGACATTTAATTTATATAAAACATTATTTTCAAACTATTTCTCCACCCGAACAATTTCTGTTGGCTCCCAACCAATCAATGTGTCTGCTAAAATCTGGAACTCCTTTAACTTCAATTTCAGCCCTACTGACGGTTGCTTTAACAAAAGAGGTAATTAGTCTATCACCCTCTCCAATTTAAATGCATAATCAATTCAAGTTAAATGATCAAACAAATTTGAGTTATGAAAGCATGTACGAGGGGAAAGATTCCGCAAAGTTTGAAACAATTCAACCGTCTCAACACTCACTATAATTAATGTCGTTACGTCTCAAATAACATTTCTACGTGCTACACGCTAGGGCTCAGGATAGGTCAATCAGGATAGGTCATATTCAAAGAAATCAGTTTCTTTTTTCGAGCGATCCTTCAAACACACTGTACGCCTAACCTCACAAAGTCTGCTCACCGTTGTCTTTTTTTTAACATTTTCGTATGTTTAAAAATATTTTTGGTCTTTCGGGAAGGGTTCTTTTACTCATATTTGTGCCAAGATCTTACATCTTTTGACAAAGAACGCTTAAAAGTGGAATCTTAGCTCTAAGATCTTACTTCTTTTCATGTTCTTACATGTTCTAGGGTTCGTTTGCAAACGTCTTTCATTATTCTGCTCTGATCAGCGGTCTAAGAACAATGATGAGTATATCATCAAAGTTCTCTCATCATTGTTCTATATGACAGAAAGATGGCGTCTTTCACACTTTTTGCCAACATCAGTGAGCTGTAAGATCTTTGAACAAAGATGAGTTAAAAGAACGGAATTCTTTGCAGAAAGATGTGAGATCTTAGGTGTAAGATCTTAGTGCAAAAGAACGGGCCTAAACTTTCTAACGTCTATAGTGGTTCTTCCGATCCCTCTGGAGAGGGGTTTTCACCGCTAGCTTCCGCTCATTTAGAATAGTATATAGTTGGACAAAGGATGTAATATAGTGGTATAAGGAGGACGGCTCCCCAAATATCACAGAAGCACTTTTACTAGGGAGTAAAAGATCATATTTACTTGATGCTACATAGGAGACCCCTGAGAAAATTCAAAAGAAAGAAAATAAAAGTTTTTTAAATTGAAAGTGGAGAGCGAAATTAAAACTCAAAACAAACAAAAACTATCAGGTATACAAAAGAGACCACCAACCTTTCAGCCCCCCACTCTTTGCACTAAAATTTGCTTTTCCAATAATGCTTCGAGAACGCGTGCTCTAACAATGTGGTTGAAGTTTATGTATTTTCGGGTAATATCTTGGTATTGGAAGGGTTTATTCATTCCTATTTCCTTCAAATAATAACGTTTTTTTTTGTGTCAAGGGTGTCTAACATGAGCAAACATAATGGACTTGGCAGGCTGTATTCATCTACATGAAAAACGACGACAAAATGAGATAAACCCTTAAACTTGGGAATCATAATACTGAAGTTATGAATTCGGTGCTTTAAATTTGAATGCATAAAAGATGATTTGCTGACGCTGAAAGAGTAGTTTCATACACGCTTTTTCCGTCAAGGTTCAAAAAGCAAGCCTCCTTTCAGATCTTGGGAGGATAAAAAGTTTTCTAAGATGTTTGATGAAACTTTGCAGAGAACATCTGTCATTGTTGTGGCAACAAACCCTGGTGCTAAATAATAAAAGAATCTGATACCGTTTAGTTTTTATTTTAAGGCTATATTGAACTTAGCATTTAGGCAGATATCTAGTTTATTCGGTTTTTAGCGGTTTATAAGAGTTTTGTAAATTCATTAATTCTTGTTATTATACTGATGTTTTGGCAAGATTGTATGCAGGTCTCCTTTTTAGTCTTCGATTTTTGTTTTTATTAATTTAAAAAAACTTTTCCCCCAAAACAACTTTTCCGAAGAAAAGTAAAAACTTCATTAAACGAAAGATAAGCAGAAATAAATTTAAATGATTTTTCAACCGTAAAAGTACCATGAAACACCATCAATAAATAAATGAAATCCAAAATGAAAGAAACTACAGTACATAACCAAGTCGAACTCAAAACGAGCAGAAACTACAAGAGGGAGGAGTGTGGCTAATACCCCGTGTGCCTTCTAAAGACTAGAACACAATTTGCACTTAACTGAAAACAATCTTTATTTCTTCACATAACATAAAAAAGAGGAAAAAATTCACCATCAAAACCGAGATTACTGAAAAAAATATGGATTGATAGTTTAATACGTAGACTGACATTCATTTCTGAAGATCTTAATAATTTAGATTATTAAAGTGAAAAAAGAGAGAAAATCAAAGATATAGTTTGTTTCAGTAAAATACAAATTATGTTCTGGTCAAACAGTTCATGGTGACAATCTGTAAGTAAGGAGTGACGCGGCTCAATAGTAACCGAAATTCTAAGAAACATAGTCTTGGTAACAATGTATAATCAAAAGAATCGAATTTTGAAGCTTATTCATAATATATGAAATTCATCAAGTTTAATGTTACCCATGAAAAGTTACGAGCCTGAGAAAATCTGCCCAATTTAAAAAATGAGGGGTGGGGAAACACCCTCAAAATATCAGATGATCTTAATAAAAATCACACCATCAGATTCAGCATATCAGAAAAACCTCTCTGTAGGGGTTTCAAGCTCCTATATGCACAAATATGGAATTCGGCATTTTTTGCCAGAAGCAAGATCACGGACGTGTGTTTATTTGTTTGTTTTTCTCAGGGTGGTCGTATTGAACCAGTTATCCAAGAATATCGGGAGAGGGCTCATTTGATTAGAATAGAGGACAGCTAGCCTCCCTCCCATGCCCATTTTCCCCAAAAGTCTTCAGCTCAAAATGTCTTTGAGGATGCCTTGAATCTCCACGGTCCCCCTGGAAAGGGGTAAAAACTATGAATATTTTGCACACTATTTACATAGAGTATTGGCTACTGGAAGTATACAGATAATTTTCGGGGGGGGGGGATTTTCTTGCAGGGGGGTTACGTGGGAGGATCTTTCGACGGAGGAACTTTTAGTGGGAAAAGGGATTTTCCATGGAGGGGGAGCTGGATTTCCGACGTTACTTAAAAACGATCTGAAATTAAAAAAAACATATTTTTTCAACTGAAAGTAAGGAACAACATTAAAACTTAAAACGAACAGGTATTATTATGAACATTAGGGGAGTCGCCCCCTCATCAACACCTCGTCTTTACTTTTGTTTCAGTTTTAGCATATCAAAGAACCTTTCTGTAGAGGTCTCAAGCTCCTATATACAAGAATGTGGAATTCATCATTTTTTGCTAGAAGCAAGATCACGGATGCGTGTTTGTTTGTTTGTTTTTACCAGGGGTGATCGTATCGAATCAGTTATCCTAGAAGATTGGGAGAGGTCTCATTTGATTGGAAAACAAAAGTTCTAGAGCCCTTTTTAAGTGACCAAAAGTAATGGAGGACAACTAGCCCCCCTCCTAAGCCCATTTTTCCCAAAGTATTCCGATTAAAAGACTGAGATATCTATTTTGTTCGGCATAGTCGAAAGATCCAACAACTATGTCTTTTAGGATGCCTTGAACCCCCAAAGCACCCTGGGAAGGAGGTACAAGCTATGAAAATTTGGTCACTGTTTACATATAGTATCGGCTATTGGGAAGTATACAGGTGCATTTCGGGGGGAGGGGATTTTATGGCAGGGGGATTACGTGGGAGGATCTTTTCACGGAGGAATTTTTCGTGGGGGAAGGTATTTTCCTTGGAGGGGGAGCTGGATTCCCGGCATTTTTTATAAACATCAGAAATTAAATTAAAAAACAAGTTTTTTGAAATGAAAGTAAGGAACAATATTCAAAATTAAAACGAACAGAAATTATTACGAACACGAGGGGGATTGATCCCTCCTGAACACCTCACTCTTTACACTAAAGTTTCTTTTAGAACTTTAAAAAAATATTATTCTAGTTTATTCGGCCCTTGTGTTTCCATGAGTCAATTTGAAATAATCGGGGCAAAAAATCAAACTTTAGCGTAAACAGCGAGGTTTTGAAAAGGGGAAAATCCTCTCATATTCGTAATAATTTCTGTTCATTTTAAGATCTAATGTCGCTCCTTAATTTCAATTGAAAAAACTTGTTCTTTTTATTTAATCTTTAAAAGGCACAGAATGTTATACTCAATCCTGCATAAGGCTTACTTGAAAAGAAAGTTAAATAATTTTGTTACTAGAAAATTACTAAAATTCAGGAATCTTGCACCAAACTAAAAGCTGAATTGGAATAAACAGAGCCGATAATAGGTAAAAAATAAAATTGGCTTTACCAGCAATGGTTTTATTCCATCTGTTTCAACTTTCAACATCGTTACGCACTTGTGGGAATCTCAAGAAAACACCAATTCTTCTCTGACAGACAACATTACTGATGAATATGTTTTCTAAGACATCTGCCTTGATTGGCAACCTAAATTATCAGGGGCCTGGTCTATCTAGCCCACTAAACGTCTGCAGGGTTTATATTACCCCATATGAACACAAAATGCGTTTGGATATTTTTATTGAATGAGTTGTCTTCATATAACATGAATTTCTGTGCAGCTTGCTAGAAACAATATTTTTTCAAATGAATTAGATGACCAAATGAGTATGTTCAGATGAATATGGATTTAACATCTGAGCCCCTTAATTTGGAAAATGAAAAAAGAAGTTTTCTCAAATGAAAGTAAACAGCAGCATTGAAACTTCAAAGGGACAAAAATTATTCCGTATATGAGAAGGATTACCCCTCCTAATCCCTCCACTCCTTATTCTAAAGCTTTTTAGTGCTTGAAAAATAACTATATTATAACTGTAAGTAAGGAGCGACCCGGCTCATTGGTAACCGAAACTCTAAAAACCGGAATTTTGGTACCAATAGATACATCAAAAGAATCAGATTTTAATTTTGATTTCAAATATACAAGTTTCATCAAGTTTAATCTTACCCATCAAAAGTTACGCGCCTGAGAAAATTTGGCTGATTTTCGAAAAAAGGGGGAAAGACCCCCTAAAAGTTATAGAACCTAAATGAAATTCACACCATCATATTCAGCGTATCAGAGAACCCTACTGTAGAGGTTTCAAGCTCCTATCTACAAAAATGTGGAATTTTGCATTTTTTGCCAGAAGAAAGATCAGGGGTGCGTGTTTATTTGTTTGTTTGTTTTTTTTGTTTTTTTTCCCCAGGGGTAATCGTATTGACCCAGTGGTCCTAGAATATCGTAAGAGGGCTCATTGGAACGGAAATTAAAAGTTCTAGTGCCCTTTTTAAGTGACCAAAAAATGGAGGGCAACTAGGCCCCCTCCCACGCTCATTTTTTTCTCAAAGTCACCCAATTAAAATTTTTAGATAGCCATTTTGTTTAGCATAGTCGACAATCTAATAAATGTGTCTTTTACGATGATTTAATCCCCCACAGTTCCCAGGGGAAGGGCTGCAAGTTATGAACTTTGCCCATTGCTTGCATATTTTATTGGTTATTGGGAAGTATACAGACATTTTCAGGAAGATTTTTTTTTGGTGGGGGGGAGGGGGGCTGGAGGATGGGGTTACTCGAGAGAATCTTTCCGTTGAGGATGTTTCTTTGGGGTAAGGGACATTTCTATGAAGGGGGCGCCGGATTTCAAAGCATTATTTAAAAAACGATCAGAAATTAAATTAAAAAAAACAAGTTTTTTCAACTGAAAGTAAGAAGCAACATTAGAACTTAAAATGAACAGAAATTATTACGTATATGAGGGGGTTCTCCCCCAAGTCAATACCTCGCTCTTTACGCTAGTTTTTTTTAGTGCTTTCAAAAGAGCTATCTATTCTAATTAAACGGCCTTTGTGATTCAGGGGTGTGTGAATTAAAATTTTTTTTAACTTTTAACGTAAAGAGCGTGGTATTGACTAAGGGGAGAACTCCATCATATACGTAATAAAAAAACAATAAAAAAAAACAAGCGATACGGCTAAATAGTAAGCGAAACTTTAAAAAAACGGAACTTTGATGTCAATAAATATATCAAAAGAATGGGTTTATAATGCTGATTCTAAATATATAAATTTTGTTAAGTTTAGTATTACTCATCAAAGGCTACGAGCCTGAGAAAACTTACCTGATTTTTTAAAGAGGGGGGGAAACATCCCCTAAAAGTGAAAGAATTGTAATGAAAATCCCACCGTCAGAAAAATTAATGAAAATCACTGTCAGATTCAGCGTATCAGAAAACCCTATAACATAGGTTTCAAGCTCATATCTGCAAAAATCTGCAACTTTGTATTTTTTTCCAGAAGAAAAATATACGAATATAGAAGTTCGTTACGTAAGTTAATTTGTAAATTACGTCAGAACCAAATTTAGAGACAGCCATTTAGCAAAAGAAAGGTAAAATTTTTTTGCAAATTTTGTTACTTATTCAATGACGCCGAGCCAAAATAAAAGCTGCATTAACTAAAAAGCGATCAGAAATTAAATAAAAAAAACAAGTTTTTTAAACTGAAAGTAAGGAGCGACATTAAAACTTAAAACGAACAGGAATTATTCCGTATATGAAAGGGGCTGTCCCCTCCTCAACGCCTCGCTCTTTACGCTAAAGTTTGACTCTGTCTCACAACTTATTTTTTAAAACAATAAAAACTTTTTTTTTTAAACTTTCGATTGATGTACGTTATATATATATATATATATATATATATATATATATATATATATATATATATATATATATATATATATATATATTATATATATATATATATATATATATATATATATATATATATTATATATATATATATATATATATATATATATATATAATATATATAATATATATATATATATATATATATATATATATGTGTTTTACTGTTTTACTGTTTTTTGTTTACTGAATTTTGTTTTACTGCTGCTCATCATTGCCAATCCTCAGCAAATCAATAAAAGTCATTCGATAGTTCTTTTTAATTAAACCTAAAAGCTTATCTGACTTGATCGATTATTTCTTTCTTTCTATAGGTTAAATAGAAGGCCTAATAAATAGGATTCGTTCGCAATAATATGAAATGATTGTCTTTCTGACATAGTTGCTTGAAAAAAAATACTATTACTTAATTGTTTTTTCCAGTAGTCATCACTGGACATGACATCTCATTTATTATAATTATGGCAAAAACTACAAACTATTAAATAGTGAACCAAGGCTCATAGTAGCCAAAAACAGAAAAGAAACTGTTTTTGCTAACTGTCTCTTATTATGTCACTGACTTGAATGGCAACTACTATTCAGGTGGACTATTCCTGTCCCTTCTTAGGACAAAGCCCGTTAAAATGATCTATATAAATGGGGATAGAACACAGCTCAGCTTAACTCCCGATTCAATACCAAACCAGCTACTAACGTCATTTTATACCGCGGGAAAATTGTACTCTCACATAACACTAATCATTAAAGTGCATTTATTTGGTATAAGCTGGCAACACTCTGGCATTGCCTATAGTAAAGGACCATTAGGTTCAATGTATTATTTTTTTTTTACCAAAGGCACTTCCAATGAAAGGGGTGGTCGTATAAACTTTGGAAGGGAAATAAATTCTAGCGCCTAGTGCCCTTTTTAAGAGCCAAAAGTGATCGGAGGGCAGCCAGCCCCCACACTCTTTTTCCCCAACTGCATTTGGTATCATTTTGAGATACCAAAGGTCAAATAACTATGCCCAAGCCCCGAGGCAAGGGCTGTAAGTTATGCTATGTATCCATGTTTACATAGAAGGTTTTTTTATTGGAAAAAGGGCATGTTTGATCCTGGGCCTCCAAAACAGCTTAGAGCATTAAGGTGAAACCTTCAGGAAATGTTGAGAGGGATGCCAAACGGAATCCAAACACCCTATGTGTTTGCTGGTTGTGAAAAGAGAATATAAGCAATACCTAAGGAACAGCTGAGGTATTAAGTTGAAATTTTCAAGGTATGTTGAGGAGATGTGGAAGAGAGATATGAAGTGAATGAGCCCCCCCCCCCCCACCTTGTCCTTTTTAGGTGTTCTTTCTGCTCAACACTAACTAAATTTGGAAGTTGCCCTTTCGTTCAAACTATTCAAAAGCTCTAATAGATATGTCTCCAGCGATTCCATGCCTCCCCAGCCCCGGGGTAAGGATTGTAAATTATACAATTTGCCCATGTTTACGTGCAGGACTTATCATTAGGAAAAGGGAAAATATTTAAAAGGCTAAAGGCACTAAACAGGGCTAAGAATAATAAATCAAAAGGTAATATGTGCGTCCAGTTTATCAAAAAGGAGGATCTGCACTATTTTAAGAATGGCTGAAGGTATTAAGTTGAAACTTTTAGGACATCCTGAAAAGGTATTGAAGGTCTGCCAGCCCCCTCCTATTTCTTTTTGGTTATTCTTTCCTCTCTCTCCAAAACACTGGATCAACATTTTGAAATAGCCATCTTGTTCAAAATAGTCTAAATTAAATAATTATGCCTATGGGGATGACATAATCCCACACAGTTTTTGAGAGGGATGTCGAACACAATAAAACACACTGTGTGTATTAGTCAGTGATCCAGGGACCGTTAACTTTCAAGGGGTGGCTCACATTCGCTGCAGTTGGTTTGAGGGTGGATTCTAGGGTAATTGAGGGCGGTGATAACGAATATCGGGGTGCACAAGTTCGCACGCGTGTAGAACATGGTCATTTTAGCCTATAAAGCCAAATTTGGCCTATAACGACGTCAAACCGCTCTTGATTTTATTTACACGGTAAAATAGACTGGAAACTTTATAAACTTGACATTTTCTTAATCCTAAGAACAAGTACTTTCATCTTGTATTTTTAGTTTTTCCCCACAGCCTTTTTTTTTTTTTGTTAACCCTTATTTAATTTGGAAAATATGGTTTTTAAATATACTTTTTCTTAGTTTTTCTATTTTTCTGAAATTTTCGCTTGCATAAGTATATTTTTTTATGATTTTTTTAAATTCTGCTTGTTATTACGAGTCAAACCATGTACCTCTTTTTTTTAAAACATTTTAATCCTTGAGCAACTATTTATTTTTTCTAAATAACGTCATAGCTTTAAGAAATTAGCCCACAATAGCCAAGTTTTTTTAATTTTCTTTTTTAGCTGTTAAAAAAATGAAAACGAATCAAACTGCACATCATTCAAACAATCAGAATGTCTTTTACACAATTTTAATAAAAACAAAGTCGAGGCTTGAATCTGCAAGAATATACAAGCGTTCCTTGACATTTTAACATTTTAATCCTTGAGCAACTATTTATTTTTTCTAAATAACGTCATAGCTTTAAGAAATTAGCCCACAATAGCCAAGTTTTTTTAATTTTCTTTTTTAGCTGTTAAAAAAATGAAAACAAATCAAACTGCACATCATTCAAACAACCTAGAATACACCCTCAAACCAACTGCAGCTGATGTGAGCCACCCCATCCCTTTTTTGAACGATAGCGAGCCTTGGATCACTGACTATATGCTGGTTGTCAGAAGGTCTATCTGCAACATGTCATGAATGCTTATTGAATTCTAAGGCTATTAAATTCTAAATTTCGTTGGTTATGGAGGGGAATGTTGCACTAAATCAAAAGACTCACGGTGTATCCAAGTAGTTAAAAGGGCGTATCTCAGTGCATGTGTATTGATCTCGGGAACAGCAATGGGTATTCAGTTGAAACTTTCATGGAATGCTAAGGGGGGTTTTAAACAAAATCAAAAGACACTATGTTCATCCCGGTTGTCAAAACCGCATATCTTCAATGCTTCAAGAGTAGTTAAGGAAGTACATCAAATTGAAATATTAAGAAATTGTTGAGGGGAATATTGAACTTAAGAACACTATGTGCATTGCAGTTGTTACTGAGCGTAGCTGCAATTTCTAAGTTGAAACTTTCAGAGGTTCATGAAGGGGATGTTGAACTTATTTAATTTTAAAAAACAAAGTCTTTCCGAGGGAAGTAAAGAGCGAAGTTGAAACTTAAAAATAACAAAAATTATTACTTCACAGCCTATCTAACATATATCAATAAAACTAGTGCAAATAAATCAACTGGTGATATTTCTCTAAAATTCGCAGGACTACAGAAAACTAGCACTTTACTGAAAACACAAACGCCAAGTATAAAAAACAAGAATATTGATTTAGGAGTCAAAAGTAAGTACGTGGCCTCACAACAACAAACTAATCTATAAAGGCTTTTCATAGTCTTACAGGAGCTATGAGATCAGTAACTTTTAGTATACAATTAAAATTATCACTTAAGCATAACAACAATAAGTTTACAGTCATTAAACAGCATAAAAAATAATGGATTGATATATCAGGTAATATTTTGGTCTCACCTAGTATTACTCGAAATAAAGAACATATCAGCAATAATATGCACTCTGGAAATCCAGTTATTTCTCTTTATAAAACGGAGAATTTCAATTTGTGATAAAAATTCTAAAACGAGTCTGTATTCTTAAAACTAATAAGATTCCTTCACTTCGAACTTATCTACAAAATAATCACGAAATTTCCTTTTCAGATCCAAAACGACAGTCAATCTTAGAACTGAGTTCATTGTGCAGAAGTGATGCCAAATTAAACGAAAAAATAAATAAATAAACCAACACTCTAAAAATGCTTTATTTCTATACTGTTAAGTTCCCTTAAATGGTTTACTTTTACCGTACCAAAAATCCTATATTGTTTTGTGTTTTCAGTAAATCGCTAGTTTTCTGTAATCCTACAAACATAGGGAAATATCGCCAATTAGTTTATTTGCACTAGTTTTATTGATACATGTTAGATAGTAAGTAATACATTTTGTTAAACTGTGAAGTAATAATTTTTGTTCGTTTTAAGTTTCAACTTCCCTCTTTACTTCCCTCGGAAAAACTTAGTTTTTTTTTTTTAAATTAATCTCTTCTTGTTTTTGATTAAAATTTAGTTCAGAAACAACACTGCCATGATCTTGTTTTATTTTACGGAATAATTTCTGTTCGTTCGAACTTTTAATGTTGCTCCTTAGTTTCAGTTCTAAACATTTTTTTTATATAGTTTCTAATCACCTCCAATCTAGGGAAAAATAGTATCGTTTCTTTTTGTATTTTTGTTTTTAAGAAGAAATAGACCTTCAATTCTTTGCTTTAAAAAAATGAATTTAGTAGCACTAAAGAAAGTAGCTCGAGGCGAGTAGCTTCGAAACAAAAGGTTAACTAAGCGGACAGGTTTGCATATCGACATGCTTGTGGAAAATTTTGGTAGTCCAACAGAAATGTGCCCTTAGGCTTAGGGAGTTATTTGACCTGTCCCTAAATAGAAAAGCCATGAATCGAAATTTCAAAAAAGATCATTTCTTGTG
Source organism: Artemia sinica (assembly GCA_027921565.1). Classification (NCBI taxonomy): domain Eukaryota; kingdom Metazoa; phylum Arthropoda; class Branchiopoda; order Anostraca; family Artemiidae; genus Artemia; species Artemia sinica. Next base: position 52,052,315 of record CM051256.1, on the reverse strand, counting down.
TAGGTACGATAAATGGTGTTATAAACTAAGTTTGTTTTCATTTCAAAAATGTTAGGAAGAATTACCTGAATTCTCCTAAGAACTGTTTTCATTTGTTTTTCTTCCTCTTTGAATGCACAATCTTGCGTATGGAGAGAATATTTCGGTGGAATTGTCAAGTAAATAATTTGAATAAGTAAGTATAACAATAAGTAATCCTTCTTTTAAAATACAACTTTGACATGCCTACACTTCTCCAACCACTAAGTAACAAGGGGTCGGGGTCGGGAGTGTAATTTCCTATGGGACAGAGGGGGCAACTGCCTCTCCCAGACCACAGCTTCCCCCCAGAACCCAGTTTGCCCCCCCCCCTGGCTGAAATTTAGTTTCTCCAAAAATGTTGTCAAAACTAAGATAAGCCTCAATCAACAGATACTATGTGCATCTCGGTTGTCAGAAGGGCGTATCTGCACTATCCCAGGACGGTTAATAACACTTGATTTAAACTTTTAGGGAATGTTGAGGGTAAGTTGAAGTAAATTAAGAGGCCCAAATTAGATCTAATAAATTAGAATCAGATATTCCAATTTTTAAGCCAGAGACTTTATAAACTGGAAAACAATTCATTATGTTAATTAATAACAGACATTTGGCAATCAAAAACGAAAATAAAATTAATTAAAAAACTTCACGAAAAAGAAGTTTTTCAAAGAAAAGTAAAGAGACGTATTAAACTTAAAACCATCAGAAATAAATTCCTATAACAATTAAAACTCAAAACGACAAGAAATTTTTATTAAAGAATAAATGAAACCCAGAACGAACAGAAATTAAATAAACAATCATAGTAAACACACAAATAAAAGGCACTAATTTTAATGAATAAATAAATCTTAAAACGGATAAAAATTAAATTGAACATTCAAGTCAAATTTAAAACAAACAAAAACTACTACAAACAAGAGTTTGGCTACTGACCCCTTCCCCCTCCCCTAACCGTAAAAGTCTAAAGCCTATTGCGTCATTTGTGCTTTACTAAATGTGAATTCTATTACAAATATTGGTATATCTCTAGACTAGGGGCTATTGAGAAGGAAAAATGTTAAGAAAACAGTTTTTATTTCGTAATATAGAAAATAATTGTAGCTAACATATATTGCATTCAGCCCCACTATACTTTACCCCCCCCCTAATGTGTAAATATATAATATATAGCCAGTCAAAAATTAGATATTTTCAATGCATTCCGCCACCTGGCGCAATTTTCTGGTTCTTGCTTCCTCATAGTTGACTCAACTTACGGGCACACGGGTGGAAACAAAAGAGACGCATTAGGAGAATTCATGGAAAATATCTAATTTAGGCTATATATTTGCACATTATGGGGTGGGGGAAGGGTAAGTTATAGCGAAGCCGCGTGCAAAATGGGTCAGCTACGATTATTCTCCATATTACGAAGTGAGATTTTTTTTTTTTTAACATGTTTCTTTCTCAATAGCCCCTAACCTATACCGAAATATTTTCGTTTAAATTTACAACATTCGAAAAACAAAATAAGAATTAAAGTGAAATAAAAACTTAAATAGGTGAGTCTTCAGCAATTAATATCCTTATGTGTGAAATATTCAGTTTATTTTTATTAGTTCTTTCCAACGACTGTTCAAGACACATAGTTTTCAATCAAGCATAAGATAAGAAATATAACGGTACTATTTTATATCGTATTAGTATTCAGAAGAGCTGTCGAACTGAATTTTACTCTAATAATCAATGAAAAACATAAATCAAGGAACTTACTTTTAATATTAAGAGAAACCAAGATGATTTTATTCAAATATCCAACTACAAAACAATCACACGCACACACAAGGACATATAGTTCCACTAGAAAATCCACCGGTTGGACATCCACTGACTATTGTATTACGTGGTCAGAGATACTAAACAACTCTCTACTACGAAATAGGACTGGAAGAGTCTTCTAAGCACAGCAATCTCAACTCCGGAACCGCTCATTTCCCTCGAAGCTGTGCGTCCAACATTAGGTGGAAAGAAAATTATGTCAAGCTCCCTGATAAGGGAAAAGATTTTCTTGTTTTATACCATTTATCATTTTACAGCATCTTAACATTTTGGTGCTGTTATGGGATAGAACAAAGTCTCAATGGATTATTTCTAAATATAGATGACAAACAACATAAGGTGTAGAATTTCTTTGCATCCCCGTTTTTAAATCATTGTTAAATCATATATTTACGGAAAGAGGTATTATTATTTATATGGATGGAGGTTCTGCGTGACTTTTGATGTTCTATGTGGCTGAAGCCGTCACGACCTCTACAATAGGGTCCTCTGATGTTAAAATGTGGAACATTGTTTAGGTATATTCAATTACATCAAAACATTGCATATAAATAAGTAAAGAAAAATATTACCGTTTAAAATTGCCGAAAACAAAACTCCTGGTAGTATTTGCCAACCCTCCACCAAGAAATTTCTTGGCGACGTTCATGATGCCCCACCTCGCCTTTTCCACACCTGTGCTGCTTGTTTGATAAATGTAAATTTTTTGCTATATAGAAAAAGATTGTTGCAATGGGAGGGTCAATACCACTCCCCCTAGCACCAATAATAAAGGCGTAGACCAAATTTCTACCACCACCCTCCTTTCCCAAAGTTCATTCTATATTTATTTGAAAGCTCAGTGAGACTTAGGATAGTTCAGTCCTAAAATGCATTCTTTGAGGCATCTGCCCTCCCTCACCTATTAAATGACACACCACCCCTCCTCCATAATAGTTGATGCACACTTAGACATCACAATGAATAATTTTACGAATTATGAAGCAATTCAGTTTATTTTAATGAAACTTTAAAATGAATGTCAGAAACGTTTTCGCAAACCAGAAGGGAGGTATCAACCCACAACACCCTTATTCAGGCTTAGTGTAGATGTAGGAAGTCCAAATATTAACTCCTACCCTCCCCCCCCCCCCCCATAGCTCTTTCTATATTTATTTGAAAAGACCGTGGAGAGTCGGACAATTTGGGCATTGAAATGGGGCTTTTTAGACAGCTTCTCCCCCTGCCCATACAATAACCCACCGCCCACGCCTCATAATAGTTGATTCACAATTATACATCACTATACGTGATTTCATGAAAAATCTAGTGAATCAACTTAATTAAATCAAACATTGAGATAAATGTCTATATTAACCATTCATCTTATATGGACTACCTGAATTTTCAGGAACGAAAGCGTAACCTTTGCGACATCACTTCCTCTATAACTGAGAATGAGGGAACTAAATGAAGGAACTGCAACTAGATGAAGAGGGATGAGAGATTAACTCCTAACCCCCCCCCCCACCCCATAGCTCTTTCTATGTTTATTTGGAAACACAGTGGAGAGTCAGACAATTTGGACATTGAAATGGGGCTTTTAAGACAGCTTCTCCCCCCTGCCCATATAATGACCCACCGCCCATCCCTCATAATAGCTGATGCGCAATCACACATCACTAAACGTAATTTCATGAAAAGTCTAGTGAATCAACTAAGTTAAATTAAGCATTAAGTTCCTTTTAACCATTTATCTTGTGTGTACTACCTGACTTTTCAGGAACGAATATCTTACCAGGCTGCATTATTTACTCTGCAACTGGGAAGCTCAATATACCTATATTTTTTATATACATTTGAATCAACTTACTTTCTCAAAATTTTTAATCGATAACAACTTGGCCCTCTTTGGGGCAAAATCGTAGTTGGGTACCGCAAAAAGGCAGAAAACGCCACATTCACCCAATACGATCTTTTTGTTCAGTTAAAAAGGGCAATAGAGCTTTTAATTCCGTTGAAATAAGCCCTTTTCCGATCTTCAAGACCATTGGTTCAATAAAATTCGGAAAAAAAGCAAACAATCTTTCTTCTGATTTTTTTTCTCTAGGAAAAAAAAAATGCAAAATTCAACATTTTTGTACATAAAAGCTAGGAACCGCTATAGTAGGGTTCTCTAATGTGGTGAATCTAATCGTGTGATTTTCATTAAGGTCAATTGATTTTTTGGTGGATGTTTCCCCTTTTTAGAAAATCAGCGAAATTGTCTCCGACTCGTAGCTTCTGATGGGTAACATTAAACTTGATGGATTGTATATATTTGTAGTCATTATTAAAAGAAGATTCTTTTGGTGCATAAATGATTATCAAAACTCCCTACCCCAAACGTATACCCCAATACCCCAAAAGTAATTTTTCCCTGTTCACGATTTCTCTTGGCCTTGAGACTTAAAGCTGCAAGTTTTAAACAGACCAAAGGATTCTGACGGCTTTGCCAATTTCCAGGCCCCTAACATCCTCCACCCTCTAAAAAAAATGTGTTAAAAGTGTCGTTCTCTATTGATCCGAGTGACTCTTTACCACGAACTGTTCGAAAATGCCCAATTTCCCATTTTGAATACAGGGGCTTAAATCCTGCGCATTATGGTTGTCTGATATGCTGAATTTGATAGTGTACTTTTCACCAAGAACTCTCGGGGTTTTAGGGATGTTTTCCCATTTTTCGAAATCACGAAATTTTTTTTCGGCTTGTAACCTTGGGCGGACATTCTTAAATATGTAAAAATATGTTTTATTACATTAAAATTATAATTTTACATATTTAGAATCGCCATAAAAAGTTTTTTTTTATGTTCAGCTTGCTATCAAAACTTTTTTTTTAGAATTTCGGTTACTATTAGCAGGAGTCATTCCTTAGTCAAACTGTTTGTTGTCACAAACTGTTTAACCAGCAATCAGTTAAACACAATTTCATCATATTCCATCATCTAAAAGGCCAAAGGCTTAAAAGGGCTTCTCATACGAAAGGAAAAACTAAAACAAACAAATATATTTAGGGTCTACTATTTCGAAGCTTGATCCGTTTCTAGGTACTTTCCCATGTTTTCAGATGATTGAATATACAGTTTTCCATTTTTTTTTTTTTTTGCTTTATATTTCTTCACTCCACTTTTACGGAGGCGACGGGATTTCATTGCCCAAGCCTCGACTCAGTCTTGAGAGTCTGCCCATAATAATAATGATGCTCCATTTTTATTTTTATATTATGATGGGTTATAAGTAAACTATAATTAACATCATTACTTAGAAAGCCGTCCTAGGACGACAGCAAAAGAACAATTTTGGTATTTATTTAGGCTATTTACCTGAAAGAAATTCATTTGATGAACAGCTTGAAGCAGCTCGTAGTGAATCTTTTGGTCGGAACAAGGATGGAGAAGACTAAAAAAGAAAAGAATTCACTTGTTATGCAGAGCACTAATGTCAAACTAATAAGAAAATGTAAAATCTTCCATGCCTAAAGCCTAAGTTTTTCTTAAAACGTGAACGCTAAATATTGTAAGCGGGCATGGGAAAAATAGACGCGAAATTGACGAAAAACAAAATTAAAAAAAGAAAGATGTAGACCATTTTTGACTGATCAGCACCAAAATATAGAATTTAAAAAATTTTTGTTTTTACAAAGTTTTCCTACAGAGATTTTGAAGCTTTCTATTGCAACAAAAAAACAAATAGTTCTGTTTTGTTGTCAGCAATAAAAGCAAATTACACAAGCATACATCAACGGTGGCAACCCGAGGCAAAGGCAACAATTTATTATATCTTTAGGAATGGTTCTTTTGCGGATTCAATGGACCTAAACTTCTACAAGTGTGATTGTAGGTTGCAATTGACAGCAGAGGCGTTTCATACATCCAGAATAAAGGTGCCAGTCTTATCGACAAGATCCTGGAGATTCTCAGTCACCTAAACTTGCGCTTGGATGACCAACACATTAATGACGAGAACAAATCCACTAACCACAGAACCTATTTCGGTACAGAAATTTTAATTGAATCTACCAAGTAAATATGTGTGGCTTTAGCTCTAGAGTAGAGATGCCCTAATATCTCCTGTTGCCCACCCCTGCTGCCACCTACAACTTTTTTGCACCCCAAATATGGGCATAGAGTCCCTAGAGAGAACATGTGGTTAATGGGGTCAATGACCTCTTTCTCCAGGTGTGTTTTGGCCAAGTGCCGGCTAGGGAAGAATGTTATGATCTAGGAAACAGTATTTGTTGTTGTTGTTTTTGGCCAAGTGCCCGCTAGGGAAGAATGTTATGATCCAGATATAGTATTTGTTGTTGTTGCTCGAGGCAAATGTTATGAGTTTCCAGGAAACAGTTAGATCACGTGTTTCCTTCTCAGCCAATCAGAGGGCTTGTTTACATATTAGCGGTGGAGGGAATATAAGGAAAGGATTTTTGCTATAGTTTTATTAGTCTGTGAATAGAATTCAAAGGAGTGAGAAGAACAGTTTTGACTTTACTCATTTGGATATATATTTGTAATAATGAGTGGAATGTTTACACTATTAGAAGTTGATAGTGGAGTTGATGGTAATAATACAAGAGCACCAAACATTGCGGTGGAAATCACGAAAGGATCGCGGCTTTGTCTGGAATGGGATGCAGTATATGCAAGATATGTGATATCCTTGAGCAAATTTAAAATGGAAGATCAATTATGTTTCGCCGCAAAAGTTGATATAGCACATGTGAATAGACTTCAATGTGCTTTAAGTGCATTAGTGAAACATATCGAAGACAATAAACTCTATCGCTAATTGTACATGCATAGTATTATTGATGTTATAATTATTCAATAAAATTGTTTCGAAATCGAAAATGTTCCCTTTCTTTTCTGGTTAGGGCTAACGAATCAGGGTCAGTCTAGAGTCAGCAGTCAGAGTGAAAGGACTGAAAAATGAATAAATTTGAGAAAGAGAGAATTAGATCAAATCTAGTGTTTACGGAAAAACATTTGATTTTGGATGATGATTTTCCCGAGTTATCTCTTCAACGCAGGATATTCTCTCAGGGAACACTTGACAATATAATGAAAACTGATTCTCCCAAATTGGACTATTGTATGAAACTTTTAAAATGTGATTCAAATACTTATGCTCAATTTATTGATATATTAATTGGAACAAGGCAGAATCATATTGTGGATATACTTTTGAAATCATTGCCAATGGATTCAATGTAGATGGCTCCTCCCTCATTCGAAAGAGGTAACGTTACAGAGTTACTCCTCTCTCCTTTCCTCCACTTTGAATTTATCGAGCGAGGACGATCAGTTTCGTTTTAGCTGTGAGAGAGTTGACATCGGAAACCAAAAAAATGTTCTATGTATGTCCATTGTGCTTGTACACTCTTGGCAGTTGGACTCAATGTGAGAATTGTACAATTATTGATGACTATAGTGAGAAGTGTAAATTATGTAATCCTTGTAAATTACATAGAGGCTATGCAGTACAAATTAAAGGATGTAATTCATGTCTTGAAGAGGTGTGTGACTCTCACCCTAGAGGGCACCTGTGCTCCAATTGTCACTATGATAAATGTGATCAGTGGGAGAATACTTACCCCGCTATGATTGGAAAGAATCCCAAACGTGATTTTAGTTTATTTCTACGAGATTGGTATCGTCGCGGATTTAAATTATTCTGGGAAGAGGAATCTGGTCTACGATTCAACTGTTGGGGTAACAAGACAATCTGGTTTCTACGTCATCGCTGTGACGACACTGCCTACTATGACTATAAACCAAGTGATTTTTATTTGGCAGTTACCTAATGTGATTCACCACTTGAAAACACTGTATGTGATATTGCTTCAAATAGACAGATTGAAACTCGTGAATTTCATAATATGAATGCAAATAGTATCATTGACTATACAAAGAGATATGACAAGAGTGAAGTTACATTGTGCTGCAGAAAATGTGACCCTGACTTTGCAGTCAATCAAGATCAATATACAGTGAATCCAAATGATTTACCAGCATTAGTGGTTCACGACGGTTGTCTATACACCGATGAAGAAATCTAAATGTGAAGATTTAAAGACATTGTTGTATATATACATTTTATTAATAAACAAATTCACAAACATTTTTAAAGCACTTTACTCTTAGGGCACTGAAATCAATACTGTATAGGTCTGAGAGGATATTTTCCACTAGAAAGTCGTTCAGACGGGGATTGTCACCATAAATGTGGAGAAACTGCTTGTAAGTATAGCCGCGACATCGAAATACAAAATATAGTAGTGCATGGAAGCCGCAGCTTTTAGTCGTTAGATCCGGCACCCTCTTTCGATTTTGAATAATAGTTTTCCCACTGCTCTCAATATAGTTGCTGATGTGGGGTGTGTAGAATCTATAGGGTAGACCAAGAGGATCAAAAAATTCAATCGTTTTCATTGTTTGATAGATGCACAGCCAATGACCCGTCAGCACAGTCGATGGACTGCTATTAACAATAATCAAGGTATTGTTCGCACTTTGAATTTTTCCAAGATAGTCTGAGGGTAGACAATAGGATTTGTACTGGGACATGTAGGGGTCCATATTAAATACATCGATTATTTGACTGGTGTTCTTGGCGCCAAGTCTAGTAGAAGACTGCCTTCGGGAGTGATTTCCCAATAGGTTTCATATTGATTTAGTGAGATTAGTGCAATACTCTCAGCCAATGGGTCGGCAAATGTACACTCTAAACGCACACTCCCCGTACGTACTATACTCATATTCTGTGTGCCAGACAAATCCAGCACAATGATACCATGTGTTTTAGCAAACATTTCTTCGGTTATACCATTTTCAAATAGTTGCGAATCATGATCTAGGGTTTGCACGGTCAACTCATACAATGTTCTATAGGATTTATCAAAGGATAGATTGTAGAGTGGGATACCGTTTACTTTGCACACAAGAGATGAAAGTCCAAACATCTCGAATTTATGTGGGCATCCAGTCCACGATCCTATTGCACTGGCGCTTTTTACAAATGCCAATGCAAGTTTCGAGGGGATTTCGCCATTGATAAAGGATGAATCAGTGAAGGTACGTGACCCCATGGCAATATGACGTTGATTGGTGATTGTATGAGGAACAAGCAGTTTAATATTATTTCCGTTGGCTCTCAGTTTTTGCACGGCCAAAGCAACAGAACTCATAACCTGTTGTTTGCGTACATGAAGTAATGCTGAGGTGAGGGAGAGACTTACATCGGGATTGGCAGCAAGTTCTTTTCTCAATATGAAATTGGATGGTGCAAGCGTCAATTTTATATCCACTTTAACATTGGGCGGCAACCATTGGGGTATATTAAATATTTCATGATATATTTTTCCAACTAGATGTAATTCACTAGTTGTAGCATTTTTAAGTGCATCCGTACTGTCAGTATTAGTAATATATTCATATCCATTGGAGGCGCCTCTCAATTCCTTGTATGACTTGGGTGTCATCAACATGAATTGCATATAGCTTGCATAGTTTGAGAGATTGTTGCTTGTACTAACCAGCGTGCCATTGATGTAGACACTAATTTGACGAAATAAATTATGTAGTATACAATTTTCATAGGATATCCCATCGGCTCGAACTGGCATTGTATTGTCGGATTTCCGGACTTTCATTTGTAAATCTATAAATGTTGAAGACATGTCCATAAAGTAGTCTTCATTGGAATAAATTTGAAAGTGGATATTATCAGAGAGGGGTTGTAGTGGATAAAATTGTTCATAGTATCCATGCTTGACACTGACATCAACATTTTCAGCATTGAACAGATTCAATGATGCGTTGATTGAAGGTTGAGAATCCTTATGCGGCAGGTAGGACATCTTAGGAAAAGAAATCTAGTTTCGATCTAACAATTTTCTTCCTGGGACTTCTGTTTACACTACGTGTCGGCTTTTTTCTTCTTTTCTTTGACAAAGGGGATGATGTCTTTCGTCTCCGTCCTGAGTAGAGACTGATGAGTGATGTATTGTTTCTTGACCTTTTTAAACCTTTACCATTTTGTTTTAATTTCTCGCCAAGAGTTCGCGCACTGGACCTAAGATTTTCCGTAGCACTTTTTTTAAAATCCTTGCCAGAGCCCCAATCGTATAGTGTAGAGGATGCAAAATCTGTCGCAGCCGGTACAAGATATTTTCTAGCCAGTGGTAGTGAAGAGCGAAACAGCTTAGCAAACCAACTGCCAAGACCATAGCCAGACATTGACGAGCGACCCTTGTAATAGTCCATTCCATTGCCCTGTTGTCTTGGGCCAAGAGTATTAACATAGCAGTCAATATCAGGACAAGTGAATACCACTTTTCTATTAGACATCTTGCTGTTGAACGATGGGCCGAAAATGACATGTAATCACAGCCAAACCCTTTGAAATTGCTATGGGATCACCTAATTCAGTTCTTAGTGTTAACTGACAGAGTTCCAAATAGGAAGTGTTTACGGGAATATACTGAAGATGCTTTATATTGTAGTGGTGAATATGCTCTTGATTGGTTTTTCGTTCAAGAACTCGTAGGAGGGGAACATTTGAATTACCAACCCGTGATGTTTCCACAAATGAGGCGTAGAGAAATATTCAAGTGTCTGTGGAGAAGGCAGGCGGGTAGTCAGCAAAAATGAAATTAGTGTTTCCGGCACTTTTACCATTGATTATATTGAGCTTAAAGCCAAGAACATCCTTTAGATTATCATTGAGAATAATCTTTTCGTTGGCAATTGGTGAACTAATGTAGATCTTGCCCTCCTCCTTTGAATAGTTGAAATGAAAAGCTCCTTTTTTACGAGCGGAAATTCTTTTATTAATAGTACGACATAAATCATTCATACAGGTGAGTTCCTCGTAGGGTAATTCAATATATGGATAATCCATCCAATTGATTTTTTGAATTTGTTCTTGATCACCTGGTGGTGGCGGCCAATCATAGGGTCTAATTTTTATTTCATATTTACGATCTTTTCTCAGGATGTCATAGGTATTTTTGAGAATACAGTCGACAAGAGCCACTTCATACTTTCCGTCCAATTTGATGGTGGGGGAGAGTTTCGTCCAAAAATCACTTGTTTTATTCAGATCATTGTAGAGAGGATCAGAAACATTGGACATGAAAGTCACATAGAAATCATTGGGCATTGTTAATATCTTCAGCACTGACCCAAGAATCGAAATCCGAGTTGTATCCTAGCCAGCGAACAAGCAACTGTTTCTTGCCCCTACGAGTACGACTCTTTAATATCTTTTCAATTTGATAAATTTCACTAGTGTTTCTAACTTTTTGCAGTTCATATTCATAAAAACTACCGAGAATCTCATCATCTTTGGTGTCTCGTAGTCGATACGTTGTGGGCTCGGTGTCTAGGATTTTGGACACTTTAAAAAGTTCGGTGCTCCATAAATAATTCCCCTTTTCAAAAATATTGGTGGTTCTATTAATTCGAACAGTATCACCAACATTAAATTTCTTCTTCTTTTTCTTCTCATTGTCATTGGAGTATTGCTTTAGAAAAGCATCAAACGTATTTTCACTGTAATGAACATCCTGAGGGCTAGAGTTGGATAGAGATCGATGTGGTCGATGGTTGTATATCTGCATGATTTTATCTAAATCATGAATAAAAGCCGGTGTATTTTTCAATGTACAATATCTTGAAATTAATAGACGAATCGTTCTTATTAATCGTTCAGCCAATGCAGCCTTTATCGGGCTGTGACTATGATAAAGTGTTGTATTATATTTCAATAGAACCTTTTGCACATGGGGATTAACAAATTCACTGCCACGATCCGATTGAATTTTTCTATACGAATCCTGTTCAAGAATACTTTCAATGGCTCGAGCAACTTCAACACCTCTCTTTGATCGCAGTGGAATTGCATGGGCATAGCGACTAAAGACACTGATTGCCACCAGAATATATTTGTAGGGTGCATTGTGACGCCGTTGAACTGCGCCTAGAGTTAAAAGATCCATTTGCATTATATGCAGAGGGAAAAAGGCTTTAGTTTGTCGATATTGTTTGCCACGAAGCCTATGATTCCGATGTAGTGTATAACTCGGTTCATTTTCTAGATACTCTTTTGCATTTTCAATGTGGTGGTGCCGGAGACAGCTTTAGAAAGCGTTTTGGGAGAACTTAAACTTCCCGATTCACCAATATTTTCATAGACACCTTTCAGAACTTCATCCATTTTGAACGCAAACACGTAGTGTAATGTCCACTCCCCTTTTGCACACTGGAGGGTGAATCAATTCGTCTTCGCTTTTGACTAGCAGCCACAGGTGTTGTAAAATCAGTAGTGCTAGTATTTTCAAATGTTGAATCTTCTTCTTCTTTTTTAAATGGTGTTGGCGTTGTTGGTGGACTATATTCTCTTAGTTTCTTAAGAATTTGCTTATTGCCAATAAGACTTTTGGGAAAGTTTGATACACTTAGAAAGGTGTATAGATTATTGTCAAAGGATAAGAGTCCTTTACGATTCGTCACCATATCACAAATTAAATCAACTAGATTATAACTTTTTCCCTGAATTATAATTCGTTTCCCTGTGCTGTCGACTTGAACTTGATCACCAGTTTCCAACACGAGATAAGATAATACTCTTTTACTCTGTTCTCGAAAGGTCACTGGCAATAGGTTTCCAATTTTCAATACAATTGAATTCAATTCCTTCTCCTTTGATTGTGCAGAATCTTGAAGAGATGTTTCCTGTTTAGAGGGATCGGCGGCGGGTCTCTCACGATAAGGTTTATGTTTGTCCATACGTCGCAATGCATCTTGAAGTTAAAGCAGTTTTTTGTCATCGGCAATATTCTCATCATTAGTGAATTTGCTTAGATTGTCTTCAAAATGTTCGACGGGCGAGAGGACAAGTTCAAATGGTGTCAATTTATAGGGTTTTGCCATTCTCTAGAGAAAACTGTTTACAAGACCTGCAATTATTGGCAGTAAAAGTGTGAAAAAGTGTGAAAAGGACTCTTGCCAAATACTATAGCAATAGTAGATTTTTTTCGGTTTTTCCAAAAACATTTTATCGCAATTTTGAATTATTTTAGCTAAAAATGTTGTTTTCCCCGACATTAAGGGCCCACACAGAAACAATCTGAAGGGTGTTTTAAATTGATACATGCTGTTGACAACAGTCGGACTACAACTAACTGTAAATCATATGTGTCCAATGAATAAGTAGTAATTTCCCCATAGATCTATCTATTCAAGAACAACAAAAACAATATTTCATGGCAGCATTTATTACGACAATATGAAAACAAATATTTGTTCAACATGAACAATGATAACACTTGTTCAACAAGAACCTGACAAAATTTCATGGTCAACATGAAAACTCTATTTATTCAACATGAACAATGATAACAATTTATAAATAAACACTTATTGTCTTTAAACACTTTTCTGTACAACACTTTTGTCCATCAACATCACTTTATGCAGCAAACATCAACACTTTTCTGTACAACAAAAAATACACTTGGAACATGAACTAGCACAGTTGAACATTACAGCGAATTTAAAGGTAGGGCCCCCCCAAGACCCCCCCCCCAGGACCGTGGGGCCGAAGGCCGCCCGCGGGCCGGGACCCCCCAACCCCCCGGGAGCTGCGGGCGGGACCCCCCCCCGGGAGCCGGCCGAGGGAAGGGTCCCCCACCCCCCGGGAGCCGCGGAGGTGAAAACAATAGTTGTCGTCACTGCTACAGGTTAGTGGTTGGGTTAGTTGGGTCAGTGGTGGTGGTGATGGTTAGTTGCTTAGTTGGTTAGTTCAGATTAGTTTATCCAGACCAAGTTGATTGCGATAGTCTATGCATTCAACTCGGTCTGAAATACGATAGTGGCCATGAGGCAGGACACTCACACCATTCTCGAGCACATAGACTTTGTCAGATATACACGACATTGCATTTTTTTCCACTCTCACAGTATAATTTCTATGCTGTAGAGAGCGAATTGCAAGCACTTGTGCTCTTGGCACTAGGCTACTTTCTACACAGTCTCTGTACACGCTCATGTTGAAATTGCTCTTTACAAAATGTGTAGGCACCCCTTTACATGTCTTCTTTTCATCCCCACTATGTGTTTCAACGCAATAAACTTTGGGGCCCGGGAACACCCCCTGGATATCAAATCACTCCCCGTCTCTGATTTTAACATTAATAGTTGGTTGGGGGCTTGACGTTTCACCAACTCGGGGTAGAGGGATGGATTCCAGTTGGTGAAATCCATCCGCGAGCTGATGTGTTCCCCCTTTTCTAAATCACCCAATAAATCTTCAGTCCCATTTACCTTTAACAGCAGAGAATCTGTATCCCCATAGTAAACTTGAACCTCCCCCTCCCGTGGCCATTGCAACTTGCACACATTGTAAAAGAACGACAACATGAGCTTTTTAGAAATTTCTAGTACTGAACTACCGCCTGCTATATTCTTGTTCAGTACCACATTTCGCTTTTTCCTGTGTAGAAGAACCATGCCAGCCTCTATGCTCGTGAATGATGTAAAATTGGGATCGACAATAATTCGTGCACACTCTAGAGGGTCAGTCACGACGTCGCAGCGAGATCTATTACGTACGCTTTCACACATTTTGCCAAACGCTGAATTTAGAATGAGTTTGTACAATTCCTTTTCTACCTTGGAGTTTGCCCTAGAGCGTTTATCGACAAAAGTATCGATAAACGTTTTTAAATATGGTCGCTGATTGAACTGCAGGACCCTATGTATTTTGGTGATCTTGAAACCATTGTTCACCATCCAGTGCAAAAGCACATGGTGAACAACGATATTCTCCTTAGGGTCCAAATCAGCAATCAGTTTCTGTTTAGAGGGGGTCCAATGCATCCCCATATCCTCAACCAATGATCAATTGTAGGGGCTCAGCGAGTCCCTGCTCACGGGTCGATTGATACAGGGAAAAACAAAATCTTTGACTGAGTCGTGAAGCGCCAGTGGAATGTGACCGTCAATTTCAAAGAACCATCCTTGTGGCCCATTGTCCTCGACGGTGTTAATGTCTGGGAACTCACAAGGATTCTCAAGCCATTTATAGTTCCCACACGGCAAAGAGTAGTGGCACATTGCCGAGGGGTATAACGAGTTCATGTCCAAGAACACTGCATTTGACTTTACACCGGTGCTTTGTCCGCTCGGATCGGTTGATAAGACACGGTCCTCGTGAAAAACATACCCTCCCCTCATTGAACGCTCTACAAAAAGGTGTTGATCTACATCTGTGATTAGGCCTATTTCCTCCCTACTAATTTTTAAAATTAAATCCATCACTAAATGGGGTGTGGAAAAATAGTAGCCTATATCTAACCCGAACTCTGAATATATTTGGTCTGTATTCTTACAGACTATATCCAACAGAGTTAAAACGTCACTGGCCAAGTACAGTCTACGATAATCCCACCCATTTTTACAACCCCCCTTAGCCCACACCTTCTTGGCAAACTCATATTCCTCGGCTGTGCATTCACTGTTGGTCAGTGAATTGTAAAAAGCTTCAATTGGAGGTAGTTTCACCTCACTTAAGCGAGCGCCAGAACAGTAATAGTCGTATGCATATACATCTTTGCTGGTTAATAAGTCATACATTTCACTGTCTGGAAAGTGCTGTTTAAGCAAGGGAAAGCTATCAAAATTGTCGCTTTTCTGCACTTGAATCAATTGACTCAATGCCTTGGGAAAAAAACTAAAAGAATCTAAAAACCTGATTTTATTCCAGCACGTACGTCCATTATCCACTGTCTGCCATTTCAGTTCGAGAAGCAACAACTTCTCGGCCGATTTGGGAATAATGTTATAGGTAAATGAATTATTTACCCATGGACTGTCTACTCCCCCTCCCTCCCTGTGCATACGTGCCAGTGCTGGTAAAATAAATTTTAAGTCATAATTAGAATTATGGATAAAAACAGGGATAAAAAACTGTTGGCTAACATTTAAATTACACGATTGATGCGCTACCCCCCTAAAATTACTACCCCCAGATGATATTTCCTGCCACAAATGATCATGGCCTCTGACTTTCCCCCTCCCACCGCCTCTTTTCCCTTTAGTCCCCTTATCCTCCTCTACAAACTCCCCCTTACAAACCCAACATATTTTTTGATTTTTAATCGCGAGACGATCCTCTGCAGACAGCACCATTGGATAATGCGTATTTCTCAAACGAGAAATAGCGCCATTAGCCGTGCCAATTAGTTTAGTCAATGCCTTGACCATGCACTCGTTCTCATCCAATGTCTCAACTATTTCTAACAACCGCATGGTGTTAGAACTGTCTCTTTGCGCATGAGCATAGGACACTGCAATGGCCTGGTGTTCTTTGATTCGGTTTGGATATTGGGGATCATTCACCTCCACCAGCTTAGCTTCACAGTCTAAAGATATTTTGTCGCATTGGAGGAGGGTGTTTTGGAAATTTTTAAAGCGTAAAATGGCCCTATCCCCTGAAACCCTTTCCACTGTCTGATAGCCATGCCGTCTACAGTGTCTCATGTGATCCCGTAGTTTTATATCACTACGGAATCGAGACAGGCATGTGGGACAGTAGAAACATACCCCCCGCCCCTTTTTACCCTCCCCCAGAACTCTACTAATGTCGGTAATCGGATTAAAATGGCCAATTGCACTCGGTTCACTAGGCGGTGTGTATAACAACCAAACCCAGTGTTTAACCAAATCAACTGACGGGCCCCTTACGGGGAAAACCACCCCCTTCTTTTTAGAACGAACCCCATCTTCAAATTCTGTTTCATACTGAACCACAGTAACGCCGATATTTAAATGAGCATTAGCCCTTTCAAACATGTCAATAGATCGTAGCGTTACTGGGTATTTTCCTTCTAAGCAAGAGAAATCTACAATGGGGAAATTGGACCCTTCCTTCCCATGTACAGCCCAGTGATCTAAATTCTTCTTGGTAGCGTCACGTGCTAGAGGCTCGTATGCTGATATGAGGAAAGCATACTTGAAACACTTTTGATCTGTTTCAAAACAAATCTTCTGGACACCTTTACAACCTTCTAGATCTGGATTATAATTTAAAATAGTATCCCTCTCAGACCTAGCCCCCCCTCTTAAAATAAAATCTTTCTTAAATTTACAAATATTTACACTTAAATTTTCAATAAATAAAACTACAGACCCGCTCCCATTTTCGCTATAGTTCTCGAGATGCGCAATAATTTGTCCTACCCACTCGCTAAAAACACCCTCAAAATTTTCTAAATTTGGATATATTACGCGCATCTCGGAATGTATATAATGATAATAAACTTCACTTTTCCCCTCATTTAAATAGAATACCTTTAAAACAATAGAAACCTTAATTGAATCCCTACCTCCCCACAACTGAATTTGGTTCTCCAGTAGTGCACGAATTCTATCTACATATTCATGCACAATTTCTACAGGATCAAAAACAAAATTTCCCCCCATAAGTGTATTAAATGGATCCCCAAACGTCGCAGTGAAAACAACTATATTATTTAATATTGAATTGGACGTTTGAAAATCGGGAAAAGTCGTACCCCCTCTTGTATATTACCCCCTCCCCCAAGTTGTTCAACAATATTTGGGCTATGCTCCACTTCAGTTGTTTGAAGTGGAAGTAGGTAATCAGTGGGAGGAGGGTTCCCTGTAAAATCCTCTAAAATTTGTAAGTGTTTGGGCTTAGCACAGGCAAGTCCGCCTCTGAACTAGGAACATTACCTTGCTCAACTGTGCTAGGTTCTACATTAAAATAATTACATAGAAACTCATCAATATTAAAAGGTATTTCACCAGAGTTAATGATACCATGCCAGTCATTGATAGTTGATGTTTCATTGTCATGAAACTCCATTGCCCCTTCAATGAGTTCTTCCTCTTCTTCACCTGATGACGATGGTGAGTAAGGGACCAATGCTCCAACCTATAAATGAAAAATAGCTTATTTTCAAAGTGTTCAAATCAGCCCTACTGTTTTTAAAATTTGGATTATTATTGCTTAAAACACGCTTAATAGCATTTGGTTAATTCAACTGAAAGTTCCAAAATATCAAACTTAATATATTTACAATCTAAAACGTCGCTTTTACATAGAAGGCTGCAATGTGTTCAAAAAAGAGATAGTCAAATATTTAAACTACTAAAACTAAAATAATTACGTGCTATTTTTTTTTTTTTTTTTTCGCGGCGCTTTTCGGGCCCGCGGCGCATCCTGCGGCGCTTTCCTGGCCCACGGCGCATCCTTGCTGCGCATCCCTGTGGCGCTTCTCGGGCCCGTAGCGCACCCCGCGGCGCACCCCCGCAGCGTTTCCCACAGCTCTTCCCGGCCCCCTTTACATAGTGCTCGTCAAAAGTTGAAATATTCGCTATTTCTTTCTAATTCCATACAGATTCAGTGAACTCATGAGTTTAATTATTGTGAGCCGTCGCGAGTGTTCCAATTTCCAAGATTGAACTTCAAAATGCCGAGAACCGTTAACTTGATTTCCCCTCGCTAAAATCTTTGCCACGATGTAAGGCTCAGTGCAAATTAGGACGCTGATATGTGACAGATGGAATAATCTCTCTCTTAAAACTATGTGAAAAAAAAGCATTCGCAGAGTTTCAAAGGTACCTAAAAATATTCGCTTATGAGATGGCGGCGAAGAGATAGCAACAGAGAAAATAGTAAAGATTAGAAAAATAGCATTTTGAGTTTCAAGGGCAGTGATTATTAATTGACTAGAAATTACATAAAAATATTCGCTTATGAGATATCGAAGCGATAGCAATAGAGAAAATAGCAAAGATTAGAAAAAAAGGAGCGGTTTCTTTGCAAAAAAATTACATTTAGATATGTAATAGTGGGGGTGAGGGGTTAATATCTCGCTGCGATAAGTTTATATTGGGTTGAAAAATAGTGAAAAAGAAAAAACATTGGAAGAAATAGATAGGTAGGAAAAAATGCTTACATTTGCATAATCCGTCTGGGCTTGGGTGTCGGATGGATCTGACATGGCATGCTGGAGGGTAACCTCCTGACCTAGCGTTGATGGGTCAGCTATTAGAGGTCCAAGGAGAGCGGATGTGCAAGCGAAGTCATTAATTTCTTGCGCAGGTTGGGCTGCGACTTGTACAGGACCTGTGACTTGTGCAGTCGAGCCAAGGGCTGGCACAGATGGCTGCACTTGACGAGGTGGCATTGAGGCTCGATTAAGAGGGGCTTGCATAGATGCAGTATCGATGTCGCTAGCTTGTATAGCGGGGTTCTCCACCCTTGTGGCCCACTGTCTTTTCGGTTTATGCCCAGACTGCATTGGGGTTGGCACTGATCGGGCGGCCTCGTCATCTCTCGCTTTCTTTGATGGAAGTGGGGTACATTCTTCGCTATTTGCGGTACCCATAGCTCTCTTTACAGCTGGAGGGGCAGCAAATTCTTCATAATTTGCCTTAAAAAGAAGAGAAAAAAATTAGTATCAAAATAATTTCCCCTTTTTTTACAGAAAGAAAGTTAGTATCATCATCCATATCATTTTGTTTAGAAAAGCATTTATCTCATTTCAGTAAAGCAAAAAGTAAAAATTTCGCGAGAAATATATTAGGCTTAGAAATCAAACGTTTTTATTAGACAATCAGTAGTCTATAGCCATAGGATAGGAATCATTGTTTCTATTTTTACCATTTAGAAAAATATTAAATGTTCCAGTCTATAGGCTTTAAATTAGATCGTTAACCCAGCGGCCTATAGACCTAAATTTGCAAACATAGGTTAAAATGCTATTCAATTTACACATAATATAAGTTTCATGCAACTCTTAAAGACCCTTCTAGCCCTGCACAGTTTGTTTTCATTTTACACTGATGACGATAGAATTGAGGCATTGCCCCTCTCCCCCCCCCCCCCTTTACATAATGTCCTAAATATATTGTTAGACCCTAATTTGAAAATAATCCATTTCACTTCTCCAAAATAGCGCTTTGCGTCTGCGCCTAATTATTGCAATTGCCTCAAAGTGTTTTAATTTTGATGGAAGAACAGTTCCTTTTGACTTGACCGCCTCGTTCGTAAACACAAACGGAAAAGGGTGACAGCTAATTTTAACCTGGCGTAGAGCATTATGTCAAAACCAGAGCGGGTTAATAACAACAGTGACGGAAGTCAATGCTCGCTTTTAGCTAGGATATAGAACACTTGAAATTGCATAAATTTAACGAAAGGATAATTATTTCTTTTTGCGAGAATTTGGTTGTAAAAACAATGATGGGGGGGTTAGGTTTTGAGGGTAAAAGAACACCTTTTATGTTTTCTATCGAGTATAAAGATTGTAGTGATGTTTGTATTGTATGGTGGGGGGGGGATTTACCTGAATATACTGGAGGGTGACCACGGAAAATAATTTTATTTTGAAAATAAAAACGGAACTTACATGGTAAATTGTGGTTGCCAATGCTTCTAATTCATCAAATTTATCCATTGTTATATCAACTATGTCAAAATACTTTCTGATAATTTAATCACATTGCATGTCCGTTATATACGAAATCTCAAGGTCAAATTGTTATGTAAGCAAGCCCTCTGATTGGCTGAGAAGGAAACACGTGATCTAACTTTTTCCTGGAAACTCATAACATTTGTCTCGAGCAACAACAACAAATACTATTTCTGAATCATAACATTCTTCCCTAGCATACAACAACAACAAAAACTATTTCTTAGATCATAACATTCTTCCCTAGCGGGCACTTGGCCAAAAACAACAACAACAAATACTCTTTCCTAGATCATAACATTCTTCCTTAGCCGGCACTTGGCCAAAACACACCTGGAGAAAGAGGTCATTGACCCCATTAACCGCATGTTCTCTCTAGGGACTCTATGCCCATATTTGGGGTGCAAAAAAGTTGTAGGTGGCAGCAGGGGTGGGCAACAGGAGATATTAGGGCATCTCTACTCTCTAGGACTCGGGCAATTTGTCTATCATTTTTTATAACAGTTTATGGAGAAGAAAGATGATAGAATCAGAGGCAGAGCAATCTTGCCTTCTTAACATTCCAGGGATGAAGAGGTACGTTACAATTTTTTTTCAGGTTTCACCAGCTTTCAAGCATAAGAGGAAGCTTATTCGATCTTAGTAACCATGATCTTTCCTCTGTTAACTTTCAGGTCATCAAACTAAATAGTCCTTTTGGCGAATTAAATAAAAAAAAACAAGCTTTTTTAACTGAAAGTAAGGAACGACGTTAAAACTTAAAACGAACAGAAATTATTCCGTATATGAAAGGGGCTGTCCCCTCCTCAACGCCTCGCTCTTTACGCTAAAGTTTTTCATTGTTTAAAAAAATAGAGTTGTGAGAAAGGCAAAATACGATCACCCCTGGGAAAAAAAACAAAAAAGCAAACAAACAAACAAATAAACACGCAACCGTGATCTTTCTTCTGGCAAAAAATTCCACATTTTTGTAGATAAGAGCTTGAAACCTCTACAGTAGGGTTCTCTGATACGCTGAATATGATGGTGTGATTTTCATTAAGGTTCTATAACTTTTAGGGGGTCTTTCTCCCTTTTTTCGAAAATCAGCCAAATTTTCTCAGGCGCGTAACTTTTGATGGGTAGGACAAAACTTCATGAAACTTATATATTTGAAATCATTATTAAAATCTAATTCTTTTGATGTATCTATTTGTATCAAAATACCGTTTTCTAGAGTTTCGGTTACCATTGAGCCGGGTCGCTCCTTACTTACAGTTCTTTACCACGAACTGTTTGATTTATTATTAAACTTAGTAAAGTGACCCTATTTCACGAAATCCTTTAATTATGTCATGTTATGTATGATTTTCTATCTCTTCAATTTTCAATGTTGTTTTAATTTATACTGGTACTGTGTTATCAGCAAGATCGCCAACTTTAAGAAATCATGAACACAAGGTGGCACGCCCCAAGAGAAAATGTGCCGAGTGTGGTGGAAATGTGCCATATGTGAATTAAACAGTGCGACGTACGGTGGACTTTGAGAATTGCACCAGGTGGCTGAAAGTGATCCAATTATCATTATCACTACTGGGTTTCCAGTTAAGGTTTTACCAATCATAAAAGCACTATTGGTGTTGCTCCTATATAAAAAATCGCAAGTTACAAAAATGGAATTCCGAATTAGCTTCTTTTAATACTTCCAGAAATACTTTCACCTTAAATCTAAGATCTTAAGGGAATATAGTCTGTCTCTATTATTCATTCGGTTTTCTAAGTTGGCAAAATTGTTTAACTAAATACCAGTCAGTGAGGAAGAAGGAAATTGTTTCAGAAGTTTAATTTCAGAACTTAAGCTCTTAGATGGATTGCCGTCAATTTTATATGTCGTAAATTTATAAAATATAGGCTGTAAAAAAATCTCACTTTTCACTAAGAACTCAAAAACAAGAACTAAAAGAACAGGAGAATACTGAAGAACTATGGGTGATTAACCATATAAAATACAGTAAAAAAACCTCTTAATACTACCGTGGTTATCTTTGTTCAGCTACGAATGGCCATCAGCCCTCCTACATAGCTGGATCATGGTTGGTTTCACGCACTACCCATAGGGCCTTCAATTCATGGAGATGTAGGGTTCGGGGGCAAAACGTACTGTCACAATCTAGTAGTCCTAATTTAGATGTTCTTTTGTACTGTTTTAAATAAAAATACCAATAAAGATATTTTTCAATTGTAATACCCAAAAATGGTATTTTTAAAAACTGTCATGAGGGGGTGAAAATTTAGGATGAAATTGACTCCTTTTGCACCCCCTCCCTAAATTGACGTGCCTAGCTACCATCCCAAAATATATTGAGGTTTACAACCTCCTTTGCCGGGGTAAGTGCAATGTTATTCAATATTTTTCATCTTATAAAGTAATATTGTCTTTGGAAAATCATAATATGTTGTACAGCCTATGCGGTAAATAAATTGCAATTTATAACTACCAAAACAAACGGTATTCACGAAATACACAACATGAAAATAAAAACGGTGTATCAATGTCGAGGCGGTACATTGTTGTTTAAAATTATCGGACGACGGAAAAACTAGCTTTAGCTTTTATGTTCTTTTTTCGATTGGTCATGAACATGAATAAGATATTGGAAAGGAAGAAATTTACAGACCTATCGTTGTAAACGCTAAAAATAGGGACCATGCCATTCGTAATGGATGTGACAAAACGGATGCAAAGTTTTTTCAAATTTATAAGAATACGAGATGTTCATCTTGGTAACTTTTTAATAGAATTAATTAAAAAAAAAACTTTCCAAAAAATAAGTTTTTCAAAGAAAATTAAAGGCCATTTTAAACTTAAGCTCAGCAGATACAAATACCTTTTAAAATTCAAATTCAAAACGACCAGAAATTACTATTAAAGAATAAATGAAACCCAAAACGAACAGAAATTAAATAAACAATCATAGCCAAAACATACAACAAGTAATAATGTAAATGAATAACTAGATCTTAAAGCGAGTAATGCTTAGATTGAATATGAATATCAAGCTTAAAACGAAAAAAAAATATTTTCCTATTGAAGTATAAATGAAACTTAAAACGAACAGAAATTAAATAAACAATCAATGCAAACGAACATACAATAGATATTAATGTAAATTGATAAATAAATCTTAAAACGAGTGAAACTTAAATTGAATATGCAAATCAAGCTTGAAACGAACAAAAATCACCACAAACAGGAGTATGACCTCCTTCTTTCACTGTAAAAGTCTAAAACCTACTGCGTCATTGGCGCTTTACTGAAAACCAATTTTATGACAAATATTTTCTTTTGTACTTAATATTGAAAATAAACATTAAAATTATAGTAACATTTTGAACTGATGAGCTTTCAGCAATTAATATCATTATACATCAAATATTCAGTTTAATTTATTAGCTCTTTTTAAAGTTCTTAAAGACGAATATAGTTTCCCTACAAACAAGTGCTTGGATACTGCCTCCTTTCCTCACTGTAAATAAAAACCAAAAGCCTACCTATTTTCTTTTCCAGTTCTTACAGTATTGAAAATAAAAATCCAACTATAGTGAAATAAATTCTTGAACTGATGGATCTTTCAATAATTAAAATCATTATACATTAAATATTCAATTTGATGTTGTTTATACTTTCCAAGACTGTTCAAGACGCATATAGTTTTCAGTAAAGCGCCAATGACGCAGTAGGTTTTAGACTTTTACAGTGAGAGAAGGAGGTCATACCCAAACTCTTGTTTGTGGTGATTTTGGTTCGTTTCAAGCTGGATTTGCATACTCAATTTAAGTTTCATTCGTTTTAAGATTTATTTATTAATTTACATTAATATCTATTGTATGTTCGTTTGCGTTGATTGTTTATTTAGTTTCTGTTCGTTTTAAGTTTCATTTATACTTCAATAGGAAAATTTTTTTTTTCGTTTTAAGCTTGATATTCATATTCAGTCTAAGCATTACTCGCTTTAAGATCTAGTTACTTGTTGTATGTTTTCGCTATGATTGTTTATTTAATTTCTGTTCGTTTTGAGTTTCATTTATTCTTTAATAGTAATTTCTGGTCATTTTGAGTTTGAATTTTAAAAGGTATTTGTATCTGCTGAGCTTAAGTTTAAAATGGCCTTTAATTTTCTTTGAAAAACTTATTTTTTGGAAAGTTTTTTTTAATTAATTTTTGTTCGTTTTTGATTGCAAAAAATTTCCAGTTTTTAAAAATTCCTTATTTCAAAGTCAAACTTAAAAAAAAAAATCATATATTCATCAAAGTATCAAAACTGATATCAAAGTAACAATATCAAAGTGAAAAAATGGGTTTGTGTCAACCTCGGAGGTTTTATTATCTGACTTTGAACTATTTTTAACAAAATTGCTATCTCAAAATTTTTATCGGATGGGTTTGGGGAAAAAGGGCGTGGGGGAACTAGATTAAGCTTCGGTCTCTTTTGACTCTTTAAAAGTGAACTAGAACTTTCTATTTTCAATCAAATGAGCCCTTTCTGAAGTTTATGTGAGTATCCCTTCTACAAGAACCATATATATCCCCAGAGTGTAACTTACAACGCCTATCCCTGGGCCCTGGGGGGGGGGGGGTGTCGACCCTGGAGTTTTAATATGTGATGGTTGAACTATTTTTAACAAAATGGTCACCTGAAATTTTTATCGGATGGGTTTATCCATCCGATACACCCAAAGCCGTGGAGGGCGGGAGGGGCTAGTTGCCCTCTAATTTTTTTTTCACTCTGAGAAAATGAACTACAACTTTTAATTTCTATTCAAATAAACCCTCTCTGAAGTTTATACGAGCATACCTTCCATAAGAACCATATATTCCCCCAGAGCAATACTTACAACGCCTGCCCCAGTCCTGGGGGGTGGGGGGGGGGGGGTTTGTCGACACAGGAGTTTTTCTTATATGATTTTTGAACTATTTTTAACGAAATGACCATACATAAAGGAGTTTTTGTTATAAGATCTTTGAATTATTTTTACAAAATGGCTACCTCAAACTTTTTATCAGATGTATTTGGGGAAAAAGGGCTAGGGGGGCCACTTGCCATCTGATCACTTTTGACTCTTAAAAAGGGCACTAGAACTCTCGATTTCCAATCGAATGAGCCCCCTTTGAAGTTTATACGTCGACACCTTCTATATGAAGTGCCTCTGGGAAAAAAAATAAATGGAGTGTGGAGTGTAAATAAATAAAGTGAATTACAACTTTCAATTTCCAATCAAATGAACCCTCTAGGAATTTTATACGAGCATCCCTTCCATAACAACCATATATGCCCCCAGGGCATAACTTACAGCGTCTGCCCCTGGGCCCTGGGGGGTTGTGTCGACACCGGAGTTTTTTGTTATCAGAACTTTGAACTATTTTTGACAAAATGTCTATCTCAAAATTTTTATCTGATGCATTTAGGGCATGAAGGAGGGGGGGGGCTAGTTGCCCTCCGATCTCTTTTGACTCTCAAAAAGTGAACAAGAACTTTCAATTTAAAATCAAATGAGCCCTCTCCGAAGTTTATACGAGCATCCCTTCCATAAGAACTGTATATGCCCCTAGAGCATTACTCATAACGCCTGTCTCCAGGCCCTGGCGGGTTCCGTCGACACAGGAATTTTTATTATCTGACCTTTGAGCTATTTTTAATGAAATGGCTATTATAAAAATTTTATCGGATGGGCTTGGAGAAAAAAGGGTGTGTGTGTGGGGGGGGGGCTAGTTGCCCTCGGATATCTTTTGACTCTTAAAAATTGAACTAGAACTTTCAATTTCCAATCAAGTGAGCCCCCTTTGAAGTTTATACGAGCATCCCTTTCATAAGAACCATATACGCCCCCAGGACACAACTTACAACGCCTATCCCCCGGGCTCTGGGGGGCGATTTTGTTATCTAATTTTTGAAAAATTTCCAAAACACTGGCTATCTCAAAATTTGTAGCGGACGTGTTTGGGGAAAAAAGAACGGGGGGGCTATTTTAACTCTCTTGACTCTTAAAAAGTGAACTAGAACTTTCAATTTCCAATCAAATGAGCCCTCTAAGTTTATACGAGCATCCCTTTCATAAGAACCATACATACCCTTAGGGCATAACTTAGAACGCATTCCCCTGTGCCCTGGGGGGTTCCATTGACACAGGATTTTTTCTTATCCGACCTTTGAACTATTTTTAATAAGATTTCTATACCAACATTTTCATCAGATGGGTTTTGACAAAGAAGGCGTGGGGGGGGGCTAGCTGCCCTCGGATCTCTTTTGAATATTAAAAAGTGAGCTTGAACTTTCAATATCCAATCAAATGAGCCCTCTCTGAAGTTTATACGAGCACCCCTTTCATACGAACAATATATGCCAAAGGGCAGAACTTACAACGCCTGCTCCTGGGCCCTGGGGGGTCGTGACGACACCTGAGTTTTTGTTATCTTACTTTTGAGAAATTTTTAACTTAATGGCTATCTTAAATTTTTATTGGATGCACTTGGGGAAAAGGGGCGTGGGGGGGCTGGTTGCCCTCCAATCTCTTTTGACTCTAACAAAAATTAACTAGAACTTTCAATTTCCAATCAAATGAGCCCTCTAGGAATTTTATACAAGCATCCCTTCCATAACAACCATATATGCCCCCAGGGCATAACTTACAGCGTCTGCCCCTGGGCCCTGGGGGGTTGTGTCGACACCGGAGTTTTTTGTTATCAGAACTTTGAACTATTTTTGACAAAATGTCTATCTCAAAATTTTTATCTGATGCATTTAGGGCATGAAGGAGGGGGGGGGGCTAGTTGCCCTCCGATCTCTTTTGACTCTCAAAAAGTGAACAAGAACTTTCAATTTAAAATCAAATGAGCCCTCTCCGAAGTTTATACGAGCATCCCTTCCATAAGAACTGTATATGCCCCTAGAGCATTACTCATAACGCCTGTCTCCAGGCCCTGGCGGGTTCCGTCGACACAGGAATTTTTATTATCTGACCTTTGAGCTATTTTTAATGAAATGGCTATTATAAAAATTTTATCGGATGTGCTTGGAGAAAAAAGGGTGTGTGTGTGGGGGGGGGGCTAGTTGCCCTCGGATATCTTTTGACTCTTAAAAATTGAACTAGAACTTTCAATTTCCAATCAAGTGAGCCCCCTTTGAAGTTTATACGAGCATCCCTTTCATAAGAACCATATACGCCCCCAGGACAACACTTACAACGCCTATCCCCCGGGCTCTGGGGGGCGATTTTGTTATCTAATTTTTGAAAAATTTCCAAAACACTGGCTATCTCAAAATTTGTAGCGGACGTGTTTGGGGAAAAAAGAACGGGGGGGCTATTTTAACTCTCTTGACTCTTAAAAAGTGAACTAGAACTTTCAATTTCCAATCAAATGAGCCCTCTAAGTTTATACGAGCATCCCTTTCATAAGAACCATACATACCCTTAGGGCATAACTTAGAACGCATTCCCCTGTGCCCTGGGGGGTTCCATTGACACAGGATTTTTTCTTATCCGACCTTTGAACTATTTTTAATAAGATTTCTATACCGACATTTTCATCAGATGGGTTTTGACAAAGAAGGCGTGGGGGGGGCTAGCTGCCCTTGGATCTCTTTTGACTATTAAAACATGAGCTCAAACTTTCAATTTCCAATCAAATGAGCCCTCTCTGAAGTTTATACGAGCACCCCTTTCATACGAACAATATATGCCAAAGGGCAGAACTTACAACGCCTGCTCCTGGGCCCTGGGGGGTCGTGACGACACCTGAGTTTTTGTTATCTTACTTTTGAGAAATTTTTAACTTAATGGCTATCTTAAATTTTTATTGGATGCACTTGGGGAAAAGGGGCGTGGGGGGGCTGGTTGCCCTCCAATCTCTTTTGACTCTAACAAAAATTAACTAGAACTTTCAATTTCCAATCAAATGAGCCATCTCTGAATTTCTTACGAGCATCCCTTCAATAAGAACCATATATTCCCCCAGGCCATAACTTAAAACACCTGCCATCGGGCCCTGGGGGACTGTGTTGACTCCTGAGTTTTTGTTATATGGTCATTGAACTATTTTAAAAAAAGCTATCTCAAAGTTCTTATCGGATGGGTTTGAGGAAAAAAGGGTATGGACGGGGGGGGGGCTAGGTACCCTCCAATCTCTTTTGACTCTTAAAAAGTGAACTAGAACTTTCATATATGCCCCCAGGGCATAACTTACAACGCCTGCCCCCGGCCCTGGTGACTTGTGTCGACACCAGAATTTTTGTTATAGGATCTTTGAACCATTTTAACAAAATAGCTATCTTAAAATTTTTATTGGATGCATTTGGGAAAAAAGGGTTGGGGGGGGGAAGCTTGTTACCCTCCAATATCTTTTGATGTTTAAAAAGTGAACTAGAACTTTCAATTTCCGATCAAATGAGCCCTCTCTGAAGTTTGTACGAGCATTCCTTCCATAAGAACTACATATGCCCCCAGGGCATAACTTATAACCCTTGCCGCTGAAGACTGTGGGGGGAGTGTCCTGCTAAAACATATAATTTCCAGAACTTTCACCTACGTTGAACAAAAAGGCTATATCAAAACTTTGATTGGATGTGTTTGGGGA
The DNA here is from genome assembly GCA_027921565.1 of Artemia sinica. Taxonomy (NCBI): domain Eukaryota; kingdom Metazoa; phylum Arthropoda; class Branchiopoda; order Anostraca; family Artemiidae; genus Artemia; species Artemia sinica. The sequence goes on along the minus strand of CM051256.1, from coordinate 52,023,339 downwards.
AATGGTGGGCGTGGAAGGGGTGTCAGTTGCCTTAGAATCACTTTCGACAATTAAGAAGGGAACTAGACATTTAAATTTCCAATCGAATGAGCCCTTTCTGAAGTTTCTACGACAAAGTTGTCTATACAAAACCTTATATGCCCCCAAGGCATAACTTACAACCCTTGCCCTGAGGGCTGTGGGAGAGTTGTCATCCTCAAAGACCTAATTTCCGGAACTTAAAACTACGTTTAATAAAATGGTGTCTCAAAATTTGGATTGGATGTGTTTGGGGAAAAGGTGGGCCTGAGAGAGGGGTTAGTTGCCCTCAAATCATTTTCGACTATTAAAAAGGGAACTAGCCCTTTTCATTTCCAATCGAATGAGCCTTTTTTGAAGTTTCTACGATAACACCTTCTATAAAGACCTTCTATGCCCCCAGGGTATAACTTAAAGCCCTTGCCGTGAGGGTTGTGGGGGAGTGTCCTCCTCAAAAACATATTTTCTATGTGGAAATCAACTACGCTGAACAAAATGGCTATCTCAAAATTTTGATTGATTGTGTTTGGGGGAATGATGGGTGGGGGGGGGGGGACTAGCTGCCCTCTAATCACTTTCGACTATTAAAAAGGGCACTAGCCCTTTGAATTTCCAATCGAATGAGCCTTTTTTGAAGTTTCTACGACAACGCCTGCTATAAAAACCTGATATGCTCCCAGGGTATAACTTAAAACCCTTGCCCTGAGGGTTGTGGGGGAGTGTCCTCCTAAAAAAAATATTTTCTATCTGGAAATCAACTACGCTGAACATAATGGCTATCTCAAAATTTTGATTGGATGTGTTTGGGGGAATGATGGGCATGGGGGGGGGGCTAGTTGCCCTCCAATCACTTTCGACTATTAAAAAGGGCACTAGCCCTTTGAATTTCCAATCGAATGAGTCCTTTTTGAAGTTTCTACGACCACGCCTTCTATAAAAACCTTATATGCCCCCAGGGCATAACTTAAAACCCTTGCCCTGAGGGTTGTGGGGGAGTATCCTCCTCAAAAACATATTTTCTATCTGGAAATCAACTACGCTGATCAAAATGGCTATCTCAAAATTTTGATTGGATGTTTTTGGGGGAATGATGGGCGTGGGGGTGCTAGTTGCCCTCCAATCACTGTCGACTATTAAAAAGGGCACTAGAATTCTCGATTTCCAATCGAATGAGCCCCCTTTGAAGTTTCTACGACGACTCCTTCCATATGAAGTGCCTCTGGGGAAAAAATAATAATAATAATAACAATAATAAATAATAAAACACTGGAGCCGTATGGCCTTTAGTATAGGCACGCTATAGCGTTGCCTCTGATTTGGAGATCACTTTTAGGCGTTAACTCAGTTTAAGAACATTCATTACACACAGGGTAATCTTGTGAGGACAGCAATCTGAACAGATTTTTGAAACACCATTTTTATTGATGCTGACATTCTCGCTGATAGTATTCTGGGGTAGCCACAAAATGAAAAACAACCATATATACTAACGATATTGCAAAAATAACTATAAGATTCGAGAAAATAGCACGAAACCATCTTGTCCATGCTGACTAGTGAGTTAGAACGGGTGGTAAACATAAGCAATTGTTAAGCAATGTCTAAATTATGATCCAGTATGTCCGACCGGTAACTATACTTGGTAAAATAGATGCTGGCTTATTTATGCCACTAAGAAACAGTTGCAATAGTAAAATCTGGAATTTCAGCGTTTTCCCAAAAACTGTAATTGACCGACGTATATTGTATGCTTTACCATTAACTTTGAAGAATTCACTGCTCCGTCTTTGAACACATTAGTTGTGCTTCAGTCAATGTTTTACTCGCCACGACTCCTCATTTGCGTTCCAGATTAGTTAATAAATGATAGTTTCCATATGTTTAGAGTTGTTTGGCCACCTAAGGCCAAAATAGCTACACACACTCTTCTGCCACCCCGGTCTTTTCAGAGGTTCACACTTTGCTACCTCAGCAGTGTATCCCTTCGTTTGATTTTTTTTTATTCTTTTCCATCCCAACCCACTGGGCTGCTTTTCTATTGGCTGTAGCTGAATAGTCATTTTTTGGAATCCTATCATCTTTAATCCTTGAATCCTTTATCGTTTTGCCTCTGTCATTGGAATTGCCATGTAACTTCAACGTATTATGAAATTCTCCAGTTAATTGATAATGTGAATAGTAAATTTGATGTAATTGGCCTTTGTGAAACTTTTTTAACTTCTGAGCATGTTCTGTCGTTATATAATTTTCCAGGATACAGGCTTATTGTAAGGAATAGAGAGAGAATGGGACGTGGAGGTTTGGCATTTTTGGTTAAGGATCATTTTGTTGCTAAAATAAGGGAAGACCTATCAGTTTGGATAGAAGGTAAGGTGGAATCTCTTACTCTTGAGCTGGAAGTTGGTGGAAAAAATATATTGATTACTGAGGTTTATAAGCCGCCGAGTACAGTTTGGGAGGAGTTTGAAAATGGTTTTAGTAGTTTAATGGATGCAGTAGAATTGAGTAATCTGGAGTGCATTTGCATGGGGGATTTTAATTTTGATCTTTTAAGTTTATATAATGATAATTTGGATTTTTTAAACCTTTTCTCCAGTTATGATTTTTATCCATTAGTTGGGATTCCGACTCGTGTTACAGGACAGTCAGCTACACTTATTGACAATATTTTCGTGCGATCCCGGGTATTACATAGCTGTTATGCTGACGTTATAGTAAATGAGGTTTCCGATCACTTTCCTATAGTAGCAGTGACTTCATATCAATATGCGATAAAGCAGAACAGGACAAAGGTTAAAAGAAGGCAACTAAAAAAAGAGAACCTACAGAAGTTTAGAGAGGAACTAAGTATCGTGTCATGGAAACCAGTTTATGAAGAATCTGAAAGTGCTTCTGCGGCATTCGATAAGTTCATGGACATATTGCAGCCAATTTTTAAGAGAACTTGCCCAGTAAAGAGCATAAAGGTGAGGAAAAAGGAACCCCGGAAACCTTGGGTAACTATGGAGCTACTTGACTTAATTAGAAGGAGAAATACATTGTATTTGAGTTACTTAAATAGTAACCATAGTCAAGATCTAACTGAATTTAAACAAATCCGTAATAAAGTAAATCGGCTAAGGCGGTCATGCATCCGCGAATATTATGGAGCGAAATTTAAGGAAAACAAAGGCAATACGAAAACGACTTGGAATATTATAAACGAAATCGTAAATAAGAAGAAAGAGACCGAGATTCCTGCTAGTCTGATCTTTGATGGTAAATTTGTTGATGGAAATGAAGAGGTGGCTAATTTCTTTGGTGAATATTTTTCTAAGATTGGTGAATCAATAAGTGAGAATCCATACGATGAAAATAATGAAATTAATGAGACGTTTAGTGATGAAAGGGGAGTTGGATTGGAAATGTCTGCAGATGAAACGAACGTTGAAGAATTAAAACAGATAATAGGATTGGTAAAATCAAGTTCTCCAGGGAATGATGGAATTAATCTGAAAGCGTTCAAGCATGTTATGGTATATTTGTTGCCTTGTATTGTTTATTTGATTAACCTTTCTTTGAAGAAAGGTGAATTTCCTACTCGTCTGAAAGAGGCTAAAGTTATTCCGCTTCACAAAGGGGGTTCAAAAACTGATCCGTCTAATTGGAGGCCGATTTCAATATTGCCCCTATTTGCTAAGCTGTATGAAAAAGTGATGCATCGACGACTTTATAACCATCTGACTACTTACGGTTTTCTTAGTGATACCCAGTTTGGATTCAGGAAAAACCACTCTGCAATAGATGCAGTCCAGCACCTAACAGATTTCATCAATGTTGCTCTCGAAAAAAGTGTACTGGTACTTTCAGTATTTATAGACTTTAGAAAGGCTTTTGACACGGTGGTTCATAAAATTTTATTAAATAGGCTAAGCCGTTTAGGGATCCAAGGGGTTATTCTGAAATGGTTTGAATCTTATCTTAACCAGCGTATTATTCGAGTCTCTATTAAAAATTATATTTCAAAAACTTTTATCGTTAATTCTGGTGTGCCTCAGGGTTCAGTTCTTGGCCCACTTCTTTATCTAATTTACGTTGATACCATGCGTTTTTATATATCAGATGCACTTATAACGTCTTTTGCTGATGACACGGTGTTTACGATTACAGCTACTTGTCTGAACCAGTTAATTGAGAAGACAAATAAGGCCCTCGCTGAATTGATAAGTTTTACAAATTCTAGTTATTTGGTAGTGAATATTTCAAAAACAAATTTCGTGACATTTTGTAGAAATGGAGTTTCATGTGTTTTAGATAATAAAATTGTTTTTAACGGTGAATTTTTAAAGCATGTAAATAGTGTTAAATATTTGGGCTTTAGTCTTGATTTTAATTTAAGTTGGAAATCACATTGTGATCTTGTGGCAGTTAAGATTTCAAGAGGGTTGGGTGTGATAAGAAGACTGAAAAATCAACTACCGTCAAATGTTTTACTTTTACTTTATCATTCTAGTGTTAGCCCTTATTTGTCATATGGTTGCATGCTATGGACTAGTAGTTTTATTTCAAGTTTTAGAAAGGTCCAAATTTTACAGAATAAAATAGTTCGTATTTTAGGTAATTACATTCAGTTTGAAAATAGCACGTTGAATTGCTTTACAAGTTTGAAAATTTTAAATATTTATCAGTTACGGGATTACCAGTTAGCAATTTTTATTTATCAATGTTTGAATAAGTGTTCACCGGAGGTATTTTGGGAAATTTTTAAAGCTAACTCATCTTATCACTGTTATGAGACTAGAAATGCGAATGACCTTGCATCGGAGCTCCGGAATACTCAACGTGCTGCGTTTCTGCCTCGTTTTGCGGGACCGGGGGTGTGGAATTCCCTCCCGGATGCTATTAGACAAGTTGATAATGTAAGCCAGCTCAAGAGTAGATTGAAGCGTTACCTTTTGGGTTATAATCTGAATGATTAGATTTTTGAATTTGATTAATGTTTGGTATGAAAATTGTTTGGACAGATAATGGTCGCATTTTTTTGAAATTACCCAGCCAAAGCGCATGGAGTCGGCTCTATAGCCTAGCTGATACTTATTGATTTTGTCATAGTTGATTTAGTTAGATGTATCTCTTTTTTTTTTTTTTTTTTTTTTTTTTTTTTTTTTTTTTTTTTTTTTTTTTTTTTTTTTTTTTTTTTTTTTTGAGTGTATGTTTTAAGGATGATATGTGATATTTCTCACTTGCGATTTCTAGAGTGTAATCCTTTTAGAGTAGGAGATGTTCTTTATGTTGATTCAGTTCAAGTGCTGATTTTTCCCCGTAAAGAGATAGTTTTTATGTGGATGTAGAGCTTTATAATAATGGATTTGCTGCCATCGTAAACAAACCTTCGGGTTTTTGTAGATGGCCGCTGTAAATTTGTTTGTATTTTTTTATGTTAAATAAATTAATTTGAATTTGAAAAAAAAAAAAAAATTGAATTTGAAAAGCAACCAAATTAACCTTCCTTTCACCATAGACCATGGGATCGAACTTCAGTTCTCATTCAGCTCCTTGTTTGGTCAACAGGTTTGGTAACTCGAGTCAGTACCTCAAACTATCCTTAGACAATTTTTAGGGAAATCATCCACTCTACATTCCTCAACATAATGAAGTGCCCAATAGTCAGATACCTAGGTATCAACTGTCATTCCCAGGGTATTTAACCTTAGTATAACGATCTTGGTTTCAAGACTCTTCTTCCGAAACTTCCAGACTTGTTTCAAATACAGAACAAAACCTGCGAGTTGGCCAAAAACAGCTCAATGCATTAAAGAGTCATGCTCTTGACAGCGTCTTTGGTTCAAATCATCGACAATGCGAGACATTAAAAAATTTGCATTTATTTTTATCATTTCCCTTAACACGTCCATAATTTTGCCAAGAATGATATTTTTCTAGCTGAGAAGAAGCATCAGCAAGAATATAAACCTCGGAGATGCTTGAGAGATTAATTTTACCCACTGCAAAACTGAATTTAAAACGATGCTATCTGTCTCAATCTTGAAGTCAATGAAATTCTACTACTTGTTTTATAAAATAGATGGCAGGACTTACTAATCGTTTTCAAATGAGTTTCAAAATAAAAAAAAAGACAGCAAAAGGCACATAATTAACTATTAGAATTTTAGCTACTCCAGATTGACTGGCACTATTATTATGCTGTAAATAAAACGGACAAATTTTATAGCCAAACGACTTTGATTACAGAGATACTCTGTCTAGATTTGTTGATGAATTATTTTCTAAAAGTATTCAAATCATCATCTTCAACTGTTATAATATAAACTTGTCCGGTTTTCCAGTTGAGCTTAGGGAATAATGCAAAAGTCTGTGGATTAATATTGATATCAGTTGCTTTATACTAATTCCGCAGCCGCATTACAATTGCCGGTTGAATCCAACTAAATATAGTTGATTCGAAAGGATTTTAGTTGAGCTAGTTGGATTGCCTAAGAAGTTGTTTGGTTCAGAAATGTTGACTTAGAATTTAGTGTGCTTTTCCTGAACAAGTTCGTTCAGGAAAAACACTGGCAAATAAAATTTCCTGATTCGTTCATATCAGATTTTTACAACAAATTACCATACTTAAGCAACACTAGTCATGATACAGACCAGTGCTAATGAATCTCATTGGCAAGATGAACTCAGCCATAATGACGAGTGATCAAGTCAGTCTTCACCTTTGTCAATAGCCCATGTCAGTTAATTGCAATTATCTCTCTTAAACGTGAGATATGTCAGTTTCCCAGCCCATTGTAAAACAATCACTTTATGGATAACTGTCTTTAATTTTATATAAAAATAGGATTTCACATCCAAACGGTTGACACAATTGAAACAATTGACTACATCGAAAAGAGCATCTGAAACTTCATTCAAAAATAACAGAATGAGTTTACTACATCGGCTTTAGTTCCAAACGGTTGATAGAACTCCATAAATTCAAAGAATTTGCCCAGGTCACCTAGCAGAAATTACTGTCAATTTCAGGTAAGATGAAAAATTTAGCTGTCTATATCCTATCTGTAGTTGTCTTTATTCTTCCGCATATCAAGTAGCTCAACCTAACATTGACCGGATAAAATAAGCCGAAGCCATCAAGCTTCACGCTCACCTCAGCGATTTATTTACCAAGGTGTATTTATATTTTCTGGCATATAGTGCAGCTCTGTGGATCCACACTCATGCTCAGGCGACCGTTACAAGCATCATGAAATGCTTTGTAAAAGACGACGCCATGAACAGGGCAGCTGATATTTTCAGCTTAACCCTCATACCTGGCAGCTATGTTTCAGACCAGAACCTTAAATTGGGGCCAAACCCCAAAAAGCACCTGAACTACATCCAGAATACCTACATAGATTAAGCTTGTAGAGCGATTGACCAGGGAAGGATCCAGCACTTTCTTAGGGGGGGGGGGGGGGCAAAATTGGTTGATCTGAATAACTTGCGTTAGGAGGAAGTTTAATTATCGCAAACTTGCGCAAACTTAAGTAAATTACACTACTTTAGAATATGTTAAGGGGGGGTTGCCCCCCTCACCCCCCCCCCCCTCTGAATCCGCCGCTACAATTTACGATGAATTTGAAAGAAAGATGAACTAAATCAAAGTGATTTCCATGGGTGACAAATCCGCAAATCTACTTTTATGCATAAAAGAAAACAAATTTTGCATCATTTCCAAGAAATCTGGAAACGGATGTAAGTTTATTTGTGTGTTTTGTTTTGTTTTATATCCACGAGTGATCATATCGAAGTAGATGTCTTAGGAGATTAGGAGAAGGCTCATTTGAATAGAAATAAAAAGTTATAGTCACCTCTTCAAATAAAAAAGAGACCGTGACACAGTATGTGCCAATTGGCCATTCTGAGCCGAAATCAGAATTTTTGGCCAGAACAGTGCTAAAATACCACGTATTGAGAATTTTCCAGACTGTTATTTGGCTTAAAAACATCAAAAAGCTATATAAATATCCTCACAGTTTCACAAGTTATGCTACCACATAGTGCCGAACTCGCCCCTAATCATATACAAAATCTAAAAAAAATAGAGGGCTATTATATAAGACGCATAGACTCTATCACTTATTATAACAGTACCAATAACAACCGTATAGTATTGTATTGTTGCAAACCAGGTATTCGAGGAGGGGGGAAGTTCAGTGGTGCCTTTTTAGGGGGTGGAGGGGGGTGGGGCTAATTGAATTCTCAAAAGTGAATTTTTAAGATTAAATTTTATAGTTTTTCCTGAGAATTTCTCCCGGGCAATGGAAAGTGAGGACTTGACCTCTGGCGTGTCCGTGTTCGGAATAATATGTTTGTTCTAAGCATGTAATATGGATACTATGAAGAGAACATCTTTCCTATTAGTTTAGAAGGGCTTTTAGAAAGAATTTTAAAAACTCTTTACTGTATGTGCTAAATACTGTATGATGGCTGAAGAGACTCGTTAGAGTAATTATGGAGCATGTTCAAACTCTTATGGCATATGTAGGTTAGTTACTAAATAAATATATAGTTGTTGATGAGATGTACATTATTTTTTAGTATTTTATTGTTGAAGCGGTCCGGTGGTTTCTTTCGTAATGAACACCATGTCATGTCCTTAACTGCACAAAGTCAGAAGAGTGGGGGCGGAAGAGCAATCAGTAAATATATACCCGCGATTATCAGATTACCACACATTTTTCACTCTAATATGCTTTCACTTTATTGTTAGTTAATAGCGCAAAGAGTAGGCAGAGGGCCGAGGGGTAATAGCCACCATTATATAAAGGATAATTTTGGTTATTTTAAAATTTTGATGTCATTCGTTGACTTTCATTTGAAATACTTTTTTTTTGTATCGTCATAGAAATAAAATATAATAATGCAACTGACCATGCAACATTACCCAGCTGAACTAAAAATATTCCAAACGGGATTAAATTAATTTCGAGAAATGCTTGATAATAATGGGTTTTAATTCAAATTCAAATTACACAAAAAAGCAAAAAGGTAAAAATAAAAATAAAGAAGCAAAAATATAAAAGATATGTCTTATTCCATTTGGCATAGTAGAGTTTTTTACTTTTTGTCCGCTGTAAAGGAAACGTGAAAAAAAATAGATAAAGAAAATAAATCTAAAACATTATTTTTATACAGGTTTTTATAGTTTTCTTGAGGATTTTGCTGGATAATGTTAGATCATGTGTTTTTTTTTTTAGACAAGGTTGAGTTCCTTCTTTTCAGTGTCTCAAACTTTTTATTTATTTACCTAGCAAGTGTGGATACGGTTGAACTGCACCAGAAACAGTATCAATTGTCAAGTGTCAATCAATATGTTAATTATCAACTTGTCAATAAAGTTGACAATTGACATATAAAAATACCTTGATTTCCTTTATTTATGAGCAAGGATATAACTTGGTTTTGTGGACTAAGTTTGATAATTAGACAAATAACTCATATTTAGACTAGGAAGAGTAGCACTAGGTTAAGTAGATAGGCTTAGACGAGGCCAATACAAATAACAAAATTGTTTGGACTTGCGACCTCTCTCCCCAATTTTGTTGCAAAATCAATGACTAAAAAGTAATAAAATACAAATTTACACTTTAAGGAAAATGCTACAACAAGTGCTAACAGCTCAACGTAGCTCCAAATCGTCTGAGACCAACACAGCTACGACAATTAAAAGAAAAGAAATCCATTTGGGTGTTATGGATGGTTCGATTGGACTGGAATACGGTCAATTATCTTTTTTCCCCAGGATTTTGTGCATGGCGTCGCCACAGGTACCAAAGAAAAAGATATTTCTGAATTAAAATCAACTTGGCGGAAGTGAATTAAAACTTCAGGTTAATGGCTAAATAGAGTAAAACCAAGGCAGATGATCTCTGCGAGAGGATATTATCCTCTCTGTCTATCATCTATAATTTATCATAGTGTATCATCCATCCTAGGGTGAACTAAGGTAGATGAGCATAGATAAGGACAATTCTAGATACAAAAAAAAGTACAAATACGACCGTAATTTGATTTTTTTTTAGACGAAAGCAATATTTCTGTTTCTGCTAGAGCTACCATGTGTTTTACGAGCTCCTTACGCTTTTTCTTGGATGCCACCAGTTTCCTATAGTGTTTGAAGAAGTTGACACAGGAGCAAAGCCAGTTCTTACGGTATGATAATCCAAAGTGACTGACTCCACTATTACTTTTAAGATACGTCGCACCTCTTTATCTTCTCTCGCGCATTCACTTTTTTCTAAATTATCTGGAATATTATCTGGAAAAGGCCATTGTTTAAATACCGCTATGTAGATGTCGTTGACACGAAAGATGGTTTTATTTAAAAATTTGGTTACGGAGAATTTAGCTAATTGAAGTGTAAATTTTATTTTGACACATTTTAGATGCAAAATGAGTTTGCATCTTCCTCTTTGTCTTCTTGATGAGGAAAATGTTCTTGCAGGCTCTCAATAAGTTAGTTACAATGTTTGCATGTTTCTTTAATATGGGCAGCATCTGCCAATAAAATAGAAGAGCATATTTTTAATTTCTTTTGGTTAAGACTTAACAAAAAAGTTGTAAAAACGATAAATAATTATAACTGCGAAGCCTCTAATGAAAAAGGAACAAATTGAACCGTGAAAACTGTGTGTGCGTAAATCCACCAAATTGCAAATCGCTTTCCTCAAAATTAACCCGGTGCCTAGAAAGAGAAACATAGCACAGCCAAAACCTGAATTCTTGGAGGGTTAGAGGAGGAGCATTCTTAGGATTCTATAAGGAGGATTTTTAAAGATTAGGAAGCTTTAATGCATGAGCCAAATACCATTCCTTCTAAAAACAAAAAGGTTGTTGGACACCTTCCTGATTTTGCTGCTAATTGTGTCAAAAACAACTGGAACGAAAGTTACAATTCTAAGCTCCGAAGTAGGTCGTGCAAGAAATATAATACCAAAAAAAATTATTAGATTAAAAATAACCGATTTAACATTGGACTTACCGGAAATCTGATCCCTACAAGTGTTTAAGGCAAAAGGAATTCTTAAACCAAATATTCACTGAAGGAGAGGGAGAGTTATTCACGGAACATTTTTAACAATTGCATAACCTTACTATCAAAGCACTCACACGACAACTTTACTGTAAAACAGTAAGATCTCTGCAAGTGGAAAAGAAGCTTAATAATATGGGCTTCTCTAAGTTCTTCTGGCAACCTTATTGCTGGATTTTTCATTGATCTTAGCGATTAAGAAACTGGTTTTTCTTTAAAATCTAATAGTGTCGCAGCCAAGGGTAGCTTAATTATGAAGTAAGACTTTGGTGAATTCATCGGGCAAGTTTTTTAATTCTCTGTTGTTAAAGAGTTTGGGTGCCAACTCCTTGTTTTCTAGTCGGAAGAAGACAATGATGAAAAAACAGGACAATTAAATTAGTATCATTGCCAACAACTTGTAACTGCAGATTATACGATTCAAAAATTCACATCCCTAAGAGCATGCATCATATGCCATCCTAAAGAGTCTCCCATCCTTCTCCAGAATTCGACATTCTACACCATTAAATCTTTGCAAGTAGTCCTGCTCCTTTGCTGACGGCGAATCTTTACAGCCATATATGCATTCCTAAAATTACCAAAATAAGCCATGATATAAATAGCATAGGCTTCATATATACCTCCAAAAGTTCCTCCTGTTGTCCAATGCAGAATTCGGAACAACTAAACTTCAAAGCCTTGCGTCTTGTCTACAGATTCCCAAGAGGAGCCTTCGATCGTATTCCAGAGTGCATTTGAACGGGAACCCTTGTAAGTTGTAGGTAGTTCGTAAGACGACTTGGACAACGAGGGTGGGGAAGGAATATTTCAAAATTAAGTTATCTGGAAGAAATTTTAACCGACATTTTGGTTTTAAATGTAACTTGATTATTCATTAAGTTCTGTTCGTCTTATGATTCATTTATCACAATTCTTGTCTGTTTTAAGTATAACTTGGTTATTCATTTTAATTTTTATTTTTATTTCTGATTTTTGTTAATGCACCTGAATTTCGATCAAGTCTTTTAAACGTTCAACAGAATATGCATTTTTTCTTTATGTATAAAAAGTTATTTGATGCTGCGAATGATTTAATTTTGCTTAAAAAAATATAATAACTCTGGATTTCAGGGAATAGTCTTGGATTTCATTAAATTATTTATATATGTATACATAATCGCAGAGTTCAGGTGTGATGTTCAAGACTCTCCATCAAGGGCTCATTTCCTGGATGGTAATACTGTCCCCAAGGCACCAGCATCAGAGACAGTTAAAGAACGAATCCTAGCCCGTGGTAACCGAAAACTTAAAACGCGTGGAAAAAAAGTGTCAAGTGAGGAAGAATTGCCAGTTGAAAGTGATCCAGGAAAAGTAACTATTAGTTGAATTAATTTTAATGATAATAAGAGTTCGTTGCGAAAACAAATTTATGGGAATTTCTAAAAATAGTCTAAAATTCAGCAAAATGGCGTTGGATCAAAATAAAAACTGTACTACTGGAATTACTATAGCTGAAAACCCAATTTAGGAGGACTACAGGCTCCTATCGTGACCAAAAAGGAAAATCATTTTTTTGAATGGGAACCAGTTACGAGTCACCTTTCTTTTATTATTCTCCTCCTTCTTTTTAGCCACCACTAGTGGGGCGCTGAAACATCATAGATAGGGGCTTAAGGGCCCAGTTGAAAGGTAATTGCTTTATCCCTGTGCTTTTTGTGAGTAACAAAACATAACATTAAAAATAAATTCAATTTCGGACAAAACTGCATCGTTATAGACAAGATGAAGTCGTATTGGACAATCATGTGAAATTTGAATGACTCCATTGCCTGATTCCCTGAGGTTCATTGTGGCTGCAGCTATAGTTAAAACCTAGCAAGGGATTCCTTACTGGATCCCCCCAAGAAAAACTGATGTCTATACCCTTTTTGTACAATTACTTTTGAGATATAATAAACTAGACTAGAAATGGATCAGTGCTACCCTCTAGAACAAACAAATAGCTAATGTTTCGTCGGCAAGAGCATACCAATTGACTTTTTACGCTGATCTCAGCAAGGTTTGTCTCTAAAAGTCTCCCCCCATCCTCTCAGCTTAAGTGGTCATAATAAAATGATTCTCTATCCTGCTTTATGTGTCCCTATCCTGCTTCCTGCTTCATGTGCCACTGTAAAACATAGTAGAATAGGAATGCAAACGATCGTCATTGCAGGTATTCCCATTATTGCAAGATTTATTTATGACTATTTCCCATCCATATTTCAAAGCACTTCTCCCCTTTCTTTTTTTTCTGACAATGAAACAGTAGACAACATTCCAACACTCGAGATTGACAAAGCTTAGAAAATTGAAATCAGAACTGAAAATCTTGAATTTGGGATATCTAGCTATCTCTCTATGATCCAAGTGATAGTTGAATGAATTCAGAAATATTTTTTTTTTTTTTGGGGGGGGGGGGGAAAATTCTACGTCTCAATAGCTAGCTCAAAGTGACATAAACTATTAAAAATCCTATAAAGGGGACAGTTACACAAACTGGAGCAGTAGGCAACTCATGCTTTACGAACAATCGGATATATTTTGAAATTTTGTCATTAGAAATTCAAATACATAAACAAACCAAATCTCAAAAAAAGGGATCAGAAATGTGTTTGCAGTACAACTAAACTAGAGGTAAAGAACCACCATTCTAATGGGAAACGCCGCGGCTTCAGGCCAGCAAACTTGTCGACGCAAATATTATAGTCAATAATTTGGCTTTTTGTGGCTGGGTTGTAATGACTAATAGATCGCTAAGTCACTCATCAGTTAGGACTGTTCATAGATACGTTTTAATGCTCACTAGCGCTAAAAAAAATGTTTCATTGGAGGTAGTGGAAGCGAGAATTGTTATGGCAATTTCAAAGTGCTTCGAGATGGTGGCAAAGGCGTCTGCGTTCGTATAAAGTTAGGCAAGAGCTTTCGACGGGCATTATGGCTTTATACTCTGTAAATAGGATTTTGCCACGATTAGTATTGACTCAAAAGTCAAATCGTTAACTGATATAGAAAAGTCATATGTGAATTCTTGTACTGGGTGTACATCCAGGAAACTTTGGTGAGCTGTGGTCAAAGGCTTCTAAGGCTTGGATTAAAAAGAAGTTTCTCCAAATCTTTATCTCAGCTTCAAAGTTATTTGGTTACCATAAAAATATGGAATATCTATCTTATAAAATTGGAAAATATCGCGACGCTGGAAAAAATAAGCAGAGAGGGAACGCCTGAAACCACTAGGTTCTTTGACTGGAATAGCTTGGATGCAATATCCATTGGACCAGGGCTTTATTATTCCGAGAATAGGCAAGAACTGGACGTCAGTTGTCATCAGCAACAAAAAATCTTCAAAACAGTCTTCTGTTGAATTGCTTTTGTTTCTGGAATTTTCTGAATAGAAGAAAACCTACAGCACCATCGTTCGTCAGATAGCTGTTCAAATTCAATCATCTTTTCTGTATTTCTTATTGGTCTCTAAGGGAAAGTTCATGACGTGGTGCACTTCGAATAAGAAACGCATATTTTGCATTGCTGTAAGAAAAAAAAGTTTCGCTGTTTACCGTTTCAACTGTTTTACTTCATTCACTTAAAGCTACAAATAATTAGCCCTGAACGGATAGCAGTGCTCCTAAAGCTGGGCAAATAATTAGCATATTAAAAACAATACAACTCACCATAATCATAACAATAACAAGAATAACTTACGAAAAAAAACACACATAGAAAACAAAAAAATGCTGGGCAAAAGGGCATGGGAGGCAACCCCCACATGGGTACACTAAAATAAGCACACATAAGAAAATTATAATATTTTTTAATATTTGATCATGGTTGGTCAATACACAATTTTTGATACTTCCTTCTTTAATTTCCGCTGAGATGGCCGGAATGAATCAATTTTCAACTTTGCAATTCCAATATAATGCCCTTTTATAATTAAACTTATATTTGTCTTTTGATTTTACTAGCACAAGATTTAGACAATGGGCCTGACAATAAATGCACCTAGATTGTGTTACAACCAATTTAAGGACAGCTTGGAGACTATTGGATGCTCCGCTCATGCCGCTTGCACCATCATAACATGGAGCCACACAGGAGGCTCAATCGAGTCCGTGCTTTTCAACAAGGTTTTTAATTGTTTTAGCAAGGGGTAAATTTTCAAGATGAACGCTTCCAAATGTCTTCTCGCGGTTAATAGCGTTACAGTCCACCAAATAATAAAACTAAGTTGCTCTTTTTTCGACAGATCTTTTGTTTCCATCTGTGCGTATTCCCCAATATTTCTTAATTACGCATCTTGTTTGTTTGCGCAAGAGATCAGCCGGTATGTTAATAAGAATATTTTGGTAGTCTGAATCTGAACTCAAATAGCTTCCATAACAATGTCTTTGACCTGGGCTTTCTGTGTCAGCATATCTAGAAACTCCAATTCCAGACTGGGAAAGTATTCCTGTTTTTTATGGCCTAGAAGTGGGAGTCCTTGGCATGCCATGGCACATGCCACTTTCATGGGGGTGGCTATATGAGAGCAATTTTTCGCTATGTCTTCCTTCCGATTCTAATAAACAGTTGTAGCTAGATGTGCCACACTCAATTGCTTTGCAATTGAAGTGGTGAGTTTTTCCATCTTGTCAAGTAGTTTTTTCAAGTTGCTCATGCCTTTGTCGACAACGTTACAATATCAGAAGTAATGTCATGATTTCCTGTTACAGAAAAGTGCTAACAGCAAAAACCCTGTACAACGTTTTCTTTAATAGAATAGTACAGCCATGGTCTCTGTTCATAAGCTTTAAAAGAAAAACTGTGGCCATTTGTTTTGGGGTATTTGACTAGCTTTAGATGGCTTTAGGTGCTCAAGCACCGAACGTTTGCTTGAATCAATTAATTGAGCAATTAAACTTCGAATTTTCAAGTTATTACGATTAAATAGCGAAATAAATAGCTTCCATGTTTTTTTTTAAGCAGTTACTTTTTAATTGCAATTTTTCTGTTAGATTTCAACTTTCAAACAGTTCGCGGTAACGAACTGTAAGTAAGGAGCGACCCGGCTCAATGGTAACCAAACTCTAAAAAACGGAATTTTGGTACTAATAGATACATCAAAAGAATCAGATTTTAATTCTGATTTCCAATATATAAGTTTCATCAAGTTTAATCTTACCCATCAAAAGTTACGCGCCAGAGAAAATTTGGCTGATTTTCGAAAAAAGGGGGAAAGACCCCCTAAAAGTTATAAAACCTTAATGAAATTCACATCATCATATTCAGCGTATCAGAGAACCCTACTGTAGAGGTTTCGAATTTTGCATTTTTTTGCCAGAAGAAAGATCACGGGTGCGTGTTTATTTGTTTTTTTTGTTTTTGTTTTTTTTTTCCCAGGGGTAATCGTATTGACCCAGTGCTCCTAGAATATCGTAAGAGGGCTCATTGGAACGGAAATTAAAAGTTCTAATGCCCTTTTTAAGTGACCAAAAAAATAGAGGGCAACTAGGCCCCCTCCCACGCTCATTTTTTTCTCAAAGTCACCCAACTAAAATTTTTAGATAGCCATTTTGTTCAGCATAGTCGAAAATCTAATAAATATGTCTTTTACGATGACTTAATCCCCCACAGTTCCCAGGGGAAGGCCTGCAAGTTATTAACTTTGCCCATTGCTTACATATTGTATTGGTTATTGGGAAGTATACAGACATTTTCAGGAAGAATTTTTTCTGGTGCGGGGGGATCTGGAGTAGGGGTTTACTCGGGAGAATCTTTCCATGGAGGATGTTTCTTTGGGGTAAGGGACATTTCTATGAAGGGGCGCCGGATTTCCAATCATTATTTAAAAAACGATCAGAAATTAAATTGAAAAAACAAGTTTTTTCAACTGAAAGTAAGTAGCAACATTAGGACTTAAAATGAACAGAAATTATTACGTATATGAGGGGGTTCTCCCCCAAGTCAATACCTCGTTCTTTACGCTACAGTTTTTTTTTTAGTGCTTTCAAAAGAGCTATCTATTCTAATTAAACGGCCTTTGTGATTCAGGGGTTTGTGAATTAAATTTTTTTTAACTTTTAACGTAAAGAGCGTGGTATTGACTAAGGGGAGAACCCCATCATATACGTAATAACATATACGTAATAAAAAAAACAATAAAAAAAACAAGCGGTACGGCTCAATAGTAATCAAAACTTTTAAAAACGGAACTTTGATGTCAATAAATGTATCAAAAGAATGGGCTTATAATGCTGATTCTAAATATATGAATTTTATTAAGTTTAGTATTACTCATCAAAGGCTACGAGCCTGAGAAAATTTACCTGATTTTTTAAAGAGGGGGAAACATCCCCTAAAAGTGAAAGAATTTTAATGAAAATCACACCATCAGATTCAGCGTACCAGAAAACCCTATAACATAGGTTTCAAGCTCATATCTGCAAAAATCTGCAACTTTTATTTTTTACCAGAAGAAAAATATACGAATATAGAAGTTCGTTACGTAAGTTAATTTGTAAATTACGTCAGAACCAAATTTAGAGACAGCCATTTAGCAAAAGAAAAGTAAAATTTTTATGCAAATTTTGTTTACTTATTCAATGACGGTGAGCCAAAATGAAAGCTGCATTAACTAAAAAACGATCAGAAATTAAATAGAAAAAACAAGTTTTTTAAACTGAAAGTAAGGAGCGACATTAAAACTTAAAACGAACAGAAATTATTCCGTATATGAAAGGGGATGTCCCCTCCTCAACGCCTCGCTCTTTACGCTAAAGTTTGACTCTATCTCACAACTTTATTTTTTAAAACAATAAAAAACTTTAGCATAAAGAGCGAGGCGTTGAGGAGGGGACAGCCCCTTTCATACACGGAATAATTTCTGTTCGTTTTAAGTTTTAATGTCGCTCCTTACTTTCAGTTTAAAAAACTTGTTTTTTTTATTTAATTCACTAAGGATGTGGCCATGACTCACAAAAAAGTACAGTGCTCATTCTAAAAATTGTGTCTAAAAATTAAAAGTTTAGGCATCAGTAATATCAATTGCGGATTCAAAATTTTGCCACCAATGCTGAACACCTTATCAACACCGGAAATAGTAAGTTAAGAGCGCGATACAATTAGACTAATTGCCAAGACTATAGCTTCACCAGATTGCATTGAAAGCTATGGGTATTATTTACTACTAATAGTTACCTATTGAATTGTCTTGTCATAGGAACTTATTCCTGCTGGTCTTGAGTTTAATATGGCTCTTTACTTTTCTTTGACAAACTTTTTTTCAGAAAGTTTTTTTTTCAATTTCCTTTTCTCTGAAAAAATTCTTTTTATGAAATTTTTTTTTAAAATTAATTTCTGTTCATTTTTATTATCAAAGTTCTTATTGATTTACACAATGAATATTCTATAGTTTTCACGCTCTAGACATAAGCAACACTTATAAGACCAATAACTTATAGACTTATAACTTACAACCCTACCCTTCCCCCGGGTTCTGGGGGGGGGGGTATGTCAATCCCAGCTGCATTGTTGAAAGACCTTTGGGCTATTTGAAACAAAATGACTATCTTAAAATTTCGATCGGATACATTTGGGGAAAAGAGAGTATAGGGGGAGCTAGTTGCCCTCCAATCACTTTTGACTCCTAAGAAAGGCAATAGAGCTTCCAATTTCCAATTGGAATGAGCCTCCTCCAAACTCCATACGACCACCCCTTTTATGTGAAGTGGCTCTGGGAAAAGAAAACAAAAAACATTGAAGCCTTATGGCCTTAATATAGGCAACGCTATAGCGTTGCCTCTGATTAGTTGTCCTTTTCGAAAATTTTCACTCTGTAAATATACTTTGCAACGTTTTTATCTACTTTTTTTGCCGATTGAACACAGCTAGATAAGCCAGTTATTTGTCTTATTGAGATTTTATGGTGCAAGCGTTTGCGTTTTAAGCAACTTTTGTTGGCTTTTCTTAAGACTAAAAGTGTGAGAATTCCGTTATAATCGATTTTTTTTTTTGCAAAATGTATTAGCTAAAAAAAAAAAAAAAAAAAAAAAAAAAAAAAAAAAAAAAAAAAAAAAAAAAAAAAAAAAAAGGAACACAAAATCCTATTTTGCAATCACTTTTGACTCTAAAAATCCTTTCCGACAAAAACCTGTTCCTATAGAAAAAACATCAAATACCCAAATTTGTTATTCAATTCAGCTTTAATGACTCGCCTGTGTAATTATAAGCAGCTCATTATCATGCAAGAATTTAAACCAGAAACTGCCCAAGGTAACAATTAAAAGATTTTTTTTAAAGAAAAACAATATTCAATGTATTTTCTTCCAGTTTTTGGACAACAAAGTAAAGTAGATCTCAATTGGCAATGATATATGTAGTGATACAGCAACTATGATCCAATAGGCAGTAGCCAGATTGATTGAGGGGAGGGGGGACAATGGATTTTACCGTCTGGTTGGTTAGGCTGATCCTCTTTAATTAGTTTTACATCATAATTATTTAAAAAACTTTTTTTTACAAAAAAAAATTTTCAAAGAAGAGTAAAGAGCTACATTAAACCAAAAATGAGTAGAAATGAAAGCAGATTATTTTCCAAGCGTAAAACTACCACAAATCACCATCAATATATGAATGAAACCCATAACCAACAGAATTTACAATAAATAGCCTAATCAGACTCAGAACGAGAAGAAACTAAGGGAAGTAGGGCTGACCTTCCCCCCATACCTTATGAAGACCAGAACATAACTTGCACTTTACTGAAAACAATACTTATTTCGAGCTGAATTTTTCTATTGCTTATAATAGTGAAAAAAACAGTCATAACCAAGATTACTGACAACACAGCAAATGAATGTGGATTGACTATTTAATATGCATATACTGATAATTTTTCCTTAAAGTCTTAATAATTTTGGATTCATTACAATTAAAAAAGTGAAAACATTTAAAATTCATTTTGTTTAGTTATAAAATTAATCTATGTTAGTTTTTTATTGATAGTCTTTTTCATTTGGAAAGAAAATTATAGTTTAAATGTTTTAGGGTTTTTTCTCTATGAAAAATCTACAATTCGGCTTACTATTTATATGTTGAAGAAATTTTTTTAGAAGTTTTAATAGCATACATCCTTTTGAAAATCTGAATACGCATAGTATTATTTAATTTAGTTTTAAACCTCCTCAAGGTTTCCTGAAAAATAAAACTAATAATGCACTATTGAAGCTAGGGATATTACAGTGACACTTTCAGGAAATGTTGAAGAGGATAAAGAACTAAATTGAAACACGTTATGTGGATACACGTCAGTTATGATAAGTATTAAGTTGAAACTTTCAGTGCATGTTAGGGGGGATGTTGAACCAACCAAAAGTTACTATATGTATACTACCCAAATATTTCTACTATTACGACTAACCCTACTATTAAGGATAAGGGTATAAAAGAGAAATTTTCAGAAATTGTTGGTGGGTATGTTAAATTAAACTGAAACACTGTATGTATGCAGGCCGTCGAATGGCCGTATCACCATTATATAAAGAGCGAAGTTCTGTAAGTTTCAGAACATGCTAAGGGGTATGTTGGAAACTAGTATACTAGCAGTAGTCATCATAGTAACACTTGTAGCAGTAACAGTCACAGTAGTAGTAGTAGTTGTAGTAGCAGTACTAGCAGTAAAGTTAGTAGCTGTGGCAGTATTTAACCTACATTTTGAATTTTGCCTAGTTCAACATACCCCCTAACATGTCATGAAAGTTTCAACTTAATACCCTAGACAATTCGTGGGAAAATGCTGATACGGCCTTTCTGCAATCTGCATGTACAGAGTTTGTTATTAACTTCCCCCTAAACATTCCCTGAAACTTCCTACCCTTAACCTCAGTAGTAGTAGTCGTAGTAGTAATAGTCATAGTAGTAGCATAAGTAATAGTAGCAGTATGCACAGAGTGACTTTTGATTAATTCGAAGTCCCTCCTAACACGCCATGAAAATTCAACCTAATACTCTAAGCTATTTCTGAGAATCGCCCATGCATCCTTTTGGCAACATGAATGCACACATTGTGTTTTCATTTACTTCAACACCCCCTAAATGCTCCCTAAAAGTTTTCACCTTAATACCCTTATCTTCAGTAGAAGTGGTAGTCGTAATGGTAGCAATAGTGATTTTCGGGGAAATCTCTAAAAAATTTGGGGATAGTGGAAACACTAAACAGAACGCAACTTATGAGCCAAAAGAAATGAAAGAAAGAGGTGATACCGAACTCTCAGCTTCCATTCTTGGGAGACATCTGACAGTTTATAAGTGGCTACGGAATTCTTGTGTTGTTCAATCACTTTTCTGTGAATAGGCGGCGCGGCAGCGGAGTGCAACTGGCAATTTGACGATAAATCACAGCAGTCCAGTTTTTTGTTAAGAAAAAAAATCACTCAGTGATAATTTATTGCGCCCCCTGGCATTGTGCGCCCCTAGGCTCAGGCCTATTGGTAAATCCTAGCCTGAGCAGTGGTAGTAGTATTAGTAGTAGCGTGTACATGTTGCCTTTTATTCAATTATTCTTCCCCTTTAAGTATTCCCTGGAAGTTCTAACTTAATGCTCTAATCTTTTCCTCAGAAACACCGTTTCGACAATCTGCATGCACGTAATATACTACTACTACTATTAATACTAATACTACTACTACTACTAGCAGTACTACTACTGCTACTATTACTACTACTGCTACTATTACTACTACTACTCCTACTCCTCCTCCTCCTCCTACTACTACTATTACTACTACTCCTACTACTATTATTACTACTACTACTACAACTACTACTTCTACTGCGACTTCTACTAATGCTAAGAGTATTAAGGTGAAAATTTCAGGCAATGTTTAGGGTAGTTGAACTAAATCAAAGCACACTATATGTATTCAGGTTGCCAAAAGGGCCTATTAGCACAATATCTTAGGAATAACTTTGAGTATTAAGTTGAAACTTACTGGTTTTACTAAGGGGGACATTGAACTAACCGAAAGGCGTTATGTGCATGTTACTACTACTACTACTGCTACTACTTGTTCTACTGCTATTGCTACACTACCGCTACCGCTGTTACTAACGCTACTGTTACCCCCATTACTAAGGCTAAGGGTATTAAGGTATTAACATCGATCAAACAATTAGTGGTAATGAGTAGTAAGTAAAGAGTGACTCGTGCTAATAGTAACCGAAACTCTAATAAATGAAATTTTGAAGACAATTTGAAACAGGGGCAAAAATCCCTCAAAAGTGTGAGTTACCTTAATAAAAATTTCACCAATAGATTTAGCACCCCTGAGAACCTTATAGCAGAGGTTTTTCGTCCCTGTCTGGAAAATGTGAAATTTTGTTGTTTTTTCTGAGAAAAAAGATCATATTTGTGTTTTTTTGGGGTGATCTTATTCTCCATAGAAAATTGGGAGGAGACTCATTGGAACGGAAATTAAAGGTTCTAGTGCTCTTTCTAAATAGTATAAAGATTGGGTCAAAACAAAGTGGTGTTTTCTGCCATTTTGTGGCACAAAACAGCAATTTTGCGTCAAACAAGGAGAAGCTAAAAATTCTAAGATAGTGTATCGATTTAAAATTACTGAGAAGTTTAGCATTGAGCTTACCAATCTCAGAGGCAGTGACTCCACGTGATGGCGCATTTCTCTGAGGTAACGCTATAGCTTTGCCTATAGTAAAGAGCAATAGGCTTCAATCTTTTATTATTATTATGATTTTTTCTCTTATGCACTTCATATGGAAGGGGTGGTCCTATAAGCTTTGGAAGGGACTCATTCGACTGGAAATCGGACGTTCTAGTTCCATTTTTAAGAGTCAAAAATGATCGGAGGGCAGCCCGCCCCACGCCCTCGTTTCCCCAGATGAATACGATCAAAATTTTGAGGTAGCCACTTTGTTGAAAATAGTCCGAAGGTCAAATAACTGTGCCTCTGGGTCTGAAAAAAACCCTCCAAAGCCACCGAAGCAAGGGCCGTAAGTTATACAGGTTGCCCTTTGTTAACACATAAGGTTTTTATGGAATGGGTGGTCATATAAATTTTGGAGGATGCTCATTATTGCTCATTCACTTTGAAATGGAAAATTCTAGTTCTCTTTTTCAGAGTCAAAGTAATCGGAGGTCAACCAGGTCCCCCCTACGCCTTTTTTGCCCAAATGTATACTATCAAAATTTTGAGATAGCCATTTTGTTCAAAATAGTCCAAAAAGACAGCAACTGTCCCTCCAGGGTTGACAAGACCCCTGCAGTCCCCAGGGCAAGGGCAATAAGTTATGAAAGTTGTCCATTGTTAATATATAAGGCTTTTGTGGAAGAGGTGGTCGTATAAGCTTTGGAGTCTCTTTCATTGTAAATAAAAAAGTTCTAATTCCTTTTTTAAGAGTCCAAAGTGACCGAAGGGAAACCAGTCCCCCCTATGCTCTTTTTCCCCAAATATATCCGATCAAAATTTTAAAAAAGTATTTTGTTCAAAAGAGTTCAAAGATTAAATACCTGTGCTTCCGGGTCGACCCCCCCCCCAAGCCACCGGGGCAAGGGCTGTGGGTTATGCAATCTGTCCATTGTTAACAAATAAGGTTTTTATGAAAGGGGTGGTCATATAAAATTTGGAGGAGGTTCTTTCGATTAGAAATCGAAAGTTCTAGTTCCAGTTCTAGTTCTAGTTGTAATAGCCCGAAGTGATCAAAGGGAAACCAGCCCCCACCCCATCTGTGCTCAAATACATAGGATCAAAATTTTTGAGATAGCCATTTCTTTCAAAATAGCCAGAAGGTCTAACAACTATGCTACCAGGGATGAGTCCCCCAGTCCCCGGGGCAAGGACTGTAGGTTATGCGAGTCGCTTATTGTTAATATATATGGATTGTACGGAAGAGGTGTTCGTATAAACTTTGGAGGACTCTTATTCGACTGGAATTTGAAATTTTTAGTGCCCTTGTTAAGAGTCAAAAGCGATCTAAGGGCAACCAGCCCCCCTCAGGCCCTTTTTTCTTTAAATTTATCAGACCAAAATTTTGAGATAGCCATTTTGTTCCACTGGAATTCGAAATTTTTAGTGCCCTTGTTAAGAGTCAAAAGTAATCTAAGGGCAAGCAGCCCCTCTCAGGCACTTTTTACTTTAGATTTATCAGACCAAAATTTTGAGATAGCCATTTGGTTCAAAATAGTTAAAAGGTCAAATAACTATAACTCCGGGGTTGACACACCTCTCCCAAGCCTCCAGGGCATGGGCTATAAGAAATACGTTTTGCCCATTATTAACATGTAAGGATTTTTATTGGAAAAGAGGGTATGTTTGATCCTGGGTCCAGCCAAACTCTTGTTTGTAGCGATTTTTGTTCATTTTAAGTTTGACTTGAATATTCATTTTAAGTTTTACTCGTTTAAGATTTATTTATTCATTTGTATTAGTACTTGTTATATGTTTGTTGGCTATGATTGTTTATTTAATTTCTATTCATTTTGCGTTTCATTTATTCTTTAATAGTAAAAGATTTTTTGTTTGTTTTAAGCTTGATTTGTATATTCAATTTAAGTTTTATTCGTTTTAAGATTTATTATTCATTTTTGTTAGTACGTGTTAAATGTATGTTGGCTAGGATTGTGTATTTAATTTCTGTTCATTTTGGCTTTCATTTATTCTTTAATATCAATTTTATGGTCATTTTGAGTCTGAATTAGGATAGGAATATATTTAAGCTGGTCTTAAGTTTAATATGGCTCTTGACATTTCTTTGAAAAACTTCTTTTTTGGAAAGTTTTTTTTTTTTTTTTTAATTAGTTCCTAAAGATCCACATAGGCCATTCTACGCGTCTGCCACCAGAGGCAGATACGGGAAATTTGAACATACAACAAACAAAATCAGAAAGAAGAAAATGAGGAATAGGAAAAAAATTAATTTTACAAGATATTGAGACATTTCCTTTACTCTCCCGCAGGCCGCCATAGAATTGAACAGTAATTCTTTTAGACATATTCAGAACTGATATTTTGAAGTAAACTAGACTAATTCTAAAAAAAATGTTTCCTTTTCCGAATACAAGCACAAAATTTTATACGATTTTTAAATGGTGTTCTAGTTTTTTATGGTACCATTTCGAACGTAAGTAGCATGCTATGCTACTGCATTTTTTTGAAAACTCTGCAATTTGTTCCGTAATGCATGGTCTTTCCATTAAAAAGTTGAAAACTAAGTCAGTTTCGTATGTGACTTACAGAGACCCAAATCTTGATTCGAATGAACTAGCAAGGAAACATATAAAAATTGGAAATTTATTTTCTCTGTTTCTTAAAAGTTCTTTGAGAACAAAAGGCTCGACGTCGCAAATTAACTTGTGATTTCAAGCAAATTTGCTCCATAATGGACAAGAGAAAAATGAATCACATTTTAAGCTCATTTTATTGATGTTAGTTTCCTTAGGTAATACTTTGTCAAACTATCATAAAACCAACAGTTAGAGAAAAGTGAAAAATAGGACACTGAAAAAACGGAATATTACCTGAGAAATTGAGGCAGTTCTCAGTCCATTTTCGTTGCTTGTAATAGCTTTATCCTTGCGCAACCACCATAACACCCAACTTGAAGACGCACGAAACATCTTGCTTTGCTTTGTTTAATAAAA
This sequence comes from Artemia sinica, assembly GCA_027921565.1. Taxonomy (NCBI): domain Eukaryota; kingdom Metazoa; phylum Arthropoda; class Branchiopoda; order Anostraca; family Artemiidae; genus Artemia; species Artemia sinica. The sequence goes on along the minus strand of CM051256.1, from coordinate 51,997,603 downwards.
TGAATAAACTATTTCACCAAGTATCAGGAATTATTTTCTTTTGACCCAAACCTTGAACACTTTCAATGCGGCCTTAGATCTAGGCTACTACTTTCGTAAAATATACTTCTCTTTCATGTAGTCCTTTTAACGCTTGAAATTATTCTACCATTTCAAAATTTCGTTCGAAATTATTTTCAATCGCGTAACACTTATAAAAAAGAAGCAATCATAAACATTCTGATATAGAACACAGAATTTGATTATTAAACTGTTCTCCACAAATGAAATAGCCTCATAGGTAAAACTTCTGCTTTTTGAGAAGCTGTCTCGGGTAGTGACGCAATATTTTTCGTAGTGATTTATAGGCTTCGTTTCACTATAATAGAACTATATCTGAAGAATTGGGTAAAACAAAATGTTAAAGTAATATCCAGGTTTGAACCATTCAATTACTGACAAACTTCCAAACTACTGAGAAGTACACACACTATATCCGGATCAATTAACACATTTCTGAAAGTTTTGCAACACCCACTTTAAATGAATAAAATGCGGCAAAAGTGTAGTCTTCCGTTTTGTTTAAAAGCATGTCATCAGTGAAGATTGATGCGGCCAAAGAAAATTCCGAAGTGACATGAATAGCGCTACTTTACCTGAAAGGCAAAATTGAATGATTGACGTTGAATATCAAGCGTAAAGCTGTTGGCCAATATTGAGTAAACGAAAAGTGCTTACGCCTCCTACTTGCTACACAGTAATAGCATCCTCAAGCACTAAAACATACATTACCCAAAGTACACTGTAAAAACTATTCTTGTGGCGAATTCAAATAAATTTCATGACTTCAATATTTGGATCTGTTTTAACTAAGTTAAGGCTGATTACAACTTGAGTTAGGGTTGTATTAGCTAAAAATCTAATTTTGGTTGGAATAGCCTAAATGTCCACTTAACTACTGCTAGACATTGGTCCTCAGAATAGGTGACAGTGGTCATTGAACTATTCCACATTTACTACTATATTCATCCTGGAGAAAAATATTCTAACTATTATAATTTTCTACAATATAGTACACATAGTCGACGTTCCCTAATTTATTTCTTAGGAGGAATGGTCCGTTAGGGGGGGGGGAGATTCCAGGGCGGAATACTCTCAGAACCATAAGGCAGAATCTTCTTCAAAGAGTCGAAAGGGTAGACTCCGGCAATTTTGGGTTTTTATTTCCCCAGAAAAATTACTCCCGTGGAAACTGCCCCCCATATGTAAGAATGAGCAGCCATCGAGAAAGTATAAGAGATGAAATTAATGAAAAAAGAAGGACGTTTGGAATATTTTACCGATATTCCAAAATATAGGCTGAATATGGGGTGTGGAAAATCTTATAGTATTTCCTTTTACATTTTTATTGAAAGTAAAGAAATAAATATATTACTTTTAACTTTATTACTCTGGATCCCCTACTGTATTTTTATCTATGATTAAGAATGATAATAAAGCCTATAGCTATCGACACATCTTGGTATTCAACAAGTGGCATCAATTCACAGGAATGCAGAGGAAGCGGGGGGGGATAATACATTTTTCAAAATCTTGTGGGGGGGGGCAATGTTGTTGTTGTTTCCATTTTTTTAATGAAAAAGCCCAAAAAAATACATTTTCAATGAAATTACTAAAAGAAAGCTCTTTTTTCAGAATCTAGGTGGAGGGGGGAATCTTGAGAGGGGGTAAATCCCCCAAGAACAATAACAAAACTTTATATCTTACATGGTTTTTAGTGTTTCGGTTGCCCAGACCCCAGCCCTCTTGCTTCTTCACTGGAAAGTGTTTTCCTTGGTGGTGTCAATGTACTGGTGGATCCAGGGGGCTTGGGGGACCTCAGGCCCAACCAAGATTTTTCTGGCGTTCTCATTCTTTTTTTTTCTGTTCTTCACTTCTTTTTTAAATCAATTTGTCAATTTAGTCAATCATTGGTGTTCTTGTCACATTGCCCCCCCCCCCCCCCCCCCCAAGAATTGCTTATTGACACCTTTGTCACATTGGCTCCCTCAAGATTTTGTTCTAGATCCACCCCTGTGTCAAAGGGGAGGGGAAGGCATGCATCCCTCAGATCTTTTTACCCTTTCCCATAAACTTTGAAATATGCCTTTTTTGTTTTTGTTTTCATTGAGAAATGCCTTTTTTGGTATTTTATTGAAAAACATGAAAAAACTACAAGTTAGCTCCTCCTTAGGTATTGAAAAAAACATCCCTTCACGCTAAATTTTCGTAAATTAACGACACTGGTATCCTTGTTAGAAACATAGCCAGCCATAAAATAGCTAGAAAGTAAGAGGCAAATAAAACAACGTTATATATTCTTGTTAAACGTTAGGCTACTTTAAACTCATTTCCTGATAAAACTGGGTCCCAGAAAAATATGTTACCATTAAAAAATTTTCTGCCTGATAAAGGATTAAAACTTCATTTATGTTTTATGGTGATGTAACTTCTATTTGATGTAAAACAGCTCTTATGATAATGTCTCCCAGTTTTTCGTGCTCTGAATGCACTATGAGTTGCAAGATTATACACTAATCCTATTTATGAGCATGCAGTGATCTGAATAGTTATCAGTTACAAAATATTTCACGAAACGGATATCTCTTTTCCTTTTTAAAAATTGAACTGAAAGTCTCTCTAATTAATCACCACGCTGAATTAAGCGTAATTAGGTTTTTAGTGCCAAAGCGTGGCATATGGGTACCTAGGGTCACTCTGACGAAGCAACACCTGTGACTACGCCTTGCAGGGATGAACTTGTGTGTTGCCTTTAGTATTTGCTGTTCGTCATAAAACTACACGTACAGGTATAGCTTTGATGTATTTAAACCTAAAGTAACAATACAACGGATGCTCTAAGCACTGCTAAAATTATTTGGACGTGCTTATGGGCTACTGCCCTCACTGCTACTTGTCTTTTTGATGAAACACACCCAAGAAGTGAAGTTAGAAAAATCCTAATGAATTATACCAAAACATGATGATAAAATAGTACTTTAGAAACAAAATTATGGAAGCCGCGACAAAGATACATGGAAAACAGGCAGCACAGAAAGCACTACATTAAGTACCTAACCCCTAACCACCTCTATATATTAAATATTTAATTAAAATATCACAGTTTTTCTCATTCACATAAGCAAATCATAGCCGATTTTAGAGAGGCAAGCCGGTTATTGTCAGATCTTACACAGCGTAATTCATGAATGTGTTTCGGTTAAAAGACTAGTACCGGGTCCACACAAAAACAAAAAAGGAGTTAATTGTATCTGACAGTGTTAATGATTCAGCGTTTAGTTCTTACACGTTGCTTTTTTTTTAGCCCAAGCTTTCACAGACAGCAGAAATAAAACGTAGGAGTGGGTATTTCCTATAAGAAAACGCAACCTTAATCCTTTTTGTGGTTTGTAAGCAAATCTGCTTTTTTCAAACCCTATTTAAATATACCCTTGCGGAGTTCCCTGTCAGCTAAAACGATCCGCTGTAATAATCCAACACATAATGACTGATCTACGAACATCGTCTAAAATACAATAAAAGTATTACGATTAGCATATGAAAATAAGACGCATTTGAGCATAATTTTGACTTGTAAATTGGTTGCAAGAGTCTGCCTTCGGATAAGCATAAGACATGCAACCAACGCGGTGAATATTCAGAATTAAAGAAGGCAATAACTCTTTATTTTTTTTTTTTTCAATATGGGCAGGCTCACAAGAAAAATCAGACAAATAAGTGCATTATACACTTATTTATATGCGCTTGATCAACAGTAAACGACAGTCTAGAAAAACGTAAAAAACAGGAAAAAAACTCCGGTTACATTACTTTTTTGCAGGGGTTTTTATTTCCAGGGGTGATTGACAGATTGTATCGAATCAGAGGCCGTAGAATGTTTTGAAAGACCCACCAGAACAAAAATCGCAGTACTTAATACCCTTTTTAATTAACAAAAGAGATTGCATGTCACTAAAGTGATGGCGTTTTCATTTGTGCCATAATGCCATTTCTTGCCAAAACTATAGATTTTTGCTCAATTAAGTTCAAAAAGCCAGGAATGCAGATTTTAAGATTTCCAATCGATTTATAATGGTCTAGCAATCAACCGGAGATTTTCAGCCCCCAATCTTGAAAAAATATACAGATAACAAAGCTCATTTTAAGCTGTAGCCTGTTACTATCAGTTTAAAATTAAAGACCCCTGAAGTTTGAAAGCCTTGAGCTTGAGTGGTCGTAGTTTGAAGATGGATGAATAAACGGAGGTTTTGCTGAACTTAGATATAGTATAAACAGTTAGTGGGTAAACTGTAAGTAAAAAAAAAACATATGAAGTGGCAATTAGCAATAAGTAGTTAACTAGGCATATTTTTTGGGCTAATAGTCTAACCTAATATCACAAAGGGATGTCTACTAGCTAAATTGGAAGCTACAGCTTCAATAGTTTGACCTTAATAACTCTATACAAAATGTCATATTGCATCAAAAATGTCACTGTTTGGTACTATTTTGGGAGTGTAAGGGCTTGGAAGCACAACAAGGGCACCATTTTAATCTCCATGGCCGGAAACCCTTAATCCCGTGATTCCCAACGTGGGGCACAGGCCCCACCGATGGGGGATGACAATATTTCTGTGGGTCATTTGCAGAAAGTGCACTCTCTAGCTCACTATACTTCAGAGCCTTAATTTTGAAAAGAAAATATTTTTCATGTGGATGACGTCACATTGACATGTATTTAAAGAGCAAAAAAGAGGCATGATAGTATTGCAACGACGTCATGCACTGTATAAAAGGTGTTGTATACAGACAAAATTTTTCATTATTATAAAATATGCCTAGAGGAGACGCTCAAAAAAGATATCAAGTTAATGGCCTTTTAAGCAGTGCTTCCATTTCTAGTATATTTTAGAGTAGACTACTTTATTTTGAATGTATCTCCTCTAATATTTTTAGACCTACTTTAGTACTTTATTTTTACTTTAAATTTGGATTTTCCACTTTTATCCTTGCCGAGCCTATTGGATTTTTGTTACGGAACTGGTAATTTTGGATACAACGGCGGGATTTCGGCAAAAGCGATTGACAAACGTTCTTGTTTTTGTCGGACTCAGATAGATCCGCGAAATTTGAAACAAAATAACCTACGTGGAAGGACCGACATGATAGACAATTACAAATAGAAGCACCTATGCACATTTAAAGCTAAATGGCCTGAACAATATACAGTAAGAAATAATTGGTTTTTATTAGGGCTTCCTTATCTGTATCTTTACCAAACTAGTATAGCTGATTATGTCGTGTATCATGTCTTCAATGAACACATAGCTTACAAGTTTGGCTACAGTACATCTGCATGTCGAGTTGATTTTAATTCTCGGATGATTTTGTGTAGATTATCTCGTGCTCATACCTTCTTGCTTACTCATAGCAGAAGCATGAATTCAAAATAAAACTTTGAATTAACGATTAATTGGTGTTTTTCTCAACTTAAAGATATTGTTATATCATGAAACAGCCAAGTTGCTTGAGTATAGCCTTAAAATATTTTATTTCTTTCATGTTATAAAACTAAGTCAACAATGCCTAGTATTTTAGCCATTTACTTGGTAGGTAGGCTAAAGAGGAAAAGCTACTACATGAGAACAAATGAATAAGGCAAAGCAGAGAAAAATTGATGTGCCAACATTTGAGTGAGAGCAGAGGATATTTCTTCTATTTTATTTTAAATTCAATTTAAAATTTAGCTGTTTCAGGCAGCTAAGGTATTCTGAAGTTTTACCAGACTATGTTCTGCTCTCATCTGAATTCAGACTCTTCCCAGCTATACCTGCTACACCGAGTGGCCAAAAAGTTGGGGAGCTGTGCGCCCCCACCACTCAGGGCTGTCAACTTTCTAGTCCACGAATGTGTTCTTGAGCATCCAAAAATGTGTTATTCTTGAAATCTCAAAAACTGGAGGTTAATTTTTTTGCCACTTGCAGTGTTGAACAAAAGACGCATTGCAAACCTCTTTCAAAGCTATCAGTTAATATCAAATATTATGAAAACAAAAGCATCCATGTAATGACAAAGTGTGAAAGCACAAAGACAGAAAACATGTAAACAGTAAAATATTTGTGATTAAATATAAACTGACAAATAATCAGCATTATTACGCACAACTAATAATCATTAATATTAAACATAAACTGACTGATCCTGCAAGCCTGAACAAACCTTAATCCGGCAGTGAAAGATTCAAGAAACGGCAATTCTCTGGCCATTGTTATAATCAGCCTTTCCTTTCAGTTGAAGGAAAATAGTTCTTTAAGAATGGAGGATAAGTTTTACAATGTCAGTGACAGTGATACTGATGATGAAAAAGAAAGAAAATCTAGGCCGGTGACGAAACCTGAAAGTTTTTCCCAGACTGTTCAAAAGAAGTATGAACAAAAGTACAAAGTGGAATGGGAAAAGGAGGCTCAGTCTTCGGAATGGCTTGGTAGAGGGACCAATTGCTCTGGGTGTTACCACCAGACTCTATTGCAGAATGCAAGTATTGTACAACTACAATAAATATTGGTAACCAAGGAAAAGGTGCTTTGATTTAGAACATGAAGGGCAAGAAACACAAAGAAATGGAGGGAGAATTTTTGAAATCAAGGAAATTGAAGCCTATTGGAACATTTTTTGACAAGTTCCTAGAGTACAAGGTTCTGGAAACAGAGGCAAAAATACAAGAGTTCCTTACTGCCAACAATTTGCCTTTCTCACTGTCAGACAAACTTATCCATCTCCTCAAGTCCCTACCTGGGAAGGATGTCCTAAACTGTGTGACGGCAGGAAAGCAGGAAGTTACAAATATTGTTCGTCAGGGATTGTACCCCCACTATCGGCAAGAGCTGGTAAATGACCTCAAAGCCTCCGTGTTCTCGATTATTATCGACGAAACAACGGACAATACTGTTTGCAAACAGCTAGTTATTTTTGTGAGTTTCAAAGACGACAAACTAGAGACAAATGTAGATGTCCTAGATATTGTCACCTGTCCCAATGGGACTGCTGAAGGCGTGTTCCAGAGTCTTGACAGTTGTCTGCAATCGCTAAAGGATGATGGTGTTGATCTTAGGAACTGGGTAGGCTTTTGTGCCAATAGAACAAACACAATGATGGGTATCAACAACAGTGTGGCAATAAAAATAAAAGCAAAGTATGATTGGGTCATCGTTATCAAATGCTCCTGCCATTTGTGTCATCTTTGTGCTCAGTATGTTTCAAAAAAGTTTGGAGGAACTTTGCCGCACCGTGACAAGTCATTTCCGAACCAGCCCAAAAAGAATGGATAAGTTCCAAGAGCTCAGAAGGGCCACTGAAGAGCAAGAAATAAAGTTTTCAGCCCTAGCTCCCAATAGATGGCTTTCCATGCCACGAACTGTGAGAAGCATGCTGAAGGGATTGGATACCCTAGAAATTTATTGGCAAGAACTGGCTGAACAAGACCCGACTCATGGCAACGACCAGACACTTTTGACACTGAAGAATCCATACCAAAGGATTCTTTTCGAATTTTTTGACTATGCTTTGGGCATATTCAATGACTTTGATACTCTGTGCCAGGCAAATGTGCCGTGATTTTACTTGCTTAAAAAAGAAGTGCTAGAAGTTGTGAAGAGTCTTTGTCACAATTTCATGGTAGACTATGTGAAACAAATTGAGTCTGTTCAGTCTGTGAACCTTAAAAGAGAAGAGTTCTTCCTACCCGCCTCTAAGGTTTACCTGGGACCAGAAGCGACCGCCCGTCTGTTTTCCTTACAAGGAATAGATACAAGTTCACGGAGAAATACAAGAGCATCAAGGAGATTGCCTGGAAATTTTATATTGAGGCTGCTTCCCAGCTAGTCGACCGGTTTCTATTTGATCACGACACTTACAACTTTGTAGAGATTGTAGAGTAGACCCAAAAGTCGCATCGGATGGTGATATTCCATCGTTGCGGCTTTTTTGTCAAAAGTTCGGACACCGCTCGCGGGATTTTGGGCTGTTTGAAAAAGAGTGGTGGGCATTGATGCTGCTTAGTCCAGACGATAGTTTTCTCAGTGGCGAAAACCCGATTGATTTTTGGAACTGGGTGGTGTTCATCAAGACGCCCTAAGGAGTGCTAAAGTTCACTATAGTTCTTCATGTCATTTGGTTTATTTTTGGACTTCTCTGCTCAAATGTCGTTGTGGAAAGACTTTTCAGCGATCTGAAAACAGTAAAAAATAAAAAGAGGAATGGGCTCAAAAACGTAACTTTGGCTGCAACGATTTCTATCAAGTATGGGATGAAGCGTAAAGGCCCCCCTACGTTCACCAAGAGTTTAAAGAAAAAAATGAAGTCCGTAAAATCCGATACGACTGTGTCCGAATGCGTCGCTTTTTTAGGCGTTGGGAAAGACGATGGGGATGGCGACCACAACGATGACTCGGGATATTAATATAGAATTTAGTGTTTTCTCTTAAACCTTATTGCTTGGTAATTCTCATTAAATTTTTCTGAGTACAGTTTAAAGTAAGTCTACACTCGGCATTTTCTGGAAAACTGGGAGGCAGGTAGCAGTCTACACTAGTTAAAATCGAATAATTCAAAAGATCAAAATGCAGGCGCTCTCCTTAAATCAAGCTTAAAGTGATTCATTTTTGCTACTATACTCTGCTTCAAATTAACAACTCAATATAAAAAGTCAAAACAAAAATAATGCGACCGGTTGGATATCATTCATGCCAATCCTTCGTACCAGTTCAAATGAAAACGTGGGTGTTGCAAAAGTAGTAAAAGAGAAGGAAAAATAATGGCAAAGAAAAACAAAGAAATAAAATACATTCATATGGTCCAGAATCTGATATCTGGACCCGGAATCTATAAATCAAAACCGAACTTAACTAGTCGATAAATACAAATCATTGTTTTAAACGTCAAAAGAAGATATTTTGGTACACGTAAAAGGCTTTGAGTTGCAAAATAAGTCGTCTTGAATAAATGCTATTAAAAGTCAGCCTAATAAGGCTTTACTTGTAATTGTGAAAGAAGTCAGAAAATGGGGAAACTTTTAGGGATTTTGGTATTGAAAATAGGGATTTCTAGGGATTTTCCACCAGCCTTTTAGGGACTGAAAAATTTGAATTGGGAACACTGGTAATATAGCGTAAGAATCAAGTTTGTTAACATTCCTGTTCAAATAGTAAGTACGATAACATACTTAATTCCGGATTGTGTCCTACTATAATTTTACTCTTTTTTTCGCACTTAAAAACTTTATTCCCACATTAGTGGAATGGAAGTACTGCTTTTAAGCTTCCTTCCGGTAAATACGCATAAAATTTTGACAGACAAAATCTAAATATCACGAGGGAGGCATTAGGATTTTAGGAATGCTTAGGTGGGGTATGGCCCAAAATCGGCTTAATGGCCGAGTTACTTCAAACCGCCTTAATGAGACGTTTAAAAATCCCCTGTTATATAGTCCCCCCTTATTAAGGGAAAATTAAAAACACACTTTGAAAAAACCTATTTTACTTCTCATCACACAAATAAGAATAGAAGGAGCAAAAATTAAGAAAATAAAATGAAGAAAAAAAGAGCTTACCAAAAACAAAAAAAGCAAAAAATCAAACCTTGCCACGGATGCTAGTTTCCTGGCTTCGCAGATGCACTTCTAGCTCCCGAAGATTTTCGCATGGGTCGTATAACCCGTAATTTTCAATTAAGTCCCGACTGATGTCCAAGACGCTTGGCTATCTCTTCAATATTAAATATTTTTTTGTTTGCCTTTGACACAGTTTATATAATTGACACTAATTATATATACTGTGGCCTTTGATAAGCTCTTGAACAATTTTGTCGGTCTTTCTGTTGGTTTGTAAAAGAGAAAGAGACGAATATTTTGAACCGATAGAAAACCAAAACCGACACATTGTTTCTCCGAAATTTTCGATTTACTTCAAAACGGATTTCATGTTTGCTTCGTAAAGTGCTACATTTGATTATTTCGATATTCACGTAACTAGTAACAAAAGATAGAGCGAAAACGGTTCTACAGAATGCTCGGATTTTTTATTTTATAATAGGTGTTTAACGAACACAGTCCTTTAGAACATTTCGCCTACCAGCTCTCTGAATCGGAAAGTAATCACCCAAGAACTGAATAGCATCAAATTATGGAGCATTTCTACATAGAAATAAAAGCAAGGGCTTTACTACTTGATTCCGGATAAAAGCTATTTAGCCGCTAGCTTGTAGGTTGAAATTGAGCGTAAGATAACATGCTGTGAGATATCATAGCTGGAAGCTTTTATTTCGAAACCTTATAGGGCCGTTCTTTGGCAATAAGATCTTACATCTAAGATCTCACATCTTTCTGCAAAGATTTCCGTTCTTTTGACTCATCTTTGTTCTAAGATCTTACAGCTCACTGATGCTAGCAAAAAGCATGAAGGACACCATCTTTCTGCCACGTAGAAAACTGACGAGAGAACTTTGATGATATACTCATCATTGTTCTTAGACCGCTGATCAGAGCAGAATGATGAAAGACATTTGCAAAAGAACACTATAAGATGTAAGATCTTAGTGCTAAGTGTTCACTTTTAAGTGTTCTTTGTCAAAAGATATAAGATCTTAGCACAAAGATGAGTAAAAGAACGGCCCTTAGGTTACCAGAAAAAGTTGATGGAAGGGTGCTAAATGGTATGGCATATGGCAAGACTTGTACTTTTTCAGTCATTATAAATTAATTTTTAATATATCTACATATGGATGAAAGGTTTTTGTGCAAAGAAGAGTGTAAAAGAATACGAAAAAGCGTCTACTTTGACCTTAAGCTTTACTATGTTTGATTTGTGTGTTTAATAAACACTGATAAACTGCACGTTTACGGGGGGATGGGACACGCAAAAGATCTTTAGCAAAACTTAAAATACACCTTTTTTATCTTGGAACTAATCAGAATTAGTTAATGTATTGCGAGCCGATGCCAAAAACAAAACATGGGGCAGTGCCACACTACCATAAATTCTTGCTAGGAGAGCTTTAATTAAATAAGATTGCGAACTTAAAATTAAACCATAGGCAAGGTGTATTTTACACTAAAACATGCCCTAGTAATAACAGCTGCGTTTATTTCAAATTTCACCCTAAGAACAAATCAAGGTATGTAAGTTCATCACACGGTTTAGCAAGGGTCCATCCAATTCCACGTCAATATCATAAGATATGATAGATTAAAATCATAACATAACACTTCGAAGTGTTACGGGCCAGACCAATAGTCTGATGAATATTTGCAACTTTCTGGAATCAATTTTTCAAGCCTGGAAACGACTCTACTTATGTCAAATAAGTCATAAGCACAGCATAAAATGAAATTTTTTTTTCCTTTTGGAATACAGTCCTGAGAGAGTTAGTCCTGGGCTGAGAGGTAGTATTGTTAGTAGTATTGATGCTATTGATATCAATTACACATGGAATTACACAAGCCTGAGGCACGAATGTACAGTGCAGTTTCACGATTACAAGAATATACAGTGTAGTCTAACCGATACATTGACTTATCAAGGACAGTCATCTATTACTACGAACGATACATGAGTTACCAGACGGGTTTCTAAGGTAACATCCACTTTTTTGGGGCCAATCAGAGATGTTTCTACTAACGGTACTCCATATATGATAACTTGATTAGTAATTGAATTCAAATAAAAGGAGTGATTTTCATTGTAGTTCATATTAGTAAGAGAATTGAATTCAGAGAGAATAGTTTATTTGAGACGATATTAGTAAAGAAAATGAGTGGAGCATTTACACTATTGGAGCTTGATGGTGGAGCAGGTAGCAACAGCAATGATACAAGAGTACCAAACATGGCTGTGGAAATAACACGAGGATGTAGACTAAGCCTTGAATGGGATGATATGTATGGTAGATACGTGATATCATTGAGCAAATTTAAAATGGAGGAGCAATTATGCTTTGCTGCAAAACTGAACATTGTGCATATAAATAGACTTCAGGCAGCATTAGATGCACTAGTGAAATATATTGATGAAAACAAATTGAATCAGTGATTATTATTCTTGTAATTATGCTCAATAAAACTGTTTCTAAATCAAAGATATTTTTCTTTCTATAGTAGGCTATCATATATTTTTTAGAGTAGAAAAAAGAATTCTGCTTAGTCTGATGTTTGTTGTGAGAGTGTTAGTACTCTAAAAAATGGATAGATTTGAGAAAGAGCGAATCATGGGGAATCTTGTGTTTATGCAAAAACGTTTGATTCTAGATGATGATTTTCTAGAGTTTCTATTCAAAGGAAGATATTTTCTCAGGGAATGCTTGCTGATATAATGAAAACTGATTCTCCACCATTAGACTATTGCATGAAGCTTTTACGTCGTGGACCAACGGCATTTACACAGTTTATTGACATATTAATCACGACACAGCAAAATGATATTGTGGATATGCTTTTGAACACTAGCTTAGAAATTTAGGACTTTTTCATGAGAAAGATGATATTCAAGGATGATTTAGTCCTCTCTCTCTCTCTCTATCCCACTCAATTTTTTGATAGTAGCTCAATTTCATTTTTGCGGTGAGAGTGTCAACACATGAAAAAATGTTCCATACATGTCCACTATGCATGTACACACTGGGCAGCTGGTCATCATGTGAGAATTGTACAATGATTGATGAGTATGATTAAAAGTGCAGATTATGCAACCTGTGTAAATTGTATAGAGGATATGCAGTACAAATTAAGGTTGTAATTCCTGTCTTGAAGTGGTGTGTGACTCTCATCCTAGAGGGCACCTATGCTCGAATTGCCACTATGATAAATGTAATCAGTGGGAGAATACATATCCTGGTATGATTGGAAAGAATCCTAAGCGTTATTTTAGTTTATTGCTAAGAAATTGGTATCGTCGTTGCTTTAGATTGTTCTGGGAGGAGGAGCCGGGTCAGCGATTCAACTGTTGGAGCAACAAAAGAATTTGGTTTCTACGTAATCGTTGTGAAGGCAATGACTACTATTATTATAAGCCCACTGATTTTTATTTGGCTGTGACGGAATGTGATTCACCACTTGAGGACACTGTTTGTGACATTGCTTCAAATAAGCAAATTGAAACATGCGAATTCTACAAAATGAATGAGAATAGTATCATTGAATATACAAAGAGATATGACAAGACTGAAGTTATACTCTACTGTAGAAAATGTCACCCTGACATTGCAGCACATCAGGATCAGTATACCGTGAATTCTGATAATCTACCTGCATTAGTTGTTCTCGACAAGTACCTATACGTAGTAGAAGATGAAATCTAAAGAGTAGAAAAGTCGTTTTTATCATGTATACACATTATTTTTATTAATAAACAATTTCACATACATTTTTAGAACATTTTATGCGTAGGGCGCTAAAATCAATATTAAACACGCTTGTAAGTATATTTTCAACTAGAAAGTCGTTCAATAGAGGAAAGTCGAGGTAAATGTTGAGAAAATGCTTGTAGGTATAGCCACGACATCTGAACATGAAAAAGAGTACTGCATGAAAGCCGCATGTCTTAGTCGTTTGATTCTTTACTCTTCGTTGATTTTGAATAATAGTTTTCCCACTGCTCTCAATAAAGTTGCTGATGCATGGAGTGTAGAATTTATATGATAGGCCAAGAGGATCAAAAAATTCAATATTCTTCGCTGTTTGAAAGATGCATAGCCAATGGCCTGTTTTCAAAGTCGATGGACTGCTATTAACAATGATTAGGGTATTGTTAACGCTTGGAATTTTTTCAATGAAGTCCGATGGTATGCAATAGGACTTGTACTGGGACATGTATGGAATCTATACTAAATACGTTGATTATTTGGTTTGTGTTCATGGTGCTAGGTCTAGTAGAACACTGCCGTCGGGTGTGATTTCCCAATAGGTTTGAAATTGACTCAATGATATTAGCATGATACTCTCAGTCAAAGCATCGGCAAATGTACACTCTAAACGTACATTCCCTGTTCGTACTATGCTCGTATCTTGGGTCCCCGACAAGTCAAAAACAATTACACCATGATTTTTTGAAAACATTGAATCGGTTATTCCATTTTCAAATAGTTGGGAGTCATGATCTAGGGATTGCATGGTCAACTCATACAGAGTTCTATAGGATTTTTTATCAAATGATAGAGTGTAAAGTGGAATACCATTCACTTTGCACACAAGGCTAGATAAACCGAAAAAATTAAAGTCATGGGGGGGGGTGCAGTCTAGGATCCAACGGCACTGCCACTCTTCACAAAGGCCAAAGAAAGTTTTGATGGGATTTCTCCATTGATAAATGATGAATCGGTATAACTACGAGAGCCAGTGGCAATGAGATGTTTATTGGTGATCGTATGGGGGACAAGAAGTTTAATGTTGTTGCCATTGGCTCTTAGCTTTTCCACTGCCAATGCAACAGAGCTCATAACCTGTTGTTTTTGAACATGAAGAATTACCGAAGTGATAGTGACATTTGCATCGGGTGCTGCAGGAAGTGTTTTTCTCAAAATGAAATTCGATGGGGCTAGTTGCAACTTTATGTCGATCTTGACACTGGGGGGTAACCATTGGAATATATTGAATATCTCATGATTTAATTTTCCAACTGTCACTTTAGACATTCAAACCAACAAAGACAAATTCTTGGACTTGCAAACATCAACCCAGACATGCAAACAAATAGATTCAGATATACAAACAGAGAAAGACAGGTACTTTAGACATTCAAACCAACAAAGACAAATCTTAGACTTGCAAACACCAGCCCAGACATGCAAACAAATAGATTCAGACATACAAACAAAGAAATACAGGCACTTTAGACATTCAAACTAACAAAGACAAATTCTTCGAGTTGCAAACATCAACCTAGACATGCAAACAAAAAGATTCAGACATACAAACAGAGAAAGGCAGACACTTTAGACATTCAAACCAACGAAAGACAAATTCTTCGAGTTGCAAACATCAACCCAGACATGCAAACAAATAGATTCAGACATACAAACAAAGAAAGACAGTCACTTTAGACATTCAAACCAAGAATGATAAATTCTTGAACCTGCAAACACCAATCTAGACATGCAAACAAATAGATTTAGTTATACAATCAGAGAAAGGCAGGCACTTTAGACATTCAAACCAACAAAGACAAATTCTTGGACTTGCAAATACTAACCCAGACATACAAACAAATAGATTCAGATATACAAACAGAGAAAAGCAGGCACTTTAGGCATTCAAACCAGCAAAGACAAATTCTTGGACTTGCAAACACCAACCTAGACTTGCAAACAAATAGATTCAGACATACAAACAGAGAAAGACATACACTTTAGACATATAAACCAACAAAGACACATTCTTGGACTTGCAAACACCAAAGCAGACATACAAACATAAAGATCCAGACATACAAACAGAGAAAGGCAGACACTTTAGACATTAAAACCATCAAAGACAAATTCTTGGACTTGCAAACACCAACCCAGACATATAAACAAATAGATTCAGATAAACAAACAGAGAAAAACAGGCACTTTAGACATTCAAACCAACACAGACAAATTCTTCGAGTGGCAAACATCAACCCAGACATGCAAACAAATAGATTCAGACATACAAACAGAGAAAGACAGGCACTTTAGATATACATACCAACAAAAACAAACACTTGGACTTGCAAACACCAACCCTGGGGGAGTGGGAGGAGAGGAGGGGGTAATAGGATGGTGGAGGGGGGCCCGGGGGTGAGGGGGGCTCTTTGGAGGCTCTGGGCGAGGGGAGGACCTTTGGAGTTCCGGGGGCCCCGGGGGGAGGGGGGGCCTTTGGGGCCCGGGGGCCCTTTGGGGTTGGGTTAGGGGACGCTAAAATACTGTTTTAAATGGAACTTGTGTAACGACCACAGAATTTCACCCCAAATGATCTTCTAAATCATCTTCTAAAATCATCTTCTAAAATGTTTCAAACTGTTTCGCCTAAATCATCTTCTAAAATGTGTCAAACGGTTTCGCTCAAATAATCCCTAAACGTAATTTCTGCGTGTTCCTTTTGTTTTGGCATCCCTGTGCTGTCACATTTAAAATTCCTAAGAAACCCTTTCCCGCGTTAATCTATTCATCTCATAGGTGTTCCTAGCTACACTATTATGGCCTCAATAGAATATCAATTTATCTCTGTCACTAAAGATCAGAGAAGCCATATTTAAAAATAGAATATAAATTTATCTCTGTCACTAAAGACCATTTATCCCTTTTTAAAAATAGAATTTCTATCTCTTTAGAGTCCCGTATAATTCCCAGGAAACAAGTGATGTCATTTCTAATTCCCTTAGTGGATCAATAATTCCCCTTAGAAACAAAAAATAAATTCCCCTTTCATGGATCAATAATTCCCCTTAGAAACAAGAAATAAACTCCCCTTTCGTGAATCAATAATTCCCCTCGATTATGCAAATCAATTTCTCAGAAATTTAGTTCCCCTTCTTTTATGCAAATCAATTTCTCGGAAATCCTCTCCCCTTCTTTTATGTAAATCAAGTTCTCAGAAATCTGTCCCCTCTAGTGGATCAATACATTGTCTATGTGGTTAGGCACATGCATACTCAATTGTAGATGGCAGCACATGTGTTCGTACGGGAGTCATTATGGCTTTCCTACTAATACTGAGCACACACACCATCGTAACCCTTGCCTTTTTTTTAAACCTTTGAATTGCGGAACATATATCTTTTGAACTGACAACAGGTACATTAGGAGTAGGCCTACCAAGCTTTTCAAGCATCTCACTTTCAAATTTATCGGAGGAACTACTATTAACGAATTTAAGCTGATTTTGGAAACAAGAGCACCACACTTCTTTATTAACTGGGTGACCCGCCTGTGACTTATTGTTTTTTAACAAATTTCCGTAACTCATTTGGGTATTTTGAATTATTTCAGCTTTAGTTACCTTTAGATTAAACTGATTCACTATCGCAGTCTTTCAAACCGCCTTTTTGTGAAAAGGCGCATATTCTTAACGCCACCAATTTTGGGTCTAGTAAGTAAGTAAGTATGACGGCATTAGACCCTTAAGGTCCAAACCGGTGGTGCTGATCTCCGTTTCATGGCCCTTCAGCCTGGAAGTGCAATGGGGGGTTGGGGGCCAGCCATCCTGTGCTTTCTCACACCCTTCCTGCTTACCTTCCCCAGGTTTCTGCAGGTACCCATTTAGAGCTGTGTTGAATCTGGCTGAGCTTACAGAATCACGCCACTGACCCCCGTCCGAACCAAACAACTGGCTACGCCAGTGATCGAACCCGTGCCCCTTGGGCATAGAATTCTCAAACCAGCACGTCAACCACTTAGCCAGGACGGCTAAGATTTTGGTTCTACCATACTCATTTCAAATAAATAAAAAATAAAAATATTTATCACCTGAAAGCAAGGAGCAATATTCAAATCTAAACCGAACAGGGATTCTTCCATATATGAAGGGGGAATGCCCATTCTTCAATCCTTACTTTTTACGGTAAATTTTTTCCCGGAAAATTTCCCCTGGAAACATTCTTCTACACGGAAACTTCTTCCCCCACCCCAAAAATATCCGTGTATTTCCCAATAACAAATACTGTATGTAAATAATGGGGAAATTGCATAACTGTGAGCCGTTTCCCAAGGGGCTGTGGGGGTCCTGCCATCCGTAGAGGCATAGCTATTGCACCTTTCACCTATGCTGAATCAAATTGCTATCTAAACGTTTTATCAGATGTATTTTAGGAAAATGGGGCGTAGGAGGGGGGCTAGATGCCCTCCAATTTTTTGGTCACTTAAAAAGAACACTAGAACTTTTGTTATCTGTGAATGAGCCTTTTTCCAATCACCTAGGATCCCTGAATGGATAAAATTACCCCCGGGGAAAAACACCAAATAAAAAGACAAATACGCATCCGAGATCTCTCTTCTGGGAAAAACTACACAATTCCACATTCTTGTAGATATGAGCTTGAATCATCTACAGTATGACATTCTGATATGCCAAATCTTATGATATGATTTTCATTAAGAACACCTAACTTTTTGAGGGTGTTCCCTCTTTTCGAGAATCAGGCATATTTTCTCAGGATCGTAGATTTTGATTAGTAACATTAAAGTTAAAGAATTTTATATATTTCAATCCAGCATAGAAAGGCAATTCTTTTGGTGCATCCATTAATACTATAATTCCCTTTTTTAGACTTTCGGTTACTATTGGACCGAGTCACTCCTAACTTAAAGTGCGGTACCACGAATTGTTTGATACGTTGCTTTGAAGACAGGCAAATTGCTTAAGTTCAGCATTTTAAGACAATCATAGAATTGAGAGCCAGCTCCAACTTAATTCTATTCAATGAAACTTTTCAACTTGCTCTAGTGCTTGTAAAAAAAAACAGACAGTTTTTTCACATGAAAGTAGAGAGCATTATTAAAACATAAAACGAACAAAAATCATTTTGTATATGAGGAGGGGGGTGCTGGTGACTCTCCATTCCCCAGGTCTTTGCATCAAAGTTTTCAGGTGCTTTAAAATATTTCTTATTCCAATTTAACGGCGCTTAGGTTTGAGCAGTGTGCAGTCGTTCTTAGGGAATTGGGACACACGCCCAAACTTTAGCTCCAGGAGCGGGTTTGAGGAGGTAGCAGATCCCCCCCCCCCCCCCATGTACGAAATAATGTTTGCTAGTTTTAAGTTTTAATCTTGCTCTTTTTTTCATTAGAGAAATCTTGTTTTTTTTTAGTTTCATAAACAATCAAGTAAATCACCTTAGCAAAATCAAGCATAAAGATAAATGTATGTATTAGCAATTTATCATATGTGAACTACGTGACTTTTCAGGATTGGTCACTCAAAATTACGGTCGATTTCAAGCTGGTCCTATTTGAGGCAAAATCGTAGATTTATGTCACAAAAGGTATAAGGGCACTAGAACTTTAAAAAGGGACTAGAACTTATAAACTCCATTTGAATGAGCTGTCTAGCGATTTTCTAGGATCACTGGTTCGATGCGATCACCTCTGGGTAAAAACCGAACAACCACGCATCCGTGATCTTCCACTTGGGGAAAATAATAAGATGCAAAATTCCCAATTTCTGCAGATAGGAGGTTGAATTATCTAAAGCAGTATTTTCTTATACTGCTCTAACGGTGAATCTAACGGTGAATCTATTGAATCTAACGGTGTGATTTTCGTTAAGATGGCTCAGATATATCAGATATTCGTTAAGGTATGCAATATTTGAGGGTGTTTTCCCCATTTTCAGACTTAATAAACTTTATATATTTGGAATCAGCACAAAAAGGTTATTCTTTTGGTGAATTAAATGTTATGAAAATTCCTTGTTTTAGCGTTTCAGTTAGTATTGGTTGGAGTTGCTCCTTACTTAAAGTTTGTTAACACGAACCATTTGATTATTTGTTGACAGTAAAAGTTAATGTCGATGCACATAAGACAATAAATTCTCTTTTACCTAAATTTGAAAGATACTAATGATATCCTAATACTTTGTATTTACGTGACAAGGTTGCACATATCTCATGGGAAAATTTAAAAGATGTAAAAAATAAAACCTTTATGTAATGCCCTATTTCACGAAAAAATCACGCTGAATTCTTTAGTCTCATCCGCAGAGTTAAAGAAAGGTCATTATCTGAAGTTCATTGTGTATGTTTAAAAAAGGCAAAAATTTATTTTTAAAGACACACATTCTTCTTAATGAAAGTAAAGACCAATGTTGAAATTCAAAACAAACGAAAATTATTGCTTTAGATTCCACAAGATGCATCTATACAATTAGTTCAACTAAACTGCATCCGTGATATTTTCCAATATCTGTTGAAGTTTAAAAACTAGCGCTCTACCAAAAACTCAGCTTGTTTGAGGATTTTAGAGAAGTATAATACTAAAAGGTATCGATATCGTGGCCAGTGGAAAACTAGAACCTCATAAAATAATCTTCTATTTTCTGCAGACTACATACAGAACTTTCTACTGCAAAGGGACATCTTGTTTTTTTCGGGGTTGGTTTGTGTTTTCAGTAAAGCGCTAGATTTTAGAATTATACTGATATCGGAAAATGTCACGGTTCATTTTAATTGAGCTAGTTCTATGGATAAATAATTGTCAGCAATCGGCAATAATTATTGCTTCGAAGGTTACGCATAATTTTTGTTCATTTTAAGTTTCAATTTTGTTCTATATTCCGTAAAAAAAAACCTATTTTTTTAAATTAATACATGAGGAAGGATGATATATTCTGCTTCGGAAAACATATATCATGTCCAATTCTTAGGAGGAGAAAATGAAGGCGATGTGCTTGGTTTTAGGAATTAGTGGATAAGCCTTCACATGAAGGGACCTAGGAGGAGAATCCTCATCATAGACTGTTACTCAGGAGATATTCTACAAAAGCGCCCAAAGATTTGCCCTTCAAAACGAATATTTTCAATGCATCAGACACAAAAAACTTTAGTCTCCTAAGGTTAATTTGTGTGAAACGTATCGCAGACCTAGCGTTGCTACCTACAATTTGTACAGGCAACTTTGAAAACTAAAATCGCTGCTTCCATTAGGAATAAAATATTTGAGCAGTCTTTAAGCTACCTTGTGATAATCTAAATTACAAGCTGATTAGAATTAGTGATCACATTCTTTAAGATCTATCTGATAATAGTAAAGCAATAATAAAGTTTTGTTCACGGTTATTACTCACTTTTCTACCTCAAGTATTCACAACTTAAGCGAGAATTTCCGATGTTCCACTGATGCACCTGTACAACCTTGGGCAGTAATTCTTTGATAAATGTGACACCTAGAAATGAGCAAATGCATAGGTATGTACGTAATACGTAATGCTAACTGGACATTCCTAGTCAGGGTTGCCACCCTGACCTGGAAGAATTTACTAAATCGGAGAGGAAAAATTTACTAGATCGCATCTGTTTTTTACTAAATGCTCAAAAAAAAAATTTGCGCGTGCGGCTACGCCGCACGCGCACCATCAAGCATCAATTATTACTATACGAGGATAATCAATACGATTTTCACAATCTTTTTTCCTTTTTCTTCTTTTTTTTCTCTTTTCCTTTTTCTTTCGTTTTCATAGTATGATTGAAAATTGCGGAAACCTACAAGTTCAAAAATCCTTTTATATATATATATATATATATATATATATATATATATATATATATATATATATATATATATTATATATATAATATATATATATATATATATATATATATATATATATATATATATATATATATATATATATATATATATATATATATATTATATATATATAATATATATATATATATATATATATATATATATATATATATATATATATATATATATATATATATATATATATATATATAATGCTACATTTCTACTTATTTTTAATTTCTCTCAGCAGGCTCCTTTTTACTCAATAAAAATTTTCAAACTGACAAGATTCACCTAATAACCTTGGGCGGTTGGCTTTTGTTTTGATTCCAATAGATTCCCAATCATCACAAATCCAAGTGTCATTATAGCTTCATTTTTAGTTGGTAAGATTTGATACACAGAAAGCTGATTTTGTCGACCTTTAGACGCCGGAAGTGAAGTGTTTGTTTATGAAAATAGGTGACTGCTTGTCTGTCTCTGAGACAGACAAGCAAAATTGTAAATTGTAAAACAGACAAGCAAGAATTGTAAATTGTCATATGTTTACGATAATTTTTTCCCCTGAATTCATGGAAAATAAAAAAAAAAGTTTTGTTTACTATAAATCATGACTTTTAACTAGTTTTTACTAGATTTCGGGAAATTTACTAGATTTTTTTTTACTAGATCTAGTAAAATCTTACTGACGGTGGCAACCCTGTTCCCAGTACCAATTAATTCGAAGGCATATTGACAGCTTACATTTTAACACGTCCATACTTCAACATGTCTCTTCTAAATGGGAGTGTATCCAAATATTACATCAATGAAAATAATTCATTGTCAACGATTACGAAAGGTATTTTTAGACAAGAATATTGATGTAAAAGATTTATAGTTTGAATTTATTCATTGGAGTTAAAATTATTCAAATGCCAAGATCATAAGGATTTTGAACCGTCCATAGCTTTAAAAATTGTATTGACTCATAAGATTCCCCAGTATATATTGAGTTTAGATAAAATTTTAAGATTGGGGTTCTCAAGTGAGGGGTCTGATAAGACATATCAAAGGGTCCAGTCATTTCTGATGCTAACAATATTTCAGTATAATCATTACTTCGTCTTTTAATGTCATGCATATTTTGTTTTGAGAGAAGGCCGTTTATTCGTCAAGAAGTTAGTGGTAATGAACTTTAAGTAAGGAGCGAATCTTGTTAATAGTAAACAAAACTAAAAAAAAATGAGTTTTGATAATAAACTATTAATCGAAAGAATATGCTTTTCATTTTGATTCCAAGTATTAACATTATTAAGTTTAATGTTACAAACCAAAAATTACGACTCAAAGGAAATTTGCCTTACTCCCTCAAAAGAGAGAGTCATTTCGAAGAAAATTACAACATTGTATTCAGCATATCAGAAAACTCCACTAAATACGCTTCAAACCCTATCAACAAAAATAAAAAATTTTGAATTTTTCCGGGAAATCTGGCCACGAATGCGTGTTTATTTCTTTGCTATTTTTTTTTTTCCAGCGACGGTCTTATCAAACATATGATCCTAGAATGTCACGAGAATGCTATTAGAGCGAAAATTGGAAGCTCTAGTGCCCCTTTTAAACAACAAGATAAATTGTGCCACAGTCAAGTGACATCTTCTGCCATCTTATGGTGCAAAACGACAATTTTGGCCGATTGGGTGCCAAAAAGTCATCGATTTTTAAATCATGAGATAGCCAATTGATTTAAAATTACAAAAAAAAACTATACATTGAGCTTTCCAGTTTCAGAGGCAATAATGCCATAAGGTAGCGTATTTTAAGTTTCATTTAGCTGGGTTGATTCATTTGAGGTTTGACAAAATAACCCCCACCTTCAACATTTAGAAAATTCCATGAATTTTTGTTGTCCCTGATAGATCGACTATCAAACAGTACAGACCAATGCTCCCTTGCCGGAGATTTTAATGTTGATTTAATGGTTTTTGAGATTGGTGATCTGTAAGTTGTAAGTTTTATGAACAGTGTATGATCTTTTGGACTGTTTCCAGGCATTAATATGCCTGCGCATGAAGCTAGAAGTAGAGTAGAAATCTTGACCATACTTCAGACGGACCTATACACCATGTCAAAGAAAGTGAATAGTCCCTCTATATACCTAAGGAATACTGACGCATCCACGCAACATTGCACGCACATGTTATACTTTCCGAGTGTTATTGGGACCAATGAATTAATAATGTTAATGGGATCATATTATACTTTCCGTGTATTGTGTTGGGATCAATGAATTATTACGCAATTATCATTACGAAAAAATCAACGATTTATGAAATATTTATCTGCTGTAGGATTTATAATAATCCTTATGATAAAGGATTTGAACTTCAGACTCCCAAGTATAAAGGGATAACGCGCTAAACACCTTAGCTAACACACCAATGGCTATAGATTGCTCTTTGGAATACATTTCAAGTGATGGATTTCGTGCCAATGAACATTGTCTCCTGAGTCGTTTCAATGTTTCAAAACATAAGTCGTTTTAGAATGGGGGATCTGGAGAGAGAACCAATGGTCCCCATGTCCCCGCCACCCTGAAACCCAACCCCTCTAGAAGGCCTCCCAGCTTTTTCATCCCTTCAACTTTTTGCCCCCCCCCTAAACTGTCTTGCCCCCCTAAACTTTTTTGCCTTCCCCGGAACTTTTCAACTTTTTGTATTTTGAGCTTAGAAATTTTTAAACTTTTTTTAAGTCTTAAAAAGACATTATATATATACCTTTAACAAAAATTTTGTAATGACATTGTTTTTGGAGTGTGAAATGAAAATGCTGTACGTATGTTAGTCAGGATTTTTATTTTAGAAAATAACAACTTTTGTAATGACATTTTTTTGGCATGACTTAGATCTTTTTTTCAAGACTGAGTATGAATGAAAATAGAATACGTATATTAGTCCATGGGCGTAGGGAGGGGGGAGGGGGCAGGGGCAGCTGCCCCCCCCCCCTAGACCTTCAAATTTACATTAGATATGGCTAAAAAAGCAGATGGTTTGGAAAAAGCAGTTGATAAAACTCCATCACACTATCGACTGCCCCCCCCCCCTAGACAATATGCTGCCTAATGCTGCCTACGCCCATGTATTAGTCACAATTTTGTTTTATCACGGTAATGATGAACGGAATCTTTTTTAGGCTGTTATTTTGTTGGTAATCAGCAGTGTGAGAGTCAGCTTAAAATGATTGAAGCGGAAAAACAAAAACACCCATTTACATATTTTTTTCTTGTTTCGAGCAGAAGCACATTTTCGAGCGCACATTTGCATATTTTCCTTGTGTTTCAAGCAGCAATGCATCTTGAAGCAGACATTTTGCAAAATGTAGTGGTTAAAAAATCCAAAATGTTCTTACAAATACAAAACAACCTCTAAAAAAAAAGATAGATCATACAATATCCAAAATAGTTCTTAAAAAATACAAAATAGTTCTTAGAAAAATCCAAAATAGTTCTTACAAAATCCAATTATATAAAATCCTAAATAGTTCTTACAAAATTCCAAAATAGTTTGTACAGAATAACAAACAGTTCTTAGGAAATTGAAAATAATTCAACAAAATACGAAATATTTCTTACAAGTTCTAGATTGTTCTTACAAAATACAAAACAATCTCTACAACATGAAAGGTACTTCTTACATAATCCAAAACAGTTCAAACAAAATACAAAAAGTTCTTACAAGACCAAAACTGTTCTTACAAAATACAAAAGAATCTATAAAACATCTAAAATAATTCTTACAAATCCAGAAATAGTTCTACAAATACAAAATACTTCATATAAAATCCAAAAAAGCTCTTACAAATCCAAAGTAATTCATGCAAGATAAAAATAGATCTTACAAAATCCAAATTGTTACTATCACTACAGTTACTGTAATTAATGACGCCAAGGGTATTAAGATGAAACTTATAGGGAATATTTAGGGGCTCCAATTAAACGAAAAAACTGTATGCATGCAGGTTTTCAAAGGAGCATATAAGAAATATTATAGGAAGCACCGCTCTATAATAGCTAGATATATCATTGAAAGTTTTCAAGGAGCTAATTCGATACAATATTAAAAGTTCTGGTGCCCTTTTTAAGAGTAAAAAGAGACTGGAAGGCAAGCAGCCCTTCTTTCAAACCTATTTATTTTCAAAACGCATCCAGTTCAAATTTTGAGACACCTGTTTTGCTCAACATAGTAGAACGGCCCAGCAACTATGTCTTTGGAGATATTAGGTATGTCAATTCCCCCCCCCCCCCCTCAATTATGCAATTGGCCCATTATGCTTTAAAACTAAATGTTGCTTTAAAATAAATAAAAAGGCATTGTGCTTATGGTTGCCAATAAGACACCTCACCAATATATCAAGAACGACTGGAAGTATTAAGTTGAAACTTTGGAGATACCACTATTACTACTTCTGCTTTGTACAATTTTAATAAATAAAAAGAGTGTAAGTGTATCCGGGTTGTCAAAAAGCATAAGTAGAATCTTTTGGGAATGATGATAATTTTATTTTTCAGGTCAACTTCAGAAGCTATAGAATTATATTAAAAAATACTGTTTGTGTCAGTAGTATCCCATCAATCTATTCTATTACATGCCCTCCCTTTTCCCACAGGATTTCTGTGACATGCTCTCTGACGTCAAACGACACACCCTCGCCTTTAAACGGTCAGATAGGAAAATAAAAAGAGAGTTCCCGTGAAACGCCCTCTGACGTCACGACACACCCTCAATCTATTATAAAACACAGATAGTAGATTAACATGGGATTCGGCATACCCCTAGCAAGCGCCATTTTTATCGATTCTTAAAAAAAAGAAGCCCCATATCTTTTGTTTCCCCAGATTCTAGGTGTTCTATTATTTGTACAGTATTGAAAAAGAGTTCAGTGTATCAACATCAACATGGGTGCGTATACATTATTGGGTATGTAAAGTGTCGGCGAGATGGAACCTAGAGCGCCTAAAGTAGCAGTAGAAATTATGAAGGGTTGCCGACTAACCCTAGAATGGGAAAAGATGTATGCAGGACATGTTATATTATTAAGCAAATTCAAATCCGAAGAACAATTATGCTTTGCGGCTAAAGTGAATATAGTGCATATACAGAGACTACAACTATACAGAGACTTTGAAGGTCTAGGGGGGGGGGCAGCTGCCCCCCTGCCCCCCCTCCCTACGCCCATGGACTAATATACGTATTCTATTTTCATTCATACTCAGTCTTGAAAAAAAGATCTAAGTCATGCCAAAAAAATGTCATTACAAAAGTTGTTTTTTTCTAAAATAAAAATCCTGACTAACATACGTATACCATTTTCATTTCACACTCCAAAAACAATGTCATTACAAAATTTTTGTTAAAGGTATATATATAATGTCTTTTTAAGACTTAAAAAACAGTTTAAAAATTTCTAAGCTCAAAATACAAAAAGTTGAAAAGTTCCGGGGGAGGCAAAAAAGTTTAGGGGGGCAAGACAGTTTAGGGGGGGGGGCAAAAAGTTGAAGGGATGAAAAAGCTGGGAGGCCTTCTAGAGGGGTTGGGTTTCAGGGTGGCGGGGACATAGGGGACCATTGGTTCTCTCTCCAGGTCCCCCATTCTAAAACGACTTATGTTTTGAAACATTGAAACGACTCAAGAGGCAATGTTCATTGGCACGAAATCTATCACTTGGAATGTATTCCAAAGAGCAATCTATAGCCATTGGTGTGTTAGCTAAGGTGTTTAGCGCGTTATCCCTTTATACTTGGGAGTCTGAAGTTCAAATCCCTTATCATAAGGATTATTATAAATCCTACAGCAGATAAATATTTCATAAATCGTTGATTTTTTCGTAATGATAATTGCGTAATAATTCATTGATCCCAACACAATACACGGAAAGTATAACATGATCCCATTAACATTATTAATTCATTGGTCCCAATAACACTCGGAAAGTAATACATGTGCGTGCAATGTTGCCTGGATGCGTCAGTATTCCTTAGGTATATAGAGGGACTATTCACTTTCTTTGACATGCTGTATAGGTCCGTCTGAAGTATGGCCAAGATTTCTACTCTACTTCTAGCTTCATGCGCAGGCATATTAATGCCTGGAAACAGTCCAAAAGACCATACACTGTTCATAAAACTTACAACTTACAGATCACCAATCTCAAAAACCATTAAATCAACATTAAAATCTCCGGCAAGGGAGCATTGGTCTGTACTGTTTGATAGTCGATCTATCAGGGACAACAAAAATTCATGGAATTTTCTAAATGTTGAAAGTGGGGGTTATTTTGTCAAACCTCAAATGAATCAACCCAGCTAAATGAAACTTAAAATACGCTACCTTATGGCATTACTGCCTCTGAAACTGGAAAGCTCAATGTATAGTTTTTTTTTGTAATTTTAAATCAATTGGCTATCTCATGATTTAAAAATCGATGACTTTTTGGCACCCAATCGGCCAAAATTGTCGTTTTGCACCATAAGATGGCAGAAGATGTCACTTGACTGTGGCACAATTTATCTTGTTGTTTAAAAGGGGCACTATAGCTTCCAATTTTCGCTCTAATAGCATTCTCGTGACATTCTAGGATCATATGTTTGATAAGACCGTCGCTAAAAAAAAAAAAAAATAGCAAAGAAATAAACACGCATTCGTGGCCAGATTTCCCGGAAAAATTCAAAATTTTTTATTTTTGTTGATAGGGTTTGAAGCGTATTTAGTGGAATTTCTGATATGCTGAATACAATGTTGTAATTTTCTTCGAAATGACTCTCTCTTTTGAGGGAGTAAGGCAAATTTCCTTTGAGTCGTAATTTTTGGTTTGTAATATTAAACTTAATGAATGTTAATACTTGGAATCAAAATGAAAAGCATATTCTTTCGATTAATAGTTTATTATCAAAACTCATTTTTTTTAGTTTTGTTTACTATTAACAAGATTCGCTCCTTACTTAAAGTTCATTACCACTAACGTCTTGACGAATAAACGGCCTTCTCTCAGAACAAAATATGCATGACATTAAAAGACGAAGTAATGATTATACTGAAATATTGTTAGCATCAGAAATGACTGGACCCTTTGATATGTCTTATCAGACCCCTCACTTGAGAACCCCAATCTTAAAATTTTATATAAACTCAGTATATACTGGGGAGTCTTATGAGTCAATACGATTTTTAAAGCTATGGACGGTTCAAAATCCTTATGATCTTGGCATTTGAATAATTTTAACTCCAATGAATAAATTCAAACTATAAATCTTTTACATCAATATTCTTGTCTAAAAATACCTTTCGTAATCGTTGACAATGAATTATTTTCATTGATGTAATATTTGGATACACTCCCATTTAGAAGAGACATGTTGAAGTATGGACGTGTTAAAATGTAAGCTGTCAATATGCCTCCGAATTAATTGGTACTGGGAACAGGGTTGCCACCGTCAGTAGGATTTTACTAGATCTAGTAAAAAAAATCTAGTAAATTTCCCGAAATCTAGTAAAAACTAGTTAAAAGTCATGATTTATAGTAAACAAAACTTTTTTTTTATTTTCCATGAATTCAGGGAAAAAAATTATCGTAAACATATGACAATTTACAATTTTTGCTTGTCTGTTTTACAATTTACAATTTTGCTTGTCTGTCTCAGAGACAGACAAGCAGTCACCTATTTTCATAAACAAACACTTCACTTCCGGCGTCTAAAGGTCAACAAAAATCAGCTTTCTGTGTATCAAATCTTACCGACTAAAAATGAAGCTATAATGACACTTGGATTTGTGATGATTGGGAATCTATTGGAATCAAAACAAAAGCCAACCGCCCAAGGTTATTAGGTGAATCTTGTCAGTTTGAAAATTTTTATTGAGTAAAAAGGAGCCTGCTGAGAGAAATAAAAATAAGTAGAAATGTAGCATTATATATATATATATAATATATATATATATATATAGATATATATATATATATATATATATATATATATATATATATATATATATATATATATGTATATATATAGTATATATATATATATATATGTATATATATATATATATATATATATATATATATAATATATATATATATATATATATATATATATATATATATATATATATATATATATTATATATATATATATATATATATATATATATATATATATATATATATATATATGTATATATATATATACATATATATATATATATATATATATATATATATATATATATATATATATATATATATACTATATATATATATATATATATATATATAAATATATATATATATATATATATATATATATATATATATATATATATATATATATATATATATATATATATATATATATATATAAATATATATATATATATATGTATATATATATATATATATATATATATATATATATATATATATATATAATATATATATATATATATATATATATATATATATATATATATATATATATATATATATATATATAGAAGTAGAAAGGGGTGCTACTCCCATCCCTCACCCCTACTGCCACCTACAATTTTTTTTTACATAATTTATTCAAGGATTATCGATCTGTTGTCGTTTGGCCACGTGTAATGACATGAGGGGTGATTTACATAATCGATCGGGGAATTATTGATTTATGACACTGTGGGGTGATTTACATAATCGCTAGGGCAATGTATTGATCTAGGACTCGAGGGGGAAGTGAATTTCCGAGAAATTTATTGCGTAATCGAAGGGAAGTGGATTTCCGAGAAATTGATTGCGTAATCGATTGGGAATTTTATTGATCCGATAACGGGCAACATGATCACGTGTCTCCTTCTCAGCCAATCAGAGGGCTTGGTTACATATTAGCGTCGGAGGGAATATAAGGAAAGGATTTTTTGCTAGAGTTTTATTAGTCTGTGAATAGAATTCAAAGGAGTGAGAAGAAGAAGAACAGTTTGACTTTACTCATTTGAATATATATTTGTGTTGATGATGATGACGAGTGGAATGTTTACCCTATTAGAAGTTGATAGTGGAGTTGATGATAATAGTACAAGAGCACCTAGCATTGCGGTGGAAATCACGAAAGGATCGCGGCTTTGTCTGGAATGGGATGCAGTATATGCAAGATATGTGATATCCTTGAGCAAATTTAAAATGGAGGATCAATTATGTTTTGCCGCTAAAATTGATATAGCACATGTGAATAGACTTCAATGTGCTTTAAGTGCATTGGTGAAACATATTGAAGACAATAAACAGTATCGCTAATTGTACATGCTCTGTATTATTGATGTTGTTGTTGTAATTATTCAATAAAATTGTTTCGAAATCGAAAATGTTTTCTTTCTTTTCTGGTTAGGCTATGGGGCTAACGAATCAGGTTCAGTCTAGAGTCAGCAGTCGGAGTGAAAGGATTGAAAAATGAATAAATTTGAGAAAGAGAGAATTAGATCAAATCTAGTGTTTATGGAAAAACATTTGATTTTGGATGATGATTTTCTCGAGTTATCTCTTAAACGCAGGATATTCTCTTGTCAGGGAACACTTGACAATATAATGAGGAGTGATTCTCCCCCATTGGACTATAGTATGAAACTTTTAAAATGTGATTCAAATGCTTATAGTCAATTTATTGATATATTAATTGGAACAAAGCAGAATCATATTGTGGATATACTTTTGAAAATATTGCCAATGGATTCAATGTAGATGGCTCCCCCCATCATTCGAAAGAGCTAACGTTACAGAGCTACTCCTCTCCCCCATTTCCCTCTCATTGAATTTATGGAGCGAGGATGATCAGTTTCGTTTTAGCTGTGAGTGAGTTGACATCGGAAACCGAAAAATGTTCTATATATGTCCATTGTGCATGTACACTCTTGGCAGTTGGACTCAATGTGAGAATTGTACAGTTATAGATGACTACAGTGAAAAGTGTAAATTATGTAATCCTTGTAAATTACATAGAGGCTATGCAGTACAAATTAAAGGATGTAATTCATGTCTTGAGGAGGTGTGTGACTCTCATCCTAGAGGGCACCTGTGCTCCAATTGTCACTATGATAAATGTGATCAGTGGGAGAATACTTACCCCGCTATGATTGGAAAGAATCCCAAACGTGATTTTAGTTTATTTCTACGAGATTGGAATTCGTGAATTTCATAATATGAATGCAAATAGTATCATTGACTATACAAAGAGATATGACAAGAGTGAAGTTACATTGTACTGTAGAAAATGTGACCCTGACTTTGCAGTCAATCAAGATCAATATACAGTGAATCCAAATGATTTACCGGCATTAGTGGTTCACGACAGTTGCCTATACATCGAAGATGAAGAAATCTAAAGTGAAGATTTAAAGACATTGTTGTATATATATATGCATTTTATTAATAAACAAATTCACAAACATTTTTTAAGCACTTTACTCTTAGGGCACTGAAATCAATACTATATAGGTCTGAGAGGATATTTTCCACTAGAAAGTCGTTCAGACGAGGATTGTCACTATAAATATGGAGAAACTGCTTGTAAGTATAGCCGCGACATCGGAACACAAAATAAGAGTGCATGGAAGCCACAGCTTTTAGTCGTTAGATCCTGAACCCTCTTCCGATTTTGAATAATAGTTTTCCCACTGTTCTCAATATAGTTGCTGATGTGAGGTGTGTAGAATGTATAGGGTAGACCAAGAGGATCAAAAAATTCAATCGTCTTCATTGTTTGAAAGATGCACAGCCAATGACCCGTCAGCACAGTCGACGGACTGCTATTAACAATAATCAAGGTATTGTTGACACTTTGAATTTTTCCAAGAAAGTCCGAGGGCAGACAATAGGATTTGTACTGGGACATGTAGGGGTCCATATTAAATACATTGATTATTTGACTGGTGTTCATGGCGCCAAGTCTAGTAGAACACTGCCTTCGGGAGTGATTTCCCAATAGGTTTCATATTGATTTAGTGAGATTAGTGCAATACCCTCAGCCAATGGGTCGGCAAACGTACACTCTAAACGCACACTCCCCGTACGTACTATACTCATATCCTGTGTGCCAGACAAATCCAGTACAATGATACCATGTGTTTTAGCAAACATATCTTCGGTTATACCATTTTCAAATAGTTGAGAGTCATGATCTAGGGTTTGCATGGTCAACTCGTACAATGTTCTATAGGATTTATCAAAAGATAGATTGTAGAGTGGGATGCCGTTTACTTTGCACACAAGAGATGAAAGTCCAAACATCTCGAATTTATGTGGGCATTCAGTCCATGATCCTATTGCACTGGCACTTTTTACAAATGCCAAAGCAAATTTTGACGGAATTTCACCATTGATAAAGGATGAATCGGTGAAGGTACGTAAGCCCATTGCAATATGACGCTGATTGGTGATTGTATGAGGAACAAGTAGTTTAATATTATTTCCATTGGCTCTCAGTTTTTCCACGGCCAAAGCAACAGAACTCATGACCTGTTGTTTGCGTACATGAAGTATTGCCGAGGTGAGGGAGAGACTTACATCAGGATTGGCAGCAAGTTCTTTTCTCAATATGAAATTGGAGGGTGCAAGCGTCAGTTTTATATCCACTTTAACATTGGGCGGCAGCCATTGGGGTATATTAAATATTTCATGATATATTTTTCCAACTAGATGTAATTCACTAGTTGTAGCATTTTTAAGTGCATCTGTACTATCAGTATTAGTAATATATTCATATCCATTGGAGGTGCCTCTCAATTCCTTGTATGACTTGGGTGTCATCAGCATGAATTGCATATAGCTTGTATAATTTGAGAGATTGTTGCTTGTGCTCACCAGCGTGCCATTGATGTAGACACTAATTTGACGAAATAAATTATGTAATATACAATTTTCATAGGATATTCCATCGGCCCGAATTGGCATTGTATTATCAGTTTTCCGGACTTTCATTTGTAAATCTATAAATGTTGAAGACATGTCCATAAAGTAGTCTTCATTGGAATAAATTTGAAAGTGGATATTATCGGAGAGGGGTTGTTGTGGATAAAATTGTTCATAGTATCCATGCTTGACACTCACATCAACATTTTCAGCATTGAATAGATTCAATGAGGCGGTGATTGAAGGTTGAGAATCCTTATGCGGTAGGTAGGACATTTTAGGAGAAGAAATCTAGTTTCGATCTAACAATTTTCTTCCTGGGACTTCTGTTTACAGCACGTGTCGGCTTTTTCCTTCTTTTCTTTGACAAGAGGGATGATGTCTTTCGTTTCCGACCTGAGTGGAGACTGATGAGGGATGCATTGTTTCTTGACCTTTTTAAGCCTTTACCATTTTGTTTTAATCTCTCGCCAAGGGTTCGCGCACTGGACCTAAGATTTTCCGAAGCACTTTTTTTAAAATCCTTGCCAGAGCCCCAATCGTATAGTGTAGAGGATGCAAAATCTGTCGCAGCCGGTACAAGATATTTTCTAGCCAGTGGTAGTGAAGAGCGAAAGAGCTTAGCAAACCAACTGCCAAGACCGTAGCCAGACATTGACGAGCGACCCTTGTAGTAGTCCATTCCATTGCCCTGTTGTCTTGGGCCAAGAGTATTAACATAGCAGTCAATATCAGGACAAGTGAATACCACTTTTTTATTAGACATCTTATGTTGTTGAACGATGGGTCAAAAATGGCATGTAATCACAGCCAAACCTTTTGAAATTGCTATGGGATCACCCAATTCGGTTCTTAGTGTTAACTGACAGAGTTCCAAATAGGAAGTGTTTACGGGAATATACTGAAGATGCTTTATATTGTAGTGGTGAATATGTTCTTGATTGGTTTTTCGTTCAAGAACTCGTAGGAGGGGAACATTTGAATTACCAACCCGAGATGTTTCCACAAATGAAGCGTAGAGAAATATACAAGTGTCTGTGGTGAAGGCAGGCGGATAGTCAGCAAAAATGAAATTAGTGTTTCCGGCACTTTTACCATTGATTATATTGAGCTTAAAGCCAAGAACATCCTTTAGATTATCATTGAGAATGACCTTTTCACTGGCAATAGGTGAACTAATGTAGATCTTGCCCTCCTCCTTTGAATAGTTGAAATGAAAAGCTCCCTTTTTACGAGCGGAAATTCTTTTATTAATAGAACGACATAAATCATTCATACAGGTGAGTTCCTCGTAGGGTAATTCAATGTACGGATAATTCATCCAATTGATTTTTTGAATTTGTTCTTGATCACTTGAGGATGGTGGAGGCGGCCAATCATTGGGTCTAATTTTTATATCATATTTACGATCTTTTCTCAGGATGTCGTAGATGTTTTTGAGAATACAGTCGACAAGAGCCACTTCATACTTTCCGTCGTCGAATTTGATGGTGGGGGAGAGTTTCGTCCAAAAATCACTTGTTCTATTCAAGTCATTGTAGAGAGGATCGGAAACATTGGACATGAAAGTCACATAGAAATCATTGGGCATTGTCAATATCTTCAGCACTGACCCAAGAATCAAAATCTGAGTTGTATCCTAGCCAGCGAACAAACAACTGTCTCTTGCCATGGCGTGTACGACTCTTTAACATCTTTTCAATTTGATAAATTTCACTAGTGTTTCTAACTTTTTGCAGTTCATATTCATAAAAACCGCCGAGAATCTCATCATCTTTGGTGTCTCGCAGTTGATATGTCGTGGGCTCGGTGTCCAGGATTTTGGACACTTTAAAAAGTTCAGTGCTCCATAAATAATTCCCCTTTTCAAAAATATTGGTGGTTCTATTAATTCGAACAGTATCACCAACATTGAATTTCTTCTTCACATTTTTTTTTCTCTTTTTCACCATTGGAGTATTGCTTTAGAAAAGCATCAAATGTATTTTCATTGTAGTGAACATCCCGAGGGCTTGAGTTGGACAGAGATCGATGGGGTCGATGGTTATATATCTGCATGATTTTATCTAAATCATGAATAAAAGCCGATGTATTTTTCAGGGTACAATATCTTGAAATTAATAGACGAATCGTTCTTATTAATCGTTCAGCCAATGCAGCCTTTATCGGGCTGTGACTATGATAAAGTGTTGTATTATATTTCAAAAGAACCTTTTGCACATGGGGATTAACAAATTCACTGCCACGATCCGATTGAATTTTTCTATATGAATCCTGTTCTAGAATACTTTCAATGGCCCGAGCAACTTCAACACCTCTCTTTGATCGCAGTGGAATGGCATAGGCATAGCGACTAAAGACACTGATTGCCACCAGAATATATTTGTAGGGCGCATTGTGACGCTGTTGAATTGCGTCTAGAGTTAAAAGATCCATTTGCATTATATGCAGAGGGAAAAAGGCTTTAGTTTGTCGATATTGTTTGCTGCGAAGCCTGTGATTTCGATGCAGTGTGTAACTCGGTTCATTCTCTAGATACTCTTTTGCATTTTTCAATGTGGTGGTGCCGGAGACAGCTTTAGAAAGCGTTTTGGGGGAACTTAAACTCCCCGCTTCACCAATATTTTCATAGACACCTTTCAGAACTTCATCCATTTTGAGCGTAAACACGTAGTGTAATGTCCACTCCCCTTTTGCACACTGGAGGGTGAATCAATTCGTCTTCGCTTTTGACTAGCAGCCACAGGTGTTGTAAAATCATTGCTGCTGCTGATAGTATTTTCAAATACTGAATCTTCTTCTTCTTTTTTAAATGGTGTTGTTGGTGTTGGAGGAGGACTATATTCTCTTAGTTTCTTTAGAATTTGCTTATTGCCAATAAGACTTTTGGGAAAGTTTGATACACACAGAAAGGTGTAAAGATTATTGTCAAAGGATAAAAGTCCTTTACGATTCGTCACCATATCACAAATTAAATCAACTAGATTATAACTTTTTCCCTGAATTATAATTCGTTTCCCTGTGCTATCGACTTGAACTTGATGTTCATCAGCAGTTTCCAACATGAGATAAGATAATACTCTTTTACTCTGTTCTCGATAGGTGAGTGGCAATAGGTTTCCAATTTTCAATACAATTGAATTCAATTCCTTCTCCTTTGATTGCACTGCTGCTGAATCTTGAGGAGATGTTTCCTGTTTGGAGGGATCAGTGGCGGCGGCGACAGGTCTCTCACGATAAGGTTTATGTTTGTCCACACGTCGCAATGCATCTTGAAGTAAAAGCAGTTTTTTGTCATCGGCAATATTCTCATCGTTAATGAATTTGCTTAGATTGTCTTCAAAATGTTCGACGGGCGAGAGGACAAGTTCAAATGGTGTCAATTTATAGGGTTTTGCCATTCTCTAGAGAAAACTGTTTACAAGTCCTGCAATTATTGGCAGTAAAAGTGTGAAAAAGCTACCGCCTGCTTGAAGGAGCCGTTTTCTTTTAAATTTTTTTCCCCTTGTTTTTACAAGCCAAGGCGCGTACAGTGGAACGATGTTGCTTTGTCTGTTGTCTAACACCTTCTGGCAGTTGAACATAGCCCTCAGTTAAATTTAAACAAAGTTCAGATATTAGATTAATGAAATCATTGTCAACCCCATGTTTGAGTATAGCCTTCCTAAGCAAGGGTTTTGAAGTGCTTAAAACGGAAAATAAATGCCGTTGTTCGTGTAGTTTCTTCAGTGTCATAATGGCAACTAATAGCCTTTTCTACTGTTCACCGGAAGATATACTGTAATTTCATTGTTGAAAATGTCGGTGACTACACGTAGATCCTCGGGTGTGCTCTGATTAAGATCCAGCAAAATGTAACCGTAGGGCTTGCTAGTCGCCTGAGTGTACGCTGACAACAGAAATTTAGGGGCGCCGGGGTATATCTGCTTATTGAGAGTTATGAGTGAGCTAGAATCACGAACAACTCGATAGATAATATAGACGGTGCAATTCAAAGCAAGGGTTCGCATACATTTGCTCTGATGAAACAGATTGTGTAGAACCAGAGTAATGGAAATGTGTTCATGGTGGGAGCAAACGGTGAACAGTTGTAGCATTTCCTGTGAGAACTGTTCAATGGATTCAGCCAAATCATCAATAATCAACCACGAGTTCGATTCAATACTATTGAAAACATCAAGTCCCCGTATGAATTGTATTGGTATGGTTGTGCCATTCTCTAGAGAAACTTTTACAAACCTGCATTATTGCAGTAAAGTGGAAAAGTGTGAAAGGCTCCTGCCAAATACTATAGCAATAGTAGATTTTTTTCGGCTTCTCCAAAAACATTTTATCACAATTTTGAATTATTTTAGCTAAAAGTGTTGTTTTCCCCGACATTGAGGGACCACACAGAAACGATCTGAAGGGTGTTTTAAATTGATACATGCTGCTGCTGTTGACAACAGTCGGACTACAACTAACTGTAAATCATACGTGTCCAATGAATAAGTAATAATTTTCCCCATAGATCTATCTATTCAAGAACAACAACAACAAAAAAAAAAACAATATTTCATGGCAGCATTTATTTCGGCACTGCATGAAAACAAATATTTGTTCAACATGAACTGCAACGATA
This sequence comes from Artemia sinica, assembly GCA_027921565.1. Lineage (NCBI taxonomy): Eukaryota > Metazoa > Arthropoda > Branchiopoda > Anostraca > Artemiidae > Artemia > Artemia sinica. Next base: position 51,959,796 of record CM051256.1, on the reverse strand, counting down.
AAAATAATAACACTTGTTCAACAAGAACAGTTGACAAAATTTCTCCGGTCAACATGAAAACTCTATTTGTTCAACAAGAACACAGGGCAGTGATTTAGACACTCTATGTACAATAAAAAAAACACTTTTGTCCATCATCAACACTTATTGTCTTTAAAAAAAAAAAACAAACACTTTTCTGTACAGCACTTTTCTGTCCATCTTTTAAAGCACTTATTGTCAACTTAAACACTTTTCTGTACAAAAAAAACACTTTTCTATACAACAACAACAACAACAAAAAACAGAAAACACTTGAAAATACACCTGGAAAACTAGCACAGTTGAACACATTACAGTGAATTTAAAGGTGGGATCCCCCCACCCCCCCCCCCCGGGAGCCGCGGGGCGGAAAAAAAAAACAGTACACAATAGTTGTCCGGTCACTGCGGCTGCTACAGGTTAGGTTAGTGGTTGGGTTAGTGGTTGGGTTAGTGGTGGTTAGATGAGGTTGAGTTAAGGTGGTTAGATTGGGTTAGTTAACTTATGAACAGGTTGGTGGTTAGTTGGTTAGTGGTTAGTTGGTTGGGTTAGTCAGATTAGGTTAATTTATCCAGACCAAGTTGATTGCGATAGTCTATGCATTCAACTCGGTCTGAAATACGGTAGTGGCCGTGGGGTAGGACAGTCACACCATTCTCGAGCACATAGACTTTGTCGGATATACACGACATTGCATTCTTTTCCACTCTCACAGTATAATTTCTATACTGTAGAGAGCGAATTGCAAGCACTTGTGCTCTCGGCACTAGGCTACTTTCTACACAGTCTCTGTACACGCTCATGTTGAAATTGCTCTTTACAAAATGTGTAGGCACCCCTTTACACGCCTTCTTTTCATCCCCACCATGAGTTTCAACGCAATAGACTTTGGGGCCCGGGAACACCCCCCTGGATATCAAATCACTCCCCGTCTCTGATTTTAACATTAATAGTTGGTTGGGGGCTTGACGTTTCACCAACTCGGGGTAGAGTGATGGATTCCAGTTGGTGAAATCCATCCGCGAGCTGATGTGTTCCCCCTTTTCTAAATCATCCAATAAATCTTCAGTCCCATTTACCTTTAACAGCAGAGAATCTGTACCACCATAGTAAACTTGAACCTCCCCCTCCCGTGGCCATTGCACCTTGCCACACATTGTAAAAGAACGACAACATGAGCTTTTTTGAAATTTCCAGTACTGAACTGCCGCCTGCAATATTCTTGTTCAGTACCACATTTCGCTTTCGCCTGTGTAGAAGAACCATGCCAGTCTCTATGCTCGTGAACGATGTAAAATTGGGGTCGGCAATAATTCGTGCACACTCTAGAGGGTCAGTCACGACGTCGCAGCGAGATCTATTACGAACGCTTTCACACATTTTGCCAAACGCTGAATTTAGAATGAGCTTATACATTTCCTTCTCCACCTTTGAATTTGCCCTAGAGCGTTTATCGACAAAGGTGTCGATAAACGTTTTCAAATATGGTCGCTGATTGAACTGCAGGACCCTGTGTATTTTGGTGATCTTGAAACCATTGCTCACCATCCAGTGCAAAAGCACATGGTGAACAACGATATTCTCCTTAGGGTCCAAATCAGCAATCAGTTTCTGTTTGGAGGGAGTCCAGTGCATCCCCATATCCTCAACCAATGATCGATTGTAGGGGCTCAGAGAGTCCCTGCTCACGGGCCGATTGATACAGGGAAAGACAAAATCTTTGACTGAGTCGTGAAGCGCCAGCGGAATGTGACCGTCAACTTCAAAGAACCATCCTTGTGGCCCATTGTCCTCGACGGTGGTAATGTCGGGGAACTCACAAGGATTCTCAAGCCATTGATAGTTCCCACACGGCAAAGAGTAGTGTGACATTGCCGAGGGGTACAATGAGTTCATGTCCAAGAACACTGCATTTGACTTTGCACCGGTGCTGTTTTGTCCGCTCGGATCGGTTGATAAGACGCGGTCCCCATGAAAAACATACCCTCCCCTCATTGAACGCTCTACAAAAAGGTGTTGATCTACATCGGTGATTAGGCCTATTTCCTCCCTGCTAATTTTTAAAATTAAATCCATCACTAAATGGGGTGTGGAGAAATAATAGCCTATATCTAACCCGAACTCTGAATAGATTTGGTCTGTGTTCTTACAGACTATATCCAACAGAGTTAGAACGTCACTGGCCAAGTACAGTCTACAATAATCCCACCCATTTTTACAATCCCCCTTGGACCACACCTTCTTGGCAAACTCATACTCCTCGGCTGTGCATTCACTGTTGGTCAGTGAATTGTAAAAAGCTTCAATTGGAGGTAGTTTCACCTCACTTAAGCGAGCGCCAGAACAGTAATAGTCGTATGCGTATATACCTTTGCAGGTCAACAGGTCATACATTTCACCGTCTGGAAAGTGCTGTTTAAGCAAGGGAAAGCTATCAAAATTGTCGCTTTTTTGCACTTGAATCAATTGACTCAATGCCTTGGGAAAAAAACTAAAGGAATCTAAAAACCTGATTTTATTCCAGCACGTATGCCCATTATCCACTGCCTGCCATTTCAGTTCGAGAAGCAACAACTTCTCGGCCGATTTGGGGATAATGTTATAGGTAAATGAACTATTTACCCATGGACAATCTACTCCCCCTCCCTCCCTATGCATACGTGCCAGTGCCGGTAAAATAAATTTTAAGTCATAATTAGAGTTGTGGATAAAAACAGGGATAAAAAACTGCTGGCTAACATTTAAATTACACGATTGATGCGCAACCCCCCTAAAATTACTACCCCCCGAGGATATTTCCTGCCACAAGTGATTATGATCTCTGACTTTTCCCCTCCCACCGGCCCCCCCTCTTTTCCCTTTAGTCCCCTTATCCCCCTCTACAAACTCTCCCTTACATACCCAACATATTTTTTGATTTTTAATCGCGAGACGATCCTCTGCAGACAACACCATTGGATAATGGGTATTTCTCAAACGAGAAATAGCACCATTAGCCGTGCCAATTAGTTTAGTCAGTGCCTTGACCATGCACTCCCCCTCATCCAATGTTTCAACTATTTCTAACAACCGCATGGTGTTAGAACTATCTCTTTGCGCGTGAGCATAGGACACTGCAATAGCCTGATGTTCTTTGACTCGGTTTGGAAATTGGGGATCGTTCACCTCCACCAGCTTAGCTTCACAGTCTAAAGATATTTTGTTGCACTGGAGAAGGGTGTTCTGGAAATTTTTGAATCGTAAAATAGCCCTATCCCCTGAAACCGTTTCCACTGTCTGGTAGCCGTGGCGGCTACAATGCCTCATGTGATTCCGTAGTTTTATATCACTACGGAATTGTGAGAGGCATGTTGGACAGTAGAAACGTTCCCCCCTATGCTTACCACCCCCCAGAACTCTACTAATGTCGGTAATCGGATTAAAATGGCCAATTGAATTGGCAGGGTCACTAGGTGGTGTGTATAGCAACCAAACCCAGTGTCTGACCAAATCAATTGACGGGCCCCTTACAGGGAAGACCACCCCCTTCTTTTTTAAACGAACCCCATCTTCAAATTCAGTTTCATACTGAACCACAGTAACGCCGATATTTAAGTGGGCATTAGCCCTTTCAAAATATCAATGGATCGAAGCGTTACTGGGTATTTCCCCTCTAAACAAGAAAAATCTACAATGGGGAAATCGGACCCGTCCTTCCCATGTATAGCCCAATTGTCTAAATTCGTCTTGGTAGCGTCACGAGCTAGAGGCTCGTATGCTGATATGAGGAAAGCATATCTGAAACACATTTGACCTGTTTCAAAACAAATCCGCTGGACACCACGACAACCTACTAGATCTGGATTATAATTTAAAACTGATCCCTCTATCCCCCGCCTGCCCCCCTCTTAAAATAAAATCTTTCTTAAATTTACAAATATTAACACTTAAATTTTCAACAAAAAGAACTAGAGATCCACTACCGTTTTCATTAAAGTTCTCAAGATGCGTTATAATTTGATCTACCCAATCCATGAAAGCACCCTCAAAATTTTCTAAATTCGAATAAACCAAACGCATCTCGGAATGTACATAATGATAATAAACTTCACTTTTCCCCTCATTTAAATAGAACATTTTTAAAACAATAGAGACCTTAATTGATTCCCTCCCCCACAACTGAATATGGTTCTCCAGAAGTGCACGAATTTTATCTACATAGTTGTGTACAATTTCTACAGGGTCAAAAACAAATTTCCCCCCATAAGTGAATTAAAAGGGTCTCCAAACGTCGCAGTGTAAACAACTATTGCATTTAAAATTCTGTTGGTCAATTGAAAATCGGGACAAGTTGTACCCCCTCCCCCTCTTGTATATTACCCCCTCCCCCAAGTTGTTCAACAATATCTGGGGCATGCTCCACTTCAGTTGTTTGAAGTGGACTCGTTAGGGTATCGGAGGCTGGAGGAGGTCCTCCTCCTCCAGCCTCCGATACCCTGGGAGAACTCGATACTCCGAACTCGATACTCCCGATAGCCTGGGAGTTATCGATACTCCGATAACTGGGAGATGGGTTCCCAGTTAATTCGTTTGTGAAATCATTTAAAAGCTGTAGTGTATTTTGGCTCAAGTCCCCCAGCTCTACTGTGCTATTATCTACATTTAAAAAATCATTTAAATACT